>OY997262.1:449043072-449643072 GCA_963921465.1 Triticum timopheevii
GTTACTAATCTTAGCAACCGAACAAGTATCAAATACTTAGGGGCTACTATAAACACTAGTAAGGCACACATCAATAATTTGTATATCAAATATACCCTTGTTCACTTTGCCATCCTTCTTATCCACCAAATATTCAGGGCATTTCCTCTTCCAGTGACCATTTCCTTTGCAGTGTAAGCACTTAGTTTCAGGCTATGGTCCAGCTTTGGGCTTCTTCGCAGGAGTGACAACTTGCTTGTCTTTCCACTTGAAGTTCCCTTTCTTTCCCTTTGCCATTTTCTTGAAACTAGTGGTCTTGTCAATCATCAACACTTTGATGCTCTTTCTTGATTTCTACCTTCGTCGATTTCAATATCACGAAGAGCTCGGGAATCATTTTCGTCATCCCTTGCATACTATAGTTCATCACGAAGTTCTACTAACTTGGTGATGGTGACTAGAGAATTCTATCAATCACTATCTTATCTAGAAGATTAACTCCCACTTGATTCAAGCGATTGTAGTACCCAGACAATCTGAGCACATGCTCACTAGTTGAGCGATTCTCCTCCATCTTTTAGCTATAGAACTTGTTCGAGACTTCATATCTCTCAACTCGGGTATTTGCTTGAAATATTAACTTCAATTCCTGGAACATCTCATATGGTCCATGATGTTCAAAACATCTTTGAAGTCCCGATTCTAAGCCATAAAGCATGGTGCACAAAACTATCAAGTAGTCATCATATTGAGCTAGCCAAACGTTCATAACGTCTGCATCTGCTCCTGCAATAGGTCTGTCACCTAGCGGTGCATTAAGGACATAATTCTTCTGTGTAGCATTGAGGATAAACCTCAGATCGCGGATCCAATCCGCATCATTGCTACTAACATTTTTCAACACAATTTTCTCTAGGAACATATCAAAATAAACATATGAAAGCAACAATGCAAGCTATTGATCTTACAACATAATTTGCAAAATACTACCAGGACTAAGTTCATGATAAATTTAAGTTCAATTAATCATATTACTTAAGAACTCCCACTTAGACAGACATCTCTCTAGTCATCTAAGTGATCACGTGACCCAAATCAACTAAACCATAACCGATCATCACGTGAGATGGAGTAGTTTTCAATGGTGAACATCTTATGTTGATCATATCTACTATATGATTCACGCTCGACCTTTCGGTCTCCGTGCTCCGAGGCCATATCCGCATATGCTAGGCTCGTCAAGTTTAACCTGAGTATTCCGCGTGTGCAAAACTGGCTTGCACCCGTTGTAGATGGACGTAGAGCTTATCACACCCGATCATCACGTGGTGTCTGGGCACGACGAACTTTGGCAACGGTGCATACTCAGGGAGAACACTTCTTGATAATTAGTGAGAGATCATCTTAAAATGCTACCGTCAATCAAAGCAAGAATAAGATGTATAATAGATAAACATCATATGCAATCAAAATATGTGACATGATATGGCCATGATCATCTTGCGCCTTTGATCTCCATCTCCAAAGTACTGTCATGATCTCTATCGTCACCGGCACGACACCATGATCTTCATCATCTTGATCTATATCAATGTGTCATCACATGGTCATCTCACCAACTATTGCTATTGCAACTATTGCTATCGTACAGCGATAAAGTAAAGCAATTATTTGACACTTGCATCTTATGCAACAAAGAGACATCCATAGGGCTTCTGCCAGTTGCCGATAACTTCAACAAAACATGATCATCTCATACAACAACTTATATCTTATCACATCTTGACCATATCACATCACAACATGCCCTGCAAAAACAAGTTAGACGTCCTCTACTTTGTTGTTGCAAGTTTTATGTGGCTGCTACGGGCTGAGCAAGAACCGTTCTTACCTACGCATTAAAACCACAATGATAGTTTGTCAAGTTGGTGATGTTTTAACCTTCGCAAGGACCGGGCGTAGCCACACTCGGTTCGACTAAAATTGGAGAAACTGACACCCGCTAGTCACCTGTGTGCATAGCACGGCGGTAAAACCAGTCTCGCGTAAGCGTACGCGTAATGTCGGTCCGGGCCGCTTCATCCAACAATACCGCCGAACCAAAGTATGACATGCTGGTAAGCAGTATGACTTATATCGTCCACAACATCAAACCATAAAACCTAGGCTCTGATGCCACTGTTGGGGAACGTAGTAATTTCAAAAAATTTCCTACGCACACGCAAGATCATGGTGATGTATTGCAACGAGAGGGGAGAGTGTTTTCTACGTACCCTCGTAGACCGAAGAGGAAGCGTTGACGCAGCGTACAGGAAGTAGTCGTACGTCCTCCCGGTCCAACCGATCCAAGCACCGTTACTCCGGCACCTCCGAGTTCTTGACACACGTACAGCTCGATGACGCACCCCGATCTCCGATCCAGCAGAGGCGCGGGGAGGAGTTCCGTCAGCACGACGGCGTGGTGACGATCTTGATGATCTCCTGTCGCAGGGCTTCGCCTAAGCACCGCTACAATATGACCGAGGTGTAATATCGTGGAGGGGGGCACCGCACACGGCTAGGAACGATCTCAATGATCAACTTGTGTGTCTATGGGGTGCCCCCTGCCCCCGTATATAAAGGAGTGGATGAGGGGAGGGCCGGCCCTCTCTATGGCGCGCCCTAGGGGAGTCCTACTCCCACCGGGAGTAGGATTCCCCCTTTCCTAGTCCAACTAGGAGACCTTCCAAGTAGTAGGAGTAGGAGACAAGGAAGGGGAAGAGAGAAGGGAAGGAAGGAAGGGGGCGCCCCCCCTCCCTAGTCCAATTCGGACTAGTCCAAGGGGAGGGGTGCGGCCACCCTTTTGGCCCTTTCTCTCCTTTCCCGTATGGCCCAATGAGGCCCAATACGAATTCCCGTAACTCTCCGGTACTCCGAAAAATACTCGAATCACTCGGAACCTTTCCGAACTCCGAATATAGTCGTCCAATATATCGATCTTTACGTCTCGACCATTTCGAGACTCCTCGTCATGTCCACGATCTCATTCGGGACTCCGAACTCCTTCGGTACATGAAAACTCATAAACTCATAATATAATTGCCATCGAAACCTTAAGCGTGCGGACCCTACGGTTCGAGAATAATGTAGACATGACCGAGACACATCTCCGGTCAATAACAAATAGCGGGACCTGGATGCCCATATTGGTTCCTACATATTCTACGAAGATCTTTATCGGTCAGACCGCATAACAACATACGTTGTTCCCTTTGTCATCGGTATGTTACTTGCCCGAGATTCGATCGTCGGTATCCAATACCTAGTTCAATCTCGTTACCGGCAAGTCTCTTTACTCGTTCCGTAATACATCATCTCGCAACTAACTCATTAGTTGCAATGCTTGCAAGGCTTAAGTGATGTGCATTACCGAGAGGGCCCAGAGATACCTCTCCGACATTCGGAGTGACAAATCATAATCTCGAAATACGTCAACCCAACAAGTACCTTTGGAGACACCTGTAGAGCACCTTTATAATCACCCAGTTACGTTGTGACGTTTGGTAGCACACAAAGTGTTCCTCCGGTAAACGGGAGTTGCATAATCTCATAGTCATAGAAACATGTATAAGTCATGAAGAAAGCAATAGCAACATACTAAACGATCGAGTGCTAAGCTAACGGAATGGGTCATGTCAATCAGATCATTCAACTAATGATGTGATCCCGTTAATCAAATAACAACTCTTTGTCCATGGTTAGGAAACATAACCATCTTTGATTAACAAGCTAGTCAAGTAGAGGCATACTAGTGACACTCTGTTTGTCTATATATTCACACATGTATTATGTTTCCGGTTAATACAATTCTAGCATGAATAATAAACATTTATCATGAAATAAGGAAATAAATAATAACTTTATTATTACCTCTAGGGCATATTTCCTTCACCTGCTTCCTCTTAGCCGGTCACTGATGACAAGTGTACTGCATGGATCCACCTAGTGCAAATTCTAATTTTAGATTGGCTGGATCTAAGCAAGTAACTGTAGAATCTTCATTCTTCTCCTCGCAAAAAATAAATAAATAGTCATTCTTCTGGAGCCAAAATTTTGTTGCCCAAAATGACCCAAATGTCTGTTTTTTGTCATGGAGCCTATTTTTGGTTAGATGTTGGAGATGCTCTTGGTAGATAGCTTAAGACTCAAATCCGGGTGGAGGCGTGGTTTACGTTGGAATCTTTTAAACTGTCGCAACGACATTATCCAAACATGTGTAGAGCTGAGTAATACTATGACTCTCACATGGACCATTGAATCAATGATCTACTACTACGAATGAGTAGAAAATAGTAGACAGACGAACAGGTCTCACATGGTTATTACTACTCCCTCCGTTCACTTTTATAAGTCGTTGCAGACTGAAAATTGGCTGTTTTGTATGCTGTCTGAAATGTCTTCAACGCCTTATAAAAGTAAACAGAGAGAGTAGTAAAATTTGCAAAGCTTGTTTTTCATGTCTCTCCTTATACATCTTTTTATCTTTTCTTTTTATTTAGTTCTCTTCTCTTTTTGTGTCTGCGTGTCATTTTTTTCATGTGTGTATCTGGTTTGCTTTGCTTTACTACATGTTATTTAGTAGTAAAATGTGCCAGTCGATTCTACTCTGCTGGAAACGAGAAGTAGCACCCAAGGCCGAGTCGGGTGAGCCTCGGCCTAAGATATGGACGGTTAGGGCGTCGGCAATGAGGGATCGGACGAGAACTTGTTGGAGGCGGGTCAAGGGACATAGCGGAGAGAAATCAGGTTGGATGCAATCTCTTGGATACAATCGAATCAAACTGTGCTCTGTTCATTCCAATCCAGAAAACAGTTGGAGGAAGAAGAAACATATCTAGCAGTTCGTTTTCCGATCCAACGATTTGAATGCAATTGATTGAAATTGGAAACAATTAAGTCGCCTCAGATTTAGGCGTCCTTTTTAATTAGCCGTTGCACATCACATAATTCCAGAATAATTGTGAAAGGTGGTCGTTACAGTGCCAGTTCAAATACATTCCTGAAGTCGGAGCTGCAGAGGAGGTGACTCCGCGGTGACGATGACACGAGACGGGTGATCAGTTCCTGCCGGCTCGACGCAGGCCTAGTGATTTTCCCCTGCAATGCTCGTCGACAGAGTCGGAGCTGCCTGGTCGTCGGCGCGTGTGATGGACTGTTTGGCATCGACCGGCACAAGCCTCGGCGCTTGAGCGGCGAGGGCTTCATCGGTGGTCGTTGAAGGTGGAGTCGCCCTCACGAAGGAGTGATGACGATGACACCGGATTGCAATCTCGACGGCGTGTGTGTGTTCTTGTGTGCATTGCTAGGCCGCCATGTCTGCCTTGTTTTTGCGGGCAGGTTGTGACGGTTTTCGCCTGTTTTTTCGTTAATTAATTGGGCAACTTTCTTCGACCTTTTTTAATGAATCGGTCCCTAAGGGACCGCGTTTCAAAAGAAAATGGACAATGGGGAGAAGGGGAATCTTTTGAGGTTTTCCCTAAAGTTCAGTCCCCAAAATCATTATAAAATAAACTATGAAATGTAGTGTTTGTTTAAAGCTCTTGTAGCCTAATAGACTGACCGAGCCGAGGAAAAACAAGCCGAGGGCATTGATCTTTTGTTCGAAGTTCTCATTGTATCTGACGTACCCGGAGAGAAACAAACACAACAAATTTGGTTCTTACCTACTCGGGGACCGGGCTCAAAACCAAGGAATTTTTACCTACTAAAGTGACGGAAAACCAATGGCTTCATGTCACTACCTCTACCATGCACCAAAGTCTTTTATATGGAGTGAGCCTTCCCAAAGCCAAAGATGAATAGCTTATTCCTCGTCTTATTTCTCTGTAGCAGAATTATTGATTCCTATTCCGTGCATTATTTGTTTCATATCTGCACGCTAGGGACTGGAATATTGTAGGTGGAGGCATAGGAGGCACCAGAAACGGATAATCAAAACAGCAACTCGACACAGCCCTTTTGCATCTTCCTCCTACTCTACCATACCAGCTTTCCCCTAGCCGGTCACTGACTGATGACAAGTGTACTGGCTGGATCCACCTAGTGCAGATTCTAATTTTAGACTGGCTGGATCTAAGCAAGTATCTGTTGAATCTCCATTTTTCTCCCCCGCAAAAAAAAAAAAAATCTTCATTCTTCTGGAGCCAAAATGACCCAAACGTTTTTATTTTGTCATGGAGGCTATTTTTGGTTATATGTTGGAGATGCTCTTAGTAGATAGCTTAAGACTCAAATCGGGGTGGAGGTGTGCTTTACGTTGGAATCTTTTAAACTGTCGCAACGACATTATCCAAACATGTGTAGAGCTGAGTAATACTATGACTCTCATATGGACCATTGAGTCAAGGATCTACTACTACGAGTGAGTAGAAAATAGTAGATAGACGAACAGGTCTCACATGGTTATTAGTAGTAAAATTTGCAAAGCCTGTTCTCCTTATACGATTTTTTATATTTTCTGTTTATTTAATTTTCTTCTCTTTTTGTGTCCGCGTGCCATTTTTTTATGTGTATCTGGTTTGCTTTGCTTTACTGTGTGTTATTAGTAGTAAAATGTGTCAGTCGATTCTACTCTGCTGGGAATGAGAAGTAGCACCCAAGGCCGAGTCGGGTGAGTCTCAGCCTAAGATGTGTACATCGTGGACGGTCACGGCATCGCTAATGAGGGATCGGACAAGAACTTGCCGGAGGCGAGGCACGGGAGATAGGGAGGAAAATCAGGCTGGATACAATCTCTTAATTAAATGGTGAGGCAAATTTTATGCCTTCATTTCGAAAAAAAGGTTGGATGCAATCGACTCAAATCGTGCTCTGTTCGTTCTAATCTAGAAAACGGTTGGAGGAAGAAGAAACATATTTATTTGTTCATTTTCCGATCCAACGATTTGAATGCAGTTGATTGAAATAGGAAAACAATTAAGTCGCCTTAGGTTTAGGCGGTTCTTTTTAATTAGCCGTTGCACATCAGATAATCCGAGAATAATTGTGAAAAGGTCGTTGTGAGTCGTGACAATGCCAGTTTAAACATTTATTCAAATTTAGAAAATAAGGAGAAGGGGAATCTTTTGAGATATTTCATGAAGTTCAGTCCAGAAAATAATAATCAAGAGGACGTCCTCGAGGTGAAACGTGTGACTGGTTTATCTGGCCAAGAGACATGGACAGTCTAATTAACACACTGAGTCAGAAAATAGTAGTATTTATATCTTTTTTTGGGTGAAGTTCTCATTGTATTTGACCTATCCAGAGAGAAACAAACACAACAAATTTGGTTCTTACCTACTCGGGACCGAGCTCATAACCAAGGAACTTTTAGCTATTAAAGTGATGGAAAACCAATGACTTCATGTCACTACCTCTACCATAGACCCCAAGTCTTTTATATGGAGTGAGCCTTCCCAATGTCAAAGATGAATAGCTTACTGATTCCTCATCTTGTTTCTCTGTAGTGGAATTATTGATTCCTATTCTGCGCATTATTTGTTCTATATTTGCACGCTAGGGACTGGAGTATTGTAGGTGGAGGCATAGGAGGCACCAGGAACTATCAATGATCATCGGATAATCAAAACAGCAACTCGACACAGCCCTGTTGCGTCTTCCTCCTACTCTACCATACTTGCTTTCTCTTAGCTAGTCACTGACTGATGACAAGTGTACTGGCTGGATCCACCTAGTGCAGATTCTAATTTTAGATTGGGTGGATCTAAGCAAGCATCTGTTGAATCTTCATTCTTCTCCCCCGCAAAAAAAAAAATCTTCATTCTTCTGGAGCCAAGATTTTGTTGCCCAAAATGACCCAAACGTCTGTTTTTTGTCATGGAGGCTATTTTTGGTTATATGTTGGAGATGCTCTTAGTAGATATCTTAAGACTCAAATCCGGGTGGGGGGTGTGCTTTACGTTGAAATCTTTTAAACGGTCGCAACGACATTATCCAAACATGTGTAGAGCTGAGTAATACTATGACTCTCTCATGGACCATTGAGTCAAGGATCTACTACTACAAGTGAGTAGAAAATAGTAGACAGACGAACAGGTCTCACATGGTTATTACTAGTAAAATTTGCAAAGCTTGTTTTTCATGTCTCTCCTTATACATTTTTTTATCTTTTCTTTTTATTTAGTGTTCTTCTCTTTTTGTGTCTGCGTGACATTTTTCATGTGTGTATCTGGTTTGTTTTGCTTTACTGCGTGTTATTAGAAGTAAAATGTGCCAGTCAATTCTACTCTGCTAAGAACGAGAAGTCGCACCCAAGGCCAAGTTGGGTGAGCCTCGTCCTAAGATGTGGACGTCGTGGACGGCCACAGAGTCGCCAATGAGGGATCGGACGAGAACTTGCTAGAGGCGAGCCACGGGAGATAGGGGAGGGAAATCAGATTGGATGCAATTTCCTAATTTAATGATGATGCAAATGTTATTCCTCCGTTTCAAAAAAAGAAGGTTGGACGCAATCAACTCAAACTGTGATATGTTCGTTCTAATCTAGAAAACGGTTGGAACATATTTGGTCATTCGTTTTCCGATCCAACGATTTGAATGCAATTGATTGAAAAAATTGGAAAATAGTTAAGTCGCCTCAGGTTTAGGCGGTCCTTTTTAATTAGCCGTTGCACATCAGATAATCCCAGAGTAATTGTGAAAGGCGGTCGTGACAAACAATTATTCAAATTTAGACAGTGAGGAGAAAGGGAATCTTTTGAGATTTTTCCTAAAATTCAGTTCGCAAAATAATAATAAAGAGGACCTCCTCGAGGTGAAACTTATGACCGATTTATCTAGCCGAGAGACATGGATGGCCTATTTAACACACCGAGTCAGAAAATACTACCAATTAGGCGAATTTATATTTCTTTTCTCTTGGCTAATTGCATCATCCTGGTGTAGAGGCCGAAGATGAATACTTCTAAAATAAACTTATGAAATGTTGGGTTGATTTAAATCTCTTGTAACCTAATAGACTGACCTACCCGAGGACAAACAAGCTCAGGGCATTCATCTTTTGTTTGAAGTTCTAATTTTATCTGACTTATCCGGGGAGAAACAAACACAACAAATTTGGTTCTTACCTACTCGAGGACCGACCTCATAACCAAGGAATCCTTAGCTATTAAAGTGACGGAAAACCAATGTCTTAATGTCACTACATCATATGGAGTAAGACTTCCCAAAGCCAAGGGTGAATAGCTTATTCCTCGTCCTATTTCTAGTGGAATTATCGATTCCTATTACGTGCATTATTTGTTCATGTCTGCATGCTAGGGACTGGAATATTGTAGGTGTAGGCATAGGAGGCACCAAGAACTATCGATGATCAACGGATAATCAAAACAGCAACTCGGCACAGCCCCACTGCATCTTCCTCCCACTATACCATACCAGTTTTTTTCTTGCCGGTCACGGACTAATGAAAAGTGTACTGGCTGTATCCACATAACGCAGATTCTAATTTTGGACTGGCTGCATCTAAGCAATTAGTATTGGTTGAATCTACAATCTTCTGGTATCCATTTCAATACACGACCTAGCTAGCCGCCGCCTCCCAAAAAGCTAGGGTTCTCTGCCTACCGCCGGCGCCGGTCCATCCCGTCTCCGGTGGCCTTAGGGTCATGGAGGCGAAGTGGATCTCGGTCCTTGCCGGTGGGAGGTTTCCTGTTTTAGATTAAAAAAATTGAGCTTTATTAGGGTTTGTGTCCTACTCAGAAAGGCGAGATGGCGGCGGCTCCCTGAAGATGGAATAAAGGTCTCCCCGTCTAGCCCCCGTTCCGGTGATGCGTCTAGCATCATCGGGGTGTGTCTCCAGCGGATCTATCTTTGGTGATTTGCTCGGATCTATTCGCCGTTCGACTTCGTTCGTGTGTCTTCAGTTGGATCCTTTTGATCTACACTCTTCATCCGCTGCAGTTGGATTCTTTTGGTTCTATGGGGCCTTAGCACGCCGACTTCCTGATTCTTTACTACAACAAGGTTTGCCAGGATCTGGCGAGGGAGGGGCAATGACAGCGGCGCGCCTTCGGTTTGCTTCAGTGCTTGTAGTCGTCGCTAGGTGGTCTATGGATCTGTATGTAATTTTTATTATTTCTAGTGTTCGTTGTACTACCATAATTGAAGATGAATAGATTTGAAGTTTTTTCTCGCAAAAAAAAGAAACCTCTGTGTATATATCGACTTAGTGAATGTTAAATATAACTTTCGCATGAAATTTATTTCAAAGCTCAACCTTCCCTTTAAACATCTTTATTCAGTATCTACGTCGAGGAGTGGCTTTGGACAAGCCACAATTAGAATGGTTGCAAGATACTGCAGATTCTGCAATCAAGATGGAAGTCAATATTTTGGCAAAAACCATAGCCCTAATCTATTCCGGTCATGGACTATTGTTGGTAAAAACATTTAAGACTTCGATTTCACTATGGAAAAGGGGCAGAGAATGAGTTCGTTCATTGTTTGAAGCGCACTCCCATATATGGTAATTATATGTCTTTGTCTCCAGCGATGTATAGTAGAAAAGGAATTTGTCTAGCCACATCCCATAGCGCACAGGTGTACCGATGGAATCTGCCTACATCATGTCCCCATAGGCATTTATTCGGGGTTCAAAAGTCTTAAAAGCCGTAACTTTTAATTCAGGCATGGAAATTCAGTTTCGTTTTCACCATTAGATTTCTCACGACGATTATTTCAAAACTAGATCCTATATGGGTAGGTTTCGACAAAAAAACAGAGCAACTTTGGGTGCTACAGAGACAACTTTAGTGCTATAAGAAAGCAACTCCTTTTTATTCTCTAGTATGGCTACCTATCAGCGAGGAGTCTTTCTAAGTTTATTATCATGACTACCAATTGACTGGACTCACCTCTAAGTGTATTATAGGGAAGCAAACTTCTTTTTCTGTCCTAGTAGGACTGTCTATTAGGTTGGTTTGTCTCAAGTCGATAAACACACACACGAAAACATGAGGCAACTTTAGTGCTACATGCAAGCAACTTCACTGCACTATGTGTACATATGAATTTTGGTAACATTACCCCAACTTGGCTATAATGCATGGCCGTTCAATTGCCTGTGGTTGATGCTCGGTTGCCTATAAATACTATGCAATTGCCTACCATTGATGCTCAGTTGCCTATAAGTACTATAAATGTCTACCATTGATGCATAGTTGACTACCATTGCTGATCAGTTGCCTAACTTTTCAAATTAGTTGCCTACAAATATTGTGACATACGTTGGTTATCATTGTTTTTCTAAGTCGCCTATAAACACTCTGAAGTTGCCTAAGAGTGATGCTTAGTTGCCTGCCATTACTGTTTCAGTTGCCTACAATACATTATGTTGTCCATTAGTGTAATACTATAAATTGTCTACCATTGATGCACAGTTGCATACCATTGCTGATCAGTTGCCTAACTTCTCAAATTAGTTTCCTACAAATATTGTGACGTTGGTTATCATTGTTTTTCTAAGTCGCCTACAAACACTCTGAAATTGCCTAACGCTGATGCTTAGTTGCATGCCATTACAGTTTTAGTTGCCTACAATACATTGGAAAGTTGTCCATAAGTGTTGCTAAGTTGCATATATGTGAAACTAAGTTCCTTACCATACAAAAAAGCATTTTATGCAAGTAAGAATGATGTTAGGCTACTCCCTAGTCATGGCAGGCAACTTATGATAAATTTTAGCCTACCTCAAAAACTAAGTTGCCTACAATATTATCAACTTGGAGGCAAAACTAAACTAGTTATGGTAGGACACTTAGATATGAAGCTAGTTAACTTGGTAGTCATGGTAGATAACTTCGAAGGGATTTTCAAAGATAGACAGTCATCCTACACAGACTAACAATAAGTTGCTTTTCTATAGCATTAAAGTTGCTCATAAAAAAAGTTAGTCAAAACATACTCATATGGGATCTAGTTTTGAAGAGCTCGTCGTGGGGAACCTAGCCGTCAAAACAAATCTTAATTTCGATAATTAGTTCAAAAGTTATAGCTTTTTAAAATTTTAAAAATGCAAATTAAATGCATACAAGGTGGGATCTTGCTAAGAAATCACAGGATGTGCGCACTGAGATACGGTGGACCAGCTGGTTTTCCTATGCATTAATTCCTTTCTGTGGGTTGTGTATTAGGGACCACGTGCGAGAGAGAGAGGCGAGGGACAGAAGTATGCAATTCCTTGTCGTGTAGCGCGTGCGCCAGCCACAACGAAATCATGCAGCTGCACGATCTAGCATTTAGGGAGAATCATCAGTCAGCAATCAACTTCATGCCCGTCTCGAGCTGTGGGTGGCACAAGCAAGCCGGCCGCTGCAATGGACTACTCCGCGCGGCAGACCGCGGGAATCGCGGGGGGTGTGCAGCTCGGCCTCGCCAGCCGCTGCAATGCTAGCCTCGGGCACCGGAAGGCGCCACTTCACGCCCCACTCGAGCCTCGAGCTCAGGCTGTACCGTTCTCTCGGGTCTGCGCCGCCATGACGAGACCGCGTCCATCGGCTCTCTGGGCGCACGGCTAGATCGCACCGGCAGCGGGCATGGAGTTCGCGGCGTCTCCGGCAGCGGCCACGCTTGGCCCAGTCTCACCGGAAGAGGGGGCACCCGACTAGAACGAGCCGGTCACGGACACGGTGTACTCGCCATGGAAGTCGTGGCCCAAGCCAGCCAACACAACCATGCAAACGAGGAGCATACGCGGGCTACGACTAGTCGACGACCATGTCAATGGAGGAGCACCGTGCCGAACAACAAGGTGAACAACACGATAGGCACGCCTCAAGATGGCAATGGGGCCTCGAAACCCGCGTCCCCGCGGGTTTTTACCCTATTAGGGGACGGGATGGACACCCTCATCCTCGCGGGGCTGTTGTTGGGCACATTATATAACCCAGCATGTTTTTTGTGGGTTTACGCCCGTTTCGATAGTCTCCGAACCCGAAACCCGACAAAACGCGGCAAAATACATTCTTTTTAGGATGCATTGATCCGGCCCAACCCATTTGTGCTCGTGATTTGTGAACCATGAATTCTATTTCTTGTTGAACTTGTACGACTGAAAAATGCTACTGTTTGTTGATGAAATATGCTACTGTTATGGCTAAAATATGCTAATTAATGTTTATGGCTGTAATATGCTACGGTTTGTGCTGAAATATGCTCCTTGTAGCTACTATTATTGCTCTTTTTTGCTTACATTATGCTGCTCAAATATGCTCCTTTAGGCTGCTGAACCATGTACTATTGTATTATGTTGAAATTTGCTGAAGTTATGCTGCTGAAATATGCTCCTTTTGCTGTTGAAATTCTATTCTATTTTGCTACTGTGTTTGCTTTCATATGACGAGTTCCCCGTGGGTATAGAAAACCCGATGGGTTTAGGGGACGGGCAAAAAGCTACCCCGCGCACGATGATGGGGACGGGGGACGGGCTTGTGATTTTCTCGTGGGGATGGGTTTGGGAAAGCAAAACCCGGTGGGTTTTGTCCCCGTTGCCATCTTGAGGCATGCCATGGCCATCTCGAGAATCACGACGAGCAACTTAGACCAATAAGAGTCAGGCACAAACACATCAGTCGCCCAAAGAGTCGGGCACCATCTTATGCAAAACACCCACCCTCAGATGGCATTTGATCAAACACCTGGTATACCATTGTTGCAGAGCTTCCTGGACGGACCTTGCCGTGAACAAGCTACTAGAACGACACGCTCAAGAAGGGGTTCCCTAGCCCACATGCCAAGAAGAAACTGGAAAGCTGACAGGAGGGGATGCAATCTTCGCCGGTCAGGCGGCGACTCGGTCCACCGGCATGTTGATGTAGGACTACATCATCGGGACGAGCTCGGCGAGTCACATTGGATGGTAGAGCGAGATCACTGCGTTCCTCATCGTCGACCACGTGAAGCACCCGGGGAGGAAGATCGTGTCCTAGTGTAGCGACGTCGACCTTGTCAAGTGCGCGCGGCGTGGTCCTGAACGGAGCTTGTCATGCGCTAAGGTGTTGAAGGAAATGCCTCAATAAAGGTAATCTCTCTTGGCCCATAGTCTCGCAAAAGACACCTCCAAAACAAGCCAGGGCATTTTTTTTCAAAAACAAATAGAAATAACAGCCTAATCAGCATCTCGAATTGGTGTGTGACATGTGTTTTCTCATGAAATGGAGTGTTGTGACCGGTTCATCACATCTTAGAAGAAGAATGACCATCCCCGCAAAAAAGGAGAAGAATGACCAAATTGCTCATCTCGTGAAAATATATATGTGTGTGTGCGTGCGTTTTGCCAATTTTTTCAACCGTTCACCATCGAAAAAAAATCTATCTCAGGTGGTCCTAAATTCTTATGTGTTCGTCTGCTAGAAAAAAAAGGCTTTCCAGAATTTCATACGTGGACCGCGCGCTGTGGCCCAGCGAAGCCAGCTCACTTATTTTTCTGCCCAGGCAGCTACGAAAATGCTATTTTCCGCACAGGAAGACAAATAGTCGGTGATTTCCAAAGGACAATCAATAATGGGCTGGCCCATTTTTTTTGTTTCTCTGGTTTACTTCTATTTTTATTCTTCTTCCCTTCTCTCTTTTTTCACTTCCAAGTTTATTTTTCTTATAGAATTTATTTCATAAATTCAAAATTCCGAAAAATATTCAGAATTTCAAAAAAATAAAATTATAGGAAATGTTCAGAATTCCAGCTATTTTGAAAATATTAAGAACTTGAAAAACGTTTCCCATTTTTTTAAGATATCTCAAAATTAAATGGAAATTTAAAAATGCTCCAATTTTTAAAAATATTCTTTTTAGTGAAATTTTCACAATTTAAAATAATGTTAAAAGATACACATTTTCAACAAATGTTATGATTTTTCAACACATGTTCCCGTTCTAAAAAAATGTTCACAAATTCAAATAATGTTCATGTTTATATAAAACAATTAAGTGTTTTCAAAAAATGTTTTTGAATTTTAAAAGATATTCCTGTTTCAAATTTTGTTCGTATTTTTCTGAAAGTGTACATAATTTTCAAAAAACTGTTCAGGATTTATAAAATGGTTCATGTTCCTGCGATATTCAGAAACTTCATACTTTAAAATCTCCTCGATTGAAAGGAAAGGTAGATTGAATAATTCATGGGCCTTCTCTGGCGTACTATGACGTAACAAAAACTCTTAGATGCCCTAGGTCAATGAATGGAAAAATAGCGGATTCATTACTTCACACCCGGAAAAACCGAGAAGCTAAATGTTCTTGTTCACGTGCGCACAGGGTTTTACTTCAACATATAATTCTCACTAACTTTAAATGCACACTAATGTTTCTCCCATTGCAACGCACGGACATATGTGCTAGTAATAATTAAAATTGAATACACCTTAAGTCGTAGAGTGGGCACTAATGTAGCAAAATTAAGTTACAAGCACATTCTTCCCATCAAGATAGGAAAACGTAAACAAGTCCTAGAGTAGCTGGCAACCTCGTCGGGAGATGCAATGTCCACCACCTCGAACCGCGTCATTGCCGACAACAGGCAAGGAGAAAGGAGCCTCATCATCGTGGTCGAAGATGGCATGCAGAGGGTAGGCTGATTCACAGCTAAAGATCAACCCTACCAAGCCAAGAAGCGCACTAGAGACTAGTACCTTCTAATATGCAACTCCAATGGCTGAGGTCGATGCAACGGTATAAGTCGAACGAGGAACTTACATGCAAGCATAATACTCCACTCGCCCTCCGAAACTGATGAGCCAGATCTTGGATCCACTCCCCTTCCTTTCTCCATCTCCTTCAAAGTGAAGATAAGGGGGGAGGTGAGAGAATCATCAATCTGACTGGATTCGTTAGGAAACGAGCTTACTGATGGAGCTTGAGCCAGACCCATCTCCATCGCTCATGTCCACCATGGAGAGACACCGGAAGACGGAGCTGGACGTGGTCTAGTGCCACGCGCAAACGCTGATACACAGTTCCAACTCAGGATGACGCGAGACGCCCTTAAGGCAACCATAAACATAGCCCTACGCCTAAACCAACCCCTAGTATATACATCTTCGGTCTGGCCACCTCTTCCATACGACCATCCCCACTCTCACTTGAGACACCGTCAGAGGTGTATGAGAGAGGGTTCGAGAGCTTGGGGCAACTCTCAAAAGAGAACACATCATCCCATGTATGGTATAACAATATTTCACATATACTAATTAAAACGGCATCCTTGAGGCAAGTAAGCTTATGATAGATTTATCGGCTAAGACAATTAATAGTCTAATTAACACATTGAAAGCATTATCGATTCAAGTCGGAAGATACTAACGACCGAGCGAATTTGGTTCTACATACTCACCTTGTTTTTCTAGTTGTTAACGGAATGTTAGCCCTCTTTTGTATTGGCTAGCTACATATTATTGGTGCAGTGACCAAAGATCAATACTTAAGCATGCTTAGGCAATTTATCTTTCGTTTAAAGCTCTCAAAGCCTAATAGACTAACCTAGCCAAGGGCACATAAGCTCTCGAAATTCAGCACGGTTCTCATTATCTCTAACCTACCCGAGGAAATGCACGCACAATAAATTCATCATTTGTTTTAATATCTCATAGGATCTGACCTACCGGAGGACAAACAAGCTCAGCAAATTCATCATTTTTTTAGAGTCTGCACTGCCTCTGACCTAGTCGAAGAGAAACAGACACAAGAAATCCGTCGTTTTTTCTATAAATCTCATAACCAAAAAACTTTTAGCTATTAACCTAGCGTGGGACGTATGACTTTATCTCACTACTATCATTCACCAAGCCTTTTAAAAGGAGCGAGTCTTTCCGACAAACATGAATGTCTTGTTCCTCATCATATTTCTGTGTAGCTGAAATGTTCATCCGATTTCATTCATTATTTATCTGGTATCTACACACTTGAAATTTGAATATCATAGTCGTAGACATAGGAAACATCAGGAACTACAGATGAATGGATAACCTGTATTGTTACACGACATCATCATTTTGCATAGAAAGGACTAGATGCTTTATACGGAAAAAACAATGAGTACATGCTGCTCAAACAAACGCGCTTGACTTTTTGTATATAGGTAGATAGTAGGCGCGTTGATGAGCTATACAGTCAGGTTTTACTTTGATAGCAAGAATGCTAGTTTCTCGGGTTGAGGGACACGATGGTATCAATCGTTTATCAAAAGCTAATATGGTGGACGCGGTGTTTCTGCACACGAGCGCACATGTGCTCGCTATCAGGGCGGCTCGTTCACGTCTTGAGATGCGAGGCATTTAATGGCGCAACGATATACGAGAGACCAGATAATGACGGGGAATAAAGGATACGTATCGCAAGGGTGCTGAGCTGTGGGCCAGGAAACGGCGGAATGCCGGTCACCGTTACCCCGTAGGAGTTGTTCCGTGGCTCGGGACGCCCACCGCCGTCCTGATCCGTGGAACAGGAAAAACAGTTTCCGTCTGCCGTCGGGGCAGCGCGTGAACCGAAGAATACGTTATGAGTTTCTGCCTCTGACAATCGGCGTAAGAGTACAAATACTTGCATACAGCTATGAAATGGTGAACATCAGCGGCTTACAAGTGTGGAATACGGGTTGGTGAAGCGTTGGAAAAAAAGTAGTTGGGCAATTTGTACAGCTATGCCTTGTTCTAATTTCACTGTATGTAAGCAGAACATAATTTCTGTGCAGTACATAAAAAATGCTTAATTGTTTGCACTGATAATTTGTAGGCCAAGCTGGGAGTGGAGAACACACGTTTGTGTCGTTCGGAGGGCCCTGCTCTGATTCGGTTGCCAAGATCAGAGGACAGTGGCTGGTACATCACAGAACTCCGACGGATCTGACGGCGCAAGGGGCGTCGGGCTCAGTTCATGGGTCGGATCAGTGGATCACGCGCCTGCAACAGCCCTCAGCAGGGACGCGCAGATCCGTGAGGAAGAAATAGGCCGGTCGGCGAGACGGGAGGGCTCGCTCCAGGTCTCCAAACTGTCCACCAGCAAGATGAATCTGCAAGCACCTGACTGGACTTGTGGACAAAGAGGTGCGTTGCTGAAAACAAATAACCCCGAATTTGTTGCAAAGAAATGTCGTAATGATTCATTTGGGTTTGCTTAGGGGGATAGTCTCTGTAAATTTAGACATGGATGATACTGAACCTATATAATTTGTCAGACGTCCATGAGTACAAGAAATTTCCTGATGCATAAACTGCAGTGCAACGCTATATCGTGTTTTACAAGTGGGCCTAGTATTCTTCATCAAAAGTTATTGTAGAAACTGCAATGGTACTCCTCTTGTGCTGGAATCATCGCTATGTTACTTATGTCATTTTTGAGATATTATTGTTTACATCGATGAGATCCTCCGATCAGTACATCCAGCTAGCTTTAGGAATAAATCCAATAAGAATACAAGGATTGGAACCACTCCTTCCGCTAGGAATTGCTAATTGAACCAGTGATGAAGCAATCGCATTTTGTGTTTATAGTACCACCGTGGATTTTAATGTCGAAGGCATCTTAGATTAGAACGTAATATTTTCATAGGATTTTTTGCAGGAGTTTTTCTACACAATTTAGAGATCTTACAAATTGTCTTTTGTGTATTGAATGCATATTCACTCCCTCGAACAGTTGTAGAAGTCACATCATTGCAAATTCAAACGCACTTGATTCTTCTGAATTAAGAAAGTCATGGTATCTATATTTTATACTTTCTATTTTTGTCTTCATGCATTCTAGAATTCATGATTCCAAAGTTTATGTTTCATCTGGAAATTTACTGATGAATTAAATGCCATGACGTGATCATATAGTCCTATATGTGCAAATCATGTATCTTCTACTAGTAGTTTAGATTGACGAGATTCTGGGTTTTAGGACTGCCAACCGGCTTAAAATAATTTTGCATGTATTAGGGCTTATTTTTGTAAAGGATGCTGTATTGCGCTGTGTGCGTAAACTATGTGGTTTGATAGGTTAATTTAACTAAATTTTGTGCTGTACCAGCATTTGAAATTTTTTCAAGGTGAGGATTGGAGCAGCGGCACCGAACAGGACACCTTGGCACCTTGCCCCTCCCACGTGTCTGCCTTCGAGAAAGGGCCGATGGGTTTTGCGGAGAACCATTCTGAAAATGCTATTGTACCGATGCTTGGGACAAGTTTTGACTCGCTAGGAGAGACGTATGTTTTCTACAACCTCTATTCCTGGGAGGAAGGATCTGCAAATAAGATATGGGAAGAGGAGGTTGAATGTGGAGAGAATGAAATGTGTACAAAATTTGTGTGTGGACGTTCTGTAAGTCAGATTATATATACATCTTTTACTGTTCAATGGTTAATTTTTTAGTACGCTTATCTCATCACAACAACATGACCACATTTCAGGGTTCGTGTTGAGACAGTTTGAACATGAGGTCTTGTTGGTATGAGTGCCCTCGCGCTGGTGTTTTCGTTGGTGGTGAGATAGTTTGAAAGCTTTGAGTGGGTGTTTTCTGATTTATAATATGATGGGTGGCACGGTACCCAGGACTAAAGCACCAGGTAGTGCATAGGTTGATTGGTAATGTTTTGTATTGATTTCTTAATAGGTGGTGATTTGTAGGAAGCGGTTGTTCTGGTCACGAGCACAGGTGAGCGTTGCATTGAATTCCTTTGCCATCTAGTGTCTTTGTTGTTTTATCTTCTTTCTTTCATCACCCAAGTAATTTTCTTTTGTGCTCAAGCATTCCCTGTTTTCGGAGGCTAAACATGTTGTGGCTTAATGATTACGCCGCTGAAATCCTTTGAGAACATGCTCTAACTATCACTGATCATTCATGCTTGTTAATTCAGATTTTCACTATTAATCGTAGCTCTTGATTATGTAGATGTAAGCTCGCATTGTTTAATCTCCCCTCGTTTGTTGAGTTCTGTTATATGTTTAAATTGCAGGAAACATGTTGGAAGGTGACAAGAATAAAAGCAATGAGCCACTTCTCACCTGATGTGTTTAGTCTTTCGTTTTGGTATTTTGGAACTTCTCGGAATCAGGCTCTCCTCAGCTCATGATTTCAGGCTTTCATTTTGTGATTTTATGACTCATCGGTGTTCTTAATTACTACCTCATAAGTTCAATTGGCTAATACGGTTGGCATGAACATAGATTGTTGCTAAATTTCGGAGATGCACTGTCAGTTCAGCTTTTTGTGATTGCGGAACTGGTCGAAATAGTTTTAGTTAGCTAGTTTAAAAAAAGTTTTATTTAGCTCATAGTTTTTCTACAGAGAAATGACCATGTTTATGACCAAGAAATGGTCGATTCAACATTTTGGATATTGCAGTTCTTTTTTTTGGATATTTTCTTCTGCAGTTTACCTATGATCTTTTTCTGCCAAATTGTATTCAGTTTTCCTCTCCCAGCGGCAAGTTCAGCAGTTACCCCTCGTATCCAAACAGGGAATGTAAAATGTTTACCAGTGTATGATTTTACAACAGTATCTATTCGGGCCAAGGAAATTACTAGCAGAAAGCATAACCATTGTAAAAATTGTCTGGGTTGTCAAACAGGGCCTAAGTGATGAGTTTTTGTTTAACATGCAACGTGTAGCTTGTAGGAGAAAGCATTGGCTCAGAACGTGATTGGCCTCGCTTAATGTGACGGCCCATGACTGTATGGGAGCCGGCTCAGAACGTGAGAGGATTCTAGACCGGATGTAGCTGTAACGGCAGGGGCTGCAATAATTATCTGATCGGCGTGGGCCACTCGAACTGTGCTTATTAATATACTCTGCCACATATATGCAGAAATACGAGTGGCAGTGTGAATCTCAGAGGGAACGAACATCTCAGATAACATGAGCATTTGTGCTCGGGAGCATAATAGCACTTTCGTAATATGGTTGACATTTTTGGTTGCTGTCGGTGCCTTCTTTGTTTGCAAGATCGCTATTTATTATATCTTCAAGGAATCTAAGAAATTTGATTTGGTTTATTGGTTCGCAACAGTACGCCATCACAGTTAACATGGGTTGCACTATCGACAAATATTTCTTCTTGGAGATACTTAGAATGTTCAAATAAATCTTGTGTATGTTTAAAAATTGTTACGAAATCACAATAAGAGAGCATAACACATGTGATGGCTCCTCCTTCCTCTCTCCCTCCCCTCCCTTCCCCCCCGTCTCCTCCTCGCCTCGGCAGATCTGCTCCCCGCCCTTCCCCGGTGGCCGGCGTCCGGTCGCCCTCACCTTCATGTGTAGCTCCCCTTCCCCTATCCTCCCCTGTTGCCCCGCAGGTGGATCTCTCCCCTTCCCTTTCTACGCTGCCGGTTCTTGGATCTCGTTTTTGGGCGCTGATGTCGGATGAGGAGGATTCGCGGTCTCTGCCTTCCTCCCCCAGTGGTGCGGTGACCTGCTCTGGGGAGGTGGGGGTCGCTTGCGCCCCCCCTCGCCCTCGTAAGTTTGCCCCCGGGGGTCGGGGCCGGCCGTTGGGGGTGTCTCCGTCGGCCGACGGCTGGTTCCGGGTCTCGCGGCGTCGGCGTAGATCTGGTAAGTTTGCGTTCGTGTCTCCTGCGCCTGGTGTCTTGTGTCGTGCTCCTGATGGGGAGCTTGGAGGCTCTCCATCTCCCTCTCCGTCTCCGGCTGCGGGGGCTCCGTCGCCGGCGATGGCGGCGGCGGGGCCGCTGGTCGCTCCGTGTACCCTAGATCCAGATCTCTGTGTAGTGGCCGCCGGTTCGCGGGCCACCTCCCCGTGTGGGCCTGCTGGGCCTGTCGGGGCGGTGCTGGCTAGTGGGCCTCCCCCTCCCCTCTCCCTCTCTTCGGTTATCGATTTCCCCCCGCTTGTTTCTCTTGGCCCAGTTGCCCCCCCCCCCCCCGCCCGATTACCGGCTCCCCGTCCCTCTCCGGCCCATTTGGCGAGTCGGGCCCAGGAGGGCACGGCTTGCTCGGGCTATATATGGATCCCACGCGGCTCGGTACCCCCCCTGCTTGGGTTTCCTGCTTCCGCCACTGACCTGCGCCGCTATCGTCTTCCCATCCGTCGCATCATCAGATCCCCCCCCCCCCCACCTCCACCCCTCCTTCTTCCTTTTTCTGCGGTGATCTCCATGGACAAATCTAGGGGCTCTTCCTGCGAGGCGCTTTCTGGTAGCAAGCGGCGCCGCGAGGACTCCCCCGCCTCCGCGGTGGATCTGGAGCTTGAGGCCTCGCTCCGCTCCAAGCTGGAGTCGGAGCAAGCGGCGCGCGAGCAGGCGGCTCGTGCCCGCGAGGCCTGGGCTTCGGGTCCAAAGCGGGTGCAGCACCCGGTGAAGGAGGGAGTGACTGGATCTGGCCAGCAGGGCTCTCGGTCTGGTCCCTCTCCTTCCCCGGTGCTGGATCCGTGGGAGGCGGCGGTGGCTTCTGGCGGTGGGGTGTCTTCGTCCTCGGCTTCCCTCCCGGCTCCGGGTGTTGGGCGTGGCCCGTCGGCCCCGTCTCGGCCCCTGCCTCCCCCTCCTCCTCGCTCGTTTGGGGCCGGATCTGGTTTTCGTCCGCCGCCTCGATCCCTCTACATTAACTTATCTCGCAACGAAGTTGTAGAAACGTGCTAAGAGCTGACTGTGGAAACCATTTCATATTCACTAGATGGCTTCCTGCTCATCAAGCAGAGGAAGAAGGCGCCCCCGAGCAACTGCAGAAACAACACGAGCGCTGCCACCTACCAAATACACGTATGATTCCGCCCTACGCATATGTACCGTATATCTCTTGTGGGAAAAGTGTGAACGACCAAATGGTGCAAGGCAATGGTGGCATAATGGGCGCTGGCCTGCTCGCATTCCTAGTAAACAGAGTACACGTGAGCTGCTAGCACTTATTTAAGAAGATACTAAATTATGCTAGACTTAACAGGATACTAACCCACCTTAGCATTGTAATAGCAGCATTAGTCTGAGAAAAGAAATGCATAAATGCAAGATCTTATAGAATCTGGTTAAATCTAAATAGTATTGCTTTTTCTGGTGTGTGGGATTTCTTTGCTCTCGCCCCTCCACTGCCCAGCACCACGTGTGATAGCTGCTGTTGTGCCAAAGTGTCGCCTTTCATCATCTAATCAGGGCATAGGTAGAATGGTTTCGGTTCTGTACTATGAAAGGTGGCCGTGGGCAGTCTTTCAAGTTTGAACAATGAAGAAATCTTTTGATATTCTCCGTAAAGAATACATCCTCGAGGCAAGTAAACATATGAATGGTTTATTCGTCCAAGAGAATGGAGTGTCTAGTTAACATGGCGAAAGCATTGTCAATTTGGGTTGGAAGGTGCTGACAATTGTGCGAATTTGGTTCTACTTACATAGATCGTTGGCCCTTCTATGTTTGCTAGTTGTGTGTTTCTTAGTGTAGATATTGAAGATCAAAACTTTAGAACTTTTTTTTACAAATATATTGCTTATTTGTTGCTCTCGAAGCCTAATAGACTGATCTAGCAAAGGACAAACAAGCTCAGAAAGTTCAATATTTGTTTAAAGTTCTCAGTGTCTGTCTTTGACCTATCCAAGGAAAAACAAGCACAACAGATTAATAATCTGTTTTAAGGTCTTATAGGCTCTTACGGCATTTCTAACCGATCCCCTAAAAGTTAGTGGAGTATCCGGTAGAGTAAAGTTAGTGGAGTAAATTTTTACTCCACTTACGGTGGCTGCACCTAGCCGATCCCCTATATAGTTATTGGAGTAAAAATAAACTTGTGTAGATTTTGTGTCATAGCAGCACGAACTTCAAACACTACACATTACATCTTAAAAACATTCAAATTAAAACATGCATAGCATAACCGTCATAGCATAAAGTTTCATCATCGCATTTTTCAAATTAAAACATGCAAAGTTGACCCAAAAGACATCACTTCAAGTTCAAACACAGTGTTTGATTCAAATCACCAAAAATATAGCATGTATATGTTGTGGATCAAGCCAACCAATTGCATGCAGCACCACCCCCTAGGCCACCACCACTCAAACGAGGTCCTCGGCGAAGAATTCAACTCCACCATCCACTCGGCCACCATCACCACGGCCATCCTCTCGGCCACCACCACCACCACCCCCTCGATCACCACCATCAACACCAGCACCGCCACCACCCCCTGGACCACCACCAATATTCCTAAGAGAGGCTTCCAAGATCTCTCCATGAGTGAGCTCCCAATACTTTCTTGCGGTTTCATCCATTGTGTTTGGATTAATGAACATGACATCACATTATTCGACCTTCTTGGCATCACGAATCCTCTCCTCCTCAATTGCAAGCCCCTCCTCTGCCTTCAAATTTCTCTATTTGGCTGTCAACTTGGCCTTACATTTCTCATCCTCCAACACCTTGAGCTCATTCCACCTCGCCATCTTCTCTTCTTTGCGTTCGGCAGCCAACACCTTCTTGGTCTCGATCATTGCCTCAAGTTCTTCTTTGTAAGTACCACTAAATGCATTTCTCTTCTTCGTTTCTTTTGCAATCTTGTTTCCTTTCGGTCTATTGTTGGTATCTTCGTCAACCTTGTCGTTCTCCTCAACGGATATGCTCAACCTTGATCTCTTTGGAATGGTCTCCGCGATTCTTTGGATTCACTTCTCGTTTTTGCATAGCTCTTTATAGCAATGATGCAACGTGAAGGCCTTGTAGCCGAACTTGGTGTTTCTGTTGGGGAACGTTGCATAAAATAAAAAAATTCCTACGTTCACCAAGATCAATCTATGAGTTCATCCAGCAACGAGAGAGGGGAGTGCATCTACATACCCTTGTAGATCGCGAGCGGAAGCGTTCAAGAGAACGGGGTTGAGGGAATCGTTCACGTCGTGATCCAAATCATCGGAGATCCTAGCACCGAACGGATGGCACCTCCGCGTTCAACACACGTACGGTCAGCGTGACGTCTCCTCCTTCTTGATCCAGCAAGGGGGAAGGAGAGGTTGATGAAGATCCAGTAGCACGACGGCGTGGTGGTGGATGCAGCAGGGATCCGGCAGGGCTTCGCCAAGCGTCTGCGGGAGGAGGTGTAGCAAGGGGGAAGGGAGGCGCCAAGATGTAGGGTGCGGCTGCCCTCCCTCCCCCCTCTTTATATAGGGTCCCCAGGGGGCGCCGGCCCTAGGAGATGGGATCTCCTAGGGGGGCGGCGGCCAAGGGGGGAGCCTTGCCCCCCAAGGCAAGTGGAGGCGCCCCCTCCCCTAGGGTTCCCAACCCTAGGCGCAGGGGGGCCAGGGGGGGCGCACCAGCCCACCAGGGGATGGTCCCCTCCCCACTTCAGCCCACGGGGCCCTCCGGGATAGGTGGCCCCACCCGGTGGACCCCCGGGACCCTTCCGGTGGTCCCGGTACAATACCGATGACCCCCGAAATTCTCCCGATGGCCGAAACAACACTTCCTATATATAATTCTTCCCTCCGGACCATTCCGGAACTCCTCGTGACATCTGGGATCTCATCCGGGACTCCGAACAACTTTCGGTTTGCTGCATACTAATATCTCTACAACCCTAGCGTCACCGAATCTTAAGTGTGTAGACCCTACGGGTTCGGGAGACATGCAGACATGACCGAGACGCCTCTCCGGTCAATAACCAACAGCGGGATCTGGATACCCATGTTGGCTCCCACATGCTCCTCGATTATCTCATCGGATGAACCACGATGTCGAGGATTCAATTAACCCCATATTCAATTCCCTTTGTCAATCAGTACGTTACTTGTCCGAGACTCGATCGTCGGCATCCCAATACCTCGTTTAGTCTCGTTACTGGCAAGTCACTTTACTCGTACCGTAATGCATGATCCCGTGACCAGACACTTGGTCACATTGATCTCATTATGATGATGCATTACCGAGTGGGCCCAGAGATACCTCTCCGTCATACGGAGTGACAAATCTCAGTCTCGATTCGTGCCAACCCAACAGACACTTTCGGAGATACCCGTAGTGTACCTTTATAGTCACCCAGTTACGTTGTGACATTTGGCACACCCAAAGCACTCCTACGATATCCGGGAGTTGCACAATCTCATGGTCTAAGGAAATGATACTCGACAATTGGAAAAGCTCTAGCTAAACGAACTACACGATCTTTGAGCTATGCTTAGGATTGGGTCTTGTCCATCACATCATTCTCCTAATGATGTGATCCCGTTATCAATGACATCCAATGCCCATAGTCAGGAAACCATGACTATCTGTTGATCAACGAGCTAGTCAACTAGAGGCTTACTAGGGATTTGTTATGGTCTATGTATTCACACGTGTATTACGATTTCCGGATAACACAGTTATAGCATGAATAATAGACAATTATCACGAACACAGAAATATAATAATAATCATTTAGTATTGCCTCTAGGGCATATTTCCAACAGTCTCCCACTTGCACTAGAGTCAATAATCTAGTTATATTGTGATGTATCGAACACCCATTGCGTCCTGGTGTTGATCATGTTTTGCCCTAGGGAGAGGTTTAGTCAACGGATCTGCTACATTCAGGTCCGTATGTACTTTACAAATATCTATGTCTCCATCTTGAGCATTTTCACGGATGGAGTTGAAGCGACGCTTGATGTGCCTGGTCTTCTTGTGAAACCTGGGCTCCTTGGCAAGTGCAATAGCTCCAATGTTGTCACAGAAGAGTGTAATCGGCCCCGACTCATTGGGTATGACTCCTAGGTCGGTGATGAACTCCTTCACCCAGATTGCTTCATGTGCTGCCTCCGAGGCTGCCATGTACTCCGCTTCACATGTAGATCCCGCCACGACGCTCTGCTTGCAACTGCACCAGCTTACTGCCCCACCATTCAAAATATACACGTATCCGGTTTGTGACTTCGAGTCATCCAGATCTCTGTCGAAGCTAGCGTCGACGTAACCCTTTATGATAAGCTCTTCATCACCTCCATATACGAGAAACATGTCCTTAATCCTTTTCAAGTACTTAAGGATGTTCTTGACCGCTGTCCAGTGTTCCTTGCCGAGATTACTTTGGTACCTTCCTACCAAACTTACGGCAAGGTTTATATCAGGTCTGGTACAGGTCATGGCATACATGATAGACCCTATATATGGCTGAGGCGCATACGGGATGACACTCATCTCTTCTTTATCTTCTGCCATGGTCGGGCATTGAGCCGAGCTCAATTTCACACCTTGGAACACAGGCAAGAACCCCTTCTTGGACTGATCCATATTGAACTTCTTCAATATCTTATCAAGGTATGTGCTTTGTGAAAGACCTATGAGGCGTCTCGATCTATCTCTATAGATTTTGATGCCTAATATGTAAGCAACTTCTCCAAGGTCCTTCATTGAAAAAACTTATTCAAGTAGGCCTTTATGATGTCCAAAAGTTCTATATCATTTCCGATCAAAAGTATGTCATCCACATATAATATGAGAAATGCTACAGAGCTCCCACTCACTTTCCTGTAAATGCAGGCTTCTCCATAAGTCTGCATAAACCCAAACGCTTTAATCATCTCATTAAAACGAATGTTCCAACTCCGAGATGCTTGCACCAGCCCATAAATGGATCGCTGGAGCTTGCATACCTTGTTAGCATTCTTAGGGTCGACAAAACCTTCCGGCTGCATCATATACAGTTCTTCCTTAAGGTGACCATTAAGAAATCCGTTTTGACGTCCATTTGCCATATCTCATAATCATAGTATGCGGCAATTGCTAACATGATTCGGACGGACTTCAGCTTAGCTATGGGAGAGAATGTCTCATCGTAGTCAATCCCTTGAACTTGTCGATAACCCTTAGCGACAAGTCGAGCTTTATATATGGTGACATTACCATCTGCGTCCGTCTTCTTCTTAAAGATCCATTTGTTTTCTATCGCTCGCCGATCATCGGGCAAGTCTGTCAAAGTCCACACTTTGTTTTCATACATGGATCCTATCTCAGATTGCATGGCTTCAAGCCATTTGTTGGAATCTGGTCCCGCCATTGCTTCTTCATAGTTCGAAGATTCACTGTTGTCCAACAACATGATTTCCAAGACAGGATTGTCGTACCACTCTGGTGCAGAACGTGTCCTTGTGGACCTTCGAAGTTCAGTACGAGCTTGATCCGAAGTATCTTGATCATCATCATTAACTTCCTCTCTTGTCGGTGCTGGCACCACAGGAACATTTTCCTGAGTTGCGCTACTCACTGTTTCAAGAGGTAGTACTTCATCAAGCTCTACTTTCCTCCCACTTAATTCTTTCGAGAGAAACTCTTTCTCCAGAAAGGACCCGTTCTTGGCAACAAAGATCTTGCCTTCGGATCTTAAGTAGAAAGTATACCCTATGGTTTCCTTAGGGTATCCTATGAATACGCATTTTTCCGACTTGGGTTCGAGCTTCTTAGGTTGAAGTTTCTTGACATAAGCATCGCATCCCCAAACTTTTAGAAATGACAGCTTAGGTTTCTTCCCAAACCATAATTCATACGGTGTCGTCTCAAGGGATTTAGACGGTGCCCTATTTAAAGTGAATGCAGCTGTCTCTAGAGCGTATCCCCAAAATGATAGCGGTAAATCAGTAAGTGACATCATAGATCGCACCATATCCAATAGAGTGCGATTACGACGTTCGGACACACCATTTCGCTGAGGTGTTCCAGGCGGCGTGAGTTGTGAAACGATTCCACATTTTCTTAAGTGTGTACCAAATTCGTGACTTAAATATTCACTCCACGATCTGATCGTAAGAACTTTATCTTTCGGTCACGTTGATTCTCTACCTCATTCTGAAATTCCTTGAACTTTTCAAAGGTCTCAGACTTGTGTTTCATCAAGTAGACATACCCATATCTACTCAAGTCATCAGTGAGAGTGAGAACATAACGATATCCTCCGCGGGCCTCAACGCTCATTGGACCGCACACATCAGTATGTATGATTTCCAATAAGTTGGTTCTCGCTCCATTGTTCCGGAGAACGGAGTCTTGGTCATCTTGCCCATGAGGCATGGCTCGCATGTGTCAAATGATTCATAATCTAGAGACTCTAACAGTCCATCAGCATGGAGCTTCTTCATGCGCTTGACACCAATGTGACCATGGCGGCAGTGCCACAAGTATGTGGGACTATCGTTATCAACTTTACATCTTTTGGTATTCACACTATGAATATGTGTAACATTACGCTCGAGATTCATTAAGAATAAACCATTCACCAGCGGGGCATGACCATAAAACATATCACTCATATAAATAGAACAACCATTATTCTCGGATTTAAATGAGTAGCCATCTCGAATTAAACGAGATCCTGATACAATGTTCATGCTCAAAGCTGGTACTAAATAACAATTATTGAGGTTCAAAACTAATCCCGTAGGTAAATGTAGAGGTAGCGTGCCGACGACGATCACATCGACCTTGGAACCATTCCCGACGCGCATCGTCACCTCATCCTTCGCCAGTCTCCGCTTATTCCGCAGCTCCTGCTTTGAGTTACAAATATGAGCAACCGCACCGGTATCAAATACCCAGGAGCTACTACGAGCACTGGTAAGGTACACATCAATTACATGTATATCACATATACCTTTGGTTTTGCCGGCCTTCTTGTCCACTAAGTACTTGGGGCAGTTCCGCTTCCAGTGACCACTTCCCTTGCAATAAAAGCACTCAGTCTCAGGCTTGGGTCCATTGCTTGACTTCTTCCTGGCAACTGGCTTACCAGGCGCGGCAACTTCCTTGCCGTCCTTCTTGAAGTTCTTCTTACCCTTGCCCTTCTTGAACTTAGTGGTTTTATTCACCATCAACACTTGATGGTCCTTTTTGATCTCCACCTCCGCTAATTTCAGCATTGAATATACCTCAGGAATGGTCTTTTCCATCCCCTGCATATTGAAGTCCATCACAAAGCTCTTGTAGCTTGGCGGGAGTGACTGGAGGATTCTTTCAATGACCGCGTCATCCGGGAGATTAACTCCCAGCTGAGTCAAGCGGTTGTGCAACCCAGACATCTTGAGTATGTGCTCACTAACAGAACTATTTTCCTCCATCTTACAGCTAAAGAACTTGTCGGAGACTTCATACCTCTCGACCCGGGCATGAGCTTGGAAAACCATTTTCAGCTCCTCGAACATCTGATATGCTCTGTGTTGCTCAAAACGCTTTTGGAGCCCCGGTTCTAAGCTGTAAAGCATGCCGTACTGAACGAGGGAGTAATCATCAGCACGAGACTGCCAAGCATTCATAACGTCTTGGTTCTCTGGGATTGGTGCTTCACCTAGCGGTGCTTCTAGGACATAGTCTTTCTTGGCAGCTATGAGGATGATCCTCAGGTTCCGGACCCAGTCTGTATAGTTGCTGCCATCGTCTTTCAGCTTGGTTTTCTCTAGGAACGCGTTGAAGTTCAGGTGGACATGAGCGTTGGCCATTTGATCTACAAGACATATTGTAAAGATTTTAGACTAAGTTCATGATAATTAAGTTCATCTAATCAAATTATTTAATGAACTCCCACTTAGACAGACATCCCTCTAGTCATCTAAGTGAAACATGATCCGAGTTAACTAGGTCGTGTCCGATCATCACGTGAGACGGACTAGCTAACATCGGTGAACATCTTCATGTTGATCGTATCTACTATACGATTCATGCTCGACCTTTCGGTCTTTCGTGTTCTGAGGCCATGTCTGTACATGCTAGGCTCGTCAAGTCAACCTAAGTGTATTGTGTGTGTAAATCTGGCTTACACCCGTTGTATTCGAACGTTAGGATCTATCACACCCGATCATCATGTGGTGCTTCGAAACAACGAACCTTCGCAACGGTGCACAGTTAGGGGGAACACTTTTCTTGAAATTATTATGAGGGATCATCTTACTTACTACCGTCGTTCTAAGTAAACAAGATGAAAAACATGATAAACATCACATGCAATCATAATAGTAGCATGATATGGCCAATATCATATAGCTCCTTTGATCTCCATCTTCGGGGCTCCATGATCATCTTCGTCACGGGCATGACACCATTATCTCCATCATCATGATCTCCATCATCGTGTCTCCATCATCGTGTCTCCATGAAGTTGCTCGCCAACTATTACTTCTACTTCTATGGCTAACGCGTTTAGCAATAAAGTAAAGTAATTTACATGGCGTTTCTCAATGACACGCAGGTCATACAAAAAATAAAGACAACTCCTATGGCTCCTGCCGGTTGTCATACTCAACGACATGCAAGTCGTGATTCCTATTACAAGAACACGATCTCATACATCACATATATATCATTCATCAATCATCACAACTTTGGCCATATCACATCACAAGACACTTGCTGCAAAAACAAGTTAGACGTCCTCTAATTGTTGTTGCAAGTTTTTACGTGGCTTCTATAGGTGATCTAGCAAGAACATTTTCTTACCTACGTTAAAGCCACAACGTGATTTGCCAACTTCTATTTACCCTTCATAAGGACCCTTTTCATCGAATCCGCTCCAACTAAAGTGGGAGAGACAGACACCCGCTAGCCACCTTATGCAACTAGTGCATGTCAGTTAGTGGAACCTGTCTCACGTAAGCGTACGTGTAAGGTCGGTCCGGGCCGCTTCATCCCACAATACCGCTGAAGCAAAATAAGATTAGTAGTGGCAAGAAAGTTGACAACATCTACGCCCACAACAAATTGTGTTCTACTCGTGCAAAGAGAACTACGCATAGACCTAGCTCTGATGCCACTGTTGGGGAATGTTATATAAAATAAAAAATTTCCTATGTTCACCAAGATCAATCTATGAGTTCATCCAGCAACGAGAGAGGGGAGTGCATCTACATACCCTTGTAGATCGCGAGCGGAACCGTTCAAGAGAACGGGGTGGAGGGAGTCGTTCACGCCATGATCCAAATCACTGGAGATCCTAGCGCCGAACGGACGGCACCTCCGCGTTCAACATACGTACGGTCAGCGTGACGTCTCCTCCTTCTTGATCCAGCAAGGGGGAAGGAGAGGTTGATGAAGATCCAGCAGCACGACGGCGTGGTGGTGGATGCAGCAGGGATCCTGCAGGGCTTCGCCAAGCGTCTGCGGGAGGAGGAGGTGTAGCAAGGGGGAAGGGAGGCGCCAAGATGCAGGGTGCGGCTGCCCCCTCCCCCCCTCTTTATATAGGGTCCCCGGGGGGGCGGCGGCCAAGGGGGGGAGCCTTGCCCCCCAAGGCAAGTGGAGGCGCCCCCTCCCCTAGGGTTCCCAACCCTAGGCGCAGGGGGGCGCACCAGCCCACCAGGGGCTGGTACCCTCCCCACTTCAGCCCACGGGGCCCTCCGTGATAGGTGGCCCCACCCGGTGGATCCCTGGGACCCTTCCGGTGGTCCTGGTACAATACCGGTGACCCCCGAAATTCTCCCGATGGCCGAAACAGCACTTCCTATATATAATTCTTCACCTCCGGACCATTCCGGAACTCCTCGTGACGTCCGGGATCTCATCCGAGACTCCGAACAACTTTCGGTTTGCTGCATACTAATATCTCTACAACCCTAGCGTCACCCAACCTTAAGTGTGTAGACCCTACGGGTTCGGGAGACATGCAGACATGACCGAGACGCCTCTCCGGTCAATAACCAACAGCGGGATCTGGATATCCATGTTGGCTCCCACATGCTCCTCGATGATCTCATCGGATGAACCACGATGTCGAGGATTCAATTAACCCCGTATTCAATTCCCTTTGTCAATCGGTACGTTACTTGCCCGAGACTCGATCGTCGGTATCCCAATACCTCGTTTAGTCTCATTACCGGCAAGTCACTTTACTCTTACCGTAATGCATGATCCTGTGACCAGACACTTGGTCACATTGAGCTCATTATGATGATGCATTACCGAGTGGGCCCAGAGATACCTCTCCGTCATACGGAGTGACAAATCCCAGTCTCGATTCGTGCCAACCCAACAGACACTTTCGAAGATACCCGTAGTGTACCTTTATAGTCACCCAGTTACGTTGTGACGTTTGGCACACCCAAAGCACTCCTACGGTATCCGGGAGTTGCACAATCTCATGGTCTAAGGAAATGATACTCGACAATTGGAAAAGCTCTAGCTAAACGAACTACACGATCTTTGAGCTATGCTTAGGATTGGGTCTTGTCCATCACATCATTCTCCTAATGATGTGATCCCGTTATCAATGACATCCAATGCCCATAGTCAGGAAACCATGACTATCTGTTGATCAACGAGCTAGTCAACTAGAGGCTCACTAGGGACTTGTTGTGGTCTATGTATTCACACGTGTATTACGATTTCCGGATAACACAGTTATAGCATGAATAATAGACAATTATCACAAACACAGAAATATAATAATAATCCTTTATTATTGCCTCTAGGGCATATTTCCAACAGTTTCTATGGTTGAATAGTTCTTGGAATGTAGGGCGCCATACTCCGGCACTTGCACACCACTCGGTGGTGCATGTTTCACTTGGTTGATGCAACCTGGCCATCGGTTGCATTGGTCATGAATAGTGCTCCAACGATGCCCAAGAGAACCTTGTGTATGGCTTGAGCGCACATCCACGGAGTTGTTGTAGTTGTCGGTAATTCTCTCCCAAAACATGGTCTTGGTTTGATCTGTTCCGATCATTGCATCCATGGAGATTGCGCACCAAGCATCATAAAGAGTAATGTCCTCCTTTTGGTTCTAGTTTCGGGTGTGGCACCTTGGCACATTCGTGCTTGCTGCGGTCACCTCCACAACCTCCTCATCCTCGGCCACCACCTCTTCGGCCTCCTCCTCTTCCTCGGTCACCTTTTGCTCCATGTGCCTTGGTCCAAAACGAGTCGTAGTTGAGCTCATCAAGTCCAACGGTTGTCGAGGACTCCAAAGATGCGAGGAATTCGGCCATCTTCATCTCCTCACTATAATAATAAAGCAAACACCTCCAACAATCACTACCGGCCACCAACAGTCACTACCAGCCACCAACAATCACTACCGGATACCAATGAGATGCGGGGGTTTTCTTTTTACCTTGTAGGAATTTCATTGAGCACTTGGCGGCTGCGATAGCGGGTTATGGCCGCCGGCCGCACCGGAGCAGTGGTTGTAGGGGGCGCCGGAGTAACTGCACGAGGCGCCGGCCTAGGACGATGCGCCTCTTTGGTTTTCTTCATCTTTTTCTTTGTGGCCGCCTCACCCAACGACAATGCTGCCGTCCTCGGCTTTCGAGCTCGTTTGGCTCTGGCGGGTGTGACGGGAGGGCGGCGGCCGTGTGGGTGAGGGAAGGGCCCGAGCTATCCATTTCGGCCGGCCAGACAGTCATCGGTGGCGGCGGCAGGGTGTGGCGGCTGCGGCAGCGGGAGACAGTGCATCGCGAGGGTGGAAGAAAGAGAGGTGCCAGTTTTACTCGGCCACAACAGGAGTGAGTATATTTAGGGAGATTTGGAGGGGTAATGGAAGTTGGAGTAAAAAAATTACTCCACTATGCCTTTTAGGGGATCGGCTAGGTGTGTCGTAAAGGAGTATAACCGAACTTTTGCTCCCTTATGGCCTTTTAGGGGATCGGTTAGAAATGCCCTTATGGTCTTACCTACCCATGGACAAACGAGCTAAGAAGATTCATCATCTGTAAAGTTATTATTGGCTCTAACCTACACAGCTTCATATCTTCGGGGCGGTAGTGATAGGAGCAGTGTTGCTGCGATCAGCGCCTTTGTATCCTGTCCTGGGTGTGTGCGTGTGTTGCGGTGGCGTGGCGTGTGGTTGTACTGGATGCTTGTGGTTTGATGCTTTATATATAAAGCGGGGCGAAAGCCTTTTTCGGTAACCTACACAGGGAGAAACCAGTGCAAAAAGTTCATTGTTTGTTTAAGATCTCATAGGCTCTTACCTACTCAAGGACTAGGCTCATAACAAAGGAATCCGTAGTTACTGACCTAACTGAGAACCAACGACTTCATGTCATTACCCTTACCATGTACCCAAGTCTTCTATAAGGAGTGGGCCTTCTCTAAGAAAAACATGAATAGCTTACTCTTGATCTGATTGGAATCAGTTCTTCCTATTTCATGCATTTTTTAGTTGGTATCTGCACACTACGGATTAGAATCTGATAGGTGTAAGCATAGGAGGCAGCAGAAACTATAGATGATCGATGGGTAACAAGAATTGCTACAGGACACAACGCATATGCCTCTCACCCCCACATCACCACACGGCTCCCATTCTTCTCACTTCTACCCCAGCACAATCAGCTATTTTTCACCCGGTCATTGACTGGTGATAAGTGGAACGGCTAGACCGACGGTTAATTCTGGTGAAATCTATGTATTCTGGGGTGGCGGTGTGGCACCAGGCGGCCGGCAGGGTGGTGTAGGGTAGCCGAAATCAGGAGCGGCGGCGAAGTACGACAAGGCGACTGAAGGTTCACTGCGGGTGGTTGGGTTCGTGCTGCAGCCGGAATAGTTTTACAACATTAGTTGGAGGTGATGTATATTTCTATCATCTCTAGCAAAATTTTGGGCTTGATGAAAAAAAAATTGGCACCATATACCTATAGGACATCTGCTGGAGTCTTTGTTTTTTCGCCCATAGTGACCCAAATAGCAGTTTTTTGCACGGCGGCTGTTTTTCTTCCTCTACTTTCACCTTGCAGTTTGTTCCAGCCAAGTGCTAGGACCGTCTTTACTCCTTGCTTTCACGCAATGAAAGCAGTGCCAACTGCATTTCATCGAGAAATCAGGAACGCCCTCGAGTCGGGCGAACTCGGGTGGATCCAATCCCCACCGCTGCTAGAGTTGCCGTCTCCTCTCTCCCCTCCCTTCGTCGCCGTCGGAGAACGCCGCCGGGCTAAGCCCAGGTCAGTGGGTCGCGTGAAACCTCCTAACGTGTGGAGGCGTCACCAAGACCTGCGCCAGGGGTGGCGCTCGGCTGACTCCCGGCGATTGCTTGGGTGGCGATGTTGGTCACGCGGCGGCGGATCTCGTCGATCTAGTCCTCATGGAGAACTCCAAATCTAGGGCGGCAGCGCTCACGGGTGATGGATGGATGGCTTCTTGACCGCGTGGGTGGTGAGTCGCCGGTGGATCTCCTCCCTGCTGAAGCCTCTCTCCCACTGCACTTGGTGGCTTACGGTCTCGTTCATCGGCCTCGGTGCATTGGCAGGGGCAGGCAAAGGTGGATTCGGACCGAAGGAAACTCTGGATGGCTCGCTCATCTCGGCGATGCTGGCGACCAAGGTAGCCATTCTCCTCCTTGCAGGTGCCGCCGAGGTCCCTCCCCTATACCCAGCCCCATACCCGGGTGAAGACCCAAAATCTCCTCAGATTGGGTGGCGGCGGCAGTACGTGTGCCGTGCTCTTCTTGGAGGCGCCAACTAGGGTTGTTCGGGTGCTTGGTTAGAGGAACTACAGGCGGAGAGGTTGGGACTTGTGGCAGCAAGTGGTGTCCGTGAAGGAGGAATGGTGTGGCATCTGGCACGTCGACAACAGCAGGTCTTAGCGGCATATGGAGCAGCGGGGTCTCAGCGGTGGACGCGTGCTGATGGACGAGCGAGGGATGGTGACGCTGTTTGGCATCGTAGTGGCGTCCACACCAGTTGGGCCTGGCATGGTCGATGCGTCAGTACCTACTCTGAAGATGGATCGGAGGAAGACGGTGACGACGGCCTCTGCAGCGTGCGCGTGCGGTGACCACTGAGCGCGCGGACCAGTGTGTGCCCCAAACCCCGGCAATGCGACTTGGTTGGGGCCTTCGACTTTAGATGTTGTGCTTTGGTGGAATGTCTGGGTTTGCGGCTCAGACAATCTACACTTCTTCATCAAGTTGATAGGAATAGCAACAGATGTTGGCGAGATGGTGACTTCCTTATTGATGTTGGGATTTGGTCTCAGGTGTGTTTTGCTTTGTACCTTTGACCTTTGCTTTAATAATATTGTTGTGTGCATCACTAGATGCAGAGGCCGGGGCTTGCTCCTCTTTTCGAAAAGAAAATCACTTATCTCACAACAAAGTTGTAGAAACTTGTTATGAGCTGACTGTCGAAACCATTTCATATTCGCTCAATGGCTTCCTGCTCATGAAGCAGAGGAAGAAGACGCCCCCGAGCAACTGCTGAAAGAACACGAGCACTACCGCCTACCAAATATCCCTCAGATTCCCCATTTTTGTTTAGGAGATTTGAATTATTATTCTGCAGCTTTCAAAACATATAAGTGGAGGGCAGAAATGTATAATTCTGAATGCTGAACAAGAAAGCTCCTCATTCCTGATATGACACTGATTATTCATGGGCTAACGATGTTCCATGATCTGTTTTCTCTCATTAATATGTATCATGCCTACTAATTTCAGAGCATAGTTTGCAGAGCTACATCTTTTAACTGAATATTGTGCAACATTTCGGGCTGGTGCGTTGCGGGGTCACCTGGAATTGCCACGCTAACACAAGTAGGAAATGTTCGTGATAAAAGTGAAACAAGCTCACGCAAGGTTCGTAGGCCTAATAGTCCATGAAAACTTTATTAATGCTCTCGTAGGTCGTATCCTAATAACGATCAAAACTTTATTTAGTGCTCTCATAGGTCGTAGCCTAATAGTCTGACCAGCAAAGGACAAACAAGCTCAGAAACTTCATCATTTGTTTCAAGTTCTTGGTGTCTTTGACATACCCAAGGAAAAACAAGCACAACAGATTCATCATCTTTTTTAAGGTCTCATAGGCTCTTACCTACCCAAGGACAGACAAACTCAGGAGATTCATCATTTGTAAAGTTCTTATTGCCTTCCTACACGAGGAGAAACCAGCACAAAAAGTTCATCATTTGTTTAAGATTTCATATGCTCTTACCTACTCAAGGACCAAGCTCATAACCAATGAATCCTTAGTTACTAACCTAACAGAGAACCAACGACATCAGGTCATTACCTCTACCATGTACCCAATTCTTCTATAAGGAGCAGGCCTTCCCTAAGCCAAACATGAATAGCTCACTCTTCATATGATTTCTTTGTACTAGAATTGGTTATTTCTATTTCATGTTTTATTTATTTGGTATCTGCACACCACGGATTAGAATCGGATAGGTGTAGGCATAGGAGGCACCAGGAACTATAGATGATCCATTGGTAACAAGAACTGCTGCAATACGCGGACCCTATGCCTCTCACCCGAACTTCACAACACCGCCCTCATGTCTCTCACTTCTAACCCACATCTGAACTATTTTCCACGCGGTCATTGACTAGTGATAAGTGGACCGGCTAGGTGCCTAGGTGAAAGGTTAATTCTGATGAAATCTACGTATTCAGGGGTGGCAACGTGGCACGCGGCGTCTGGAGCTGGAATGACGACAGGGGGCGACTAGGCAGCTGCAGGGTGAAGGTTCATTCTGGGCAGTTGCGTTCGCGTGTCAGCTACAGTCAAAGGTGGTGTATATTAGTATCATCTATGGCAAAATTTTGGGCGTGATGTAAACTTGTTTGGGCACCATATATACCTATAGGGCATCTGCTGGAGCCTTTTTTCGCCCAAAGTGATCCAAATGGCAGTTTTTTGACACGCTGGCTATTTTGTGTCATATTTTGAAGATGCTCTTAGTAGACAACTTAAGACTCAAATCGGGGTGGAGGTGTGCTTTATGTTGGACTATTTTAAATTGTTGCAACGATATTATCCAAACCGATGCATATGTAGAGCTGAATAATATCTCACATGGACCATCGAGTCAAGGATCTACTACTACGAGTGAGTAGAAAACAGTAGAAGACGAACATGTCTCACATGCGTACACTACACGGGAACGCACGAAAACGCAAAGAACATACCAGTGTCTTCCCTTTTTTTAGTGGAAGAACATATTAAATTAATTTCAAGGAATTCACAGTAGAAATCCAAGCCTTGCCTGATCTGATTTTCCTTATTTCTTAGTTCTTACACACTATGTATAACTTTTCGCCACAAACAAGCGCAGATGTAAGGTAAATATCCATCAGTCTGCTTGTACTTGCTATCGCCCTGAGTTTTAGCTGTCAAAGAAAATGCAGTTTCAGTTACCGCTCCCAGATGATGCAAAGTACTGTAGGTGGGTGCACCGTGCCACGTTTGTCGGCGTTCTGTATGAAGTTGCCCATGAACATGCGCATGTCGTACCTGGCGTCATCGACCGATAGCGCCACCACGTTCATCGACATGATGGCCAGCTTGCGCGCCCCCAATGACTTTTTTGTTGCATCCGCTGGTGCCTTGACATCGTCAGAGGTTCCAACTGACCAAGTCTGTCTCTGAAAGAATGCCTAGGTGCAGCAGTGTTCCTGCCATCTTCAGATTTCATGGATGGAATGTAGTTTTGTTTATACTCCCTCCGTTCCTAAATATAAGTCTTTGTGGAGACTCCACTAGGTGGACTACATACGGAGCAAAATGGATGAATCTACACTTAAAATGCATCCATATACATCCGTATGTGGTTTATAGTGAAATCTTTACAAAGACTTATATTTAGGAACGGAGGGAGTAGTTTTGAGATGCCACTGCATGGATTTTTTTTGTGTGTGTTTTCATCCCAAATACTAGCTGATCTTATGTTAAGTCTTTTACTCTGGTACAATCCCTTGGCTTCAAGCAGTTTACTAGTGTGGCAGGTAAGTGCTTTCCTGAAATTATATTCTTGGATGGAGAGAGCTCTTTGATCTTCAAGCTGCATTGCTCAATTGATTTACTGATCTGTGAAAGGTTCTTTCTCCATCTCTTGAGCCATCTTCTGGTGGCCTTATACGTGGCAACAATGTCTTGGGCGGGGTGGCTAACTAGCTATACAAGGTGGCATTGTTCGTTACAGTTAGTTTCATCAATGTGAAGGAAACCAATTGCGCCCAGTCATGCAGCATGAGTAGAGCCGTAGAGTAATTGAGATGCTCGTGATGGTCATTCGTAGTAAAATTTGCAAAGCTTGTTTTTCATGTCTCTCCCTGTCGCATTTTTTCTCTATTATTTTTATTTAGTGTTCTTCTCATTTTGTGTCTGCGTGTCATTTTTTTCATGTGTGTATCTAGTTTGTTTGCTTTACTGCGTGTTATTAGTAGTAAAATGTGTCTGTCGATTCTACTCTACTGGGAATGAGAAGTAGCACCCAAGGCCGAGTCCCGTGAGCCTCGGCCTAAGATGTGGACGTCGTGGACGGTCGTGGCGAGTCGCCAATGAGGGATGGGACAAGAACTTGCCGGAGGCGAGGCATTAGAGAGAGGGGAGAGAAATCAGGTTGGATGCAATCTCTTAATTAAATGATGAGACAAATTTTGTGCCTCCGGTTTAGGGAAAAAAAGGTTGGACGCAATCGAATCAAACAGTGCTCTGTTCGTTCTAATCCAGAAAACGGTTGGAGGAAGAAGAAACATATCTGTTCGTTCACTTTCCGATCCAACGATTTGAATGCAATTGATTGAAATTGGAAAATTAAGTCACCTCAGGTTTAGGTGGTCCTTTTCAATTAGCCGTTGCATATCAGATAATCCCAGAATAATTGTGGAAGGTGGTCGTGACAATGCCAGTTTAAACAACTATTCAAATTTAGACAATGAGTAGGGTAATCTTTTAGATTTTTCATGAAGTTCAATCCAGAAAATAATAATCAAGAGGACATCCTAGAGGTGAAACTTAGGACGATTTATCTGGCCAAGAGACATAGACGATCTAATTAACACATTGAGTCAGAAAATACTAGTATCAATTAGGCGAACTTGTACCTCTTTTCTCTCGGCTAATTGCATCATCTTGGTGTAGAGACCGAAGATCAATATTTCTAAAATAAACTTATGAAATGTAGTGTTTGTTTAAAGCTCTTGGGGCCTAATAGACTAACCTAGCCGAGGACAAACAAGCTCATGGCATTGATCTTTTGTTTCAAGTTCTCATTATATCTTTCTTTCTTTTTTTTGCGGGTGAAATTCTCATTATATCTGACCTACCCGGAGAGAAACAGACACAACAAATTTGGTTCTTACCTACTCAGGGACCAGCTCATAACCAAGGAATTCTTACCTATTAAAGTGACGGAAAACCAATGGCTTCATGTCATTACCTCTACCATGCACCAAGTATTTTATATGGAGTGAGCCTTCCCAAAGCCAAAGATGAATAGCTTATTCCTCGCCTTATTTCTCTGTAGTGGAATTATTGATTGCTGTTCCGTGCATTATTTGTTTCATATCTGCATGCTAGGGACTGGAATATTGTAGGTAGGAGCATAGGAGGTGAAAGGATCGATATGGTTGACTAGAGGGGGGGGTGAATAGGCAACTAACAATTTTTAAGCTTTTCTTTACCAATTTAAACTTTGCAACAAAATAGGTTGTCTAGATATGCAACTATGTGGGCAACCTATATGATGCAAAAACAACTAGCACATAAGCAAGCAAGGAATACAACACAAGTAGGCTTGCAAGAGTAAAGGCACGAAATAACCAAGAGTGGAGCCGGTGGAGACGAGGATGTGTTACCGAAGTTCCTTCCTTTTAAGGGGAAGTATGTCTCTGTTAGAGCGGTGTGGAGGCACAATGCTCCCCAAGAAGCCACTAGGGCCACCGTATTCTCCTCACGCCCTCACACAATGCGAGATGCCATGATTCCACTATTGGTGCCCTTGAAGGCGGTGACCGAACCTTTACAAACAAGGTTGGGGCTATCTCCACAACAATTGGAGGCTCCCAACAACACCACGAAGCTTCACCACAATAGAGTATGGCTTCGAGGTGACCTCAACCGTCTAGGGTGCTCAAACACCCAAGAGTAACAAGATCCGCTAGGGATAAGAGAGGGAATCAATTTTCTCTTGGTGGAAGTGTAGATCGGGGCCTTCTCAACCAATCCCGAGCAAATCAACAAGTTTGATTGGCTAGGGAGAGAGATCGGGCGAAAATGGAGCTTGGAGCAACAATGGAGCTTTGGGGGAAAGAGGTAAGTCAACTTTGGGGAACAAGACACCTTTATATAGTGGGGAACCAATCCAACCGTTACCCCACTGAACAGCCACGCACAGAGCGGTACTACCGCTTGGGCAGGGCGGTACTACCGCTGAAGGGCGGTACTACCGCTCTCACCCAGCGGTACTGCCGCACTGACGAGGAGGTCAGGGTCCTGGGCCCAGAGCGGTACTACCGCGGGAGTAGGGGCGGTACTACCGCTTGGAGCGGTACTACCGCCACTACTACCGCACTTAGTACCGTAAACCCCGACACGAAAAACATCAGTCTCAAGTTGAGGCGGTAGTAGCCCGGAACCACTGCGGTACTACGGCCGAAGACCACAAGCGGTACTACCGCTCGGGGAGCGGTACTACCGCTTGAGTGCTTCGGCGGTACTACCGCTGAGGACCGCGGTACTACCGCTGGGGCAGGTCAGGGCAGGCACAGGGGAAGGAGAGGCTGCTCCATCGAAGCGGAAGGAAAACATCGGGTGTGATACGGATGTGTATGTGTTGATTCCACCCTAGCCTTACCAAAGCGGATCCCCTCTTGATAGTACGGTGACTCCTATGAGACTAGTCACCAACAGAGAAACGAAGGAGCTACACCGTCTTGAATAACACATCGAGGGGAGGTAATCGTCTCGGGCCAATGGATGAGTCTCTGAAAGAACTTAACACACACGATTAGTCCGCAAAAGCATTATCATCAATCACCAAAACATCTTGGGGATAAAAATGCCCTTACAATCTCCCCCTTTTTGGTGGATTGATGACAATACGGGATTTGCACAAACATGAGAGATATAGGACAAGCGCAAAAAACCTACCGTCCTAAAATGTAGATGGGCTCCCCCTAGATGTGTGCTATCTAGATAAGTGATTTGGACTGCACGGCACACATACTAGGATCAACGCTCCCCCTACATTTTAGAGACCAACCACCTAAGCAGGGTATATGAGAGTAGCATAGATAACTTAACAGGATAAGCATGCAACTCATAAGCTAGATAGTGACATAGATAATGATACTGGAAAGATAAGGTAGCATATGTCTCACACCATATGACTGGAACTTAGGTCTCACTGACACAAACCAAACAAAGCAAACTGCAAGGAAACACAAACACAGAAGGCGGAAGACACAAAGCACAAATCCCTAAACTCTCTCCCCCTTTGGCATCGAGACACCAAAAAGGAGAGGGAGTGTTGCTACGGCTCCAGGTGATAGCAATAGAAACATCAGATCTCAGCGGGATCATCTGCGCCACCGTCATCGGTAGGGAAGTGCTCGGCATCAGAATCGGTCCACAGGCAGTGCTGCTGAATCCACTCTTCCTCCTCAGTAAGCTGGTCCTCAGATCCACTGTTAACTGTGGCACCCAACTGACGCATGAGCTCCTTGTGGCGACCTCGGCCCTTCTTCTCAGCCACATGAGTCATGTACTGACCGTGAGACTCCATGCAGAACAGCTTCTTCATCTTGAGCTTGAGCTTCTTTGCCCAAGAGGGCTCTGCCTCAGAAGGCACGTGGTCATCATCATCATCCTCAGCCTCAGCCCCAGTCTCCTCCTTGGTCTCCATGGCAGTAGCAAACGAAGGAACTCCAGACTTAGGGACCTGAGTGCCCCCGTTATCCTTCTTCCTCAGACGCTTGATGTCGTGAGAAACCAACTCTCCAGTCTCCAGCATCACCTTGGGATAGACACGAGCCCATGCCTTCTCAATGAGCAGCATGATGAACGGACCATAAATCTGGCACTTGCGCTCGGATATAGCAGATAACAGCTCAGACCACATAACATGAGAGATATCCAGGGACTCTCCGCTGTTCTGTTCCTTCTGACGCTGGCAGAAGAGAAGCATGTCCACGAGATAGGAGTGAACCATATACAGATTCCCGATACGAGGGAAAAGAGTCTCTCTGAAGACACGGTGAAGGATATCCAGAAAGGCAGGCAGCTCATAAGTTTCCTTCTTTGTCTCAGGGTTGATCCTCAAAGTGCAGTAGGGCCATAGAGCTTGCTTGTGAGTGGAGGTGGTGTTGCGGTGTGGGCGAAAGCTGATAGGAGACTCAAGTCCTTGATCTGCCACCCCAATCAACTCCATGAATGCTTTCCACTTGACGGAAAGCAACTTGCCATTGGTCATCCAAGTCAGTGTCTTGTCCTCATCAGTCCCGAGATGAACCGTGGCATAGAATTGGGCCACAATATCAGCATCATAATCTTTGTTGAATTGCATGACCCCAAGAATGTTCAGTTGAGTGCACATCTGAAGAGCTTCACCAAAGTATTCAGGATCCTTCTCCATATGGTCGGTGTCGATGGAGTGCACGTTGACAAAGAGGTTCTTCTTGGCTTTGAGAGCATCAAAGAAGATGGCAAACTGAAACCTGTTCCAGAACGGACGGTTGACCAAAGTGGGATCTTGGTATGCCTCATATGGGTTGCGGCGACGCCTTGCCCAGAACTCCTTGGGTTGCATTTCTGGCACGGTTTTGCCAGCAGTCTTCGGCTTGACACCAGACGTCTTCTTGAGTTGGGGTGGAGGTGGAGCACTTGAGGAACCTCCTGCAGACTCAGTTGTGCAGTAACGCTTGGACGTGGCACGACGGGGGTTGATACGCCGAGCCTGATGCTCAGGGACCTCATCACCTGGAACCACACACAAGAACATGCAAACAACCAGAAAAAAAAACGAGCATAAGCCACAAAACACGAGCAAAAAGATCACTGAGAGGTAAGAGCATGGTGGAAACTGGTAGAGGGCGGTAGTACCGCGACCTGCGGGTGGTAGTACCGCCCCAACCGGTAGTACCGCTCCACAGAGAGCGGTAGTACCGCTCCAAGCGGTAGTACCGCTCTGGAGAGAGCGGTAGTACCGCGACCTGCGGGTGGTAGTACCGCCCCAAGCGGTAGTACCGCTCCACAGAGAGCGGTAGTACCGCTCTGGAGAGAGCGGTAGTACCGCTCGAGACGGGGAAACAGCAGTTTCCTACTGCCGTGGTCAGATCCGGCACTACCATCCTACCAAATTCAAAAATACTCCAACCAAACACCAATCCAAACTGCCTAGAAGCATTCTCCATCCTACTCAAGCCTAGATTTGGCCAAAAATCTAGAGATGCAACTGCTATTGCCCCTAAGATGCTAGATTGGAAATCTAGACAAGAAGAAATAGGGAACGGGGGCAATACCGGCATCCATGGCAAGAGGACAAGGTGGGGATCGTCTCCACCGAAGGAAATGGAGAGGAACGCCCCGGAGAGGGAGATCTGCCAGAGCCCTCCCGCGGCGCCGGTTGCTGGAGAGAGAGGAATAGAGCGAGGGGGCGTGCGAATGGGTATGGGGGAGAAGAAAACTCCCCCTGCTCCCGATATAACCCCCTGCCCGCGCCTCACAGCAGTAATACCGTGCTGGAGGGCGGTAGTACCGCTTGGAGCGGTAGTACCGCTCGCCACCAGCGGTAGTACCGCTCAGCAACCAAATGGCTTCTAGACAAACGGCTAAAGCACCAAAGAGACGAGAAAGCAAGGCCAAGAAAAAGAAAAGACCAACAAGGCAACACACACACTAACAACGGTCCAGAGCCCACTCTTTCAAAACAACCACACGAAAGTAGAGCGAGCTCTGGCCTCTCTCAAGAGAGGGCGGTGGCCGGAGCCACCTATGTTTGAGTCAATTGGTATGGCACCGCGAAGAATTATCCTTGGGCCCATGACCAAAACTCGTCTTTGAAGCACAAGTACCATCAAAAATGGCTAATGTGAAAGAGTTGATCGTTTTATGCATAATGGGGGGAGGGAGAGTTCATTGAGAGAACAACACTCCCCCTATGTCCATGCCTACATCTAAACTATACATCAATTTGAGTGAGGTGGGGTGTGCAAGGGTTCAAGTCACATTGCTCGAATCAATGATATTTAGCTCATGCCGTAACTCACGAAATCTTGCTTCATCCAAGGGCTTCGTGAAAATATCTGCAAGGTTATCATGAGTGTTGACATACTTGAGCTCGATCTCCCCTCACCTAATGTGATCCCGGATGAAATGATACCTAATCTCAATATGCTTCGTCTTGAAGTGTTGCACCGGGTTGAGAGAAATCTTGATGGCACTTTCGTTGTCACACCAAAGAGGCACTTTGTCACAAATGACACCATATTCCTTTAAAGTTTGCCTCATCCATAAGAGTTGTGCACAACAACTACCGGCCGCCACATATTCCGCTTCGGTGGACGAGAGAGACACACAACTTTGCTTCTTGGAAGACCAACTCACCAAAGAGCACCCAAGAAACTGGCACCCTCCGGAAGTGGACTTCCTATCCACTTTGTCTCCCGCCCAATCGGAATCCGTAAATCCTTCAAGCTTGAAGTTTGCCCCTCTTGGGTACCATAAGCCAAAGTTTGGGGTATGAGCCAAATATCAAAAGATTTGCTTGACCGCCACATAGTGACTTTCCTTCGGTGCGGCTTGAAACCGTGCACACATCCCGACACTCAACATGATATCCGGTCTAGATGCACAAAGGTAAAGCAAGGAGCCAATCATGGAGCGATATACCTTTTGATCCACCGCTTTACCATTGGGATCAATGTCAAGTTGGCACTTGGTGGGCATTGGTGTAGTAGCCGGCTTGACATCACTTAGCTTGAATCTTTTTAGCATGTCTTGAGTGTATTTGGCTTGGTTGATGAAGGTTCCTTCTCTTCTTTGTTTGATATCAAAACCAAGGAAAAACTTCAACTCTCCCATCGAAGACATCTTGAACTTGGAGGTCATGAGAGCGGCAAATTCCTCATTGAAAGCTTTGTTAGGGGAACCAAAGATAATATCATCAACATATAGTTGGCATACAAACAACTCCCCTTTGACCTTCTTAGTAAAAAGAGTGGGATCGATTAGCCCCACCTCAAATCCACGATCTTGTAACAACTCGGTAAGGTGGTCATACCACGCACGTGGGGCTTGTTTAAGGCCATAGAGTGCCTTATCGAGTTGATACACATGATCCGGGAAGTAGGGATCCTCGAACCCGGGGGTTGCTTGACATAGACCAACTCATTAATAGGACCATTAAGAAAAGCACTTTTCACATCCATTTGTTGCAACTTAAAGTTGTGATGGGAAGCATAAGCAATCAACAAACGTATGGATTCAAGACGAGCAATGGGAGCAAAGGTTTCACCGTAGTCGATACCCTCGACTTGGGAGTAGCCTTGTGTTACCAATCTTGCCTTGTTGCGAACGATGTTCCCATGAGCATCTTGCTTGTTCTTGAAAATCCACTTGGTTCCAATGACGTTGTGGTCCCCCGATGGCCTTGGCACCAATCTCCACATCTTGTTGTACTCGAAGTTGTTGAGTTCTTCATGCATGGCATTGAGCCAATCCGAGTCTTCGAGTGCCTCATAGACCTTTTGGGGCTCAACGCAAGAGACAAATGCGTGATGTTCACAATAGTTTGCTAATTGTCTACGAGTGCTTACCCCCTTTCTTAGGCTTCCAACCACATTTTCCATGAGATGGCCTTGGGTGGTGAGCTTGGAAGCAATCTTCGCAGCACGACGCTCTAATTCCTCCTCGGGTGTGGAAGGAGGAGGGTTAACTTGATCATCTTGAGCGCCGTCTTGAGCTTGTTCTTGATCTTGAGCTTGCTCATGGTCTTGAACTTGCTCGAGGGGGAGAACTTGACCTTGGGCATCATTTAGAGGTTCACCACCATCTTGTGGTTGATCTTGCCCTTGGTCTTGTTCACAAGGTTGAGGGCCTTCACTTTGTTCTTCGTAAGCGTGTGGGTCTTGGGGAGGTGATGGCTCCACTTGAGTGGAGCATTGTCCTTCTCCTTCGGCCACAGGGGGTTCCTCAATTGGTAGAATATGACCAACACCCATTCTTCTTATGGCTTGGGGAGGAATTTCATCACCTACATCACAAGTACCACTTTGCTCCACTTGGGAGCCGTTATTTTCGTCAAACTCCACGTTACACGTCTCCTCAACAAGTCCGGTGGACTTGTTGAGAACACGGTAAGCATGAGAGTTTGTAGCATAACCAACAAATATGCCCTCATGAGCTCTAGCCTCAAATTTAGACAAACGAACACCTTTCTTGAGAATGAAACACTTACAACCGAACACCCGGAAGTACTTGAGGTTGGGCTTGTTGCCAGTGAGTATCTCATAAGGAGTCTTGTTCAAGCCTTTGCGGAGATAGAGCCGATTGGATGCATGACATGCGGTGTTGATGGCTTCGGCCCAAAAGTTGTATGGAGACTTGAACTCCGCCATCATGGTCCTAGCTGCATCCATCAATGTCCGGTTCTTCCTCTCCGCAACACCATTTTGTTGAGGGGTATATGGAGCAGCATATTGGTGCTTGATCCCCTCATCACTAAGAAACTCATCCAAGGTGTAGTTCTTGAACTCGGTGCCATTGTCACTTCTGATTTTCAAGATCTTTGCATTATGTTGACGTTGAGCTTCATTTGCAAAGTCGATGACGGTTTGTTGAGTTTCACTCTTCCTCTTGAAGAAGTATACCCAAGTGTATCTTGAATAATCATCCACAATCACCAAGCAATACTTTCTACCTCCAAGGCTATCAAAAGATGGAGGCCCAAAGAGATCCATGTGAAGGAGCTCCAAGGGTCTCTTCGAGTAGATGATGGTCGAGGGAGGGTGAGCCTTCTCATGAAGCTTTCCTTTAATACAAGCACTGCAAGCACGATCTTTGGCAAAACTAGCATTTGTTAGTCCACGGACATGGTCCCCCTTGAGAAGACTTTGCAAAGATCTCATATTGACGTGGGCCAAACGGCGATGCCAAAGCCATCCCACGTCAACTTTAGCCATTAGGCATGTCGCGGTCTTAGTGGGTCGCTCCGAAAAGTTAATCACATAGAGACCGTTCGTGACATGCCCAACAAAGGCTACTTTAAGAGTCTTGCTCCACAAGAGGGCCACGGTATCAATGTCAAAGAAAGTAGCAAAACCCATGAGTGTAAGTCGACGAACGGAAAGCAAATTGTATGCAAAGGACTCAACAAGCATGACTTTCTCGATCGTTAGATCATGAGAAATGACAACATTGCCAAGACCCAATACCTTAGAATGTAAGGCATCACCCCACTCAACATTGGTGGGCATAGATGGAATCTTTTGCACGTCCACCACCAAGTCCTTGCTTCCGGTCAAGCAACCATGATCCCCCACCGGAAGCAAACACCTACAAGAGATCAATGCTTGGTTTTAGGTACCCATTTAGTAATGGGTCCTTTGATGTTAGTAAAAAGGGTCTTAGGAACCCAAATAGACCACTCAATGTACTCATAAGGAGAACCAACAAATTTAGCATAAACATGTCAATCACTAGCTCGGCACAACACATATGACGGGTTAAAGTTGCCGGCTTTGTTGGAGGAAATGCTTTTTCCCTTTTGGACGTCAACTCCCTTCACTTTTTCCTTATTCTCCTTAGGAGCACTATCGGTGTCAAAACCGGTGGATCTCGGCTAGGGGGTCCCGAACTGTGCGTCTAGGCGGATGGTAACAGGAGACAAGGGACACGATGTTTTACCCAGGTTCGGGCCCTCTTGATGGAGGTAAAACCCTACGTCCTGCTTGATTAATATTGATGATATGGGTAGTACAAGAGTGGATCTACCACGAGATCAAGGAGGCTAAACCCTAAAGCTAGCCTATGGTATGATTGTTGTAATGTATGTTGTGTCCTACGGACTAAAGCCCTCCGGTTTATATAGACACCGGAGAAGGCTAGGGTTACACAGAGTCGGTTACAATGGTAGGAGATCTACATATCCGTATCGCCGAGCTTGCCTTCCATGCCAAGGAAAGTCCCATCCGGACACGGGACGGAGTCTTCAATCTTGTATCTTCGTAGTCTTGGAGTCCGGCGGATGATGATAGTCCGGCTGTCCGGACACCCCCTAGTCCAGGACTCCCTCAGTAGCCCCTGAACCAGGCTTCAATGACGATAAATCCGGCGCACATAATGTTCGGCATTGCAAGGCGGGTTCCTCCCTTGAATAATCCAGAGAAGATCATGAACACCAGGATAGTGTCCGGCTCTGCAAAATAAATTCCACATTCCACCGTAGAGAGAATAATGCACATAAGTCCAATCTGCTGACGTATTTTGCGGCATGACATCACACCGCTACCAGGCCTTTACTTGAATCGTTTTTTATTATACCACCTCAGCACATTTAGCGAAGCGGTTTCCTTGGCACGTCTTGTCGAAGCAGAGATCGTGCTCCCCTTATTCCGGGATTCTCATCAATACGAGCGTGGGTAACCCAACCGTGCCCGTCGCCACGCCTCCTCTATCGAAGGTGAATCCCGAACGGTCACGGAGATGGCTCTTGCTATTTTCCCCCTTTATAAGGGGACCAAGGCTCGTTTCTTTCTCTTAATCTTCCATCGAATCCTCTCCTTGCTCCAAGTTCCAACACCCAGAGCCCCAGATTCGAGCACTTCGGATCTTCAACAATGTCCGGCTCCGACCTTCAGGGCCGGTGGATGCCCTCCTCCGTCACGGAGGAGGACGTGTTAAAGCTGCGTGAGGCCAAGTACCTGTTCTACGAGATTTCGCACAGGTTGCCCGCCCGAGGGCAGGCCGTACCCACTCCCGATCCCGGTGAGTACGTCGTCTTCGTATCCCACCTCCGTCGGGGTTTAGGCTTCTCGACGGACCACTTCGTGAGAGGGCTCATGTTCTACTACGGGCTGGATTTTCACGACTTGGCTCCGGAGTCCATCCTCCATATTTCCGCATTCATTATTGTCTATGAAGCCTTCCTCCGTGTCACCCCCCACTTCGGCCTATGGCTGAAGACCTTCAATGTGGAGCCGAAGATGATCGGAGGGCGTCAAGCAGAGTGCGGCGGGGAAGCCATAAGCAGGAGGGCCGATGCCCCGTGGCCCGAGGGCTCCTTCCAAGAGGAGCTCGGCTTGTGGCAGCAGGAGTGGTTCTATGTCACCGCTCCGAAGGGCAGCAAGCAAAAGCCGCCGCCTTCATTCCGCCCGGGACCTCCACGCCGATTGATGTCGTGGGTCAACCAAGGGCTCAATTGGGGGCCGTCCGAAGACATGCCCTTATTGTAGGGCCGGATTCGAGACCTCCAAGCGAGGGAGATCAATCTGGTTGTGGTGATGCAGGTCATGCTAATCAGGCGTCTTCTGCCCTGCAAACGCCGTCCTCTCCGGTTATGGGAGTTCAATCCGGAGGGGCCACGAACTCTCCAACACTTCATGGGTATGACGCCTGTGGAGATGTACAAGTTGTTCTTCGGACCGCAGGTGGCGTGTCCGGAATTGACCGAGGATGCAGGCCTAAGCTGCAATCACCCGGATACACATGTAAGTAGCTCAGAGTCCGGACGTTCTGTTTGTTTGCTTTTCTGAAATTCGCCTTCTAACCCATTATTCTTCATCAGGAGTGGGTAGCGCGATCGAAGCTGATAAGGTGTCCGGCCCCCCTCCCAGAGACCGCACCGGAGCCCGTGCTGGTCAGAATGTTGGAGGTCGCACCCGTAGAAGGGGGCGATGGGGAAAATACAAGAGCTATCACCTCGCCTAAGGGGGCGCCTGAAGAGGGGGGGATCGACAATCCCTCTTTCCAGGGGGAGAAGAGGACCGCCTCCGAACACCCGGAGGCCAAAGCCCCTAAGCGGGGGAAGAAATCTTTATCGGAGGGTCCTGCGTCCGGGGAAAGTCCGGACGTACAATCGTCTCTAAAGGATCAGCCCTCCAGCGAGCCGTGAGTAAAAAAAGGGGGGTTCATTAATGAGAAAATACCCCTATTTGTGCTTCTGTGGATGACCGAAATTTTTACCTTGCAGTTCGGATCTGCGGCCTTCTCAGATGAGTTCGTCTTCGGGGGATCTTCGTCCGGAGATGATGGAGAGCGAAACGCCTCTGTCTGCTGCGCCGTTGGATAGGGCAGACGAGCCTGAAGTATCGTCACAGAGGGTATCCCAGAGTCCGGAGGGGCCGGAGAGTTCGGCGCCCACTAGTGTCCGGCCGGGGGAGCTGAAGAATCTGCTTGAGAGGGCGTCCATCTCAGAAGATCACCGTGCTTTGATGCGTATGGTGATTGGAAGGATTTCGTCCACCGAAAGCGGATTGCATAATGCCGTCAGGAGTTTACTGACGGGATTTGAGGTACGCAAGAACGACGCACCTTTTTGACAGTTTGGCACATAGAAGTGCGCCCTGTATAGATAGTAGCCCCTGAGACTCGGTAGGTTGTCGAAAGCGACAGCGTGCCGAGGATCAAAATCTCAGGTAATGAATGTCGCCGTTCATATGCAGGTGGCGGATAGTCTGGGGGCTAGCCGGACTGGTGGAGTTGCCGAGTTAATGCGGCAACTTGACGTGGCGGATGCGGACATCGCGCTTGTCAACCGGCGACTTGACGAGTCGCAAGGTAAATGAATTCTCCGCAGTCACTTATTTAAGGGAGTCAAAGCCCGGCTCTGATAATGTATATGCTGTGATACAGACGGTGCTGCTGCTGTGGAGAGCCTTCGGGCCGAGCTTGCTCAAGCTAAGGAGCAAACCCGAAGGAGTGATGCGGCTGCCTTGAGGGCGGCCGAGGAGTTGGAAGCCGAAAAGGCTGCACACTGCCTAAGCAGGGAAAAGATGGCCGGATTGGTCGTGAAATTGAAGGATGCTGCCGACCGCAATGAGGCTCTTGAAAAGGAGCGCCTATCGGAGCGGGAAGACCTGAGAAAGGCCACCGCCGAAGCCAAGGATGCCCGTTCTGCGATGTAGGCTATGAAGGAGAAGCTGCGCCAGGCCGGAGATATTGTGGATGGCAGGCCTTTTCTACTGCGTCGCCGGTTTACGGATCCAAAGTATGCCCAACTTGGCCAGCTGTGGGGTCCGGAGGATCCATATATGGACTTAGCGGCAAGTGCGGCTGATGCCGTTGTACACTTCCGGAGCCAGAAGGATCACAAGACGGAAGAGCTATTTTGGTCTCAATTCCAGAGTCCGGACCGTTCACTTCCGTTGACCGATCGGTTGGCCGAATGGGCTGAGCTGAACAGGTTGTCCGGACTTGCCATGACTGATATTGTGGCTCATGTCTGGCCAGAGAGGCCCAAGGCGACGAGCTATTTCGGCTTATTGCAGCAATTTCTTGGAGCGGTGCCGCATATCAAGGAGATGAAGCGGTCGGCCTGCACAGAAGGTGCGCGGATGGCCCTTGCCCGTGTGAAGACACATTGGACAGAGATGGATGCCACCGCTATTGCGGCCCAAGGTTCGGACGAAAGCCGATTACCCGCCGAGCACTATTTTGGGGATGTTATGCGTGGCGCTCGTGTAATAGAGTCGCAGTGCTCGAAAAATGTTACGTTCAAATGAACGTTTTTACCTTGTAAAACAATGATTATGATGTAACTGCCTTTTATACTTGTGCGTTCCAAGTATTTAAAATATCTCCTATGCGGCCGTTTATGTATACGTTTGTATAACCTGAAAGATTGCAGTCTTCGGCTTCAGCCCCCATGCACAAGGTGCGGGGGTGTTCGCAAAAAATAGCGCGTTTTCACACTTAATCCAATGTCTCGGTCCTGTTAAGGAGGTGGTAGCGTAGCAAACGAGGCAATCCGGACTATGATGCTTTATCACTTTCACTTAGCCATTGGAGTTCGAGGGTGGGGCTACGACATAGCCCCTTGGGGCACCGCGCTTCTCCGAATTCGGGGCGCATGTGTGCCTGACCGGGAAACGGTCCTTCGTCAAAGCGGGGAATTCTAAACATTCCGGTAGTCAATTGAGTGGTTGACCAGTCTCTCGCTGTATCATGACAGTCAGTTTTCGGCTTTCTCTAGTGAGGTGCTTGCCCAGCCGAACTGGGGCACAATCGCAGTAGTTCTCCTAGTGCCGCGTTAGCCGATGATACGAAACGTAAGGCAGCAAAACACAGGAGCCGGGCAAACCCAACATTTGACCAAAGACATGATTCGGAGCTGATGCATATAAGGCCTAACTCGAGACGCCGAACACTCCCTAAGGTGTTCGGTCTTTATGGTAATGGGCAGAACAATGCCCTAAGCCCCTAGTGTCCAGGTACGAGCATGGTCCTCTGACACGGCCGATGCCAAAACGTCAGGCTCCACTTTGGTTATAATAAGAAACCAAGGGATTATAACAACAAGAGACAGTAAAAAAGGTTTATGCAGGGTCTTAATCTGAAAAGAATCCTCGCGACGGGTCCCTACTGCACGTCTGCGCCTGTGTCTCCATTGTGCCGTTATCCTGGACGGGTTTGCACGTTGTTCATCTGTAAAAAGAGAGGAACTTATCTTGAAAGGAACTTGTGCAAAAATATATACGAAGGAAGAAATATAAATAAGTAAAGCGGAGTCTGTGTAAGCTCGCTGTTGCTTGTGCGCGCAGCCCATTGTAAAGTGATGTGCGGCTAGGGAGCCCCTAGCTTACTTATGCCGGACTCGTCTGACCGTGTCCGGGGTCTTTAAATGACCCTTGCACTAAAATGACGCCGCGTGGACCGGGCATCTTGAGTGTAAGAGACGCGTAATGTGGTATGGCGTTGAAGCGGACAAAAGCCTCTCGTCCCAAGAGTGCTTGATAGTCACTTTTAAATGGGACGATATGAAAGATTAGTTTTTCACGTCGAAAGTTGTTCGGTGATCCGAACACGACTTCTAGTAATAGGGAGCATGTGCACTTGGCGTAAGGGTCTGGCGTCACTCCTTTAAAGGAAGTGCGGCTGTGCCGAATTTTAGTAAGGTCTATCCCCAACTTGCGGATTGTGTTTGGATACAGCAGGTTTAAGTCGCTGCCTCCATCCATCAGGACTTGTGTAAATTGTAGTCCGTCGATTATAGGATCCATTATCAGGGTAGTCCATCCTGCGTTTCGAACGCTTCTGGAATAATCCGGGTGGTCGAAAGTGATTGGTTTTGATGTCCAATCTCTATGTTCCGCTGGGTTGGACCGTGCGAGACCCTTTTTAGAGGGTGCCGCACTATTTTTCCTTATTATCACATGAAGTGAGTTTACTGCTTTGACCTCTTGTGGGAAAGTCTTTTGTTTTCCGGTGCTCTGCTGGTGGGGTTTGTCATCATTTTCGCTTGATGCGTCGAGCCCCTTGTGTTCGGCGTTTAGCCGGCCGGACTGTTTGAAAACCCAACAATCTCGGTGGGTGTGGTTTGCAGACCTTCCGAGGGTACTGTGGATTTGACATATCCGACCCAAAATCTTGTTTAAACTGGATAGCTCATCGTTGTTATCCTTAAGGGGCGGTGTTTTGTTGTTTGGCTGCAAGCTTTTGAATCCGGCGTTGACTGTCGTGCCCTTCGGGCTTTTCTCTTTATTCCGGCGCTGCTCTTTTCTGCACCGTGATTTTCCGTTTCCATCTCCGATCTCGGATGTACTTGGGTCGCTGGTGCTGCATCTTTCTAGCCAGCTATCCTCTCCCGCACAAAAGCGGGTCATGAGGCTTGTTAGTGCGGACATTGTCCTCGGCTTTTCTTGGCCGAGGTGTCTGGCGAGCCATTCGTCTCGGACGTTGTGTTTAAAAGATGCTAAGGCTTCGGCGTCCGGACAATCGACTATTTGGTTCTTTTTGGTGAGGAACCTGTTCCAGAATTTGCGCGCCGACTCTCCGGGCTGTTGAGTTATATGACTTAGATCATCTGCATCCGGAGGGCGGACATAAGTTCCTTGAAAATTTGCTCTAAACATGTCCTCGAGCTCTTCCCAACTTCCAACAGTGTTTTCCGGGAGGCTTTTGAGCCAATGACGGGCTGGCCCTTTGAGCTTGAGAGGTAGGTATTTTATGGCGTGGAGATCATCTCCTCTGGCCATGTGTATGTGTAGTATATAATCTTCTATCCAGACTCCAGGGTCTGTTGTTCCGTCGTTGGCCTCTATGTTTATGGGTTTAAACCCTGCTGGGAATTCGTGATCCAGCACCTCGTTGGTGAAACATAGTGGGTGTGCGGCGCCCCTGTATTTGGGTGCACCGATGTCTTCGGACACTTGGCGTGTTATATTGCCTCCTGGGGCCCTCTTCTTTGGCCCGTAAACGGACCTGGCTGGGCCATCTGTCCTTCCAGGGTCGTTAGTCGGTTTATATGCGGCGCCACTTTCAGATTTTGGCCTATCATCTGGCCGTCTATCCAGCCAGGCGGCCCCTTTGTTTTTTGACTGTGGGGGCTCTATGGCCTCCTCATCAAATTCTGGCAGTAGCTTGCATTTCGGGTAGCTCTTCGATTGATGGCCATTGCCGTATTTGTCTGCGGTTTTGAGCACTTTGCTCCACCTCATTCTGAGTGTATCTTCCGCTGTTTTGAGCTTCCGTTTTTCCTTCTTCAAGCTTCTTGCGGTGTTGACGAGTCTTTTCCGAAGGTTTTTATTCTCCGGTGGTGTGTCCGGCGTGAGATCGTCCGGACTATTTTTTCCGCCGGGCCCGGACTCATTGTCTGACTCGTCTCGTTCGGACGGTTGCTTGTCGTCGTCACTGGTTTGCCCTGCTATATTGCTGGGTCATTAAGAGTGCTGTTGTTGTCGAGGCGGGACTTAGGGCGGCATCTGCGTCGCCGTTTTCGTTGTTTGTCGGCGGGATTATCTTCTGTCGCGCCCCGTTGGTCCTCGTTGTCACTTCCTTTTGGGGTATCCACCATATATACGTCGTATGACGAGGCGGTCTTTACGTGCCTTATAGGCGCTGGTTCTTGTTCGTCTCCGGCATCGTCGTCCATGCCGTCGATGTCTTCGGAGTCGTAATCTGGCCTGTCGGTTAGGTCGTCGACAGTGGCTACAAAGTGGGTGGTGGGTGGGATCTGAATTTCTTCGTCGTCCGTATCCCAACCATCCTGGCTGTAATCCGTCCAGGACTCTCCAGATAGCAAGAGATGCTTTAGCGAATTTAGGATGTTGCCAAAGGGTGAGTATTGGAAGATGTCCGCGGCGGTTAATTCCATAACCAGCGCCCAATCCGATTCGATTGGTAGGGGCGTGGGAGGTCCGGAGTCCGGCAAGGAGTCCGGCACCTCGGGATCACGAGTTTCGCGAGGGACAAGGTTAGTGTTCGGCTCCATCGCCGTGGAAGTTGAAGCCCCCGAGGTGGTATCCATCCACCGGTCCTCGATCTAGGCGATCGGCTCCGGACTAAGGGCCGAAGCGGATTCATGTGCGGCCACCAAGGCACTGTTCGGCGGCAGAGCTAGATCATGCCCATCGCAATAGTGCGGCGCTCTTGGCTTTGGCTCGAGCCCGTCGAAGATCAAGTCCCCGCGGATGTCGGCTGTGAAGTTTAGGCTTCTGAATCTGACCTGATGGCCAGGGGCGTAGCTTTCGATCTACTCTAGATGGCCAAGTGAATTAGCCCGCAGTGCGAAGCCGCCGAATACGAAGATCTGTCCGGGGAGAAAAGTCTCACCCTAGACAGCGTTGTTGATTGAAGATGCCATCGAGCCTATCGGTGACGACACAGAGGAACTCTCAATGAAAGCACCAATGTCAGTGTCAAAATCGGTGGATCTCGAGTAGGGGGTCCCGAACTATGCGTCTAGGCGGATGGTAACAGAAGACAAGGGACACGATGTTTTACCCAGGTTCGGGCCCTCTTGATGGAGGTAAAACCCTACGTCCTGCTTGATTAATATTGATGATATGGGTAGTACAAGAGTGGATCTACCACGAGATCAAGGAGGCTAAACCCTAAAGCTAGCCTATGGTATGATTGTTGTAATGTATGTTGTGTCCTACGGACTAAAGCCCTCCGGTTTATATAGACACCGGAGAAGGCTAGGGTTACACAGAGTCGGTTACAATGGTAGGAGATCTACATATCCGTATCGCCGAGCTTGCCTTCCACACCAAGGAAAGTCCCATCCGGACACGGGACGGAGTCTTCAATCTTGTATCTTCGTAGTCTTGGAGTCCGGCGGACGATGATAGTCCGGCTGTCCGGACACCCCCTAGTCCAGGAGTTCCTCAAGCACCCTCTCCCTCTTTCACAAAAGTTTGCTTGAGAGGAGGAGGACGTTTGGTCTTGTCGTTCTTCTTCTTCTTGCTCTTGGACTTGGGTGCAAACCCAATTCCTTCCTTGGCCACAACTTCCTTTTGATTGCTCAAAAGGTCGTTGAGGGAGTCCTGGACTAGGGGGTGTCCGGATAGCCGGACTATCATCATCGGCCGGACTCCAAGACTATGAAGATACGAGATTGAAGACTTCGTCCCGTGTTCGGATGGGACTTTCCTTGGCGTGGAAGGCAAGCTTGGCAATACGGATATGTAGATCTCCTACCATTGTAACCGACTCTGTGTAACCCTAGCCCTCTCCGGTGTCTATATAAACCGGAGGGTTTTAGTCTGTAGGAGGAACAACCATTGCAACAATCATACCATAGGCTAGCTTCTAGGGTTTAGCCTCCTTGATCTCGTGGTAGATCCACTCTTGTACTACCCATATCATCAATATCAATCAAGCAGGAGTAGGGTTTTACCTCCATCGAGAGGGCCCGAACCTGGGTAAAAACATCGTGTCCCTTGTCTCCTCTTACCATCCGCCTAGACGCACAGTTCGGGACCTCCTACCCGAGATCCGCCGGTTTTGACACCGACATTGATGCTTTCATTGAGAGTTCCTCTGTGCCGTCATGATCAGGAAGGATGCCTCTTCCCGTCTTTAAAGACGGTACCATCGCCAAAGGAGCTTTGGCCGCCGGCCAAACTATCCGGCTAGGTGGTTTCCTCATGACCGCCTGTTCGGCCACCGCTTCGATGATGACCTCTCGGGTCATCAAAAGCAATCTTCACATCAACTCGGAATTCGCCGAGCAGCTGGATCCAATGGAGCTCTCCTCCGTAAACGAGCTCTTGGATCACATCGCCGCCCTGGGAGTCGCTACAGACTACAATCAGATTGGGCTTAAAACCGATCTGAGAGAGATCAACTCTCCCCAGGTTACCCACCACGTTGCGGTGGTAGAAGAACAACGCGGTGACTCTTCTTCTGTATTAAAAACTAGTTATGTCCGGACTCCCGAACCCTCCATGCCGGATTCCCGCGGAGGAACGGACGTCGATCAAGTACTGAACCTAAAGTCAGGCAGCGGACCAGACCCGTTGGACAACGTCCAGCAATCCAAGCTTCCAAATTCGGAAACTTTTCGGCCTTTGAGCCTCAAGATGGGCAGGGTTCCGGACTCAATTCCACCCACCCACCCAAACATATGTGATCTATCTCAAATCCGGCAAGAGCCCGCTGAAATAGTACATCATTACTGGGTCAGATTCCTCCTAGTTATGGACAGGATAAAAGACTGCCGTGAGGAAAATGCAATTTCAATTTTCTGCAATAATTGCATGGGCAAGGGAATCTTGAACGTCGTAAGTCGTCGTGAAATTACACGTTTCACCGATCTGGCGTCCATAGTACGAAAGTACTGTGCGATGGAGAGTTTCCGGAAAACCGAAACTAATTTTTGGGACAATCCGGCTCCGAATACAACCCTAGTCCGAAACAAAAGGGTGCATCATGCTCACGCACCCGGTACAAAAACCAAAAAGCAAAAACCCCATAAAGGGCACGGAACCGTACTGGAGGGATGGCTCAGCGGACCCTGTAAAATTCATAGTACAGAGGGCGCCACTCCAACACATAGCCTTCGAGCATGTTGGATACTACGGCAGGTGGCCAAAAGTGGTGAAGAGCTTCTAGCCCCGGAGAACCACTCCAACAGTACCAGTATGGTGTCAACAGTCTTCGAGACTTTCGCGTCATAAAATATGAGGAAACGAACAATCCGCATCCTCGCCGAAGTCTACCAAGTGGCAACAACAAATCCATGGAGCGACACGGCTATCACCTTCAACGCCAGCGACGAACCTAAATTCCGAACTGCCCGAGCGCCAGCCGCATTGGTCCTCAGCCCAATAGTGGACGGCTTTCGCCTTACCAAGGTGCTCATGGATGGCGGCAGCAGATTAAACCTCATCTATGAGGAAACCCTTCAAAAAATGGAAATAGACTGGAGCCGCATTGAGCGAAGCAGCACAACCTTTAGAGGAATAATCCCTAGCTGGGAAGCACGCTGCACAGGTAAAATCACACTTGATGTGGTGTTCGGCTCGCCGGACAATTACAGGTCCGAGGAGGTCACGTTCCAAGTGGCCCCGTTCAGCAGCGGATATCACGCTCTATTAGGACGAGAGACATTCACAATTTTCCAAGCCATACCCCATTACGGGTACATGAAGCTTAAAATGCCCGGGCCCAATGGAACCATCACCCTTGCCAGTGATCCGGACATAGCACTTCGTGCCGAAAACAACACTACAGGAATAAGCTAGTTTGCCGTCAGTAAGGTTCTTTGCGGTCAGCATATCATCAGGGCAGACGGCAAAGAGCTATTTTGCCGTCAGCAGATGACGGCAAAGAATAACTGACGGCAAAACAGACGAATAACAGACGACAAAGAATTACAGACGGCGAACCTACGCAAAAGGTGACGGCAAAAATATAAGACAGACGGCAAAGATGTGTTCTTTGTCGTCATCTCTGACTCTACTGACGGCAAAGTCGGCACCCGGACGGACGTTAGTGCCAGCGTACTTTACCGTCAACTCGTCCGTTAACTGACGGCTAATGTTGTGAGTACGCCGTCAGCTCCCCTAACTTGCAGACGGCAAAAAAACACGGCCACGCAGCACATGCCCCCCTAAAAAACGGATTCGCCGTCAGCGAGACCTGTGGCAGACAGCAAAATAGCCCAGTCCACTGATAGTATAGCCCAGCCCGGTCGGACGCGATGAAAAAAAACAGATGAGCGCCAACCCCTCCCCTCGACCCGCACCACAAGAACAGAATAGAGAGCGCCGCTAGGGTTCTAGCGCCGCCGCCGTTCTCCAGCGCCACCGCCGCCCCCTCCTACACCGCGCCCCCAACCCCTCCTCCAATGGCCACACCGTCGCCGGAATCTCCTCCCGTGCCCTAGCGCCGCCGCACCGGCGCCACCGCTGCCGGGCACCACCTCCGCCGCCGCCGCCGCAGGGCAGCACCGCTGCAGGGCACCACCATCACCGCTGCTGGACTGCAAAGGGGAGGCAGCTGCACGGCCGCCAGACACCATCTCCCCCTCTGCCCTCCATCTGCCCCCACGGTGAGCATTCCTTCTCCTACCTACCCCTCTCTGCCCTAGATGGATGGATGCACGGCTGCATGGATGGATGTATTGATCAATGGATGGATGAATGGATGTTGTAATTGGAGAAAATAGTATGTGCTCATTTCTGCTACACGCATTTGTTATAAAGTCTGTTCTGTTGATGATTTTGTACTCCTTAGCATGATGAGATGGGGAAAAAGAATCTGTAATCTAGTTCTGTTGATGGTTGTTAGCATGGAAATAGTATTGTTGTTATAACTAAAGGAAATCTTGGTTGAGCAATTAGAGTATGTCAAAAGTTCAAGTGAAAATTGTATCTGTAACATTGTTGCCTACCATATAAAGTAATTAATGGCGACAAGGATTTCATGCTTACTGCCGTAGTACATTTACAATAATGATGTGGATTAAATATAGGTAAATCTGATCCATATTGTAACTAAAATGTAGATACTGTATATCTTTGGTTTTAGGAGTGTTGCCTTTGTTCAAATGCTTGTCCATAAGATCTGCAGGTAAACCAATTATATGAAGAAGATTGATGCATCCTTTCTTTATACTTGTTCATCTTTGTTTCTGTTCAAATTTTCTGCGAGTGCTTATGTTGGTTGTGATGGTGCTTTGATGTGCAGGGATCAATCTTTTCACCTCCAGGGGCACTGTTGGTCCTGTTGCCGTCGCCATCGCCATCTACTACCTCCTCTACGGATCATCTAGGGGTGAGCTCGACTGTCATCCCCACTCCCCCTATTTACTCTGTTCCGGTCGTCGTGCCAATGCCACTAGATTTTATTTTCATGTTAAGTCGCGTAACCTAGGCGTCTCCCGTTCGAAAGGGTGACATTTATAAATATGCATGTATTTGCATATTTATAACCGTCGTCCTTTCGAATTGTCCACGTTATCCATGGACAGCCCGAGTACGTGTAGATTGGGTTTCGTTTCCCGTGCTCTATTTCGGTCCGAGGCAAAATTAGTCAGTGCCTCCCCATTGTTCTCCAGGTACACATTCTCTCAGCTTGTTGCCGAGACGTGTATCTAGAGAACAGCGGGGAGGTGCTGCCGAAATTTTGCCTCAGACCGGAGTAGAGCACGGGAAACGAACCCAATCTACAAGTACTCGGGTGGGATTAGGACCCATCTTTACCTATTAGAGATAGGATTCAACCCATGAATGCATGTTTCTCTTTTGTATGGTAAAAAATAAAACTAAGGCGTAAATAATATGACAAAAGTAATTACTTGTGTATCTAGTCGCAATTACATTTTACATAACTTGATGAATATAAATTTGGTGTATCTACTGTTGGTGCAAGTATGGGTGATCGTGCGTGGATGTACACTGGCCACGCAAGTCAGGCCGGCATGACCGTTGAATGGGTGATGAAGACCAATGAATTTGTGGGCAACATTTGCTAGTGGCAAGAGAAAAAGTTGGTGTCCCTGCTTGAAGTGCAAGAAAGATATAGAACAGTCGAAGAAGACGATGGGTAAACACCTGCAGAAGCACGGGTTTAAGACTGGGTATACTCGGTGGACCTTTCATGGCGAGCCTGAACGTAGCAGAGAGGAGGTGGTTCGTCGGCGCACCGATGACAATGGTACCAGGATCGTTGGCATGGTAGCTGACTTCAACGATGCACGTGAAGAGGGATTAGAGGAAGAACCGGAGGAGTCCGCGAGGGCTTACCTAGAAATGCTGAATTTCTCACAACAACCTCTTCACGAGTACACGACACAGTGTCAGCTGGATACCATCGCACGAGCAATGTCTCTGAAGTCCCAGTTCAACATGAGCAGAGATTGCTTTAATTCGATGATGACCGCTTGGGGTAGTTTTCTCCCTAAAGGTCACAAAATGGCTAAAAGTTGGTACGAAGCAAAGAAAATCCTCCGTGCACTTAAGATGCCCTATGAGCATATACATGCTTGTCCAAACGGATGTCTCTTATTTACAAAAGAGTATGCCGATGACAAGTACTGTGCCAAGTGCAAAGCCTCTAGGTATGTTGAGAGAGACCTCGGTGATGGTGTGAAGAAGCAGAGCAAAGTCCCTGCAAATGTTCTTCGGTATCTTCCAGTGTTGCCAAGAGTTCAACGACTTTTCTTGAACGAAGATACGGCCAAAATGATGACATGGCACAAATATGGGAAAAGACCTGACAAGGATGATCATGGGAGGCCGATGATGGTACATGCGTCTTGTGGCCAACCATGGAAGAGTTTCGATCGAATACATCATCAGAAAGCAGAAGAGGCAAAGCATGTACGAATCGCCATCGGACTTGACGGGCTCAATCCGTTTGGTATGGTGTCAAAGACATATAGTTGTTGGCCCGTGTTTGTTGTTCCACTCAACCTCCCCCCCAGGCGTCCTGATGCAACGCAAGCACATATTCCTATCGTTGATAGTTCCAGGGCCCAAGTATCCGGGGAAGAATATAAATGTGTACATGCAGCCACTGATAGATGACTTGAAAGAAGCTTGGGTGAATGGGATACGGACATACGACGCTGTTAGCAAAAAAACTTCACAATGCATGTTTGGTACTAGTGCTCATTGCATGACCTACCAGCCTATTCACTTTTCATGGGGTGGTCTGTGCATGGGAGGTTCCCATGCCCAAGATGCAAGGCGAGCCTTAAGTGTCATTGGCTACAGCATGGTGGCAAGTATTCTTGCTTTGATTTCCATAGACAACATTTGTGCCCTGACCATCCATTCAGACTAGACAAGATGAACTTCATGAAAGGTGAAGTTGTCGAACACTCGGCACCACCTGAGATGACGGGTGAACAGATTCATCATGAATCAAATGCTCTCCAGCCCGATCCCAACCGTCCAGGGTATTTCCTGGGATATAATGAACTACACGCCTGGACTCACAAGCCATGCTTCTGGGATCTCCCCTACTTCCACCAGCTCGAGCTTCCCCATAACATTGATGTAATGCACACTGAAAAGAATATTGCCGAGGCCATTTTTGGCACATTGTTCAACATTCCCAAGATGATGAAGGATAATACTAAGGCCAGACTTGATCTGATGAAGCTATGTGATAGACCCAAACAAAACTTGCGGCAACCCGCGGGCCGGAAAAATTGGACAATGCCACAGGCTAGGTTTGTTCTTACAAGGGAACAAAAGAAGGAGATACTCATGTGGTTCAAAACTTTGTTGTTCCCTGATGGGTATGCAGTGAATCTAATGAGGGCAGTGAATCTTGATAAACTGAAGCTCTGTGGGTTGAAGAGTCATGATTGGCACATATGGCTTGAGCGGTTAATGCCCGTGATGATTCGAGGCTATATCCCTGAGGATGATTGGGAAGTATTGGCAGAGCTTAGCTATTTCTTCCGTGTTCTTTGTGCTAAAGAAGTATCTCCTACCGTGATAGATGACATGGAAAAACGGGCCCCCGAGTTGCTCTGCAAGCTAGAGAAGATCTTTCCACCGGGCTTCTTTAATCTGATGGAACATATGATTTTACACCTCCCTTCCGAGGTAAGAATGGGTGGCCCTGTGCAGAACCGTTGGTGCTATGGACTTGAGAGAATGCAAAAGACTCTTCGAGCTAAATGTAGAAATAAACGTAGAATTGAAGAATCCATAGCCGAGGCATTCTTGGCGGAGGAGATGTCAAACTTCAGCACATCAAGCTATGCGGCCAATATTCCAAGCTTGCATAGTGCAAAGTCTCGTTACAATACTGGCGACCCCAGGCATGAATCCAAGCTCAGCCTTTTCAAAGGCCAACTCGCACCTGTGGGTGCTTCTGGTTCAAAGATATTGGATCCAAAAGAGTGGAGATCGCTTACGTTGTATATCCTCACCAACCTAAAAGAAGTGCGGCCGTACATTGAGTAAGTGATTGGTACATTATGTAACATCTACTCATATGTTTGTATCTAACTCCGCTCATTTCTCATTGCAAAGTGAATTTGTTGCTCAATACTCTGATGGAGGGGTCGAACCTGATTCACTTGAAGAGCATGAGCTTCTTGTTGGTGAAGGAGACGGCAATTACGGTTTCATTTCTTGGTTCAGAGCAAAGGTATACTTCTTATTATGTAGACTTGAAGTTGGTATTAGGGGCGACTAATACAATAATCTTTTCCGCTTAAACTTGTAGGGTGCATCAATATTGGACAAAGAATTGAAACAAGTTGCTAATGGGTTTGACTATAAGGTCGGTACGTTCGATAATTACGACATCAATGGGTATCGCTTCCGCACACATGGGAACGAGGAACGTCGGGCCGTTCTAAAAACAAGAAACACCGGAGTGTCGGCTATTTGCAATGGAGTTGAGTATTATGGAAGAGTTGATGAAATATATGAACTGCATTACTTTGGGGCAAATCCTCCAAAAGTCATCGTCTTCAAATGCCATTGGTTTGATCCGGAGAAGGTTAGGTGAAGATATGATATTGGGCAAGTCGAAATTCGACAAGACAGCAAATTAGAATGTGAAGATGTCTATATTGTGGCTCAACAGACGACACAGGTTTTTTATCTCAAGTATTCATGCCAAAAGAAGTACCTTAAGGGTCGGGATGTCGTGTACGATGTGCCGCCACATCGTAAACATCCTCCCCCCAATGAAGAGGATTATGAACCTCACATCAACCCCGACACATATGATGGAGAATTCTTCCAAGAAGAACATGGGCCTAGAGGCCGTCCCAACATCCATCCACGCATGGAAGTACACATTGACAATGACGAAGAAGATGCCGAAGAGGAAGAAGAGGTTACGAACGTGGAAGACCTATCAATGCTTGAACGATTACGTCTAGGCATTGCCGATGATAGTGACGATGACGGTGAACACGAGGACGACATCCTTGACGACACGCGTGATACCGATGATGAGTCCCGAACTGACCCCGAAGTAGATACGGATTGTGATCCGGATGATCCCGACTATTTCTAGTTGTAGTGTTGAACTGTAATGTTGATTTTGTACTAGTTGGGTTACCATGACCCGAATGATCATGAACATGTTGTAACATTGAATTTGTATTACTTTTGAATGCATGCTTATTTATGAGAACTATAATGTACTATTTGTACTATAATTGCCTTAGTAATTCTCATTTCGACAATTCTTTGAACTTATGCTTCTTTATTTCAACTATAATGTATTTGTACTATAATTGCCTTAGTAATTCTCATTTCGACAATTCTTTGAACTTATGCTTCTTTATTTCAACTATAATGTATTTGTACTATAATTGCCTTAGTAATTCTCATTGCGCCAATTCTTTGGACTTATGCTTATTTATTTGAACTATAATGTTACATTTGTACTAACTGCTTACTTTTTGTCATGGCAGGTGAGTGAAGCATGGTGGGCTTGCATCGAAAAAGGGGTAACCCGGCAAATAAGGCCCCACTTCCCCTAGCGAGAAATTTGATTGGCAGTTTTCTCGCCGATCCTCCTCAGGCTTCCTCTCAGGCTCATCGAGTAAAAGGAAGAGGCCGGGGAAGAGGTGGAGGAAAGGCTAGGAGAAACCCGGTTCGGCCTCCCTCGCCACCACCTGAGGATGAGGGGGTGGAGGACTAGCCGGTGTCTCACTCCCCCATGTCTGAGGAGGAGAGGGTGGATGAGCGGTTGTCGCCGGAGGAGGATGAGGATCGGTCGGGGGCCCTGACCACCGACGAGGAGAATGATGGTTTTATCCAAGTTGAGGAGGGTCGAACCGTGTACATGCATGGTTCGTCAAGGCTCCCAGAACGAGGGCTTCCTATCGAGCAGAGGCCATGTATTGCTCCATATGGAGAAAGGTAAACTAACTTTGGCTTCCCATTTTCTACCTTCAATGTTTGCGACACTTGCTAATAACTTTAGCTTCTCATTATGTAGCGGTTGGACGACAGTTGGAGATTCCCAGGGTAAGAAGCACCGGCTCGTGAATGGCGTCCTTGGGATCCTATTGAGGGAGCATTACCCTGGCATGGTTACTTTGCCTGGGGAGGGCAATGTTCCAGAGCCAGCACGGACTTGGTACCACTACATAGCCTATGAGGATCTTGGTGTAGCCAACAACATCGAGTTTCACAACAAAGCGGAGCGGGTCTTTGCCGAACTTTGAGTAATCATTAAGTTTCCTTCACACACTACATATCTATAATTCATAGCTAGTCAATTGCCTAATCTCGATTGGTCTCGCGTGTATTTGCAGGATTTCTATAGATGCGAGGATGGGAACTTGGAGGAGGCACGAGCAATCGTCAACCACCATTGCAAGAAGCTTGTGCACAATCTGATGCATGAGGCGCGCCCTTTAGCCGTCCGCAAGTATAAGGCAACTCAAGGCTATAGGAGTGTTGATAAGAAACCATGTAGGAACCTCCATCTTAAGAAGGAAGAGTACATGAAGGTAAAGCATGTTCATGCTTGTTATTTCCTCAACAGGCTGGCACTCAATTTCTTTTTGATGTATATGAGATGCAATTGATCAATTAGGTTACTCCGAGATGGTGTGTCGACAAGGGGGAGTGCTGGGAGCGGATCGTGGACTACTGGTGTTCCGAAGAGTATAGGGAGAAAAACCTAGATTATAAAAATCGGCGAGCCGCAATGGAGGATCCACCACACCATCAAGGCAGCTTGAACCTTAAGGGGTTCGGCCAATGTTGGGTATGTCTTTCTTCCCATCGATTTGTTCTTCATAAGTTTTTTCTTGTCATACATGTTGCCAATCCTTATGATGAAGTCTTAATCATGTTGCTTGGGTTGCAGGCGTCTCACAATAAGGCTCCGGAGCCCAACCTTTTTGTGGCGTACGCTTTGGCCCATAAGGGATCGTTCCGATCTGCCACGCCTTACGATGAGAATGCACATTGCCTGCCTACACCAGCAAGACCGCCTACGATCGAATGGACAAATTTAAAAGGAAGGCAAAAGAGATGAGAGGGCCTGAGTATGATGTGACATCGGAGCCCCTTGACCACGAGGTGGTTATGATCTCTGGAGGTGGTAGGAAACATGGCAAGGAAGCGATTGGAGGTGGCATGTTTCCTAGGTCCTCCCGTCGCACTCTCCCCGAGTACAAAGCTCGGTCAGGTACCTCAACATCTTCTATATGTCAATGCTCGACTCCAGCAATGGTTGCGATGGAGGTATTCTATCCAAGTCCTTCTATGTATGCTTATTTTAATTCTTAGTGTTGGATTTGAAGATGTGATTGCAATGCCATATTCCGTAGTCTCGACTGGAGGAGCAGAGGCGACTGCTAGATGAGAAGTTGGAGGAGAGGTTGGCGGAGGAGAGGCGACTGGCGGATGAGAAGAGGGCGGAGGAGAGGCGACTAGCGGATGAGAGGATGCAACAATACTTTGCAATGTTTGCGGTTAGTTCCTTAATAGCCTTGCACGTACATCTAGTCTTTTACTACCAGTACTTAACTTTCACTCCTCAAACATAATTTGCAGGCTTATTGTACCCAGAATGGTATGCCCGCTATGCAGATGCCTGACATTGCTTCACCCCCTATGGTTAGTTATCTGAAATACTTGCATGCACCATTATTGCATTTCTTAGTCCGAGTTTTGTGCTAACCATGTAATGCTTTGCAGCATCAATCAGGCCATGGGTCAAATAATGCTGGATCTTCACATGCACCAGGCCCAAACGCCAATGACCATGGTGGTTCTCCGAATCTTTGAGATCAAGTATGGTTAGTGCCTACATATCTCCATGATTTTCATGATTTAGAGACCATTTGAAGATATTCATGATTTAGAGACCATTTGAAGATATTCATGATTTAGAGCCAAGTAGCTATTTATTTTCAAGATTTAGACACCATTTGAAGATCTCCATGATTTAGAATCTTGCAAGTAGAGACCATTCGAACCATTTGAAGATCAAATTTTTAAGTAGAAACAAGTAGAGACCATTTATTTTCATGATTAAGAGACCACTTGAAGCTATTTTTATTCATGATTTAGAGTGTTAAGTTGAATCAGTCTTATAATTAGAGACACATAGCTATTTATTTTTATGATTTAGAGACCATTTGATGATCTCCATGATTTAGAAACTTGTAAGTAGAGACCGTTTGAACCATTTGAAGATCAAACTTATAATAGAGACAAGTAGAGACCATTTGAAACCATGATAGATTTGAACCATTTCAACCATGATCTTAATTAGCTATATGCATTCTTGAAGCTATTTATTTTCATGATTTAGAGACCAGTTGAAGCTATTTTTATTCATGATTTAGAGAGCACTCGAAGATATTCATGATTTACAGTGTTAAAATGAATCAATCTTATAAGTAGAAACAAGTAGCTATTTGTTTTCATGATTTAGAGACCATTCTTGAAGATTTTCATGATCTAGAATGTTAAATTGACATGTTCAAAATTGGACAGGTCTTCAAGTACTTTCTTTTGTCTATTCGGCATCTTGATGATTTAAAGCCCTTTTTTTATTATGCCAAAATTTGACATGTTCATGATTTCATCTTGTAGGTTGCCATACAGATGCTCTGTGGACTATGATATGGACATGAAGACATTTGTTGTAGTGCCAAATTTTATGTACTGATGCCTGCTTTGTTCATTTGCTATGGAAAACTTTGTACTCTTATATTTGCTATGGACTAGCTCGCTATGGGCATTTGGTATACTCTGTGTGGTATTTGATATGAATGTGTTATGGAACAATTCTATGAACTGTGTCAAATTTGCTATGGAACAGTGCTATGAATTGTGTCATCTGTGCCAAATTATGATATATATTGTGTATACAAACTGTACCAAATTATGATATATATTGTGTATAGAAACTGTGCCAATTTATGATATATATTGTGTATACAAACTGTGCCAAATTATGATATATATTGTGTGCCAAATTAATATGAATTATGCAAAAAAAAAGTGCACAGCCTTTGCTGTCACTGAAATAGGTCTGCCTGATGGCAAAGCGCAAGACTTTGCCGTCTGCCTCATGGGACGCCTGACGGCAAAAAGTGAGGCTTTGCCGTCTGCCTCTTGGGCCGCCTGACGGCAAAAAGCAAGGCTTTGCCGTCTGCCTCTCGGGCTGCCTGACGGCAAAACGCAAGACTTTGCCGTCTGCCTGGACAGAAAGCTGACGGCAAAGCTTCTGCCTTTGCCGTCCGCCGAGCATAAAGCCTGACGGCAAAATTGTAACGGCGTCCGTCTCCGTTAGGCGACTTTTTTTGCCATCTACACTCTATGGCTGACGGCAAACTGCGTTCACTGACGGCAAAGTCTTTGCCGTCTGCCCGATAAAGAGCTGACGGCAAAGTCCTCCTTTGCCGATTTATGCTTCGCCGTCTAGCTTTGCCGTCAACCAACTGACGGCAAAGCCTTTGCCGTCTGTATTTCCCTATTTGCCGTCTGTAATCGCCAGACGGCAAAACTGCTGATTTCGGTACAAAAACCAAAAAGCAAAAACCCCATAAAGGGCACGGAACCGTACTGGAGGGATGGCTCAGCGGACCCTGTAAAATTCACAGTACAGAGGGTGCCACTCCAACACATAGCCTTCGAGCATGTTGGCTACTACGACAGGTGGCCAAAAGTGGTGAAGAGCTTCTAGCCCCGGAGAACCACTCCAACAGTAACAGTACGATGTCAACAGTCTTCGAGACTTTCGCGTCAAACAATATGCGGAAACGAATAATCCGCAGCCTCGCCGAAGTCTACCAAGTGGCAACAACAAATCCATGGAGCGACACGGCTATCACCTTCAACGCCAGCGACGAACCTAAATTCCGAACTGCCCGAGCGCCAGCCGCATTGGTCCTCAGCCCAATAGTGGACGGCTTTCGCCTTACCAAGGTGCTCATGGATGGCGGCAGCAGATTAAACCTCATCTACGAGGAAACCCTTCAAAAAATGGAAATAGACTGGAGCCGCATTGAGCGAAGCAGCACAACCTTTAGAGGAATAATCCCTAGCCGGGAAGCACGCTGCACAAGTAAAATCACACTTGATGTGGTGTTCGGCTCGCCGGACAATTACAGGTCCGAGGAGGTCACGTTCCAAGTGGCCCCGTTCAGCAGCGGATATCACACTCTATTAGGACAAGAGGCATTCACAATTTTCCAAGCCATACCCCATTACGGGTACATGAAGCTTAAAATGCCCGGGCCCAATGGAACCATCACCCTTGCCAGTGATCTGGACATAGCACTTCGTGCCGAAAACAAGACAGCCGCATTAGCCCTCGAGGCACTATCTGAAGCCCTAGCGGTGGAGGAACTCACTGCGCTGCGCTCTACGGTGAACAGGGACGATGTGATACTCGATAAGAGATCCAAGTCCACCTCTTTTAAACCAGCGAACGAAATAGTCAAATTCCAGGTCCATCCAACGGACCCCACAAAGACGGCCTCCATCGAGCACAATTAAACCCTGACGTAGACTCCGCACTACGAGAATTCCTTCGGGAAAATTGGGATATATTCGCCTGGCACCCTTCGGATATGCCAGGAATCCCACGCAGGCTGGCAAAACATAGCCTAAATATCCTAAAAGGATTCATGCCAGTCAAACAGGCTCTTCGGCGATTTTCCGAACCCAAAAGACAGGCAATGGGAGAGGAGCTAGCCAAACTATTAGAAGCCGGATTCATCAGAGACATCAAACATTCGGACTGGCTAGCAAACCTTGTAATGGTACCCAAAAAGGACAAATCCTGGCGCCTTTGTGTCGATTTCAAAGACCTTAACAAGGCTTGCCCAAAGGATCCTTTCCCACTTCCCCGCATCGACCAAATCATCAATGCTACCGCAGGGCACGATTCACGGTGCTTCCTCGACGCATATTCCGGATACCATCAAATCAAGATGGCGGAAACAGACCAGGCCGCAACGGCATTCATCACTCCATACGGACCATTCTGCTTCAACACAATGCCCTTCGGACTCAAAAACGTCGGCGCAACATATCAGCGCATGATTCAGACATGTCTGGCAACCCAGATCGGCAAAACAGTGGAGGCATACGTAGACGACGTGGTCGTCAAGACCAAACATGTCGAAACTCCAGTAGACGATTTGAGGCTCACATTCGACAACCTCCGAGCGTACGACATTAAGCTCAACCCGGAAAAATGCGTTTTCGGCGTACCAGCCAGAAAGCTCTTGGGCTTCATTGTATCCGGTAGAGGAATTGAAGCAAACCCAGCCAAGATCCGAGTTCTGTCACAACTGGATATTCCAAAAGACCTCAAACAAATACAAAAATTGACTGGATGCGTGGAGGCTCTAAGCCGCTTCATCTCCCGTTTGGGAGAAAAGGCACTGCCCCTCTATCGCCTCCTCAGGCGCACCGAACACTTCGAGTGGACGGATGCTGCCACTGCCGGACTCGAAGAAATAAAGGCCATATTGGCAACAAATCCGGTCCTGGCTGCGCCTAACCTGGGCGAACCAATGTTGTTATATATCGCGGCAACACATCAAGTTATAAGCGCGGTGCTCGTCGTCGAACGAGAAACAGAAGGGCCTAAATTCCCTCTTCAAAAACCAGTGTACTACGTATCCACTGTCTTAACTCCCTACAAGTCCCGGTACCCGCATTATCAAAAGATAGCATACGCTGTGTTCATGGCATCCCGGAAGCTGCGACACTACTTTCAAGAGTGTTCGATAACAGTGGCCTCCGAAGTACCCCTCAATGACATCATAAACAACCGCGACGCGACGGGCAGGATTGCAAAATGAGCCATTGAGCTCTTACCATTTGACATAACCTACAAACCACGGCGAGCTATAAAGTCGCAAGTCCTGGCTGACTTCGTCGCTGAATGGACCGAAGCCGAACTCCCTAAAGAGTACGGCGCATACTCCAATTGGATTATGCACTTCGACGGCTCCAAAATGTTGGCCGGCTTGGGGGCTGGCGTTGTATTGACGTCCCCAACTGGAGACACAGTCCAGTATGTACTTCAGATAATGTACACGGACTCCAACAATGCGGCCGAATATGAGGCCCTCCTACATGGCCTCCAGATGGCAATCTCCATGGGTATTCAACGCCTAGAGGTGCGCGGGGATTCAAACCTTGCAATATCCCAAGTAAATGGAGACTTTGACGCCGAGGATCCGAAAATGGCAGCCTATCGTAACGCTGCCCTAAAAATGTCAGCTCGGTTCGAAGAACTCGAATTCAACCACGTAGCCCGGGATAATAACCAGGCAGCCGACATGTTGGCACGCATTGGCGCAAAACGCGACACCGTCCCTCCAAATATCTTCCTGGAGCGGCTCTTTAAGCCATCCGTACTATGGGAAGAGGAGTCCGGAAATAACAACCCGGAGGCAACCGCACCACCCAACACAGGACATTCTGACATAATCGGCGGCTCAGCCGATGAAATAACACCTTCTGCCCACGAAATAATGGCGGTAATCGCCCCGTGGACGGAACCGTTCCTAGCCTACTTAATTAGGCAGGAACTTCCCGAAGACCAAAATGAGGCCCGCTGCATAGTTCGGCGATCTAAAGCCTACAAGGTCCATGAGGGAGAACTTTATAAGAAAAGCACAACCGGAGTCCTTCAAAGGTGCATCTCCGAAGAGGAAGGGCGAAACCTTCTGGCTGAAATTCACGCCGGACTAGGCGGACACCACGCTGCAGCCCGGGCCCTTGTAGGCAAGGCCTTCCGTACAGGATTTTATTGGCCGACGGCCCGGACAGATGCTCAGGACTTAGTCTAGCGATGCGTCGGTTGTCAGCTCTTTGCTAATCAGAGCCACATGCCACCCACCGCCCTCAAAACTATACCCATCACCTCGCTGTTCGCAGTCTTGGGGCTTGACATGGTTGGACCCCTTAAAGGGGGAACCCACAAGCAAAAGTACCTATTGGTCATGGTGGACAAATTCACCAAATGGATAGAGGCCAAGCCAGTTAAAACGACCGAATCTGGACCAGTGATAGACTTCATATCCGGGGTAGTACACCGTTATGGCGTCCCCCACAGCATCATCACCGATAATGGCACGAACTTCACGGCCGACGAGGTTAAACTCTGGTGCAAAAATATGGGCATTAAGCTCGACTACGCTTCAGTCTATCACCCTCAAACCAACGGTCAAGTTGAACGAGCAAATGGTCTAATAATGAGCGGCATCAAACCCAGACTAGTGCCGTCCCTTACGGAATCTAACACGCACTGGGTAGAGGAGCTCGACTCCGTACTCTGGGGACTGCGGACCACGCCAAACCGTACTACCGGATTCACACCATTCTTTATGGTATATAGCGCAGAGGCAGTTTTGCCCTGCGACATAATTCATGACTCACCTCGAGTGCGCATGTACGAAGAAAGAGAAGCCGAGTTGGATCGGCAGGACAGCTTGGACGCATTGAAGGAGGAGCGCGACATGGCAAAGGCTCGTTCCGCATTCTATCAGCAGCAGGCTCGAAGATATCAAAGCAGAGAAGTACGGGCTAAAACTTACAATGTTGGCGAACTAGTTCTACGCCTGTCGGACAAGAAAAATGACAAACTCAAGCCCAAATGGGAAGGTCCCTTCATCATCGACCAAGTTCTGACCGGCGGAGCATACCGTCTTCGAAACGCATCGGACAACCGACTCGAGCCGAACCCATGGAACGCAGCCCGCCTCCGAAGATTCTACGCCTAGCGCCGGACTCAGAGTTCGTCTCCTTCCTCCGTCCACATTTTTACACTTCAGCTGTCTTTTGTTTCTCTCTTTTCTCCCACCTTTTTCATAAAGCCCTTGAGGGCCGATTTGCGCATTGTTCGCACACACTTGATGTGCTACCCGCACTCATTATACCTGGGGGCTTCTTCAAAAGAAGCTTACTTATACGGGCTTTATGCCCAACACATGTGTCAAACTTCCGCATGTACCTTTTATTCACCATTATATGCATCGATATGACTTAAGTTTTGGCCAAGCTGGGTTGCCTGGCTCCTGTGCTTACCCCTACGTTCCCGATTGTTCGGCTAGGAGGTAAAGGGAGCACCTCTGCGATTGTTACTGCCGGGTCAGCCGGATGTGTACCTCAGACTGGGTGAAGCCGAAAGCTAGCGTTCTTAAGGGAATATTCGGTCGGTGACTTGAAAGACGATTTTTTACCTATTTATTTATCTGCCCCCAGATGTTTTCCTGCTCTTTTCGCAATCCAGACATGCACTTTAGGGCATGCCTCCCAGGGAAAGGAACCCCTAATGGAACTATTCTCCCTGGAAGATGTTTCTTACTAACCATGTAATATAACATAACTAGTTGGGCACTTTTCTGATAAAGCACTAATGACCCCTACGCCTGGTCTCCATGCATGCCCCGGTTTTTTCATAACCGAGAAGGTATTCGGACACACTCCGGACTCTAGGGTCCCGAGGTTGAAGCGAAAAGGTCGGCAAAGACAAACGATCTACAATCCGGATAGAAGGCATTTTACATGTCAGTTTAAATACATCGTCAAATCGATTGACTGTACTCCTCCTCAATCCCGTCTAACAGGCTATCTAATTTACAGTCCCGTTGGGAATACTTAGCGGCCAACTCTACTTGGCCGTACACTAAGCTCACAGGGATCTCCTTCCCATCGGGCCCCACAGGTCCGACCTCGGCCATGTGGTTTGGATCCGCCTTCTTGTACCGCGTCTTCACCATGGCCCAGGCCTCCCTGGCACCTTGACGGCAGGACGATATCTTCCATAAACGGAAGTGCTGCCGTGCTCCCTGAAGCTTCTCCGCAAGCTCTCCAAGGCCCTCGGGTAGGGAGACGGACGGCCATAAGGCCTGGACGACGCCACTCATCGCCTGCCAAACACGTTCGAGCAGTTGCATCAGCTCGGGAAGTTGATCACCCGTTGAACCGGGCATTTCCTCCGCAGGGCGACCTGTGAGCACACCTACAGACATATTTCTGTCAATTGACTTCCTCGCCGAACTCTTCTTTTCAAAAGAGTTTGCTCAAGCACTTACTATAGATGCCGCGACGAAGCCGCTGATTCTCCTTCACGGAGCCAGACAGCTCGGCCCGAACACCTTTTAGCTCTTCTCCAAGCTGGGTGGGGGCATCCTAGAGTTTGTTCCTCTCCTGCTGCACCTTCATAAGCACCCTCTCGCCGGCCTTTAGCTGGCGCAATAGCTGTTGCTTGTCCGGATCAAGTCCGGCAACATCTGCAATATTATTGTCAGACTTATACGCATGCCGCACACCGCTTATCTTTTTGAAATAATGTGTTATCAGGGGGGTCTCTGTGTCTCCTCCTCCGGCAGCTAGTGCGGCCTCAAGTTGGGCTTTGCAGTCTTGTAGCTCCTGGGACAATTGGGTATTCTTCTCCGTAAGATCCTGCATATTAAATGAGCCTTAAATCAGTTATTTTAACTACTTTAAGTCTCGGGGGCTACTGGCATATACAACTATTAAAATCTCTTACCCGTATGTCTTTTACATACTGCTCCGTGGCTCTGGTCAAACCATCTTGAGTGGCACGAAGGTGCGCGTCTCCCGCGTTAAAGGCATTCAACGCTTCTGGGGAGAAACACGCGTCACGAAGAACTGTCTGGCGGCGCCTATGATTCATGGCGCTCTCCATCTCAGACCTGGTGGCGGACAACCTGTCGGCATCCTCCGTTGGAGGAGTATCCGGCTCGTGCCTTGCGCTTGCCTCCCCCTCCGGACCAGGTGTTGGAGCCTGGCTGGCGGAGGCTTGGTTGGCAACCTCTCCGGGCACAGTCCGGCGAGCACTCTTTCTCCTGGAAAAGTCATGAGGATTAATACACCTCCTAGGAATCTTTTTCCTAAACAACGGTCGCGAGCTATACCGTTGCGGTGACGTTTCGATTCGCACCGCACCCCTCTTCCGCCTGCGGGTCCGGACTGACCCTTGTTGGTCAGCCACCGCGGGTTCGGTTTCTCGCCTTGAAGGCACCTCCTGCAAGACACCGTTGTATACGGTGGTCAGGAATACGCAAGGACGAAGTAATGGTGTCAAGACTCCGGTCATAATTACCTGGGAAGCCGGAGATAAGCCGGGGTAGTCAGCCGTAATGGCAACTAGAGCATTGTCCATGCTGAGTTGGTGGAACACCCCGTCAATTAGCTCCACCTTTATGTCCGGGTCCTCTACGGAGGCCAGATCAAGGGATCTTCCCGGATCCTCGGGTTGTGGAGCCGGACTATGTATGCCTTCCACATCCCGACGCAGTTCCTGCGTCAAAATCATAAAGTAAGAGACTTAACTTTGAAAGCACGGGTCGGATAAATCAACGTCCGCTTACCCAGCTCCGAGGGTTATTCATGGAGAACCCATTCAATGGGCTCGTCTAGAGGAAGTCCTCCTTCTCCCCCTTGTACAGGCCGGACAGAATCTTCACCAGATCCGCGGTCGATCCCGGCCCCTTGCGGCCATGGCGGGTGGCATCATTCTCCCTGTTGAAATCCCACACGGGGTGGCCCCTATATTGGAGCGGCTGCACCCCTCGCATAATGCACGTGGCCATGACTCCAATCATGGTCAATCCGGAATGGGCCAGTAACCTTATCCGGCCCATCAAATAATGGACGCTCCTGTCTTCCTCCTGTTGAGGGCTCCGTGGGCGCCAACTTAGGATTTCTTCAGAGGAGCCTTGCTGAACTCCAGGAGGCCGATCCAAACTGGGTCCGGCAGTTGAGCATCTTCTACATAAAACCATTCCGAAGGCCAGTCTTCGGACGCCTTCTTTGGGGTTCCGGATGGATATCTGGTCCCGGCGATGCGCCATATTTCGGCTCCGCCCACTTGATATACCGACCCCTCGTGAGAACGGGGTACGAGGCAAAACAATCTCTTCCATAGCGCGAAATGGGGCTCGATGCCCCAAAACAGCTCACAGAGAGCTACAAAACCCGCAATGTGCAGAATGGAGGCGGGCGTGAGGTGATGAAGCGGGAGTCCGTAGAACTCCAGAAGCCCCCGGAGAAACGGGTGTATGGGAAACCCGAGCCCCCTTATTAGATAAGGGACGAAGCACACCCGCTCTCCTTTGGAGGGACTAGGGGTGGCCTCTGCTTGCTTTCCACCTTTGTAGGTGGCCAGCCCGGCTCGAACCGGGACCATAAAGGCCGGAGGAAGGTATCCCTCCGCTTGGAGCGTCACCAGCTCGTTGTGCGGAACTGAACATCTCCTCCAATCTTCTGGCTGAGGGCTAGGAGCGCGAGAGGAGGAGCCGCATCGACGGTCCATGATGGAATGAATTTTTGGTCAGAAGCGCTCCGATGAGTACTCGCGGAAGGAAGATGGTGTGATTTGGATCTGGATTCTTGCCACTCTTATAGGCAAGTTACTTGCGCAGCTAAGGGGTAAAATATAAAAATACCCTGGCCTTTCGCATTCGTGCGACACGTGGAAGAGGGCCATTATTGGGCGTGGAAGCTAAGGAGCACAACATTGGTAAGGAAGCCGGACACTATTCGGCAAGCACATGGAATTTGGAGGAGAACCCGCCTTGCAACGCCGAAGATAATATACGCGCCGGACTCATCGTCATTGAAGCCTGGTTCGGGGGCTACCGAGGGAGTCCTGGACTAGGGGGTGTCCGGATAGCCAGACTATCATCATCGGCCGGACTCCAAGACTATGAAGATACGAGATTGAAGACTTCGTCCCGTGTCCGGATGGGACTTTCCTTGGCGTGGAAGGCAAGCTTGGTAATACGGATATGTAGATCTCCTACCATTGTAACCGACTCTGTGTAACCCTAGCCCTCTCCAGTGTCTATATAAACCGGAGGGTTTTAGTCCGTAGGAGGAACAACCATTACAACAATCATACCATAGGCTAGCTTCTAGGGTTTAGCCTCCTTGATCTCGTGGTAGATCCACTCTTGTACTACCCATATCATCAATATCAATCAAGCATGAGTAGGGTTTTACCTCCATCGAGAGGGCCCGAACCTGGGTAAAAACATCGTGTCCCTTGTCTCCTGTTACCATCCGCCTAGATGCACAGTTCGGGACCCCCTACCCGAGATCCGCTGGTTTTGACACCGACAGTCGTTGAGGTTCTTCTCACCTTGAATGCATGTCACAAGGCCTTTCTCAAGTTGATCCTTCAATTTGGCATTCTCCTCCACAAGATGCACATGCTCACAACAAGGGTTAGTAGCACATGCATTATCAATTAATACCATATGAGGGAAGGTGGCCTTTTCCTTGGTTAGCTTAACTTGGAGTTGAGCATGAGACTCCTTGAGGTTAGCGTGAGCACCCTTCAAGACCTTGTGGGCCTTGTCAAGTATCTCAAACTCCTCTTTGAGTCTAGCATGATCAACCCCAAGTTTAGCCTTCTCGGAAGTTAGCACACGAGACACGACAAGAGCATGATCAAGATCTTTCTTTAACTTAGCGTGGTCATCGTTGTATGACTCCTCAAAAGTCAAATGATGAACACGCTCTTTCTCAAGAGCATTATAGAGATCCGATATCTCATCGGCATAGTAACGACTATGACATTCCATCTTAGAGATGGTTTCTTTGTGAGCCTCGATCATGTCATTAGCCTCACCAAGCTGTTCCAAGAGAGCAACAAAATGCTTCTTGGACTTGCCCTTGAGCTTACTCATAAAAGACTCAAATTCATTCACTTCCTCATTAGACCCATCATGTTCATCAATGCAATCCTCCAAGGAGCGATTAGTGATGATGGTGGTTTTGATGTTGGGGGTTACCTTGTTTGAAGCTTTAGCCATGAGGCACTTGGCGGTGATGTTCTCGTTGGGTGAATCAAATAGACACACCCGTGGAGGAGTAGCAATGGCAACGGACGCCATGGCCATCGCTTCTCCATTTTCATCATCGTCGTCATCCTCTTGGTATTCTTCTTGAACCACCAACCCACGTGTGGGAGTCTTCTTGGCGAAGTTGTTCTTGTTAGGGAAGGACTTCGCTTTGTCCTTTCGGATGAACTTGCCACCATTGTCTCCCCGCTTCTCGTAAGGACAATCCGCAACGAAATGGCTCACATTGCCACAGTTGAAGCAAGTTCTAACTCGTTGATTGCCCTTGACGCTGCTTGAGTTGTTCTTGTTGAAGTTGGGTCTTGTATTCTTCTTGCTCCAAAATTATCTTGAAGCAAGGGCCATGTGCTCATGATAATCATACTTGGTGTCTTCGGGGTTGCTCTCCTCATGTTCCACTTCTTCCTCTTCTTCCATAATAACCTTGGCCTTCAAAGCAAGGTTGGACTTCTTTGCCCTTTGAGAACGGAGCACAGCATTGTCGGCGGTCTTGTCCAAGATGCTCATAGCAACGAACTCATCCAACACTTCACTTGACATCATGGAGTGGAAGTCCGGTCTTTAACGAATGACAGAGGACATGGCCTTGTTGTAGGGCATCATGGCCTTGAGGAATTTGTGCTTGATCCAATTGTCATCCGTGTCCTTGCTTCCATGATCTCGGAGTGAGACCGCGAGTTTGGTCACTCTTCGAAAGAGCTCACGAGGTTCTTCATCTTCTTTCATTGCAAACTCAGCGGCTTCATCTTGCACCACTTCACAGTTGGAGCTTTGAATGCTAGCACTTCCTCGATAGAGAGACACAACACATTTCCATGCGTCCTTAGCCATGGCATGAGGTTGAAGATGAGGGAGATCTTCGGGAAGGATTGCATCTTGGATGATGAAGAGAGCACTCTCATTGAATTGATTATCCACGGCTTCTCGAGGGGTGAAGTTGCTTGGGTCATGAGGATAGAACCCTTCTTCAATGATTCTCCAAAGGTTAGTATTCACATGTTTTAGATGACGCTTGAAGCGATAAACCCAAGAATCAAAATCTTCATGTTTCTCATACTTAGGAGGAGGACCGGCATGATTCAAATGAGTAGAGGGAATCGGTCCTCCATAAATTGGGGGTTCCACATGGGCAAAGATGTCGGTGTCATTTTCACCACTAGACATAGGATCTTTCTCACTAGTAGCTTCCCCCTTGTCGGGGTTAGCATCCGTCACCGTGTTTGCGGGATCACCCACTTTCACGGGCGCGGTGGAAAGTTTAAGCCCTTCTAATAAATCCTTAAACATGTCCTTGACCTCGGTCGTCATGGAGGTTTTCAATGTGTCCAACGCCACATTGAATTCCTCACGTGAGATCGAGTTACCCCCATCTCCCGTAGATGATATCAGATTCGCACCGGAGTGCTCTCCCACATCATCTATGACGTCAACCATACTCTTCGGACGGTAAAGTCCTTAAAAAGAGACGAGGCTCTGATACCAATTGAAAGGATCGATATGGTTGACTAGAGGGGGGTGAATAGGCAACTAACAATTTTTAAGCTTTTCTTTACCAATTTAAACTTTGCAACAAAATAGGTTGTCTAGATATGCAACTATGTGGGCAAACTATATGATGCAAAAACAACTAGCACATAAGCAAGCAAGGAATACAACACAAGTAGGCTTGCAAGAGTAAAGGCACGAAATAACCAAGAGTGGAGCCGGTGGAGACGAGGGTGTGTTACCGAAGTTCCTTCCTTTTAAGGGGAAGTACGTCTCCGTTAGAGCAGTGTGGAGGCAAAATGCTCCCCAGCCGGAGCCCAAACAAACGGCCTATTTCAGAACTAGCTCCATGCAGGGCTTCCATGGAGCGCTCCAAGAATAGCGAACGGAAGCTGCAGCTGAAAATTCGGGCTTTTGCTCCTCGCAGCCGGCTCCAAAGTAGAGGATGACCGGTTTGCCCTCCCGCAAAAACACATTTTTTTGTGAGGGATAACTAGGCTTTATTGCATGGTTAGAATGTTTACAGGGATAATATTAGCATCATGGGGATGCCCTAACCATATATGTCTCCCCAGGGGAAGGGAAACACCATACCTAGCTAACCTATGAGCTTCAAAATTTGAAGTTCTTGGTTCAAAAACAAAATTACAAGCCATGAAAAAACCAGTAGTTTCTGTCACCTCTCTAATTATGCTCACATAATTGCCTCCAACTCCTTGCTTGATGTGTGAGATGACTTGTTTACAATCTGAAGCCACCTGAATACTTTGCAAACTCAAATCCCTTGCCAATGCTTGAGCTTCTCGACACGCCAAAGCTTCTACTGTAGCTGGATCCGTGGATCCTTGCACAACCAGAATAGAAGATCCCAAATAATTGCCTTCCCGATCACGGCAAATAGCAGCAGCAGTGCCCACATTGTGATCTAAGGAAATACCCCCATCGGCATTTATTTTTACAAAACCCTCCTGCAGCGGCACCCAGGCCGAGCGAACCTCTCCCGGGCTCATTATCGCATGTGAGGTTGATGGCTCCTTTAGCTGATCAAGTTCAGCTATAAAATTTGTGATAAAGAGGTGTGTTGACAGTGGGCTTTGGTGTAATCCCTCATGTATGAACTTCCTTCGCGCATACCAGATTGCCCAAAGCATAACACCCATCCGTGTCATCTCATCATGACTTAGCACTTCCATCATCGAAAACAACCAAGAGCGTGATGTTCGTTCCGTTGTTTCGATCATATGCTCAAGCAGTTCCGGATCCACCAAGGCCCATACACATCTCGCCATGCTGCATTCAATCAAGCTGTGCTTCCACGAGTCTGCCATTCCACATACATTACATCTATCGTGTGTCGCCATGTTTCTCGTGTTTCTGACATCTTCTGTGGGGATTGAGTTGTGTGCTAGTCTCCATAAGAAGTTCCTGATTTTGGCTGGTACAGCAACATGCCAAAGTGTCTCCCAAGACTTCTCAATCTGACTTGTATTCGATGGACCAGATCGCTCCTCCAGCCAATCCTCTCGCTGTTTTTTTGTAGCAACAATCATCTTATACGCCGACCGCACCGTGAAACGGTCGTTCTTCTCAAAACCCCAAGACCAGAAATCATCCATGTTCCGTGTGCAAACTGGAATCTGAAGAATAGCTATGGCGTCACTTGGCAAAAAAACTTGTTGAATCTTTTGCACATCCCAACACGCATTCAAAGGATCCAGTAACTCAGCCACCAACTGTGGGGGACTCTGAATAAGAGTAGTAATAGGGCGCATATTTTCTGGCCGAGGGATCCAATTCATCTCCCAAATGCTGGTGGTGCTTCCATTGCCAATCCATCTGATCAAACCTTGTTTCAGAATATCTCGGCCCTCAAAAACTGATCTCCAGATTTGTGAGGGGTGGTTCCCCAACTCAGCATTGAGAAAATCTGAGTTTGGGTAGTAAACTCCCTTCAAAATTCTCGCACTCAGAGACTTCGGTTGCTCCAGAATCCTCCACGCCTGCCGCGCCAAGAGAGCCAAGTTGAAGATCTCAAAATCTCTGAATCCCAAACCTCCCATGTATTTAGGCATGCACATAGTATCCCAAGATACCCAATAGGGTTTCCTCTTCCCACTCTCGCTTCCCCACCAAAAGGCCTTGATCATTGAAGTTAAGCTCTCACACAACCCCCTTGGTAGTTTAAAACATGCCATTGAGTAAACAGGGATTGCTTGGGCAATGGATTTGATTAAAACCTCTTTACCTGCTGCAGATAAAATCTTCTCCATCCACCCTTGTATTTTTGCCCATAGCCGGTCCTTTAGGTACTTGAAAGCACCATTTTTCGATGTTCCTATATCTGATGGCATACCCAAGTATTTCTCATTTAATTGCTCATTAGGTACACTAAGAACATCTTTAACAGAAGCACGCACACTTTCTGGACAACCCTTACTAAAGAAAATTGAGGATTTATCTTTGTTGATCCTTTGACCTGAAGCATTTGCATAAATTTCTAACAAGTGGGAAACTTCCTCAGCCCCTTCCGTTGATGCTTTAAAAAACAGCAGGCTGTCATCAGCAAACAACAAATGGTTCACCGGCGGAACCGATGTGGCCACCTGTATGCCTCCAAGGCTAGATGACTGAACTCTGGATTTCAAGAGGCACGAAAGGCCCTCTGCTGCCAGCAAAAACAGATAGGGTGAAATAGGGCCCCCCTGACGAATACCCCGTGTTGGATTAAAACTCTCAAGCCGTTGTCCATTGAAGTTTACTGAGAATGAAACTGATGTTACCATGTTCATGACAATATTTACCCATCTCTCCTGGAATCCCAACTTCAACATGATAGCTCTCAGATAGCTCCATTCAACTCTGTCATAAGCCTTCATCATATCCAACTTTAGTGCACAATGTCTGTGTTTCTTGGCTTTGTTCCTCTTCATAAAGTGCAGACACTCATATGCAGCAATAATGTTATCTGTTATTAGTCGACCAGGAACAAAGGCGGACTGCTCCTCAGAAATGATCTCTGGAAGAATGCTTTTCAAACGGTTAGCTATGACCTTTGAAGCAATTTTATATAAAACATTGCAGAGACTTATAGGACGGAATTGAGATAATAATTTTGGATTTTTAACCTTTGGAATTAGGACCAAAACCGTATTGTTCAACTCATGAGCACTTTCTCTACCTTCAACAATACTCAGCACCACCTTTATTACTGCATCACCACATATATCCCAATGCTTTTGGAAGAATTGGGCCGGAAAGCCATCAGGCCCCGGGGCCTTCAAAGGAGACATTTGAAACAACGCCGTTTTTACCTCTGTTGCTGTGTACGCTGCATTAAGCATGCAGTTCATTTGTGGTGTGACTTCGCATGTTACTGTATCCAGCACATTCTCCATGTTATTAGTCCCCTCCGACATGTACAGGTTGTTATAGAAGGAATTTGTCATGTCCTTCATCTCCTCCATGTCCTCTGTTAAAGTCCCATTCTCCTTCATCAGACTTTTGATCATGTTCTTCGCTCTGCGCATATTTGCTCGAAGCTGGAAATATCGAGTATTTTTGTCTCCCGCACGAAGCCATTCCACTCGTGCCCTTTGCTTCCACATTAACTCTTCCCGCTTATATAATTCCACTAGCTCTGCTTTTATCTCAAGCTCTCTGGGTGAAGGACCCACACGCCCAGGTACATCCCGCAGAATCTCAAGTTCCCTTTTAAGTTTCTTGATACTCCGTTTAACATTCCCAAAAGTTTTCCTGTCCCATAAAGAAAGAGAAACTCACAGATTTTTCAGATTCTCTGCTATATCAGCCACTGTGCTTGATCCCCCCCGGGCCCACTCCTCTGCCACTTTCGCATGCAAAGATGGCTCTGACTCCCACATTGATTCATACCGGAAGCATCTTGTCGCCCTTGCTTCGTTAGTTACCTGCAGATCCATCATGATTGGGAGATGATCAGATGTCGCTGCTGTCAGGTGTCTTACTGTCGTCTGAGGAAACAACGACGCCCATGTAGAGCAAACGAGAAATCTATCCAGACGCACTCGCGTGTAAGACCTTCCCGCTACCTTCTTTTCGAAAGTCCAGCCCGGACCAGAATAACCCACATCGACCAGGGCGCAATCATTTACTACACTCCTGAACGCATCAATTTGTCCTTGGCTCCTCTGCCCCACTCCATCATGCTCTCTCAAATGCAAAACTTCATTAAAGTCTCCCATAACCACCCATGGGGACTGGGTGCTCCCAGCAAGATCACGGAGTGTGTCCCATGTTTTGTACCTCTCGGGTACCTGAGCTTCACCATAAACACAAGTAAGTCTCCAGGCACTAGGGCCTAGATTATCAATCATAGCATTAATATGGTACTTAGAATAACCAGAAACTTTCAGCTTTATTTCATCATTCCAGAAAAGACCTAGTCCTCCACTTCTCCCCTCACTACTCACAGCGTAGCTGCTATCATAACCTAGTTCTCCCTTCAGTTTCTCGACACGTATTTTATCAATTTGAGTTTCAACAATACATAATACGGCCGGGGTAAATATCTTCGCAAGCTCGCGAAGTTCATGAACTGTCGCGGGATTACCCACACCACGACAGTTCCAGCATAGCAAACTCATTGTGCCCGGCGGCACTCCTCGAGGGAGCCCGCCGATCCAGCAATTTCCTTATCAGTTTTTTCCCCACCATTTGCTTCCTTGTCCTCTTTCCGTTCAGCAGCCTGTTCATCAGAGAACAAGATATTCCTCTTGCCATCTCCCTTTTTTGGCCTTTTTACCTCCTTCCTTGGGGATACATAGACCGGAGGGCGTGGTGGAACCCCCGTAGGTTTCTCCCTTATAATAAGTGTTGTAGAGCCCCGATCCACCATATCTGATCCTCCTGAACTAGAGGACGAACCTCCAGGGAGTGTATTATTATCTGCAGATTGCCTTTTATTTGAGGAGATGGTGTTCCCCTCCAAGGATCCCGAGGACATAATATCAAGCGTTGCAGCTGCACTCGGCTCCCTTGGTCCTGTCACACCATCACCTGACAACGAGTTGGTTTGCTGATCCTGCTCTTCCGGCTGCTGCCTCCAGTTCTCAGTGGGTTGTGCGTTGAAACGCCATGGTTGATTGGGATTGTAGGGTTCCCTCCCTCTTCCTCTACCGCCTGCATTCCTTGGTACACCCCGGCCCCTTTGAGGACCATAGCTACCCCTCCCTGCTTGTCGGAAGCGCACATTATCTGCAAGAACAAAGTCTCCCCATTCAAATTTAGACTCATCATGAACTCCATCACCACACTCCTCATGCCAATGGCCGGATTCACCACAGTGGAAACAGAAAACTGGGAGCTTCTCATATTTTACTTGGTATCTAACCCTCTCTTCTCCCTTCTTTCCAGTCACAAACCTCTTGATCTTGGCATGTACATCAATCTTCACCCTTACTCTGACAAACTCACCAAAGAAACCTCCTGGGAGTTTCAATTGGACGTCCTCTACTTCCCCAATACGAGATGCCAAACCTCTGACCGCCGGCTCAATCAAAAAGTTGTCAGGAAGACGATGGATCTGTGCCCATACTGCCAGCTTATCCAGCTTAAAACTCTCAGGGTTTTTGAAACCATCATATTCTTCCATGATCACAGCCTGATCTCTAAACAACCATGGACCCTCCATCATAGCTTTGTTCCAATCCCCCAAACATCCAAATTGAGCAGTAAAAAGGTTGTCTTTGATCTTCCTCCACGCAACAGTTTTTGCCGGATTCCATGCCGCCCACATGTCCCCGTATAGAGCATTCACTACCAGAAACTGAAATATTTCTGTGGGTAATAATTTTTCATGTCGGGCCCGCAGTAACTCACAGGAATATGCACTGTATTCATGTGCGCCGGCAGAGAACACACAGAAATAGTTATATCCGTGTCGGGCCTTGCTCGACCCACAGAAGTAAGATTTATTCCTGTCGTGCGTAACTCACAGCGAAAAATGAGTCCATGTTTGGCGCCATGGATTTCAGTCGCGCGCGCAAAAGCAAGCCCGCCCCGCCGCTTAGCCAATTTTTGGGCCTGCCGCTCACCCGTTAAAATCTTGGAATAAATCCTCTAGTGAAAAAAATCCCACATTCCAGATCCAGACCAGAGTTATCTTCGCTTCCCAGCCTCATCCCAAATCCCTAGCCGCCACCAGCAACGGCGCCCCAAATCCCTCGTCGTTGCCAGCCGGCTGCCCGTCAAATCCCTCCTCGCCGGATGCGCCGCAGATCTCTCACCGCCGGATGCACCTCCTCCAGCCTCTCGCCCGCTCCCTCCACCATATTCGCTGGGTGTCGACCAAGAACGGTCGCCTACAAATGTCGTCGTCAACCTTCTCACTACCTCCGGAGGATGGTTGCCGTCAACGTACCCGCCGCTGCCGTCACTCGACCGCCACTGCATCCTTATCCAGGTGCCGCCCCTTCCAGATCCAGGTGCCGCGCCTTCCAGATCCAGGTGCTGTTTTCGTATTCCCTTCTTTACGATTTGTTTTCTTTTCCTGATAACTTTCATATGTGCGTACCTCCGGTAGGATTCAGCAGAAACTACAAGCATTTTGGCATCCCTCGTGTGCTGGGTACTGGTGGAAGCAATGGCTCTACACACATTTGTTTTGAATAGGCCAAGCCGTCAAGGTAGTTGATTTCTCTGCAAGAGATTGTACTAGAACTAGAGCCACAACTGCTTTTAGAATGGTTGTGAGAGATCTTTTTCTTTCATCTTCCAGGTTTACAGGACTTCTCAGAAACATCACTTCTTACGAGGAAGAAAGCAGAGTTAAGCTATTGACATTTGACAGTCAAGGTAATGGATAGTACGGCATGCTTGTTATCACTTAATATTTCACCAATTTCCGAAAATATAGGCTATGCATGTCTTGTTTTCTTGTCCTGTATCATGCCTTCCAATATTTGGATGTTGTGTATTAACATGTAAATGGAATTTGTAATTATTGAGTAAGCTGTAACAGTGGACATTAGTTACCAAATCAATTTTCTAAAAATCGAGCAGTAAATAACAATATTTGAAAATAAGTTAGTAGGAATATTATCTTTTCATTGTGCATTAGCAGGTTCTATGCGTAAACCATCTTTTGTCTTGCGTTGGGACACCTAGTGCATCTGATTTTTACTTCTGCTTTCGCCCTTGTTCCAAAGTTTATCATGAGTAATTTTATGTCATGGTTTCTCCTATATATTACAGTACCATTGGATGGCTAGTATGCTCAAGATCATCTGGTATGTTTTGAGCCAATAACTACTATGTTTGTTCAGTCTGAATGTTACTTTGCATTCTATTTTCTTCTTATGATTTACAGTAACAGTTTGCTCTCTAACTTGTTTATCCATCCCTTTTGATTTTCGTCTCTTTCATTATGTTAGGATTTAGGACGAATTAGAGAACATCATCAGTGCAAAATAGAGGTTAAAACAGGAGGTTGAGGTGGGCGCTCCATGCCAACAAATTGAATAATATTCTTCCAAATGAAGTGGTACTATTCCCCTCCATATTTTGTTGTTGTACGCACATGAACCTATAAATTAAATATTGGTGAGCACCTATTTGAGGTCTGATTTTTCTAGTTTGCAGTTCGTCTTGATTAGGAACAAAATTCTAGATTCTGGATCTATGGGATATGCCGGAGCCTTTCCTGTAAACAAGATAATTTTACTTTTGTTTTCACCCTCGTCTCCAAAAATTTATCATGAATTGTCAGTCAAGTTGTCTAGTGTAAATTACCAAAAACCATGCTTTGTCCAATGTACTCAATATCATGAGATCAACATTATTGAGCAAGCAGTTACTATGTTTGTTTAGTCTGAACATGTCCTTTTTCTATTTCTTAGTTTTGTTTTTCCATACCTTTTGGTTACACCGGTCAGCGCAGCTAGCAGCGGAGGTTGAGTCTCTGCCACTCCTTGATTTGTTAGCAGTGCTGCTAATTTGTATCCAGCACTCAGATTTGTTGATAAAGATGTCTTTATTTTCAGGACAGGTTTGCATGATGTGAATATTGCTGCATGAGGGGAGAAGAATCTGCAAGACAACACGGGTAATTTTTTTTATCTCCCTATCTCTAAATTTCTATTATGGCAGCTTCTATTCATCTTACCAACTCTTGTGGCTTGATTTGTATGCAGTGAAGAATTTTTGTTAGCACTTGTTAGTATAACAGCAATCTGAGTGTTAAATTGCATCTAGTGAATAATTTTTTGTTAACCCAACTGCAATCTGATAAATTTATATCCGGTGAAGAGTTGATGGCATGAATGCACCACACGTTCCATTCATCCTGGCCCAACCTGCCATTTGTTTGTAGCTTCGCCACTAGGCACACTAGCCTCTTTCTATTTCTTTGCGGTCTTTTATTGTCTCACTAGTCACTATGCAATACTGTAAAATTGTGTTCTCGAGTTTTGTTTGTCCATGCCATTTTGTTTCATGCTTCATTATGTATGATTTAGGAAGCAATGAGCAGCTCCATGGCAAGTACAAGCTAAATTATCTGTACAACAAGGAGAGGCTGCAAGAAGTTATGGTTTTCAGCCAAGGCAAGAAATTCTACATATTCTTCTGAATGAAGAGATGTCGTTCCCTATTGTTACATTATCGAATAATTGCATAATGCTTTGGTTTTTTATTATTATGGAGAAGATGACGACTGCCCTTGTTTTTTGGAAAACCTGAAATGGATATATTTGACTCCATGTCGTTATACAATACTTGCAAGAAGCCTCTAATAACTTATCTACTCAGGCTGTTAGCTGATAGTTCTTTCCAACTAATCCAGAAACTCAGCTTGTCATTTGAATGGATTTTGTCAGTTGCATGGTCTGTATATGATGCTAGAACAAATTACTCCATTGTTTTGTCCTGTAAAACTGGATAACTTTGATCTGACAAAAACAGGTAGGATATATATGCCAATGTTATTGTGAGAAACTGAGATATCAAATAGATTATGCTAATTATATCTTATAAATATTGTTCCTATTTCTTGTTACATTTTTTCAAGCTTGATTATATCCACTGCAGGGTGACCTTGAAGAGAAGCTTGCAACTTAAGCTACAGAAAAACATTACAGAAAATGAGGTCTCACGTTGTGAGTATTTAGTTGATGCACTTGTGTATTTTATGATGTTGCACCTCTGTTTTCGTTGACCTTTCATTCCTGTATATAAATTCTATGGAATTGTATGATGTGTGACTTTGTAAAATCTTCATGTAAGCTATTGATATTGGGCTTCTATGTTATAAATATTCTGAGTAATGGAAAAGCTAGTGTAAATTTTTTTGTTGTTGATTGGTTTCTTATTTTCCCTGACGGTTTTGATTGTCAGGGATATACAATTTTCCTGGTTTGCCAAACCTGACACTTACGTAACCCTGTCGTGCCAAAACCGACAGGAAAATAAGGAAAACCGACAGGAATAATGTCCCTGTCGGCTGGCTGACAGGCATATTTTATTTTCCCTGTCAAGCTATGGCTGACGGCTAACCCTGACGGCTGGCCGACAGGAAATACTATTCCTGTCGGTATACCCTATTTTCCTGTCGGTTTTTGGCTCACAGAAAAATTCTAGTTTTTGGTAGTGATTAGGGCTGAACTTCTTCGGGGTGTGTACCCTTGCAATGGCCAGCCACTTTGCTGGGGCTCCCAGATCTGGCAGCTCCTCCTCCCAGACGAAATCATCATCTTCCTCTTCTTGCAAGTTAAGTCTGGCCAGTAACTCTTCCGGCGACTCCTTTCTCGGCCGTCTCTGCTTACTCGACTCCGCCGCCATCCTCTTCTATTTTGGACACAACCAACGATCTTGTGAAAAACCCTAGCGCTCTCCCTGAGAAACCCTATCAAAAACCAAGGCCGGGCAAGATCGCAGAGGATCCCCCTTGATCGGCCCGAGTCCTGACGGGTAGATCGGGCGAGAGAATCAGCCAGGGACTAAACAATTCCGGCGATCAACGCCGGAATACGGAGAAACCCTAAAGTCGCCGCCTTAGGGGAAGGCGAGGAGCTTAGGGGAAGGCGAAAACACCCACAAAAACACATACAACAGCACAAATGCCCTTACCGGTTCGGCCCAATTACCCCACACCTCAAGCGCTTTTCCCCTCGCCCTCTCTCAGCGCGGTGCATCTGAACAGCCCCGCCGCCGCGGAGCCCCAACACCCCCGCCGCCGCCGATACCTCGAACACCCCCGTTGCCGAGCCCACGACTCCCTTGCCTCCGCTAATCCTGTTGGCCGCGACGAGGACCTCGTCTTCCATCTCGCCCCGCAACTCACTGAATCGAGCCGCCGCCCGGAGCTCCCTCACCAACGATGCCGCCGTCATGAGTTGCCTCGGCAACGACGGCCATCGCCATGAGTCTCCTCGCCATCGCCATGGGTCATTTCGGTGCAGGCTCCACCGTGGCCTCGTCCAGGAAGCGGAAGCCGCTCGACGCCGTTTGTACCCATGTTCAGCACCCGTTGCTCAACTGTGATGTGCTAATTGATATGTACTCCCTCTGTAAAGAAATATAAGAGCGTTTAGATCACTAGAGTAGTGTTCTAAACACTCTTATATTTGTTTGCGGAGGGAGTACTGTGTACGAGCGCTAACTGTTGTCCAAGGACTTTTTTACACCGATGCATCAGAATATCTACGTCGTCAAGCACGAATGATACTGCGATTATTCGTGATGTCAAGTCCATTGTCGCAGATTATGCATTGTCATATGACTAATTCGTTTAAATACATGGTCTATATTATCAAACAAGTGCAATTTCAGTTAAAACCCGTACAAAGTGGTCATCTGCAGATAATACCACTCTTAAATGAGTAATTTACAATTGAGCAGTACAATCATCTTTAAATCCAATCTACACAACAATAAAGGGTATTTAGGTCATTTCAGCATGTTTATGTATCAGCCGCAGCTGCTACAACACAGTTACCAAATGACTGCATCTTAGCTCCAACCTTTCAGCCGCAGCTAGCAGCTACAGCCGCTCCTTCCAGCTGGAGCAGTTGCAGCTGCAGCCGGAGAAGTTACAGTCCAAACAAACACACCCTAATAGTACCATAGGAAAAGGAGTTAAGAATCAAGAACCAAGCCTTGCCCTGATCGTTTTCCTTCTTTCTTACACACACATGTATAACTTTTCGCCACAAACAAGCGCAAATGTAAGGTAAATATCCATTTATCACCAAAGCTACCTGTCAAAGAAAATGCAGTTTCAGTTACCACTCCCAGATGATGCAAAGTAGTAGGTGCGCATGTGTGGTGCCGCGGGTGTCGGCGTTCCGTATGAAGTTGCCAATGACCATGCGCATGCTGTGCCTGGCGTCATCGACAGATAGCGCCACCGTATTCATCGACGCGACGCCCAGTGTGTGTGTCCCAATGACTTTGTTGTTGCAAACACTGGCGCCAGCGATCGCCTTGGCATCGTCGGAGGTTCCAAGTCTGTCTCTGAAAGAACCTGAAAGAATGCAAAGGTGCAGGTTCCTACCATCTTCAGTTTTCAAGGATGGAATGTAGTTTTGTTTATAGTAGTTTTGAGATGCCACTGCATGGATTTTTTTATTTGTTTGCATATTTTCATCCCAAAGATTAGCCGGTCTTATATTAACTCTTTTTCTCCGGTACAACCTCTTGGCTTCAAACCAGTTTACTATTGTGGCAGGTAAGTGCTTTCCTGAAATTCTATTCTTGGATTGGCTGGAGAGAACTCTTTAATCTTCATGCTGCATATTGATCAATTTGTTTACTGATCTGAGAGAAGTTCTTCCTCCGTCTCTTGAGCCATCTTCTGGTGGCCTTATACCTGGAAACAATGTCCTGGGCAGGGGTGGCTATACAAGGTGGCATTGTTCGTTCCAGTTAGTTTCATCCATGTCAAGGAAACCAATTGCGGCAACACAATCATGCAGCGTGAGTAGAGTAATTGAGATGCTCGTGGTGGTTATTAGTAGTAAAATTTGCAAAGCTTGTTTTTCATTTCTCTCCCTGTCACATTTTTTTCTCTTTTCTTTTTATTTAGTTTTCTTCTCTTTTTCTGTCTGTGTGCCATTTTTTTCATGTGTGTATCTATTTTGCTTTGCTTTACTGCGTGTTATTAGTAGTAAAATGTGTCAGTCCATTCTATTCTACTGGGAACAAGAAGTAGCACCCAAGGTCGAGTCAGGTGAGCCTCAACCTAAGATGTGGACGCCGTGGACAGTCACGGCGTCGCCAATGAGGGATCGGATGAGAACTTGCCGGAGGCGAGGTACGGAAGATAGCGGAGAGAAATCAGGTTGGATGCAATCTCTTAATTTAAACTAGGCAAATTTTATGCCCCCGTTTTGGAAAAAGAATGGTTGGATGCCATCGACTCAAACTGTGTTTTGGTTCTAATCCAGAAAACGGTTGGAGGAAGAAGAAACATATCTAGTCATTCGTTTTCCGATCCAATGATTTAAATGCAATTGATTGAAACTCGAAAACAATTAAGTTGCCTCAGCTTTAGGTGGTCCTTTTTAATTAGCCGTTGCACATCAGATAATCCCAGAGTAATTGTGAAAGGTGGTCGTGACAGTGACAGTTCAAACAATTATTCAAATTTTGACAGTGAGGAGAAGGGGAATCTTTCGAGATTTTCCTAAAGTTCAGTCCACAAAATAATAGTCAAGAGGACGTCCTCGAGGTGAAACTTATGACAGATTTATGTGGCCAAGAGACATGGATGGTCTAATTAACACACTGAGTCAGAAAATACTACCAATTAGATGAATTTGTATCTCTTTTCTCTTAGCTAATTGCATCATCTTGGTGTGGAGGCCTAAGGTCAATACTTCTAAAATAAACTTATGAAATGTTGTGTTGATTTAAAGCTCTTGTAACCTAATAGAATGACCTAGACGAGGATAAACAAGCCCAAGGCATTCATCTTTTGTTTGAAGTTCTAATTGTATCTGACCTACCCGGGGAGAAAAAAATACAAGAAATTTGGTTCTTACCTACTGGAGGACCGAGCTCATAACCAAGGAATTGTTAGCTATATTAAGTGACGGAAAACCAATGACGTCTGTCACTACCTCTACCATGCACCCAAGTCTTTTGTATGGAGTGAGCCTTCCGAAAGCCAAAGATGAATAGCCTATTCCTCGTCCTATTTCTCTATAGTGGAATTACTGATTTCTATTTCGTGCATTATTTGTTTCATATTTGTATGCTAGGAATTGGAATATTGTAGGTGTAGGCATAGGAGGCACCAGGAACTATCGATAATCAGCGGAATATCAAAACAGCAACTCTACACAGCCCCGTTGCATCTTCCTCCTACTCTACCATACCAGCAATTTCCCAACCGGTCATTGACTGATGACAAGTGTACTGCCTGGATCCACCTAGTGCAGATTCTTGATGATTATGACCAAGGATCTTCTAAGCAAGTCTCGGTTGAATCTTCATTCTTCATGTCTTTTTCTTTTTTCTGTTGAGACCTATATATACTGACACATTTTCTTTTGAGACAAAAATGCGCTAGTCGATTCTTCTAGGAACGAGAAGTTGTACACAAGGCCGAGTCGGGTGTGGCTGGGTCTGAGATGTGGACATTGTGGACTATGACGGCGTCGCCAATGAGGAATCGGACAAGAACTTGGCGGACGCGAGGCATGGGAGATTGGGTAGAGAAATCAGGTTGGATGCAATCGACTCAAACTATGCTCTGTTTGTTCTAATCCAGAAAAGGCTGGAGGAACAAGAAACATATCAGGTCGTTCGTTTTCTGATCCAACAAATTGAATGCAATCGATTGAAATTGGCAAAGAAATAAGTCGCCTCAGGCTTAGGCAATCCTGTTTTATTAGCCCTTGCTCACCAGATAATCCCTGAGCAATCGTGAAAGGTGGTCAATGTGGGGCAGTTCAAACAATTATTCAAATTTGGACAATAGGTAGAAAGGGGAATATTTTGAGATTTTTCTTAAAGTTCAATCCGCAAAATGATAATCGAGAAGATGTCCTCGAGGTGAAGCTTATGACGATTTATCTAGCCAAGAGATATGGACCGTCTAATTAATACATTGAGTCAGAAGATGCTATCAATTAGGCTAATTTGTACCTCTTTTCTCTTGGCTAATTGCTTCATCTTGGTGTAGAGACCCAAGATCAATACTTCTAAAATAAACTTACAAAATGTAGTGTTTGTTTAAAGCTCCTGAACAAGCTCAGGGCATTGATCTTTTGTTTGAAGTTCTAACTGTATCTGACCTACCCGGGGAGAAAGAAACACAACAAATTTGGTTCTTATACCTTCTCGGGGACCGAGCTCATAACCAAGAAATTGTTAGCAATTAAAGTGACGGAAAACCAATGTCTTAATGTCACTACATCATATGGAGTGAGAATTCCTAAAGCCAAGGATGAATAGCTTATTCCTCGTCTTATTTCTCTGTAGTGGAATTATTGATTCCTATTATGTGCATTATTTGTTTCATATCTGCATGCTAGGGACTGGAATATTGTAGGTGTGGGCATAGGAGGCACCAGGAACTATCAATGATTAACGGATAATCAAAACAGCAACTCGACACAGCCCCGTTGCATCTTCCTCCTACTCTACCATACCATCTTCCTCCTATTCTAATTTTAGACTGGCTGGATCTAAGCAATTAGTATTGGTCGAATCTTCATTCTTCTGGTCCTTTTCTTCTTCTGTTGAAACCTATTTGTATCGACTTAGTGAATGTTAAATATAAGTTTTGCATGAAATTTATTTCGAAGGTCAGCCTTCCCTTTAAACATCTTTGTTCGGTATCTACGTTGAGGAGTGGCTTTAACAAATTGGACAAGCCAAAATTAGAGCGCTTGTAAGATAATGCAGATTATGCGATCAAGATGAAAGCCAATAGGGTCTGTCTAGAACTCGGTCGACTTAGACTTCGCGAAGTCTAAGTCGACTGATGTCAGCGTTCTGCAGATGCCCCGTTCGATTTCCTTGTCGTTCCTTCGTTTCCCTTTGGGCTTGTCTAACGTGTACAGGGCTTTCTTTTTGTCTTTTTTTTTCTTGTCATCTTAGGTGGGCTGCTTTTGTCCTTTGTTTTGTTCTTGCTTGTCTCGTGTTGGGTTTAGGACATGTGGTTAGCAAATTCAAAATTCACATAGTATTTCTTGCTTGTACGTGGGCAGCCTCCTATTGTTTTTTGTTCACTTTCTTTTAGATTGGTTTATTTTTTTTCTTTGCTTGTATTTGGGCTGTCAAATATATGGGTGCCTGTGTCAGCTCTCCGAGTCGATTTGCACTGTAGTGTGTCTCAAACAAACATAATTCATACAAAAAAGCGTAGTTGTTCTAAAAAAATGTGGCGTGTTTGTATTTCTTTGAGCACAAATTTTTGCCACAAAAAAGTAGAAAAATAAATTAAAAAAAATGTGTGGTCCACGTGTGCGCAAAATTGAGTAGCATTATTTTTTAGATAAATATCCAAAACATCACTAATTTAGAAAAGAAACAATAACACAAATCCAAAACGTAAAAATAAATAGAAATAAAACAGAAACTACAAAATAAAAAATGAAAAATTGAAAATAAATCCACATACTGGGGTCTGGAGGGGCGCCCGCGTCGCCGATCATCTTCTCACCGGCGACTTCCACCGCGGAAAGCTTCGATGTGCCCACCCCCGTGATGCGGCTTCCTTCCTCGCCCGTTCTTTCTTTGTCCCCGCTCGTCTCTCAGTTCAAACAGTACCGTTGGGGTGGCCTCTAGAAAGATGTTGAGCCTGGCTCCACATTCCAGAGACTTCAAACAGAAAAAAGAGCAGCACACCGTCTATCGATACTCCATTCCACCACAACAAGCATGTATGTGTCCCTGGATCTAAGACAAAAATAACTATTTCAGCTTTAATATGCTCTTTTTTCCACAAAAACAAATTAATTTTTTGTTCTGGTTCCTTGAGAAAAAATATTTTCAATGCAAAAAAACTTTGTATATGATTTTTAAAAAATAACAAAAAGACCAAAATATCTTGAAAAATGCCCACTCCCCACGGTGAGAAAATAACAAAGCTAGTTGTGAGATCAGTTGCGTGGCTATAGTTGGACATGCTTCTCTCTTGCCGCCGCCCTCTCCGAAAAACAAAGGCACTTACAAACTGCAACCAGGTTAGAAGACATGTAGTTGCGTGCCTATTCTGCGACATGCAACTGGCCCCTCACCTCATCCAAGAAAAAAACAAAAAGGTCGTGTTGCAACCAAGTTAGAAGACACATACGTAGTTGCGACCATATTGGAAGACATGCAGTTGCATGACTACATTTAAGCATGCAAGTGCCCCCCCTCCCCCCCGGTCACTTGTCATCGCCCCCTCCGACAAAACAATGGAACCCGCTTACAGTTGCAACCAAGTTAAAAGACATGCAGTTGCGTGCCTAGCGCGGGACATGCAACTGGCCCATCTCCTCATCCGACAAATATATATATATATATATATATATATATATATATATATATATATATATATATATATGTCGAGTTGCGACCATGTTGGAAGACATGCAACTGGCCCCCCTCCTTGCCCGACGGAAGAAAAAGTCGAGTTGCGACCAAAGTTAGAAGACATGCAACTGCATGACTACATTTGAGCATGCAAGTGCCTCTCTCTCTCTCTCTCTCTCTCTCTCTCTCTCTCTCTCTCTCTCTCTCTCTCTCTCTGCCGGCCCTCTGACAAACAAAGGCCCAATTGCAACCAAGTTAGAAGATATGCAATTGCGTGCCTAGCATGGGACATGCAAACTGGTCCCTCTCGTCGTCTAACAAAAACAAGACGGGTTGCAACCAAGTTTGAAGACATGCAGTTGCGAACATGTTGGAAGACATGCAATTGCATGAATACAATTGGGCCCCCACTCTCTTGTCACCGCCACCTCTGACAAAACAAAGGCGCTTACAAAAATGCAACCAGGTTAGAAAAGACATGTAGTTGTGTGCCTATTCTGCGACATGCAACTAGCCCCTCACCTCATCCAACAAACAGAAAAGGTCGAATTGCAGCCAAATTATAAGACATGCAGTTGCGACCATGCTCGAAGACATGCAGTTGTGTGCCTGGTGTGGGCCACTCTCTCTCTCTGAAAATAAAGGTCCCTAGTTACGACCAAGTTAGAAGACATGCAATTGCATATCTAGTGTGGGACATGCAACTGGCGCCTCTCCCCGTACAACAAGAAATGGAAGTCGAGTTGCAACCAAGTTATAAGACATGCAATTGCGACCAAGGTAGAAGACATGCAGTTGCATGCCTAGCATGGGACATGCAATTGGGCCCAATATCTCCCGACGCCTAGTATCAGACATGCAACTGCCATCCCTCTCCCGTCGTCCTCCGACAAAAACACAAGACCAATTGCAGCCAGGAGGGAGACATGCAGTTGTAGATGGGGCGACACTTGTAGCTGCAAAGCCTAGTGTCGGACATGCAACTGTACCCTCTTGCATAACCCATTTACAAAAGAAAAAACAAAGGTCAGTTTCGATTGGGGTGCGTGGGCATGCAGTTGCATGCCTAATGACAGACATGCAACTGCCTCCCTGAACAAAACAGCAGATAGTTGCGGTGGGAGTGACACTTGCAGTTAGGTGCCTAATAGCAAACATGCAACTTCTCCCTTCCCGACAAAACATCACAGAAGTTGCAGTCGCATTAAACACATGCAATTGCACTCGCGGACAACACTTGTAGTTGCATGCCTACTGATAGACATGCAGCTATCCCCCTCTCCCGACAAACAAACCGTTGAGTTGCGGTTGGATCGAAGACATGCAGTTGTAGTCGGGGACGACCCTTGCAGTTGCGTGCCTATTGACAAACATGCAACTGCCCCCTCTCCAGATGAAAAAAGGAAAAAAAAAGGAGAGAAATACGATGTGTGTAGTCGCATGTGGATAGATGTACATGTAGCTGATAGTATGGTTACAAAATTGACGACAATAAATATGAACAATTAAGAATTAATAAAAGTCAAAAAGTAAAAATGAAAAAAGCACAGGAACATATTTCAAAGGAGGAATTATGAGAGAAAAAGAGAACAAGAAAAGAATGAGAAGAATGAAAATAGCTAATAATTTTAAAAGAACAAACAAAAACAAAAGGAAAACTAACCTGCAAATCCAAAATGAATTGGCTCAATCCATTTTGAAAAAAATATTACACAATGTTGCGACCGGAAAAAGGAAATGCAGCACAAATTTGCACGAATCTTGGCACATAGATTAAATGGTTTATCGCATTACAAAATATTATATGAGCAAACCTTGACCCACATTGTGGAGGAAAATAAAAATGTTTATTGATTAAGACATGCTAAAAGATTTAGGGGAAGATAGGACACACACGTTGATTTACTAAAAAAACAAGACAACACACTTTGCACTTTGCATGGTCTATTTCCATCCACAACCCAACAGACAAAAAAAAAAGAAACAGGCCGGCCGGCCGCGTCATCCTAGCAGGCCGATTAAACGTGACAAGCAACTAGCATTAAAAAAATCAATCGAGGGATCGACTGAGACTTCGTAAGAAATCAGTCGACTGAGTTTTAGTCGTTCCGAAGCCAATATTTTGGCAAAAACCGTAGCCCTAGTCTATTTCGGTCATGGACTGTTGTTGGTAAAACATTTAAGACTTTGATTTCACTCTGGAAAAGGGGCTGAGCATTCATCTTTTGTTCAACGTTCAGCATTCACCTTTTGTAGCCGAGGACAAACAAGCTCAGCATTCATCTTTTGTTCAACGTTCTCATTGTATCTGACCTATCCAGGGAGAAACAAGCACAACAAATTTGTTTATTCGCAAAAAAAAATCTATTTGTTTATTGATCTCATAGGCTCTTACCTAGCTACCTGAGGAATGAACCAATGATTTCGTATCACTACTTCTGCGTGAACCATCGAATCCATGTCAGTACCTGTACCACGTCCCAGGTCACTTGGAAGGTCGGGAGGGGTTTGCCGGACACTTGGAAGTCGATGATGAGGAAGGGCTCGTGGAGCGTGCCGGCGAGCTCGTCATTGGCACCTCCAGGCCGGCTACCCTGTCTGCATTCTGCAATGGCGCCCGCCGTGAGCCCCTGGCCACCGTGACACCATGAACGCCGTCGTCTTGGTCCCGGCAATCAGGTGCACGTATGAACCAATAGGCTAGTTGCTTGCTTCGCGCGCATGTAAGTTCCAGCGTAGTTGTTCGACCGAGAAACGGCATGCTCTGGCTCTTCAGACAACTCGGCGCCGCAAACGGCGGGAATATGCAGCTCGGCGTCGCCAGCCGTGGCAACGCTCAGCTCGGGCACACCGAACGCCGACACTCCGCGCTCAGGCTTTACCGTGCTCCCTCCCGGGTCTGTGCCGCCAGGACGAAATCGCGTCCATCGCCGGGAAAATGCGTAGCTTGGGCTCTCCGGGCGCACGTCTCGATCACGCTGGGAGCAGGCATGGAGTTCTCGGCGTCGCTGGCCGCGGCGACTCTTGACCCAGTCTCACCAGGCGAGGGGGCACCCGACTAGCACGACCCGGTCACCGAGGCCATGTATTCGCCGTTGGAGTCGCGGCCGCTGGCTACGACGACCATGTCGTGGAGGAGCACCGCGCCGAGCAACAGCGTGAAGAACACGGTAGGCACGCCAGGGTCATGTCGAGAATCAGGATGAGCAGCTGGTAGCACATAGCCCGACAGCGTGAGGCAGACCTCTCGCAGATCGAATGTCGGCCACGCGCATCGAAAGCTGACAGGAGGGGATGCAATCTTGGCCGGTCAAGCGGCGACTCTGTCCACCAGCATGTCGAGTTCGGCGAGTCACGTCGGATGGTAGAGCAGCAACGTCGACCTTGCCATGTGCGCGCAGTGTCGCCCTCACTACAGCTCGTCATGCACGGCCTAGTCATGCGCTTAAGGTGTTCGAGGAAATGCCTCAATAAAGGTAATCCCTGTTGGCCCATAGTATTGCAAAAGACACGGACCTCCAAAACAAGCCAGGCCTTTCTTTTCTTTGAAAAACAAATAAAAAATAACAGCCTAATCAGCATCTCGAACTGGTGTGTGACATGTTTTCTCATGAAATGGAGTGTTGTGATTGGTTCATCACATCTTAGAAAAGAATGACCATTCCAACAACAACAAAAAGAAAGAAAAATGACCATATTGCTCATCTCGTGAAAATTATGTCACTTCCGGGGCGTTCATCTCAAAAGATAATTAAAATTGAATAGACCTTAAGGTCCTAGAGCTGGCACCAATATAGCAAAGTACAGTTACAAGCACGTTCTTCCAATCAAGATAGGAAAATGCAATCAAGTCTTAGTAGTCGGCGACCTCGTCGAGAGATGCAATGGCGGCCGCCTCCAACCGCCTCATTGCAGACAACATGCAAGAAGAAAGGAGCCTCGTTGTGGTGGTTGAAGATGGCCGGGGGTAGGATGATTCATAACTAAAGATCACCCCTACCGAGCCAAGAAGCACACTGGAGACCAGTACCTTCTGATATGCAACTCCGATGACTGAGGTCGATGCAACGGTAGAAGTTGAACGAGGAACTTACAGCGTCTAAGGAGAACACATCGTCCCATGTGTGGTATAATAATATTTCGCATATAATAATTAAAAAGGCATCCTCAAGGCAAGTAAGCTCATGACTGATTTATCGACTAACACAATGAATAGTCTAGTTAACACACTGAAAGCATTAGCGATTCAAGTCCGAAGATACCAACAACCGGGCGAAATTGCTTCTACTTACTCACCTTTATCTTCTAGTCGGAATGTTAGCCCTTTTGTATTGGTTAGCTACACATTAATAGTGCGGTGACCAAAGATCAATACTAAGCCGGCTTAGGAAATTTATCTTTCCTTTAAAGCTCTCAAAGCCAAATGGACTGGCCTAGCTAAGGGCAAATAAGCTCTCGAAATTCAGCACGGTTCTTATTATCTCTAACCTACCCAAGAAATGCAAGCATAACAAATTTATCATTTGTTTTAATATCTCATAGGACCTTACCTACCGGAGGAGGAACAAGCTCAGCAAATTCATCATTTGTTTACAGTTTGCACTGCATCTGACCTAGTTGAGGAGAAACAGGCAAGGGTCGCACTCGAACCTTCACGTTTCTCCCCGGTAACTAATCCCAAGATATCGATCCGGAGGAGAAACCCCGCGTCGTCCTCCCCCTAGGGCTACTCAGGCGGCCAGAAACCTAGCCGCCGCCGCCGCCGCCGCAAACTCCCTCCTCCTCTCCCTCCGCCGCCGCCGGAAGACGCCGTCGGGCTAAGCCCGGGGGCCGACGGCGGTAGCGAGGGATCTCCTCTCTTGCGCGTCTCCGGGGTGGGGCGGACCCCAAGGCGTGTGGTGGTGCGATCGATCTGGGATCTGCGGCGCGGCGGATGGCTGCAGGCGGCGGGAGGACGGCCCGTCCTCGGACGGTGACGGCTTGGCGCGGCGGAGGCCAGGGCTGCGGGCGCTGCAGATGGCCCTTCGGGCGGCGGCGGCGACTACGGTCGGTGGCGGCCGGCTTGGCTGCGATGGCATGCATGCTGCCTTCAGATCGGCGACGGCGGCATGGAGGGCCTAGTGGTTTCGTCGGCGGCACCTCCGATCAGATCTGTTCTGACCAGTGCAGCCGGCGATGGCGGTCATCTCTTCCATCAGAGGTGGTCGCCCTGAGGCTGGGTGTTCGGATCTCAGGATCCGTCATCTGGCACCAGCTGCGAGTCAGGAAGACGTAGTTGCCGGTGAAAACCGAGCCGACGGCGGGTGATGGCGGTGTTCCACGTCGTTACCTTGATGAAGGCATCGTCATGTGACTACTCGTATTGCTCCGGGGGAAACCCTAGGATCTGGTGTTCCAGACCGGACGATGGCGGCACTGCAGTGTCGTTTCTCTCTTGGGTGCATCGTTTTGTGGAGCAGCGCTGGAAGTCAGAGGCAGGAGGTGGAGCGGCTTCGTCTTGCACGGAGCTTCGGTGGAGATGTCAAGTCATGCCTGACAGACAGGTGCTACGTTTGGTCATGCCTGGTCGGCAGGTGCTACGCACGACAGATCCTCCAAGGGCTTCAAGCTGTGTCGGCTGGTGGTACTGGCATCATGGCGCTAAGGTGTATCAGTGGCGACCGCGACGTGTTCAGCTGTTTGCGCGCAGGGAGGAGGTGCCGTTGGGCGCCGTGGTGGCGTCGACGATAGCTGGACCGAGCAAGGTTGATGCATCAGTACAGTTCTCAAGATGGAGCGGTGGCAGTTGGCGGCGGCGGCCTCTGAGAGCACGCCGGACCAGTGTGTGCCCCAGACCCGGCAAGTGGCTAGGTTGGGGTCTCAGGTCTTAGATGTTAGATTTGGCTGCGATGTCTGTTAGGTATTAGGCCCAGGCTATCTGCGCCCCTTCATCAACTGGATAGGTGTAGCGACAGTTTGTTGCTTAGACGGCGGCTTTAGTCTTACTGTTGTATGACTTTGTAAGGTCTTGTGAGAATAATTAATAAAGTGGCCGTATGCATCACCCAGATGCAGAGGCCGGGGGTCATCCTCCTTTTCTAAAAAAAATTGAAAGAAACAGGCATAGTAAATCCATCGCTTTTTATAAATCTCATAGGCTCTTTGCCTACCTGAGTACCAACTCATAACCAAATTTCTTTTAGCTATTAACCTAACGGAGAACCTATTACTTTATGTCACTACTTCTATCATTCACCAAGTCTTTTATAAGGAGCAAGTCTTCCCTGAGACAAACATGAATGCCTTATTCCTCATCATATTTGTGTGTAGCTGAAATGTTCATTCTATTTCGTGCATTATCTGTCTAGTATCTACACACTAGGGATTTGAATATCATCGTCGTAGGAATAGTAAACATCAGCAGCTACAGATTATGAATGGATAACCTGATTTGTTACAGGACAATCCTGCTGCTTAGAAAAGGACTAGGTTGATAGTAGGCACATTGATGAGCTGCGTATCCAGTTTTACTTTGATAGCAAGAATGCTAGTTTCTTGGATTGAAGTATATATAGCAGAAAACTACCACTTCTGAGGCTAGGATTCCAAATATCTATCATTTAAAAAAATTCTAATACCACAAGTTGGGTTTGCTGTTTCAAAAAACTACCATGTTGCACTGATGATTGTGTTGGTTAAACTTAAGTGTGATTTTAACAAAACGGCTCCATAATCAGGTCTAACATGGCATAAAAGTCAACACCGTTAGGTTTTACTATTAGTTTGCGCGTTTGGCAGCACAGAAGGCTCTCTCTCTCTCTCTCTCTCTCTCTCCGTGTGTGTGTGTGTGTGTGTGTGTGGTTATTCAAAATATGACATACATCTGATAGCACTCGTAGTATCACACAACAAAATATATATGAAAACTAGTTTTACAGCGTTATGGATGTGTTAATTCATTAATTAGCGCCAGTAAAGACATGTATGAAACGAGCAGTAACAACAAAAGCTTCCAGTCAAATTGATAGCTCGATGAAGGTATTCCAACATATAACATACATGCTACTGATAGCTCGATAGCTCGATGAAGGTATTCCAAACAAACGAAGCAAGTTTTTGGTCATGATCAAGAAAATAATTGATATGGTGGATTTTTACCAACAATCCAAACATTATGCAAATTCACACCAACAGTAAGTACAAGAGCTTGGCAGCTTCTGAAACAGCCTAATTAACACGCTGGAAGATACTAACAACTAGGCGAATCAACAGCCTGAAACAGTAAACTTTTGACCGATTTATCCTGATGAGGCGATGAACGGCTTATTTAACACGCTGGAAGCATTCCCGATTCAAGTTGGAACATACTAACTACGATAATATGGTTCTACTTACTTAGCTCGCCTTTCCTCGTTGGGAATGGGATGTCTAGCTCTTTTTTCCATGCTAGTGCATCATCTTGGTGAAGAAATGGAAGATCAATATACTTCACAAGAAAAACTCATGAAATTTATCGTTTTCTTAAAGCTCTTGTAGCCTAATAGACTGGCCTAGCTGAGGACAACACAAACAAGCTAGGAGATTCATGTTTTGTTTAAAGTTCTCGTTGTATCTCACCTACCCGGGGAGAAATTGACAACAAGTTCATAATTTGTTTAATGATTTCACAGGCGCTTACCTACCCGAGGACCGAGAGTGTGACCAAGAAATTCTTAGCTATTGACCGTACGGAAAACTAATGAGTTTGTGTCACTATCTTTTTGCAAACCAATGGCTTCATGTCACTACCTCTACAACAAACTAAGTCCTTTATATTGAGTGAGCCTTCCCAAAGCCAAAGATGAATAGCTTACTCCTCATCTTATTTCTCTATAGTGGAATTATTCATTCCTACTCCATGTACCATTTGTTTGATATCTGCACACTAGGGACTGGAATGTTGTAGGTTTAGGCATAGGAGGTACCAGAAAGTATCGATGATCAACGGATAATCCAAACAGATGCGGGACAAAGAAGCGTTGCACCTTCCTCCTATCCTACCACATTAGCTATTTCCCAGCGGGTCACTGAGTGGTAATAAGTTTACTCACTGGATCCACCTAATGCACCATTTGTTGATTATCAGTCTGACCAAGGATCTAATCAAGTTTCGGTTGAATTTCCACGCATGTATAACTTTTCACCGCAAACAAGCGCAAATGTAGGGTAAATATTTATCCATCAGGAAACAAAAAAACTATCACTCAGTCTATATGTAAAAAAACCTTCTCTACATTCACTTATCTCACGACGATGCTGTAGAAACTTGCAAAGAGCTGACTGTGGAAACCATCTCGTATTCGCTCGATGGCTTCCTGCCCGTGAAGCAGAGGAAGGAGGCGCCCCCGAGCCACTGCTGAAAGAACACGAGTGTTGCCAGCTGCCAAATACACCTCTGATTCCCCATTTTTGTCTAGGAGATTTGAATTATTATTCTGTAGCTTTCAGAACAAATAAGTGGAGGGCAGAAATGTATAATTCTGACGCTGAACAAGAAAGCTCCTCATTCCTGATATGACATTGATTATTCATGGGCTGATGTCCCATGATCTATTTTCTCTCATTCATATGTATTATGCCTACTAATTCCAGAGCATAGTTTGCAGAGCTACATCTTTTAACTGAATATTGCGCAATATTTCGTGTTGTTGCGTTGCAGGGTCACCTGGAATTGTCACGCTAACACTAGTAGCAAATGTTCGCAATAAAAGTGAAAGAAGCTCATGCAAGGTTCATAGGTCGTAGCCTAATAACGATCAAAACTTTATTTAGTGCTCTCATAGGTCGTAGCCTAATAGTCTGACCAGCAAAGGACAAACAAGCTTAGAAACTTCATCATTTGTTTCAAGTTCTCGGTGTCTTCGACATACCCATGGAAAAACAAGCACAACAGATTCATCATCTGTTTTAAGGTCTCATAGGCTCTTACCTACCCAAGGACAAACAAGCTCAGGAGATTCATCATTTGTAAAGTTCTTATTGCCTACCTACACGAGGAGAAACCAGCACAAAAATTTCATCGTTTGTTTAAGATTCATATGCTCTTACCTACTCAAGGACCAAGATCATAACCAAGGAAACCTTAGTTATTGACCTAACGGAGAACCAACGACATCAGGTCATTACCTCTACCATGTACCCAATTCTTCTATAAGGAGCAGGCCTTCCCTAAGCCAAACATGAATAGCTTACTCTTTATATGATTTCTCTATACTGAAATTGGTTACTCCTATTTCATGCACTATTTATTTGGTGTCTGCACACTACAAATTAGAATCCGATAGGTATAGGAACAGGAGGCACCAGGAACTGTAGATGATCGATGAGTAACATTGCTACAGGAGACAACCCTTATGCCTCTCACCCCTACTTCACCACACGGCTTTGTTGCTTTCACTTCTACCCCACCACTATCTATGTCGAGGAGTGGCTTTAACAAATAGGACAAGCTAAGATTAGAATGTTTGTAAGATAATGCAGGTTAGGCGATCAAGATGGAAATAATGTGCATTTGTTTTTATGTTCCCATTTGCAAGCTTTTATGTTGCACTATTTAAAACCGTCGCAATGGCATTATCCAAACCAATGCATATGTAGAGTTGAATAGGCATCTCGGATGGACCAACAAGTCAAGAAACTATGGATGGGTACGAAAACAGTAGACACACAGACAGACAATTCTCAGATGCATACACTACACAACACAAACACACAACGCAGAGCTCATAGCAAGAACAGGTGCAGATTAATTCCAACGACAATGCATACACTACAGAGCAAACACACGAATACGCAGAGCTCGCATAAAGGAAAAAGCCAAAATCCAGGGTGTTATAAAAATGCAAAGAACACAGAAAGAACAGACCAGAGTTTTCCCTTTTTTTAGTGAAAGAACAGATTAAATTAATTTCAAGGAATTCGCAGCAGAAATCCACATGGGCTAGCTGCCTAGTGCTAGTACCATAGGAAAAGGAGCTGCGAATCAAGAACCAAGCCTTGCCTCATCTGGTTTTCCTTCTTTCTTACACACGCATGTATAACTTTGAGATCTTTTAAGGTACCCTCTAATGAATATGAGCCGTTCATTCTGCGCAAACAAGTGCAAATGTAAGGTAAATATCCATCAGTATGCTTGTACTACCTCCGTCTTATATTTTGAGACGGAGGTAGTACTTGCTATCGCCCTGAGTTATTGTCATCTATCACCAAAAGCTATCTGTCAAAGAAAATGAAGTTTCAGTTAGCACTCGCAGATGATGCAAAGTAGGTGCGTGCGCTGGTGCTATGGATGTAGGCATTCTGTATGAAGTTGCCCATGACCATGTGCGCGTCGTGTCTGGTGTCACCGACTGATAGCGCCACCATGTTCATCAACGCGCATCCGCCGGTGCCGGTGATCGCCTTGGCATTGTCAGATGTTCCAAGTCTGTCTCTGAAAGAATGCCAAGGTGCAGCAGTGTTCCTACCATCTTCAGTTTTCAAGGATGGAATGTAGTTTTGTTTATAGTTTCGAGATGCCACTGCATTGCTATACAAGGTGGCATTGTTCGTTCCAGTTAGTTTCATCAATGCCAAGGAAACCAATTGCAGCCACACGGTCATGCAGTATGGGTAGAGTAATTGAGGGATCAGACGATTACTTAGTTTTTCTTTTTCGCAAAGCTTGTTTTTCATGTCTCTCCCTATCACATTTTCTTTTCTCTTTTATGTTTACTTAGTTTTCTTCTCTTTTTATGTCTGCGTGTTATTTTTGACATGTGTGTATCTAGTTTGCTCTGCTTTACTGCGTGTTATTAGTAGTAAAATGTGTCAGTCGATTCTACTCTACTGGTAACGAGAAGTGGCACCCAAGGCCGAGTCGGGTGAGCCTCGGCCTAAGATGTGGACATCGTGGATGGTCACGGCGTCGCCAATGAGGAATCAGACGAGAACTTGCCCGAGGCGAGGCACGGGAGATAGGGGAGAGAAATCAGGTTGGATGCAATCACTTAATTAAATGATGAGGCAAATTTTATGCCTCTGTTTTGAAAAAAAAAAGGTTGGATGCAATCGACTCAAACTGTGCTTTGTTCGTTCTAATCCAAAATACGGTTGGAGGAAGAAGAAACATATCTGGTCGTTCGTTTTCCGATCCAACGATTTGAATGCAATTGATTGAAATTGGAAAACAGTTAAGTCGCCTCAAGTTTAGGCGGTCCTTTTTAATTAGTCATTGCACATCAGATAATCCCAGAGTAATTGTGAAAGGTGGTAGTGACAATGCCAGTAGAAACAATTATTCAAATTTGGACAATGAGGATAAGAGGAATCTTTTGAGATTTTCCCAAAGTTCAGGCCCCGAAATAATAATCAAGAGGACATCCTCGAGGTGAAACTTGTGACCAATTTATCAAGCCAAGAGACGTGGACTGTCTAATTAACACATTGAGTCAGGAGATTCTATCAATTAGGCAAATTTGTACCTCTTTTCTCGTGGCTAATTGCATCATCTTGGTGTAGAGACCGAAGAGCAATACTTCTAAAAGAAACTAATGAAATGTAGTGTTTGTTTAAAGCTCTTGTAGCCTAATAGACTGACCTAGGACGCGGATCCTCTGCCGTGCGGCAGGGTGCCGTTCGGCAATTGACAGGTGGGCTCGCTGTGAATCAGCCCCACATGCTAGTGTCCCCAACGGCGTGTAACGTACGTCAGGGGAGCCGCGTCCACTGACCTAGCCGAGGACAAACAAGCTCAGGGCATTGATCATTTGTTTGAAGTTTTGATTCTATCTACCTACCCGGAAAGAAACAAACACAACAAATTTGGTTCTTACCTACTCGGGGACCGAGCTCATAACCAAGGAATTCTTAGCTATTAAAGTGACTGAAAACCAATGACTTCATGTCACTACCTCTTCCCAAGTCTTTTTATATGGAGTGAGCCTTCCGAAAGCCAAAGATGAATAGCTTATTCCTCGTCATTTCTCTGTAGTGGAATTATTAATTCCTATTCCGCGCATTATTTGTTTCATATTTGTACACTAGGGACTGGAATATTGTAGGCGTAGGCATAGGAGGCACCAGGAACTATCGATGATCAGCGGATAACCAAAACAGCAGCTGGATGCAGCCCCACTGCATCTTCCTCCTCACCATACCAGCTATTTCCCAACCGGTCACTACTGATGGCAAGTTTGCTGCCTGGATCCACCTAGTGCAGATTCTTGATGATTATCTAACCAAGGATCTTCTAAGCAAGTCTCGGTTGAATCTTCATTCTTCTGGTCTTTTTTTTATATTTCTTTTGAGACCTGCATATACCGACTTAGTGAATGTTAAATATAACTTGCGCATTGAACTTAGCTCAACCTGCCCTTTAAAAATCTTTATTTGGTATCTACGTCGAGGAGTAGCTTTAACAAATAGGACAAACTAAAATCAGAATGGTTGCAAGAAAATGCAGGTTCTGCGATCAAGATGGAAATACTATGCATCTGTTTTTATCTTCTCATTTGCACGCTTTTACGTTGGACTATTCAAAACCGTCGCAATGACATTATCCAAACCAATGCATATGAAGAGCTGAACAGGCATCTCAGATGGACCAATGAGTCAAGAAACTATGGATGGGTAGGAAAACAGTAGGCAGACATACAGTTCTCAGATGCATACACAAACACACGAAAACGCAGAGCCCACAGCAAGAACAGGTGCAGATTAATTCCAACGAATTCTCAGGCAGAAATCCACCTGGGCTAGCTAGCCCTGACTGAATACCAGAATAACGGTAAACCATAAACCGAACTATGGCAACAGGAACAGGAATCAACGATTCAAGAAACTATGGATGAGTAGAAAAACACAAGACAGACAGGCAGGGTCTCAAATGCATACGCTACACAGCAAACACACGAAAACGCAGAGCTCACTGAAAGAGCAGGTGCAAACTAATTCCAACGAATAGCCTGACTGAATACCAGAATAACAGGGAAGGTAAACCATAAACCAAACGATAGCATAGGAAATGGAACTGTGAATCAAGAACCGAACCTCTTGCCTGATCTGGTTTCCTTCTTTCATATACATGCATGTATAAGTTTTTGCCACAAACAAGCGCCAATGTGGGGTAAATATTCATCCATCAGGAAACAGAAAAAACTATCTCTCAGACCATATGTAAACCCCCTCCTCTACTTCCACTTATCTCGCGATGAATAAAGCTGTAGGAACTTGCTAAGAGCTGACCGTGGAAACCATTTCGTATTCGCTCGACGGCTTCCGTCTCTTGGAGCAGAGGAAGAAGGCGCCCCCAAGCCACTGCTGAAAGAAGAGAAGCGTGGCCAGCAGGACCACCCCACAAGGTATGACGATGTCCCACGCGAGGCTGAAGAGGTCGTCGCGAGAGCTCGCGTAGATGTAGGATGGCCTCATGCTGCGCACGAAGTGATGGGTCCTGTATGCATCGTATGCATGAGGCAGCACACGCAGCATGGTGCCCCCGATGTAAAACACTGGGGAAAGTGCTCTGACTTTAGAGGCTGAGAACACATTCAGGATGACCTGGGGGAGCAGGAACCCATCGAGCAATAAGCCCCCGTAAGGGACAATGTCCTCCCAGAATGTATGTCGTGACGGCATGAGGCGAGCAATTTGCCTCAACATCCTTCTGCTATGGTTGGTTCTCATGTGGACAATCGCTGTTATAACTCCACCTATGATGTACAGCGGCAAGCACACCCAGAGCACTTTCCTCTCTGCAGCCCATGCCTCGTGTTTGCTTCCATCCACAGAAGACCGTGCAGACCATGCCAACTGAAGAAGGCGCAGCTGCAGCAGAAACGTCGCCATTGTGATGATTCGCACCATGACCTCATTCACCTCAAGCCAACCACCACCGGAGAAGGGAACAGTCTGTTTGTTGCTGTGCTTGAAAAGAGCCTCAAAGTTGAGCACAAGAGGGGTCATGTAACCCAGAGCGAGCACGACAAGCATAGTGATTGACATAGCAGGGAGCGCTTCAGGGACCTTCCTGACATGGAACAGCTGCACAGCAATGAAGGCACACGACAGAGTCATTGAGATGAGGGCCATGGTGCTTTCCAAGTCCATTCTCCATATTGATTCTTCCACTTGGCCTATGTACATCCCATATGAATCAATGTCCAGCGTTTCAAAGAAAAGAGGGTCGGTCTTGCCCCTCAAGCTTATAATTTTCCCCTGGACATGTTGTGCTGCTTTCGCGTCCAGACTAGCAAAGTGAGCCGTTATCAGAATCTTACAGTCTGAGGAGGAGACATTAACCCGTCGACACGCAATCAGGCACAAGGAGCCTGTCTCGGTGTCATAAACACCTTCCGCCGAGATCTGTTGCCGCTGAAATGTTGCTTGTGACCAACGCCCAACATAACGGATATTGTAGCTGACATTAAGTAACCTCTGCTTCGTCTCCAGCACTGCAGGGCGAGTGGAAAGGTCTGTGAGCACAAAAGAGCTCCCATCAGACAACATGGACCCGATTGTGATCGGCGATGCGTACCCAGAACCACCCCATTTCTGCAAGTTGAACCGGAACGCCAAGTCTAGATACGAATTCCTATCTGGGAACTTGCCCTTCCTCTTCTTGTTCAGGCCATACTGCTTGTAATACTTGGTTGCCTCCTCAACCTTAGTGTAGTTGTACTTCAAACCCCCAAAGTTACCCCTAACCGCAGTTGAATATCCGGCAATGCCCTGGTCGCCTTTCAGGCTGGTGTTCCAGACCAACCCTGCAGAAAAGCTCCGTTCCTGGATCGACCACACTCCCGGGAACCAGAAGGTCATCCCAATCCCGCACTCACCGACAGCCAATTCCGCACGGGATGATCCTGAATTTACCACATGGCATCCTTTCAAGCATAACCTGTTGGAATTGCGATCCCAGAAGCCCTCTGCCACAATCGCCTTCTCGGTGACCATGAAGTAATACCTGGAATAATCTGACATGTTGGAGAAGGCCACATAGACACGCACGGCGCCGTCGGCCGCGCAGTGCACCCTGTTGACGAACATGTGCGTCTGGTTAATCCCCAGCGAGGAGGCGGCCGACTCGCCGCCGTTGCCGTAGTCCAGCCTGAACCCCGGCCTGAGCAGCGACCTGAGGCCGGGGCACATGAAGTTCCTCCCGCTGAACAGCTGGCGGACGTCGCGGCCGTCGGCGGGCGGGCGAGGGCAGGACGCGCTCTCGGCGTAGGCGTACCCCTCCTCCGCGTAGGCGAGGAGCGAGACGGGCTCGAACGCCACGCCGGGGCCGGGGCCGGTGCTCTCGAGGCGGCCGGTGACGAAGGGGCTGGAGAGGTTGGCGGGGCGGGGGAAGCGGAGGCGGAGCACGGCGGCGAGGAGCGCGACGGGGCGGCCGTCGGCGGCGCGGCCGGAGCCCGAGCCGACCATGCAGAGGTCCCCGGAGGCGGAGGAGTAGTAGCCGTGGAGGTCGAAGACGAGGGAGCCGCGGCGGCCGACGAAGCGCGGGAGGCGCGGGCGGAGGCGGTGCTGCTGGCCGTCGTACTCGAAGAGGCGGCGGTTGCGGCCTGTAGGCCAGATGCCGTTGCGGGTGCGGCCGCCGCCGCCGGAGAAGGAGAGCGTGGCGGCGACGCGGAGGACGGAGGCGTCGGCGGTGGGGAGGACGGAGGTGGGGAGCAGCGCGAAGGAGCGCGGGAGGCGGGCGGCGCCGTCCGGGCCGAAGAGGAGGTCCCCGCCGCCGGAGAAGTAGCCGGTGGAGAGCTGGAGCGCGCCGGCGGGGGCGGCGGATGGGGAGGCGAGGCCGGCCCCCGCGGGGAGGTCCGGCACGGCGGGCGGGGCGGGGCAGTGGGCGGAGTAGGACGGCGGCGCGGGCGCGGAGGAGGTCCCGGCGGCCCGGATCAGGAGCAGCAGGAGGAGGAGGAGCGGCGGCGCCATTGGTGGGGCGGGGAGCGGGGATTGAGATCTCCTTCCCCTCTCCGCTTGGTGTAGATGGAAGTGGAGAGGAGACGACTCACCGGGAGGGACAGGGGATTGACTCTCTGTGATGTGGGGTTTAAGCCACCCCAGTGGTGGTAGATGGGGAATTTTACCTCACTTTTATGTTAATATATTTTTTTAAATCTTTTTATATTATTTTCAAAATGCTCGCGTCTTTTTAAAAATGCAATGCGTTTAAGGCTTGTCCTAACTAGATGTTTTATAAATTCGATCAATTTTTTTATAAAATAAAAGTTATATTGACTTGTATGAGAATGAATCGATGTCGGTGGAAACATCATGGTGTTATTATAGGTATCGCTGTTTTCTCGATAAACTTGCTCAAGCTTAAAGGAAATAGGGTTGACTTGGGACAGAATATATATAACTTATATTTCAGGAATGAGAGGGGAGGGTGGGGGGTATTTTAAATTTTGAGTGCATTGACGTTTTCTTCTTTTTAAATGGATTTTCAACTTTAATTTTCTGCTTGCACTGGTGTGTGTAGTTTAGTGAGGCTGATGGTGGATGGGAACCTTTTCCTTTCTCTATGGCACATCGTGGTGTGTTTATATATGGCATGAAATGTGCGTATATTTGGTAACACTAATGACTTTGTTGCACAACCGGCAAATCTGTCAATGCTCCTCTTTTGTAGTCAAAGAACAAGTAATTTGGATCCGTCGATGATACCGAGGCTCCTATCCTGCCATGGCTCATGGTTTTGGTCGAATTTGCTCAAATATTTAGCGAGGGGTTGGATTTCTTTTCTTTTCTTCTCTTCGTGTTGTAACAAATAATAAGAACTCGTGTATGAAGAAGGCTGGGTTGTTGAGAAAAATCTGCTTGACAACTGATGGACCGTCCGGACGAGTCCAACAAAGAGCAGCAGTAAAGCCAAAGCGGTCTAACAGGAGCGCACCAGCCGGCCACACCACACAGGACAAGAATTCAGAGTTGACACGGGGGAAATTCAAGCCCTCAGAAACATCGAAAACAGCCAGCAACCGAATATCAAGACAGATTCAACAAGCACGGAATGGACATGCCTGAGCTGAGCTCCCAAAGACATGGAGCTGACAAACTCCATCAGGTATATATTAAGCCTAGGACGGTGACATTAATCATAAGAGTCTCTCTCACAGGTCACAGGTGATGATGGTGCTGATGATGATACTTGTCCCTAAACATACGGACGGACGGATGGATTATGTTCACCGGAAGAGCATATGTACATAAAACTACTTACACAAAAACAAACAATCAGGTTTCCCCTCTCGCCCGGGCATCGGACCGACGAGGGCAGGAGGAGTTATAGCTAGGCAAGCCTAGAATCGATTCGCCTCCATGGCCAAAATTATTGCTACCATTTTGGCTCGGCTCGGCTCGGCTGGGCTCGGCTGGCGACCAACGCTTATAGCCTCAGCGTGGTGTCCGCCGGCGGCCCTCTAGAGGTGGTGGCGGTGGCGGAGGAGGAGGCGGCCGACTTCTTCGCCTTCTCCGACAGGAACTTGCTGCAGTCCGCCCCCTTCACCGTGAACTCCATCAGCAGCTCCTCAAACAGCCTCTTGAGCGAGGTCTTGAACTTGAGCGAGCAGCTCTTGTCGCCCTCGTCCACGTCCTGCACCCCGTTCCCGGCCAGGCACCCGACCTGGGCGCCGTCCAGGTACGCCCTGCAGGCCACCAGGACGTTGCGCCCGTGCTTGCGGAAATGGCCGGCCACGAAATCCTCAAAATGCTGCGCAAAAGATGCACCCCACATTAGAGTTGCAGGATTCGAGGCGGTATATATATGAACAAATACACAGAAGAGGTCTCAGCATAACAGGTTTTCATAAATAAGATGACAGGGTTGCAGGATTCTAAGGTAGTATATGAACATGACAGCAGCTTCAACATAAAAAGTACTATTGATAAACAAGATACTAGATGTCAACGGATCTATCAGAATACATTCTGGTTATCAACTAGACAGGGTTGCATTGGCTCCCCAAAAGCAGTACTGTTATGAAAGTAGTTGCTTCTTTTGCGGCAACAAGGATAAGCACAAGCACGTCCATACCTTTGGTGGATTTCGAAGAGAATACAACATCGTCCTGCAGGACAGCAGGAAGGTGTCTTCATTGTAAGTTAGGGATCTCTTCTCCCCGCCAGGTGTGTTAGCTGAATTAGCATACCCAGGCTCATTGAAATAAGGTTTGGCGTTCAAAACCAGAGCCTGAATGGAGACAAGGACCTGCAGCATGGTTGAATTGGATGGATTCCATTTCTCACATCCACTGCCAGCCCAGGTATTTAACAGGCTAAGGCACACCTTCCCACAATTATACAGGTTTGGATTAAGCCGCAGCCCACCAGAGCGGTAGTTAACAAGCTGCAAAGAATTAACTCATTACTATAAAATGTGACCAAGGGCAAACTAATAAAAGAAAAACAGTCATTAATGGAGATAAAGTCCATAAAGTCTTACTGGAGGTATGTTTGGATATTGAGTAGGGAAGTAAATGTCGAAGAAAAAGAGCCCATCATGGTAAGGAGTGCCTGCTGGACCCATAATGACAGCTCTAAGAAGGTCCATTCTATCCTCGTATGCCCTCACGAATATGGTATCTATTAAATTGGGAGAGAAGCAAAAACATAATCATAAAATGCCCTTTACAGTGTATCCCGACAAAAAATGCGCATTTCATCACAAGGAAATATTTGAGCTAATGACAGCAAGATACTGATTGGGAAAATTAGTACCAAGAGGAAGTTTATTATAGAAAAAAGGTCACAAGAAGCAAGAGCTGGCTACCTGGCAAGTCTTTTTCTAAGACTTTCCACTCATGCTGAATGCGCTTCGCCCAGTCTTTTGATGGCTGTCAATAGGACAAGTTAGTACCAATATAAGATGGCAAAGGATGAAGAGGGCATGTCATAACTATTACCTTCTTCACTACCAGAGCTCTCCTTAACTCTGGTTTCACATAATAATGATCACTATGGCCATCAACAGTATCAAATTGCTTAAATGTGTTGTATCTTTCATCAACTTTATCGTCCAAGATTGGGATGGGTTTGGAATTACTCGACATCTCAGCGGCAGTCTTCTGCAGCCATGGTAAAGGAGCCTCCACACCAGGCGGGATATCCAAGCCATCCAACTGGGCAGATAAATTATAGTTATATTCATTCTCATAAAGTGTATCATCAAACTCATAGTTTTCATAGTCATCTTCCTCATAAGCAAAGTCTTCATCTTCCTCGAATGCGTCGAAAGGGTAGTCATCATAATCATGGTAAACTGCGGTTTCCATATATTTTTTAGCATAAGCATCCTTAATGGCAGTACTGCTTGAAAAATAGGTATTTGGTCCAGAGGTAACTTTTTTGAAATCACCCATAATGGTAGTACTGTTTGAAGCATAGGTGCTTGGTCCGGTGCTAACTTTCTTAAAACCACCCATAATGGCAGTACTGTTTGAAGCATAGGTGCTTGGTCCGGCAGTGTCACCAGCCACACTAGTCTGAAATTGTTCACAGAGAAAGCATCAACCAGAGAGGAGTAGGCAAACAAATAATATGGAAAGGGAAAGACATGAGAGGGTTTACCTTCACATGCTTTGGCCAAACAAGAGGACATCCAACTGAATGTTTATTTTTTTCAACTGGTGCTTTCTCACCAATAATCACAACACCATCAGGATCATCATCAATTTCAATTATTTCGCGAGGAACAACCTGTTAATTCCCATTGCAGAAAAACAGTATTAATCCCATGCAGGCAAATTTTAAACACGCCATTATATAACCCAATAGCATTTTGTTGGAAAATTGTTATATGGAAAGTCACGAACGTAGTTGATCCTATATATGGAAACAATGGGCTAGCTAGGTTTATGTAATACTACAGAAGAAGAACAATGGCAGATGTCATGCAACTATGAACCAGCCAGAATGGTTTATGCAATTATAGTTAAGAATGTTGGAAAAAACGCTAGGCATAAGCGAGGCGGTTGGCCTTCGCCTAGTGCTTAGGCGGCACCTAAGCACCCTAGGCATATAGACATTAATTTAGAGCATGAAAGTGGGTAAAATACCAACCACCCTCCATTTAAAAATGGCATATGGGCCCATTTGGCCCGTCACTGTGACATGGAATGAATTCTCACTCGAATGGATAACTTTTTGCTTGCCCCACCTAGACTTGTGCTTATGCCCTATGCGAGGCATTTGGCCATCGCCTAGCGCCTAAGCACAGCCTAGGCGTCCCCTTTTCCAACAGAGATAAGATTCTGTCATCAATAACACCATTTCATGCAACAAAGTAGAAACACATAAGGCGCTCACAAGCTGTAAGGTTACCAAGTCAAATGCACTGAAAGAGTAGTATGTCCAAGCAATAGCATTTCATAAGAATTACAACAATATGATTGTATGAGTATGACAGAGCAAGGTCATAGTGGTACTATTTAGTGTCAAGACCAATGGAACAGGATACAAAGGTCAACAACAGAAGATGTGCAAAGTGCGAACATGATCCAAATAGCTAACAACTATTTACACAAAGAGAGCACGAAGGGAGACAATCCTGTAGCTGTGAAGTGCACCTCAGGTATGCACAAAGAGATCAAAGAATTTAAGAAGCACATGGGATAATTAACAATGAACGATATGCGAGTCTAGGACACCCTGCATTTCATTCGAACACGAGTTCCTGACATACCATCAGAGAACCAACTCAATCCCCACCTAAACTGCTTGACAACCATAACTAAAGAGATCAAAACAGAGCGCAATTCTAGAGTCACCCCAGGGGTCCTGCCTGGTGTATCAACTAAACAAGACAATCAACCGTGGAAAAATACCAGTTTCACCAGTCAATTAACCACAATTCCCCATTCAGCCAGCAAATGGGACCTTGCTAGCACATGACCCAACACACAAACAATTAAAAATGCATACATGATATTATCAAAACACAAACAAGATAAAGAAGATGAGCAAACGTAAGGAGCCACCGCACCATCTATTTCAGAACGCAAGGACATATCATCGGCACACAGATCAGATGCGCAGCCTGGGATCTGAACCGTAATTCAGCACCTAAACGGCCGAAATTCAGGATCGTCTAACCAACCAACCAACCCTCCCCTCCCACGAATTAAATTACCTACGGCAGCTATCGGCCTCTGATTCCAACAACTAACTAGAGCTAGTGCGAAGATGTTATACCTGGCTCCGCTTCTTCTTCTGGTGGCCGGGGTTCCACCCCCCGGCGGCGGCGGCGGCCGCCGGCGACACCTCGACCACGTCGGGGTCGTCGAACGAGGAGCTCCCCGCGCACAGGTAACTCCTCCTGCGGACCAAACCCGAAATCAGCCTTAGCCGCGACGAGACGAGACGGTAGGGGAGGGGGAGGGGGGCGCCCCGACCAGATCGGCGGCGGGGCGCGGGGAGGGGGACTCACTTGGAGGGGCGGGTCGCCATCGGCGCCGCGGCCAATGCGATCGCCCGCCGATCGCCGGAGCGCGGCGGCTAGGGTTCCGGCGAGGCCGGCGCGGGGAGGGGAGGGGAGGGGGGTTTGGGTGCGGAGGGGAGGGCGCTGCGGTTGGCCGCCGAGTAGGGGGGGGGTCGGACTGGGGAGAAACCTATTTTTATATTACGGGAAATGTGTTTTTGGGCCGTTTGGAAATGGGATTTCGGGGGAAAGGGCCCCCTGTGGAGTGGGCCCACCGGCGAGCTGGTACGCCGCCCCCTGCCAGCGCGGAGGCTGTGCCGTGGGCGCCGCTGGTCTCTGGGTCAACTGGTCAACATATTTAATTGTAAAGCTAAAAAGACATATTTAATTGTATAAAATGTCACGTTCCTATAGAAAGTAGAGTAGAAAAGAGAACCGGAAGGGTCACACTCACACTCCTAGCTAGCCACTGTATCTTGAGCTAAGCATGGGGAGCAAGATAGATATAGATACATATGTACTCCCTCCGTAAACTAATATAAGAGCGTTTAGATCACTAAAATAGTGATCTAGACGCTCTTATATTAGTTTACAGAGGAAGTACTTATTATCAGATAAAAAAGATGGACATGTCTATCTATTTTTCTGAGAAAAAAAGGCTTCCTCCGATTTAATACCGGTGAATGTGTACGCACGTTTATATTAGGGAGTAAATTAGTTTACGTTGATATTAGGTAGGGTATCAATTACTACATGTTGATTATGTGATTAGCATGGAGTTTATATTTAGCATGATATTAATTGCCCGCTGAATATTTTGAGCAATCATTGGAGCAATCTTGGCCGCTGGCAATGGCGGAGCCAGAATTTTTGTGAAGCCTGGGCAAACTTGAAACTAAGTTTCTATTCGGGAATGAAAGTTGGGTGTCCGATACACAGCATATAAAATAGCGCTAAACTTTCAAAAAACAAAAACCATCTTAATAATGAAGTAAAAATATAAAAATAGTAGTCATATCAATGAAATTTTAGAGCAGACTAATATAGGACACGGCGTTTTGGTGCTCGGGCGCAGCTGCTCCCTAAATCTCTCTCGTTGGTTCGCTTCTGGGGATTCGAAAAATTCGTTCTGACAGGTCTGCTCTGAGGCCTTGGTAAATCGATATACGGCTGTGCAGTGTAGCGAACAGTGCGTGGTAATGGGCCCGAATTGTACGCGCGCACGTCCGTCCCGACGGATGGAAAAGCTGGTCCGTGGACCAGATTATTCACTGTTATGCTGAGCCGTGAGCTGGGTCTGCGTACTAGCCGCCACCGCCGGCATCTGTACTCCGTCTCCATTATCGATGGAAGTCTACGGCGGCTGAAACTAAGAGAGCATGGAAGACGCTGGACTTGAATTCCTTCTAGACGCGGTCGACAGGTAAGGGATCAGTGCCCCTAGTTGGAGATCTGTCGATATTTGCCGTCGGAGTGGACATGCGCCTGATGCCTGCGATGCGTGCGCCGCCACGCCATTCCCATGTCTTCGCAGATTTCCCCTTCGTGAAGAGTTCGTGGACAGCCTAGACCACCCAGTTCTGGTTCCTCTGGCGGTCTTCCCGCGGGAACGGTGCCATGAGTGTCCAGGGGCAGCAAGAGTGCGCCAGCCAGGAACCGTCTCCGACGAGGTCAGCCCAGTCCACGGATAGGGTGAATCCAGAGGCGCCAGGATGGACAAAAATGTTTGGCCTGAAACCTTTTCCAGTACATATGATCCGAACTATTTTGTGTTGGATGGTATTCTGCTTGTCGTACTACGTAGTTCAATTGGCAGCCATGATCTCAGATATGGAATAAAACAGCAGTTTTAGTTCAAGAACTAAAATAGTAATCACAGTTGTGCCGAATTTCAGAGGCTAGCAGAAGACTAGTTCCTGGAGTTGTGACAGACAAATTAGTGCAAACGTGGGTTCAGTAGAACTCAGAACAAAATTGAGATCTGGGAGTGCAAAACATATACTAGCACCAAGTGGTCAATTTCTAAGAAAATAAGTTTGAGGCGTGACTGTTGTATTAGCATGGCAAACCATTATGTACAAAACATTTTCAGTCCTGCATGCCCCTGTTTTTACGTTGGGTTCGTGACAAGCTCTGAATTTGTTGGAAAATATAAATTTCATTGATTACTGCGATGCGAGCACTCCACCATGATGACAGTATTTTGCAACTGGTTGTCCCTCGAGGATGAGTGCCATTGAGCAATCAATCCGTAAGTATGCGAAGGAACCAACGAAAAGTCTGGTCCGTCCTGGACTAGGTCTAAGTTTCGATTCACTAGAGGAGGCATACGACTTGTACAAATTGTGTTCTTGGGTGATATGTTTTGGAATAAAATATGGAAAAAGCATGTTGAACGCAGAGAGGACCAAATTAATGCATGGAATTGTTTGCGGCTGCTCGGTAAGTTCTTCAAACTGATTGTTGAAGTGTGTTGAGTGTGAAAGAATACTTGGATTTGTCAGTGACGGAACACTTGTATTTTGTAGGACATTACTGACAGGTTAGTACAACCAAAGTTCGTTTATGCTTATTCCTGCCTGCAACACTCCACGTAAATGCAGCATGACAGACTTATGAGATATGCATGGTTTTTGTTCAGCTATCTGCTGCAGTCGTCTGAAGCAGTTAAAACCATGGCCCAGACCTGGCCGTCAAAGCAGCTAACGCCCCACGCGTGGCTCAGCCCAGTACAGAAAATTGACTGAGCCGTGCACGGTCAGGTGTTCAGCGTCGAACGGACGCGCTGCCGTTGCAATTAATGCATCCACATGCAGGCTATATTTGTGTTCAAATACGTCCACTATACCAGAAGTATTACAGCGTACTGCACACATCCACATGGGATTGGGTGGTGCTGATTTCAGGTTCATCTGAGCTCGAGCTCAGAAACGAATATCCCACTAATATATAATATATCAATATTCAGTTTCATAGACCAAAATAAAGTTTTTTTTTCGACTGAAGACCAAAATAAAGTTGAGACTCTAGTTCTGTTTCTGGCTGCATATCATTCACAGTTTCACTGCTTGCTTTATTAAGAAAAGAACGTCTTCATCTATGAAATTTAATTATTTGAATTTGGAAATTAGAACTTTGCTTCGGTACACCGTCCCTAATTTTTTTTACGGATTCCAATGTAGATTTGTGGCAACTTTTAAGAGGGTGCACCGAAGAAAACTCTTGAAGTTAACATGTACTCCTTCCGAAGAAAACTCTCGAAGTTAACATGTACTCCTTCCGTTTCTAAATATAAGTCAGTTTAGAGATTTTAATACAAACTACATATAGATGTATATAGACGTATTTTATAGTGTAGATTCGCTCATTTGTTCCGTACGTAGTTCGTATTGAAATCTCTAATATGACTTATATTTTGGAACAAAGGAGTACTTTGTGGAACAAATCCCTGAACCAAAAACTTAGGTTCATATGGATAATTCCCCAAGTTTTGACTTCAAAATTTAAGCCCTAAATCTATCAATGCAATCTGTAGATGTGGATGAATAGATCAATAAGAATTTTACCAAAGCCGATTACAAAGGAGGGCACGAGTAGACGGGGATGCAAGCCGTTCCTTCCTTCCCGGGGATGGATCCGCTCTGCCTGCCGCCGGCTGCGCGCCTAGTCAAAGCCAGCCAGTCCGTCTCCGCGCGATGCGCAGTTCTGGCGATCCGTGAGCCATAGATACGAACAGCCGTCGACAGGCGAAAGGAGGTGGAGCAATTAGCGAACAACGATGGATTTTTTGGCAACACAGCGATGACCTATCCAGGCGCTAGGCGAGGAGTGGTGGACCTATCCAGGCGCCAGCCCAACATGCCTACGTTGCTAGGCGTACCTCCCACAAAGCCCAATCTAGCCCAAGTAAATTCTGCCCGGGAAACCACGACGTGGACGTGGATTTGCCCAGCTATGACAGGGCATCGTGCAATGTACGAGTAGGCAGGGAGCCCGGGCAAGTGCCTAGGGTGGCCGGGCGCTGCCTCCGCCACTGGCCGCTGGATTGACAAGATTTGATGGTCGGAATTAATTAGATGAGCTCCTTTGGATCTTTGTATATCTGATGAAATCTTATGTGTTCCCCAAGGACGTTTGCCCAGTGACCCCCCCCCCCCCCACACACACACACGCACCTCGAACCACACGATCTCTACCCGTTGGATGGTAGGTTTGGCAAAAAAGAACCCCAGAAGAAACCTTGAAGGAAGAAACTACCATGCCAGTTTCTAAAAACTGCCACCCTTACCCCCTAAACGCAGTAAAAATTGCCACCTCCTCGTTCGCTTGCCATGCAGGGCCAGGCGAACGTTCGCCAGGTATGCGCATCATTTTATATTAGCATGCATCCCATTGTTAGATTGTGGAACAAAATGAAGCCTTCTCAGGGCATTGGATTTTCGGCCGTCGGATAGCACTTCCAAACGAGTTCTGGCCGTTGGATCATGAGATGGATCGATCCGGGCCATCGGATCGCGAGATGGATTGATTCCTGCCGTCAGATCGAGAGAAACACTGCTACAATGAATAGTTCACACTCCAGTTCATGCCACCGCATGTAATTTCCTTGCCCCACCGAGGGCATTCTCGTCTTTTCGCATGTAGACGTATAAAACTCAGGACGAGAGCACTAATCCAGGCCCGCCGCTCCTCTCTCGATCCCCTCCACCCCAGCCGCCTCCGCCGACCTCCCCCATTCCCGGCCTCCACTCCACCACCAGCGATCCCTCCCCTTCTCGCCCTGGCCGCAGATCCACTCGAGGAGCAGCTCACCCCGCGGTCAGATCTGCTCTCCCTCCCTCATCGCACCGAAAACCCTAGCCGCTCGTCCATGGCGACTCACCGCAGCACTTCCAAGACCGCCAGGCCGGCATGGTACGCGCGCCAGCCACCACCATCTCGAGCTTCACTGCGCCACCGCACCAGCTCCACCACCACACCACCAAACACCACCAGCGTCGTATCACCACCACCACCCGCTGCATCTCCCATCACAGCGCCGCTGCGACCATTATCCATCACAGCACCGCCGCAAGCACGCCATCCATCCATCCTTCTCTGCCTCCTTCCCTTGCCTCGCTGTTGTTCCTCCTGGATGACTCCTCGCTCGAGATTGAAGCCGCCATCGACCACCCTTCTCTGCCGCCAATTCCAGTGAGGGCAGCGTCGATCTCTCCTCAGCCTGGATGTGATAGCCACTGCCAGGTTTGAAGCTGGTTGAGGTGAGCTTCCCATCAATTGGTCCTCCTGGATGTAGTCATCCATTTTATTTAACAATCTACTACAAAGCTAACATGTTCAGTTTACTGATGTGGTTTGGTTAGCCCTTCATGCATTGGATTGCTTTGCCTCCCGATAGATTTGTGATGTCATTTTTTACCTTTATTCTGCTTGATATCCATTTTATGTTTCACTTAGAAATGCACTCCTGCATCTTGAGATGTGTCGTGATCTGTTTTGGTTAACTTCTGCACGGGCTGTTTCGTCTTCTTGACATTCAACTATAGAGCAATGCACTGCTAGCATCTTGAGATGCCACAATATGCGGAGAGTAGATTAGGTATGTTTGGTCTAGAAATTTGTCTATTGTGATGGGTTATCTCGCTGCAACCTCACCACTTCATATGATGTTGCTTCCAATATCCAAAACATTCAGAGCCAGGTATGCTTTTTTCTTCCATTGTTTTTATTTCGCATGGCATCTTTCATGTAGAACAACTAGGCAGGATAATAATCATGGATGATACCCTTTCTTGATATGAATAAATGATAGTTGTCTGTTTACTATTGTTACTAAATTCTGAATTGTGGTCTCTTTTGTCGCACGAAGATAAATATAAAAAGCATCAGATGCTGATAAGAACACACACTGAAATGTAATTTTTGTTTGCATTGATTTAATATTGCAAAAAAGAAAAACCACCTTGTGTAACATGGCTCTATGAGTGGAACCACTTAAAAGTACAAATTTGAAGAAAACAAATCTAGACCGGTTCAGTGTTTTGCCTAATTAGAAATAACTCTAATCAATAACCATTACAAAGCCTCTCTCTCTCTCTCTCTGTGTGTATGTGTGTGTGCGTGTGTGTGTGTGTGGCCGCTGCTCTTTCCTTCTTGGCTTGCCTTACCTGTTGAGCTACTGGCTAGGAAGAGCGCAAGCTACCACCACCATGTGTGTCAAGGACATTGTCGTACTGGCTGCCGATGATCTATAGGTCCATCTCTCCTTTTCTCCCTCTCTCTCGAATGTCAAGCCCAATTCCTTATTATTTTGCACAATGGAGGTAGCCTGAAAGCCACTTGACTGAAATCCCATGTCTTGTGATCTTGCATACGGTTGCTTTCCTTCGATATTTTTCTGCTTTATATCTGTCTATGGATACAAACAAATGTGATTATGATTGCTGCATTTCCATTGATGATAAATGGTGAACAACTATGGTATTTTTCTGCTTAACAACATAAGGTTGTCCTGGGCCTAACTCAAACCCATATGTCACTCCAGCGTCTTCCTTTCTAGTCCATATATGGTTCTGGCAAGTCCCTTTTAACCTCAGGCCATTCAGGTCTGGTTTGTGAGATCTTTGCACCACACGCAAGATAGAGTTCAATATATTATTACCTTTGACCGACAACAAGTTCTGGAATTGTTGCTCTCTACTGATTACACCCTGAGATTATTTGTCCTTTTGATTTGGATGCTAAAATGTATTTCTGGCCTACAAAAATATTTGTTTGTATAAACAATGCATCACAAAGTTTCTTTTGTAGGTTAACAATTTTGTGATGTATAAGCACTACCAAATCATATTACCAGACTAATAAATCTACTGCTCGCTCCAGTTTTGTTGTACTTCTGGATCAGGCTTTTAATCTAAAACTACTTGAAGATCCTTACATATGTACAGAACATGCTGGACTGTACTCATTGTTTGAATACGAATCTGGAATTTGTAAATCACTATGATAGCTATTCACATAGTCAAGATGTTGTCGTGTCACTGTGTATTGATAAATGAAGAACAGTAAAAAATCTAACTGGTTGGAGGAGGTAAGCCAGAGGTGAGAAGTTGAGCAAGCCATGCTGCAACTGACTGCTTAATTCATTTTGAACCATCATGGTTCTGTGATTTTCCATTGCAGTATCCGTTTCATATAAATATAGTTGCAGCTAATAAGGTCATCAATTTCACCGATGTCCATAAAATAATAGGGTAAAATAATAATAAATCCATTGAGATGTGCAATGAAACATCGAATGTATGCTAATGTACCATACAGATTTCTTTTTAAGTGTCCCCCTGTTCGAGTGTATGCTTCAGTGAGCAGCTTAATTTGTGAATTTAAACTATGGAATGTGATCACCCAAATGGGAGTATCCTAATTGGTCACCTTTTCCGTTAATTTTTTTCCAGTTATCGGACATGATATGTTGTCATATGATGCAAAGTTTACCAGTATTACTGTTTAAATATCATGAACCTTATTGTGCATCAGAAATGACAGAAAATAGGACTACACTAGAGTAGGCATTTTAAGGCTACCGATATTATTGTGTAAAAATTTCTTCCATTAAGACTTTCAATTCTCACGGAACACCTCCTGTTCAACCACTTACATTTCCCTTCATTCTTAGTTTCTTACTAATGGTAGCTTGAATGCGCTAATTGGCTTACATGGTTATAGATGATGAGTATTAGGAAGGCTTGCAACACCATTATTTTGATTAAGAATTTAATCCATGTTTGGTTTGGTCATCTAAGTTTGAATTCTTAGCTGCATGGAAGTGGTGCGTTTTAGTCTTTGTGCTGCTTACAAAAATAATCATCATTGGGTTGTACATTTGATTGGCACAACCTAAGCTGATTTGTATGAATTTTCTTCTTGGTCGGCTTTCAGTTATATTTGCAAAAATGTTGCTTGATAAGCTTTCAAATATATTACACAGGAACTATTCCAAGATTGCTATTGAAATCTTACTTTCGGATGTTATTGAAGGAAGACTGCTTTAATATTTTTGAAGGACGGATCATGTGGATGATGCGAATTTATATGAATTAAAAGCCTGTCAGCATAAATTGTTAGCAGTCGAGTCATGGGAATGATATTTGAGATCCATGCTCCCGGGTTAAAAGATAGACTATCCAGTCTGACCAAGATCATTGACCAAAACAAAATAAAGGGAGTGGTTCCAGTTGCGATCCTAGCACTTGCTCCACTCTAGAGGTGACATTCTGTTCTGTTCTCTCTTGCAAGCCTGTGCATAACTTCCATGTAATGCCACTGATAGTTGTCTAACCGTGTGATGCAGTAAGCTGCAAAACAAGCTACCCCTCCGCCTCTACAGCAAACAGAAACAAGGTATGGCCAAACGATCTTGCTAATTCTTTGGCAAGCTATCATTGGAAACATATGTGGCATCTAACTTTGGGAAACAACAAGTATTCTAGAACACAGTATGCACCCAGCATGTGCAAGGGGCTATTCGGGAAGCGTTACCGTGATGAGTCCAGTGAAGACTGTAATGTCTTACAAGTACTCCCTCCGTAAAGAAATATAAGAGCGTTTAGGTCACATGGATGATTATGTTTGAATCCCATTTGCTCTTTCCAAGATACTTAGCTAACAAACCATGCTTTTGTTATATCCCTTTCAAGACACTATTTTTGCATGTGTGGTCTTAGATAGAACATTGTCTCACACCTATACTTGAGCTCAAGTAAAAATAGACAGGAAACTATATGCTAAAAAGTGGGGTGATATATTTTTAGTTACTAAATTTGTGATCCCAATATTGTCAACAGAATGGTGAAATGACAGGGTTTTCTCTATAGAAAATTTGCAGTTTCCTTGAACTTTGTTGTAGTGATCAATTCAGTTTCCTTGGGCAACTGTTCTGGTCCAAACTAATAAATGCATGGGCTTTCCATGTTTTGTTCCCTGTAAGAAGTTGTAAGAACTTATCTTTGTTTCTTATGTATTTGCTTTGAGCTTTTATATTCTGATAAAGATTGTTCATTGGATTGTTTCTTACATCTTAGATCCGATGGCTTTATTACCAGGTTAGGAATAGTCGCACCCGCAGGAAATATAACAGAGCATTTAGATCACTAAAGTAGTGATCCAAACATTCTTATATTTCTTTACGGGCCCGCACCCGAAGGAAAATATTTGTTATGAAATGAACATTCTAGTAGCTTAAATGGAGTAGCTTAAAATTAACTGAAACCATTTGTGCTTTGAGCAACATTTTTATTTCATAGTAGAATTATGCAATCTTGGTTCAGTTTCACCGATGTAGGATATTGGTTGTGTTAGATCAAAATTTACATTGACCGCATTACACTGTAATGTATTTTGGTTAGACTGGCATGTAGAACAAACTATATGCTGGCCATCAGCATGTTTTAGCCTCTTAGGCATATATTAGATAAGTATATTTAAGAAATGATTGATGTTTTATGAACATCGAGAAAAGTAATGGTTTGTGTTATGGACTTGTTGTGAATGATCACAGAAATTATGTTGGATCTGTTTCCTATGTGCATAGTTTCTTGTCCAACCTTGGATGGGCAGAAAGAATAACATGTGAATTCTTCCAGTAGGTGATCTTAATAGCCAAAATATATAAAGGCTAATTTTGGCGGTCAATGAAGATAATAGAGAACTCTGATGCACCAAATACTTAAAATAATTTATTTTTGATCCTATTTACTATTATTGATTTGTTTCCGATAAACCCCCTAGGTTATAGCATTATGAAGTAGAAAGCATGATCCCAGTTTACTATTTTTTCTGCTTAGTGTAAGTAATATAATCTAATGGAATGGAGTACTATCTAATTCTTTTAATATTACTAATTTGTTTCCGGTAAACCCACTAGGTTCACATTATTGCCACTTTAGATATGGTAATTGGTAGTATATATACTTTGTGTTTGGATGTGTGCATTTTGTTGCCATGGTCCAACATTCTTACAAAAATAGTAATTGGAGTGTCATGTTTGACGATCTATATTTCTCTTTTAATCAGAAACTTGTGCTAGATGCTTCATGTTTCCTTTTAAAATACAAAGAAATGAGCTGCTATTCTTATTTAATGGCATTTTCTTTGTTCTCTTTTAAACTCAGTCCTCTTGTAATGTGTGTTTTGTTCCTCTCCCGTGCATTCATTCTTTATGCTTTATGTGATACTGTTTTTGTTGTAATGCATGCAATAGACTTGTCATTTGATAGATGCAATAATAGGCATTGGCTTCTGTGGTGTAGAGACAAGTTGAAGCACTACAAGCAGGGGCGGAGCTTTGTTGGGGCTAAACCGGGCCATGGCCCGCCCAGGTTTCTGTGGTTTTTATACCTATATAATGCTATACTTTCTAGCCCATTCAGTTCAGTCCACCACATCCAGGAGTCCAGGCGTGACGATTGATCAAAGCGTCCAATGTCGCTCGAGTGTACAACATGCGCAAGTAGGAGCAGCAACCGCCAGCCGGCATCTCACGCAAGCGTCTGACAGCCACGACGCACAACTAAAATAGCACAACTTCCTCGCTCCTAATCACACGCGGCACCACTGGTGACTTTGCCGTCCGCCGCCTCCGCCTATGCTGCGCCGCCAGGGCGCTGCTAAAGGCACGTGGCACGACCCACGCGGCACCTCTGCTGACTTTGCCATCCGCCGCCTCCGCCTATGCTGCACCGCCACGGCGCCGCCCTCCTCGGCCCTTCGTGCGACCTCATTGTGGCACCATCCCCTCTTCTTTCTGGGCTCCGGCCTCCGCACTAGCGAGTCCTGGCCTCGGCCATTAGGATCCCGCCAAGGTCTGCTGATGACGCTCAATATGTTCACCCCTCGATGACGGCATTTCTGTTATCCATTAGTTGAATTGAGCATAATTAATGCATTTTATTAGCAATTCATATGTGAAAATTTGGAAATAGAAGATAAATAGTTATTCTTCCTTTGTGAATCAGCGGGTGTTGGTACCTAAAGCTTAATGTTCTTTTGTTAAGCGCACTTGAGTTTATGAAGTTCATTGAAACAAGCTTGCTTGACAAGGTAAAAGATGATTATCTTGCCAGTAACTGTTTGTTAAAAATTCAGTGAAAATAAAAATGACTAAGTAGTGACTAATGCCTAAATTTTTTGCGTTGTTCTTTAGCCTGGCCCGCCCAACTTTTTCTTTGAAGCTCCGCCACTGACTACAAGGACACAATTGGGCATTATCTAATGAGTTTTGGAAATAGCTCATACCATTAAGTAGAACCATGAAGGCAATGATGGGGCAAAGCTTCTCCAGGAAATGACTTGCGATCCCCTTCCAGTACAAAACAGTGGCACCGGGTAAGACGTTGATGCATCACAAGACGGGTCTCGGCTGCAGCCTCCCTCCCTGCCCTAGAATCCTAGCAGTTGGTGCGTACATCCATGAGCTCCATCTCTCCATCGCTCCACCGAGCAGCAGAACGCACGCAAGAGGATCAAGCCCAACCTAACGGACGCTACTCCTTCCTGCACACCCCTGCGTCCCGTTTGGCTGGTGGGATCTCACTTTTCGCTCACTTTTCCTAATTATTTCGCAAGTTGGTAGAACTTGCATGCCCATAAGGCCATAACATAGGTTTCTTTGATCATTCTTGATAACAAGATAAATTTAGAATATGGTCATGAGAACTTTGCTTATATGTTATCATTTGGTTTATATTTATGTAGCTACAGGCATATATTTAATTCAGCACACTATATGTTAGATCGAACAACTGAATCCATGAGTTACAAACATTTGATTTTGCTCCCTGATCTGGTTCATTCAGTAGGTTTAGTACCAAGAATAGTATTTTCTTTCTTTGATTACTGTATAGAGAAGAGTGACTAAGAGACCCGCTTGCCGCCCGGAGTCTCTCTGGGGAGGTCATTCCCTCTATTACCTTGTGTTTTTTGTGTTGTCACATAGATCCAAGAAATTGTTTACATAGACTAAGCAAACAGAACACAAAAATACACTAGCAAATATATGGATGTTCTCATTCAGTAGCCTGCCCATGATTTAGGTTCTCATTGCCTCTATTTGCTTGTGTTTTTTGTGTTGCTATGCAGATAACATGTTGCCTGTATGAATATTTAAGCGGGCTACTTAATCTGTTTACTGAATCAAGACATGTTTATATATGCCAAAACATCTCGCATATGTTTGAGAGAGAAAAAATAGTGTACGTCAATCTGGACAATAAATACACATGTTGCTTACATGTTTATCCTTCAGAGTATTCCAAACCCCAGTTGTATGTCAATATTTTTCTTGAACCATTGTTTTGTTGATTCAAATTATTTAATGAACTTTGATTTTTTTTAATCTTATGTAATTAAATGTCAGTGACAAGGTGTCTTTGTATATTTGAAGTAATTCTCAGAAGGTCGCATCGAACTTATTATTATGGTTTTGTCCTAAACCTTGAAATTTCTGGTGCATTATGCTACATATTATATGAAATGCATCTATGAAATGTAATTGGTCTTAGTGCTTTGGACCTTCACGTTTTGATTACCGGGCTGGATATGATTGAATTAAGTCGAGATGCTTCATCGGCTTTGTTACCGGGTTAGGTATGATGCAACCGGCCGGGTTCGGCCGGGTGCGGCAAGCCGCACTGCCTAACTAGTATACACAAATATCAGAACTGAGGAGCATGTTATAATAAAGATGCACTCCTTTGGACAAGAATCGTCCCCATTGCTGCAGCTCTTAGATCATATCCACTATTTAGCAATCCAAAACCGCGATCAATGAGGCTGAAAGTTGGCTTTGGTATCATCACGAGTTGTGTAGTAACGTATTTGAAAAAAAAACTGTGTGCAAAATCGTGTTTTTCCCAAGTATGAAATAAGTTGGGCGTGTACAATGGGGTGTCAAGAAAAATATGCGTACAATGTCAAAGGCTTGAAGTGTAATATTATGGACATGGGTTTCAGGAAGGACCGTTCTAAGGATTCGAAGGACTCTTTTTGATTTATGAAATTTTTATAAGAATGTTAGAAGATATAGAAGTCCTAAGAGTTTTGTCTTCACACTCTAATCGTTCAGTGCAGTTTTTTTGTTGTGCCAAACACTCTTTAATACAAATTCATATAGTTATCTAGGTATGTATGCTTGAAAAGGACGTGACATTAGGATTCCATGTGTTTTTTCTTTGTGTGTCGAGGGGTTAATGTCTCCTCCTCAGACTGTAAGATTCTGATAACTGCTCACTTTGCTAGTTTGGACTCGGAAGCAACACAACATGTTCACTGGAAAAATAGAAGCTTGAGGGAGAAGACCCTCTTTTCTTTGAAACTCTGGGCGTTGCTTCATACGCGATGTACATAGGCCAAGTGGAACACTCAATATGGAGAATGGACTTGGAAAAGCACCATGGCCCTCATCTCAATGACGTTATCATGTGCCTTCATTGTTGTGCAACTGTTCCATGTCAAGAAGGTCCCTGAAGCGCTTCTGGCCATGCCGATCATTATGCTTGTCATGCTCGCTCTGGGTTACATGACCCCTCTCGTGCTCAACTTTGAGACTCTCTTCAAGAACATTAACAAACAACCAGTTCTGTTCTCGGGTGGTGGTTGGCTTGAGGTGAATGAGGTCAGGGTGTGAATCATTACAACGGTGACGTTTCTGCTGCAGTTGCGCCTTCTCGGTTTTGCATGGTCTGCATGGTCTTGTGTGGATGGAAGCAAACATGAGGCATGGGCTACAGAGAGGAAAGTGCTCTGGATATGCTTGCCTTGTACATCATAGGTGGAGTCATAACTTTGGTCGCCCACATGAGGACCAACCATAGTAGTAGAAGGATGCTGAGGCAAGTTGCCCGTTTAATGCCGCTACAACATACATTCTGGGAGGACATTGTCCCTTAGGCCTCGTTTGATAGGAAGGGATTGTAGAGGTTTTGGGAGGAGGGGATTTCTGAGGATTTGGTGAATCCCCCTCTTCCACCCAATCCCCTCAAAACCCCTTGAATCGTCAAAACCCTTCTTTTCACAATCCTCTTTGTTTAAAATTTCTATTTGGTAGAAAGGGTTTGTCATGCTGACATAACATGGTTTAGAACACTTAAAAATCCAATCTTTACAATGTAACTAACTCCCCTTATATCGTTGCTACAGAATTGTAAAGGTCAGCTGATAAAATTGACTTGAAATCAATATCTCATAATTTAGCAGCAATTTTGCCAACAGCAGCATAATTTTGTATGACTTGAAATCAATATCTCATCACAGCAACAACATAATTTATTATAACAGCATGACTTTGAATTCCAAATCCCAGCATTTGTAATTTATCATAACAACATAATCTTTCGTAGCAAACAGTTCATCACAGCCACAACATCATTTTGCAACAAAGATAATGCAGACAAATGTATCCACCTTTTGGTGTCATGGTCATCTAGCATTGAGAACCAGAGAGAAATTTATCCATCCGGTTTGTTTATTGTGGCTTCTTTTGGTGCTTGAGAACCTAATGAAACAAAAAGAGATGAATATTAGAGTGCCTTGAGAAAAACTGTTACAGCAAATAGCTTTGCTAGATGAACATTAGTTCTATTTACAGAGGGAGTAATACATATGAAAGCATAATAGTAGATTTCGTCAAGTATCGCCGGAACATAGTAAGCAACTAAGCATAATACATGCAAAACAAGCCCCACTACTTGCAGATAATAAAATACAAATGCAGAGATACGGCAGTATTCAGTTTAGACGAATAGAAAAGCCAGTGTTGGTAAGATCGTCACTGATATAAATATAGTAGTACCACAGAAACTACTACTACTTGCAGATAAGCAGAGTCAGCAGCAGAGATACATTAGCCAGCCACAATTGTCACGGCAAAACTAGTTCAGTACAATACTAAATTGAACATGGACAAGTCTTTGGCCCTGGAATAAATTTACTCTTAAAATAAGAAGATATCCAAGCGGTAGGATTCTATCAAAATAAGAACATATCTAAGTTGAGAACACAGGGACAAGATAGCACAAGGCCATCCTATCCTGTACACTGCGGCATGCATGTTCCTGTGAGAGCATGTTCATTTTGATTGTATCCTGTACATTGTTGTACTATGTCACACAAATATGTAGGAGTGATCCCACTACTCATCATAGAAATCTCATATGAGAACATCCATCCAAAAAATTCATGACCAAATTATACTGAAAATCAGGTTGGCATCCATCCAAATATATTATACAAATTGCATATGTAATCAGGGTAGTTCTAATACAATGTAAGATGCATGGGAGTTGCGTGTTGCAAGAAAAAAACATCAGTCTATTAGGACAAATCAAGTAACGGACATGCTTCAGAATTCAATTTCAAAAACCAATAAACACCAAAATTTGGTAATGGTATATATATCAAGCATGAATACAATTTATGTAAACACACTAATCATATGACTATATACAAAAGCGAGCAAATGAGAAAGCATATGTCGAACATTCATAACACTGGCAGCTGGTTATCAAGTACAAGTATCCACTTCCAGCAAACCCTGTACATACCAAGTTGTCGACCAATGATCACATTGTCAAGTCAGATTAAGCGAGTCAGTAGTTAGTTCCCCAGAAAAAGTGCAGAGCATATATATATTGAGCGATATACATGACCATATCCACTAGAATTAGAAATGGTTGTGCTCTCCTTGACAAGGAGCAAAGCAAGAAACAGTTGTGATAGATAGTGACATCGTAGACACACTGTACAGTACAGGCAATTCCCTGCAAGATCTTAACAAGTCACTATCTGCAAAAGCTCTTGAGAGGATAGTGGAAACAATTTAACTCATTAGCTGCTCATTAGCTATACACCAAGAGCAAACTGATTTACTTGTTTACATGGCAGAAAGAGTAATTTGGCCATTAACACGAGATGTTCAACAAATCCTACAGTACGACGAGCAATCACCATCACCATCAGAAAATCACGGCAATCTCGCCGGGTAGGGTTAGGGTCCATGTGGATCTAGGGGTAGGAGACGGCGTTCTTGGCGAGCTTGCCGGTGATGACGAGGCGGACAGAGGACGTGCGGGATGTGGCAGCCATGGCGGCGGGGAGAGGAAGGGGGAGGAGGGGAGGGGCGGGGCGGCGATGACTTACCACCGGGGAGAAGGCCAGTATGCTGGAGGAGTGACACCGGCGTTGAGGCGTCGGGGCGTCGGGCATACTCGGGCGGCGGCGTCGGCGCTCCTCTTCTCACCGGCGGGGCTCCTCCCCTCCGTGGCGGCGGCGTTGAAGATCCGGAAGCCGGGCTCCTCTCAGTGGCGTGGAGGAGGCTGGCGGCGTGCGCTGGGACGAGAGATTCCCTGAGTCCTTCGACGAGGGTTATGAGCCGCGTGGGTTCGGGAGGATCGAAGGGGATTAGAGAGGATCGGCCCATGCAAACCCCCTGTACCAAATGGGCCGACGGGTTTTTTGGGGGTTTCTGGTCCACGCGAGGAAAATCCTCTCGAAACCCCTCCCATCCACTCACGCCAAACGAGGCCTTATGGGGGCTTAATGCTCGACATGCTCTTGCTCCCCCAGGTCATCTTGAATGCGTTCTCGGCCTCCAAAGGCAGAGCCCTTTCTCCAATTTTTACATCGGGAGCACCATGCTGCGTGCGCTGCCTCGCGCATACGACGCATACAAGACTCATCACATTGTGCGCAGCATGAGGCCATCTTACATGTACGCAAGCTCTCATGACGACCTCTTCAGCATCGCGTGGGACATCTTCATACCTTGTGGGGCGATTATGCTGGCCATGCTTCTGTTCTTTCGTAGTGGCTTGGGAGCGCCTTCTTCCTCTGCTCCACAATCAGGAAGCCATCGAGCGAATACGAAATGGCTTCCACCGTCAGCTATTAGCAAGTTCCTACAACTTTGTCGTGCGATAATTAAATGACTGTAGAGGAGGGGTTTACATATAGATTGAGGCATATATTTTTTCTGTTTCCTTGTGGATGAATATCTACCTTACATTTGTGGCCTGTTTGCGGTGAAAACTTACATACATGCATGTATTCGACAGAAGGAAACCAGATCGGGCAAGGTTCACAGTTCCTTTTCCTATTGTCGTAATTCGGCTTATGGTTTACCCTCCTTGTTATTCAGGTTTTCCGTCAGGGCTAGCTAGCCCAGACGGATTTTCTTACTGCAAATTTGTCAGAATTAATCTGCATCTGTTCTTTCCGCGAGCTCTGCATTTTCGTGTGTTTTTGTTATGTAGTGTATGCATCTGAGACATGTCTGTTTGTCTACTGTTTTTCCTACCCATCCATAGTTTCTTGACTAGCTGGTCCATCTGAGATGCCTATTCAACTCTCCACATGCACTGATTTGGATAATGCCATTGCGACGGTTTTAAATAGTCCAACACAAACCACATACCCCCCTCCCCCAATTTAATTAGTTCAAACAAATTCGAGATGCTTGTTGGTGGTGGTATATTAAGAGTCACAAACACAACCCTCCATAAAAGCGTGCAAATGGTAAGGTAAAACCAAATGCATAGTACTTACGTCTTGATCGCAAAACTTGCATTATATTACAAGCATTCTAATTTTGGCTTGCCCAAACTGTTAAAGCCACCCCTTGACGAGATACCGAATAAAGGTATTATTTTTTTAAAGGGAAGGTTGAGCTTTCAAATAAATTCATGCAGAAGTTTTATTTAACATTCACTAAGTCGGTATATATAGGTTTCAACGGGAAAAATAGAAGAATGAAGATTCCATCGAGACTTGGTTAGGTCCTTGGTTCTACGGTATATCAGCAAGACAATACACTAGGTGGATCCAGTCAGTCCACTTATCACCAATCAGTGACCGACGGAGAAATAGCTGATGTGGCAGAGTAGTAGGAGGAGGAGGCATCCTATCATCAAGACACTGCACTAGGTGGCTACAGTTAGTTAGCTTATCACCAATTCGTGGCCGGCGAGGACATAACTGATGTAGCAGAGTAGGAGGAGGAGGAGGCAGCCGGGCTGAGTCCAATTGCTATTTGGTTTGTGCATTGATCCTGGTGCCTTCTATGCCTACACCTACAATATTCCATCCCTAGTGTGCATATATGAAGCAAATAATGCATGGAATAGGAATCAATAATTCCACTCAAGAGAAATAAGACGAGGAATAAGCTATTCATCTTTCGGTTTGGGAAGGTTCACTCCATATAAAAGACTTGGGTGCCTGGTAGAGGTAGTGACATGAAGTCAGTGGTTTTCCGTCATTAATAGCTAAGTATTCCTTGGTTATGAGATTGGTCCTCGGGTAGGTAAGAACCAAATTTGTTGACTTTGTTTCTCCCCGGGTAGGTCGGATACAATGAAAACTTTGAACAAAATATGAATGCCCTGAGCTTGTTTGTCCTCGGCTAGGCCAGCCATTAGGCTACAAGAGTTTTAAACGAATACTATATTTCATAAGTTCATTTTAGAAACATTGATCTTTGGTCTCTACACAAGGATGATGCGACTAGCCAAGAGAAAAGAGGTACACATTCCGTCCTTGGCGAGGAAAGATGAGCTAAGTAAGTAAAACCAAATGACCTAACTGTTAGTATTTTCAGACTCAATTTCTTGATAAGACCATTCATTGTCTTGGTCCAATAAATGGGTCATAAGTTTCACCTCGAGGATGTCTTCTTGATTTTTATTTTTTTTTGCATATGGAACTTTAGGAAGAATCTCTGTAGTGTTGCTTCGGGATTATCTGATGTGCAACGGGTAATTAGAAAGGACCGCCTAAACCTAAGACGACTTAATTGTTTTCCAATCTCAATCGATTGCATTCAAGCCGTTGGATCGGATGAACGACCAGATATGTTCCTTCTTCTTTCAACCGTTTTCTATATTAGAATGAATAGAGCACATTGTGAGTCGTTCGCATCCAATCCGATTTCACTCCCCTCCCTCCCGTGCCTCACCTCCGCGAGTTCCCGTCCAACCCCTCTTCGGCGGTGCCGTTACCGGTACTACAGCGTCGCCATCGCATGCGGCCAGCCGCGTTACACCCAACTCAGCCTTGGGTGCTACTTCTCATTGCTAGAAGAATCGACTGACGCATTTTTGTTCCCCACCTGTATGTGAAATTTGCATAGTGCATTAAAAACATGTTTATTGAATATGGATCAAGTAGGTAAATGGGCGTATTATGAGTTGGTCCTTTAAATATCTCTGAATGCAACTTGAGGCGTTAGTACTCCCTCCGTAAACTAATATAAGAGCGTTTAGAATACTAAAGTAGTTATCTAAACACTCTTATATTAGTTTACAGAGGGAGTAGTTTGGTTTTGTCCGTGATTGTGAAACCATATGCATCATCACTACTGTCGTCAGTTCGACCAGGTCATTTATGCTTTCTTTAGTTGTCCTTTCGCTGCTGTCCAGCCGCCCGCCGGGTGCGAGCATCCTGTACGCAGCTCGCGATCTGAGCTTTTCCCCGGCGCCCCAGGCCGCCGATGGTCCTCGGCCTCGTTGAGCTTTTTTTAACCGGGCTTTACCCCTTTCCATTGCGATGAACGGAAATACATCAGTTCCAAAAACATGTCCAGGGAGAGGGAAAGCGAGTTCAAGCACTATCAGGAAACTCACCGCATTTGTCCGACATCGTAACGAATGCTATGGGGCCGAAAACCTAAGTAGCACAAATAGTTCAGACTAACTAGAAATTACAGCTTCATAATTCTGGAAGCACTATCCAAAAGGACTAGACCACAGGACCGACCCCGTTGAACACAAGTCACCTACGAAGCGCAACATTTTACTCTCCAATGATCGGTCGCCTGGTAGCGTCGCACATCTTCATCAGTTGCATCGTGTTCTCCCTAACCAGCTCGGCACCCGCGCGTTCTTCGCATCATCTCCTTGCTGTAACCCTGCCCAATAGAGTAAGAACAAACACATGGAAAAGACAACCTCAAATGGTGTTTTGATCAGCTTTTTCTCGAAAGTGGCTCGATTTCGGGCCAGCCAAATGGCCCAGCAGGCAGCCGCAAGGCCAACCATATAAAATATCTCGCCACCAAGAAGAAAAGTATAGCACCATGCAAAATACTGCCAATAACTGTTGGGACATCTGTCGGTCCCCAACACCACTCCAATAGATCGCCAAACGCATTTCGCTACAGGACGGGTAAAGAAAGATGCTGAGAGCTCTCAACTTCCTTGCAGAAGGAGCAACAAGGATTCCTGGCCCTTTTCTTCTATGCATCACCTACCTAGTGAGAACTGCATCCTGTGACATTTGCCATAGAATATTTTTGATCTTAAGTGACACTTTAGCTCTCCAAATTCATCTATAGTGACATCCACTAAGAGATCTCTCCAGCCACTTATAGACTGATTTTGTAGAGAACTTGCCATTTTGGCTCAACCCCTAGGTAATCCAGTCACTCTCACCAGTCAGCGGCAGGTCGTTAACCATGCCCCGAATCACTCTCCATTGTTTAGACAATTCCGGAGTAAGCCTTCGTCGGAAGAAAGTGCTACTTTCTGCAAGACTCAGCTTATCCACCGTACACCCAAGGTTATTGCATATCGAGAAAAGCTGTGGGAATTGCTCCTGGAATGGGGACAACCCATTTATGGAGTCCATCCAGACACGGACAATATTCCCAGATTCGATGTGTATTTTCTACCCACCATGTATACATCTTTAACTTTCAGTAAAGGTATCCAACATGGTGAATCAGAAAATCTGGGGCCAACCTCAGCTACAATTTTATTTCTAAGGTATCGAGCACGTATGATGTCTTGCCAGACCCCACTCTGGGTTTCTAGTTTCCATCACCATTTTACCATCAACCTAATATTTTGTTTCCTAAGATCCTTGACCCCCAGACCACCTTTGTCCTTGGATCTACAGATCCTACTCCACTTGACGAGGTGATATCTTCTTTTCTTATTACACCCTTGCCAGAAAAACCTACGCCTATGTTTATCCAGCTTTTCAATGAATGTTTTATTCATGAGCCACATAGACATGTGAAAAATAGATAATTGGGTGAGGACCGAGTCAAGCAGAGTAAGTCTGCCTCCCATAGATGCGGCATTTCCTATCCATGATTTGAATCTTTTAAGATATTTAACTATGATGAACTCCCGCTCAGAGTTTCAAAGGTTAGTGTAACTAACAGGCATCCCCAAATACTTAATTGGAAAACTCCCAATGTCACAGTTAAACAGTTCCGCATATTCTCTCACTATATTATCATTGCCACCAACCGTTAATATCTCACTCTTCTGGAAATTCACCTTGAGACCTGACATCATCTCAAATATGTATAGCAACAACTTGAGGTTAACTGCTTTTTCTCTATCATGTTCCAGACAAATTATGGTATCGTCCGCATATTGTAACTGCGACCCCATCAGGAATTAGATCTGGGGCTAGGCCAGTAATCAACTTGTTTTTCTGGACATTTTTAATCATTTTGGTCAGACGCTCGGCAGCAAGGTTAAACGGGAATGGGGAGTGGGGATCCCCTTGCCGCGCTCCCTTAGCACTTTGAAAATAGGGCCCAACACAGTTATTAAGTTTGATGCTAATTGTGCCATTATACAGAATTTGTTTGACCTGACCACACCATGCTTCATTAAACCCTCGCAACCTGTGACATTCCAGAAGGAATTCCCAGTTGACTTTGCCATAGGCTTTTTCAAAGTAGAGCTTCAACACAATGCCCACTCTCTTTTTAACATGAGTATAGTTAAGAATTTCGTGGAGAGATAGTACCCCATCCATGATGTTTCTCCCCTTCACAGAAGCATTCTGAGTGGAACTGGTCAAATTATCGGCATACACTTCAACCCTACGGTCCATTACTTTTGTAGTGAGCTTATATGGGCATCTCAGGAGGCATATTGGTCTGAACTGCTGAATTTTGTCAGCAGTAGAGATTTTAGGTAACAACGTAATCACCCCATAGTTGAGACATTGAACATCAAGCGTCCCACTGTGAAAATGCCTAAACAAGGATAAAATATCCTCTTTTACTATCTCCCAACAAGCTTGATAAAACTCCACTGAAATATTGTCCGGTCCTGGTGCTCTATTGGTGGCCATGGTAAAGAGGGCTTCCCTAACCTCTGACTCTGTGAATTCACGGCACAGATCTTTATTATCGTCCTCATTCAGCTTTTCATCATTAGACCAAGTATCAGGGTCCAAATGAAATTGATTGCCCGGAGCAGGACGAAAGAGTTCTTTATAGTATTCAGTAGCATGAGCAACTAGGTTGTCAGTACCCACTATCTCCACTTCACCAGCTCTAAGGGAGTGAATGGTGTTTTTGTGTTTACGCCCATTAGCAATTTTGTCGTAATAGTCAGTATTTAAATCTCCTTTCAGCATTGACTACTGAAGCCAGTAAATCTCTTCGTTCACCAAAATCTCATGTAACTCAAAGCACACATCAATTTTCTTGCTATATAACTCTGGTGACAGGGGCCCTTCTTCTTCTAATTCTTCCAACACGGCTAGCTCTAACCTGAGCTCTTCTTTCATCTTTTTATTATGCCCAAACTTGTTCGATCCCCATACTTTAAAGTAGGTTTTGAATCTCTTCAGTTTAATATCCAGGACGTCTATAGGATCCTTGGAATATACTCCCCTAGCCCAGATTTTAGTTACTAGCGGCAGGAATCGATCGTCCTTGATCCAGGAGAGGTTGAAATGGAATTCGCGGGGTTTGGGAGCCTCCCGCCCCTCCTCTCCCGATGATAGCAGCAAGGGATTATGGTCCGAGATTTCACACACCAATTTCCTAATAGAGACTAGAGGAAACAAGTCCTCCCATCCCTCTGACATCAAGACACGGTCCAATTTTTCCAGAGTCGGATGGGCCTGATTGTTCGTCCAAGTGTATTTGCCACCACTTATGTGTATTTCTATGAGAGCCAAGGTATTTGTGATGGAGTTAAAAAGGTCTATGGATGTATGGCTTGCCATCTTTTTATTTTTCTCCCCAGGGTGTCTAAGAATATTAAAGTCCCCTCCCACAATATAAGGAAATTGCATACTACCACACATAGCAGCAAGCTCAAGCAGGAAATCTTCCTTGAACTCTTCGTGGGCCAAGCCATAAACCACCATCAACCCCCATCTGGTTTTCTTTTTTTTGGGTCATAAATCACTACCTGAAGAATGTATTTGCCTTTATTGCATGAGACAAGTTCCAGGGTATCATGCCTCACACCACACAAGATACCTCCAGATTTACCCTCAGATGGAACCCAGTTCCATTTCAATAGGTCAAAGGGGTCAATCCTCCTCAAACATTTAGGGGTAAAATCCTTTTTCATGGTCTCTTGTAGACCCAGGAAGTCGAGAGAATGGTCACTGATTAGATCAGAGAGGCAGGTGTCCATTCCCTTCTTGCCCGCCCCTCTGCAATTCCAGAGGATCCCTCTCATCTGGAACGTCTTTTATGAAATTTAGACTTAGTAGCTCCACCAGGAGATGTGACAGGGCTATGAATCACTACCCCCATTATTAAATCCTTTTTCTGGCTTCTAGTCACAGGTCTAGAAAGCTTGACAGTAGGTTTCTTTGGTTTTTTTTCCTGGTCTTAACAGAGGCCGTCCGATCATGAATGATCTCATCTTGGTCCTGCCAAGTTAGATTAACAGGGGCAACCTTACCCATTTCATTAGTAACAAAAATGTCATCATCACAGCTCTGATCATTATTTACTACATGTTTCTTCTCGTCTAAATTCTTTCTAACATGCTCAAGCTCTCTAAGCACTTCAATACAGGTTAAATCGTTATCAGGAATGCACACCCCCATATTAGACGCCCTACTAATTAACTCAACATCAGATAAAGTGGCAAAAGAGTTTTTACGAGCATTTTGAGCGTTACCTTCCAGGTTTTTCTTGCTTGCGAGCTTCTCGGCTTTAGCCTCCACATGTTCATGCATCCCCCGCACGTTACAATTGCTGAATCTAAGTAAATCTTCAAGGGCTAGTGGGGGAGTGATGATCATCTTGTCACTGCATTCAGGAGGAGGAAGCTGTATCACATAATCCTTTGAAATCTTCATTTTTGGGTCCACTTCTCCATCCACCTCCATAACCTGTGAAGGTTTAATTACTACCTCGGCATAGGATAAAGTAGTATGACTAACAGGAGTTTTGTTCACCCGCACATCATGCACTGATGACACATGCTCAGCGGGAGCTTGCAACACAGTGGTGCTCACAGGGACCAGCCAGCCTGAAGCACCATGGTGCTCCCCTTGCCCATATTCCTCATGATCCCTAGCCATGGTTTTGATGAGTAAGGAACTGTCAACATCACTCTCTGAAGAAGATGACCCCTCAATCTCTTGTGGTAGCAAACGACATGTTTTGCCACCATGGGATGAGGGTCCAGGATTCTCAGAAATAGGAGCTCCAAACTGCTCATCATTTTTCTCATGATCAACACACTTTCATTTGGGCGTCTGATCAGGTTTGTTTGTGTCACCCTTAGGCACAACAATTAAATTGTCTTCATCAACGGGGTTTCTCACTAACACCTCTTCCACTTCATAAGTGAATCTGTAAAAACGACCCCCCCCAACATTCCCTCAGCTGAGGCAGGAAGCTGGTCAACAAAACGACAACCAATTTTTGCTCTAACTGAAGACAGATGGTTTAAGGTGGACATGTCTACTTCCAGAGTAAACCCAACCAGACCACCTACATAGGCCACAGTTCTGTCACTACGCTTGTTGGGTGGGATTTTTCCAATTCTAACCCAAGCCACTTCAAGCAACCCCTCGGCGTCCATATCCTCGGACCAGAGGGAAAACTTAACACTCACTCCACATTTTGTAAGTTTGATGAACTCTACAAATAGCGCGCAATCCACCTCCCTAGGATTAGGCATCCTCATGACAAATTTCTAGTGAGCAAAGAACCTAGTAGAGCAACGCCACCCTTGACCCACGTACACACTTAATTCATGCTCAGTATCCTTAGTCGGGGCATACCCCTCTATTATAGTGACAATCACATTGTAGATTCGCTCTCTAGCCTGCCTCTCGACATTGGTATCAGGAATGAAATGGAACGCCTGCCCTTTGGATTGGAAAGCACATGTAACAGGAAGACATTCCCAAGGGATGAACTCAGTACAAATAACAGACAAGTGCCCATTCTTCTTGCATCACTCACAAACAGCTTGAGGGCAACTCGCAGTAAAATGACCGGCCAGATGACAGATCTAACAGGTACCAGGGGTGGAGCGAAGTTACCAACATACACAGGGGGATCGCTGGCCCATGGAGGTATGTTCTTGCCAGCGACGCGAGACGCCTTGTCGTCACCTTGGCGAGGTGGAGCAGCGAACGCTCCCCCGGCCGAAGCTTCTCCCCGGGATTCAGCCAGGTCATGCTCGTCCTCTCCGCATCGCTCTCGACGAGGAGGAACGCCCTACCTGCTCTCCGCCTCCTCATCCCACTTCTCGAATCCGGAATCACCAGATCCAGAAGCCTTCGTCGACGAAGAGTCCCCTGTCCCCGTCTTGCGCTTCCACACGTTGGAATCATGACCACGGCCACGGACGCCGCCGCGGTCGAATCAACCAGCCCCACGACCATGGCGGCCCGCACCGAAGCCATCCCCTCTCATCTCAACTCTCTTGCTTGGGTGGATCGACTCATGGAAAGGGAGGTGAGATGTGGAACCAACTACTTGAGCAAATGATCTATGATCACCACGAACCTCCCACCATGAAAAAGTTTGAGGAACCCTAGATCTGGCATTGCGAGGCGCATCCCAGAAATGGGAGAGGCACTCGTCGAGATCCAAAATGGGGGAAGGGGGATCGGGCGGATCATGGTGGTTGGATCCCTTCCCCACCACGCGGCGAGCATCAGCCCCATGGTGGACTGGTCCACACCCCAGTAGGCCTGCCCCATCGGTCAGAGGCGGCGGACGTGGACGTGGATCGCGCCGCACGAGCCCAGCGCTGCCGTGTGCCGCACTCGATGTGTCACCCGTACGAGCCGACACGTTACACCAGAGATCGGCCACCGCAGCGATCGCCGGAGCCCTATCATGAACCCTAGCGAAGTGACATGGGAAAGAGACAATACCGCCGACGTCGATCGATTCGCCTTCTCGGAGAAACCTCGCATCCACCGCGGCGCCCTTCTCATCGAGTAGCACGATCCGGAGCGCGTCCTTCCTGAGCCAGATCACCCCATCGGCGAGCGAGATTTGCCGCACGGCCATGAGGTCAACCGCGAACAGACCGACCAACGCTCGTCATCTGCCATCGGGGCCGGGATGGGAGGCATCTTCCCAAGGGATATGTGTCTCCACCTCCTTACGTCTAGTTGGAGATGATTAACCCATATGTCACCGGCCTCGTTGAGCTGGACGGCGGCAATCAACATTTTCACCGCAGCTAGCTGAAGTGTGGATGGCAGCAGTGGAGAGCCTAGGCCGAAGGTAAAGCCCCTCATCGATGACTCGTCGGACCGACGCGTGAGGCCTGGTTGAATGCGAGAAGAGCGCAGGGAACCTGGGGTATCGTTACCCTCCCGGGGGCCATCGATCCATCTAGAACGACCGAAGTGGCCTGACCGTCCCTGACCCCGACAACAGAGGAGGTGGTCGTTTGTTACCAACCGATACATTCAGCGACGATCCGCTCGACGAAGGAGAGCACGAAAGAGATGTCTACCTTGTCACGGTTGCCGCGAAAAACCACATCTTCCACGGCAGCTAGTCGCGTTGGTGGGGCTTTTTTTTTTTGAGCATCAGTACAGACACAAGCGCTCATATACACGCGCATACACTCACCCCTATGAACGCATGCACGCACACCCTACCCCTATGAGCACCTCCGAGAGACTGAGCCGGCATATCATCTTCAAATTTACGAAGTCATCAAAGGCGCCTCGTCGTCGACGGGAACGTTTCCTCCCACTGAAAGCGCATCGCCGGAAATCCTGAAATAAATCCAGAAATAATGCGAGCACCAGGATTTGAACCCTGATGGGTTGGGGATACCACTGTCCACCTAACCAACTCTGGATGAAGTTCATCAAGGGCACCACATTTTGGCGCTGAAGATGCAGTTGTACTTGCCATAACTTTTTTTTTTGCGAAGAACTGCTAGTCCACTCTGATGATCTTCTTTTTCCATCGGTTCTACCATTCCCAGAAAGAATGAAATGATGCTAGATAATAGTGTCAAAGCATGGATGGACACACAAGACCGTGACCACACCATCATACTGCCATGCACGTACAACCATAAGAAGATGTTTCTTTGTTTATCTCCGTTAAGAGGCAATTGTTAAATAAAATCAACAAAACTATACTTCTATAATAGAATGATAGATTTCAAGTAGTAGTCGATGTGTAGTAGAAAAAAATCTTTCCGACTACGGTGACAAATAGGAAGAATTTCCATTATGTGAAAGCTTGGATGTTCATTTCTGGTACACAAATATGAGATATGAAATAGGATAACATCAAACCATAAACCTCCCAGCCATTGACCCGCCTTATCACTTTTTATGTGCACCGTCAAGACACTCTCGACATGTTAATGTTTAGTTTATTCTTCACAAAAATATCCCAACACTAAAATTCACAAGCTAAACTTGAGAAGCAACATGCACAATCGTTCTCCAAAGTATCCCCTCTTTCATCTCTTTTATAGTCCAGTCCCGAAAATGTCATGCCTAAATGCCAGAAGAAATAGTGCCGGATAAAAACCAAGGGTAAACATTGGAAAACTAATTGATTTGATTGTGTTCACAACAAAACAAAATCCCCGGATTCTGGTTAGTAATGCATAGAACCCTGATTTCCAAGTATACAAGTTTGCATGTAAGAGAAATTTCATGCACACCATGTAAATCCACAAGAAATTATAAATGCTAGTTGGGCAGTTGCCTTACAAGCAACAGATACATGCAGCAAAGTTTGTAGGAGGGCCTCTTCCATCTTGGTCACATTTTGTAGTGAAGAGATGCGAATATTCCATGGCTGCAAGTAGATGAGACATATTATGGGAAAATAAATAAACGGGGCATGTTAATAGTTCGATGGAGGAGCAGAGGCTGGAGAGCAATTTTTACGGCGATTATCTGTGTACTCAGGAGGAGACCCATCTTCATTGATCTCAACAATAGCAGGAGAAATTTATCTTGTGTCCCACATGGACCTCCGTTTCTTAGAAATACGAGTCATACCTTTGTTTATTAGTCTGATGAGATAGAGGACGTTAAACAGTTTCAGATAGGGAACTAACTCCCTTCCATCGTATCCCTAAATGTTCTTCTGATCTTCTCTGAAATAGTGAAAGAATGGTACATAGTTGTAATCAACCAAAAAATTGTACTTCAAAATATGCACGAGACAAACAGAGATAGCAGCTGTAACTGGAAGGAAGATAGGTTGGGTTACAGTGCAGATAAAGCATAACTGCATAGTACGTAAAAGGATTTTGATATGAAGAGTTAGCACAAGAGAAACAAGGTTGTATAACAAATTAGTAGGATCCAAGATCAGGCAAAAGCAAAAACATGTTCAGGTGGAACGATGCAGAGGACGGAAAAACCATCTTCCATTATCTAAAAAAAAGTTAAGCATATGAAGTGACCAAGATGAAATTTGTAACCATGACCGTTGCTGAAATCTAGTCATTACAAACTTCACAAATTTCATGTCTACAACAACTCTTTGCCTTACCTCCAGCAATCACAAAAATATATACAAAAAATGAAAACATGATTAATGTTTCCTACCTTAGCCAGGTCAGAAGTGACCCCTGGATTAGAAAAGCACGGGGCTTCACCATTATTCTGCCCTAAGTGTGATCATTTTTGTAGATCCTGGTCCAGCTCTCTAAAGTCAATTTTGCTATGTCCCTTTTTTTCTTCTTCGATCCTTGGATTGATAATAATATGGGAAACAATCTTCGGTCCTTGGATTGATAATAATATGGGAAACAAATACATTTCTCAGAAACATCCAGAGTAAAGGGTGGCATGCATGCAAAAGAGTATATAATACCTCAAGTGCATCGGTGGAAAGGATTACTGGTAGAGGGGTCAGACTTGGGAGCTCCATACATTCTCCACTCTGAATCAAACGGCAACACTACACCCTGCACATCCATGCACGCTCTGGCAAAGCAATTTCTTTTTCAGTGATTGCAAGCAGTAGGCTGCAACTCCTATAGTAAGTTGCAGATCAGTCAAATCCATTAGTATAATCATTGGTACAATCAAATTTCTCAACTTATGAGAGGCCAAGCTGAGTGGGAGAGCGACGGGCGGCTCCGGCGGCGAGCGGATCCAGGGGCGGGGCAGCTCCGTCGGCGACCAGCGGCGAGCGGATCCAGGGGCGGGGCGGCTCCGGCTCCCGCGGCAAGCGGCTCCCGCGGGCGGCGGCTGCAGCGGCGAGCGGCTCCCGCGGGCGGCGGCTCCAGATGCGAGCGGCTCCTATGACGGCTCCTGCGGCGAAGGGCGGCTAACGTCTGCCGGAGTTTGCGGGGCGGCGAACGGTGCGGTAGGAGGAGGGGAGGTTGTGCGCGCAGGGGCGAGAGTCGTGCGAAGAGGGTGGTCGTGCGGGTCGTGCGACCGGCTTTCCTTTTTTTAACGGCGGGCCTGGGTTATCGATCGATGGCTTGTTAGTAGTTTAATGCGTGGTTGGCAGCGTTAAACACCGAAGGATTAAGGGCCATTAGATCTTGATGATGGATGAGCCTGATTGTTTGGATCTGCCCCTCTCTTCCTTTTATAGTGGTAGTAGATGCGTATAACAAAATCATGACATGTTGTGCTGGTAGATTCTGAATAGTCCAACTGAGCTGGGTGACCACGCAAATTCTGGGCATGGAACATTGGGCATGAAAGTTGTACTCCTCCGTTCCTAAATATACTCCCTCCTTCCATATATATATAGGGCCTGGTATATTTTTTAAGGTTGACTTTGACTATTGATAAGATTAATAACATATAAGATGTATAATGTGGAAACTATATCATTACAAGCTCCTTCCACGTATGAATTTGATGGTGTGCTTTGTGTAACTTGCATGTCACATATTATTGCCCTAACGTGGTTAAAGTTAGCCTCGAAAAACACATTAGGCCCTATATACATGGAAGAATGAGTAAGTCTTTGTAGAGATTGCACTATGGATCACATACGGATGTATATAGATGCATTTTAGAGTGTAGATTCACTCATTTTACTCTGTATGTGGTTCATAGTGGAATCTCTCCAAAGACTTATATTTAGGAACGGAGGGAGTATTTAACAATCACTAAGTTGCTATATATAGGTTTCAACAGGGAAAAAAAGATCAGAAGAATGAAGATTCAACCGAGACTTGCTTAGATCCTTGGTTAGGCAGATAATCTTTAAGACTCTGCACTAGGTGGATCCAGCCAGTACACTTCTCATCAGTCAGTGACCGACTGCTAAATAGCTCTTTTAGGTCAAGTAGAATTTTATTCAAGGTTAATAATGTCCAAAATACAAACTATATTCGGTGCAGATCCTAGCCACAAGTGGCGACCAACACTATTAGAGGTAGCCTTTGCCAATGCATGAGCTTCAAAATTGCTCTCCAAGTGAAGCAAACACCATCAAACTCCTTTTTTCTATGATTGATCTCTGTGAGCGCTGTCGCATAGGAAGCCGTCGCTCCCTTCTTGATTTTCATTATAACATCCATGTAGTCGAAGGCAATCACCAATCTGTGTTCTGGTGCCAGTTCAAGTGCCTCATAATTGGCTTGTGCCTCTAAGCTCGTAGGATCAACAAGACACTCGGAAACCATTACCGAGGCTTCCAAAACGTCCCGGTCTTGTCTCTCCATACAACAGCAGCCGCTCTTGCGTTGCCCTGGCGGGACAACCCACCATCAACACTAACCTTAGCGGCGTTTCCCTCCGGTGCAATCCATCTGTGGTTCCTTTGACAGGTTACTGAAGTAGGGTTTGTGTGTCTGGGGAATATCTGATATGGTAGATTTGGAGGAAGATGCAGGGGGATTGTCTCGAGTTGCTGTTTGGATTATCCGTCTATCATCGATGGTTCCTGGTGCTTCCTATGCCTACACCTACAATATACTAGTCCCTAGCATGTAGATATGAAACAAATAATGCATGAATAGGAATGAATAATTCCACTACATAGAAATAAGACGAGAATAAGCTATTCATCTATGGCTTTGGGAAGCCTGACTCCATATAAAAGACTTGGGTGCATGGTAGAGGTAGTGACATGAAGTCATTGGTTTTCTGTCACTTTAATAGCTAAGATTCCTTGGTTATGAGCTCAGTCCTCGAGTAGGTAAGAACCAAATTTGTTATGTTTGTTTCACCTAGGTTAGGTCAGATACAATGAGAACTTCAAACAAACGATCAATGCCCTGAGATTGTTTGTCCTCAGGGAGGTCAATCTATTAGGCTACAACAGCTCTGAACAAACATTACATTTCGTAGGTTTATATTAGAAGTATTTTTCTTCGGTCTTTACACCAAGACGATGCAATAAGCCAAGAGAAAAGAGGTACACATTCAGTCCTCAGCGAGGAAAAAACAAGCTAAGTAATTGCTAGTATTTTGTGACTCGACGTGTTAATTAGACCGTTCATTGTCTTGGCCAGATAAATCGGTTATAAGTTTGACCTCAAGGTCGTCTTTGTGATTATTATTTTGCGGTTTTAACTTAGGAAGAATCTAAAAAGATATCCCCTTCTCCCCCATTGTCCAAATTTGAATAACTCTCTCAACTGCCACCTCCAAGACCACCTACAACAATACACCTATACAAATTTGATCAGACCATGCACCGTAGTGTTGCTCCGGGATTATCTGACATGCAACGGCTAATTAAAAAGGATTGCCTAAACCTAAGGTGGCCTACGTTTGTTTTTTTGAATTTCAATCGATTGCATTCAAGCCGTTAGATTGGGAAATGAGCGACCAAATATGTTTCTTCTTCCTCCAACCGTTTTCTGGATTAGAACAAGCAGTCTGAGTCAATTGCATCCAACCTGATGATTTCTCTCCTGTTTGAGGAAATCGTTAACTGGTAGCTGCTCGGTTGGCTAGCGAGTAGGAGATTAATAGGCTAATCGGCAAGTTAATCAGTCATTTAATCAATTAATCGGATGATTTATCGGTTTATCGGCTACTCGACGACCCTATGAGTAGGTATTAAGGGATTAATCGGCAAGTTAACTGGTTAATCGGATGTATTCTTGAACAGGGGTTCTTCCATGCATTGCCTCCGGCAAGTGCCCGTCTGATCCCTATGTCCACGACGTCCACATCTCAGGCCCAGGCTCACCCGACTCGGCCTTGGGCGCTACTTTTCGTTCACAGAAGAACCGACTAGCACATTTTTGTGCCCAGTTGTTTGTGAAATTTACAAAGTGAATTAAAAATTATTATTCCATAGAAACGTAAAAACATGTTTACTGAATACGGATCAAGTAGAGAGAGATGGGCGTATTATGAGCTGGTCCTTTTAAAAGATCTCAGAATGCAACTTGAGGCATTAGCAATTTGGCTTTGTCCGTGATTGTGAAACCATATGCATCATCGCTACTGTCGTCAGTTTGACCAGGTCATTTATGCTTTCTTTAGCTGTCCTTCCGCTGCTGTCCAGCCGTCCGCCGGGTGCGAGCATCCTGCACGCAGCTCGCGATCTGAACTTGTCCTCGGCGCCGGTGGTCTTGGGCCTCGTTGAGCTGCACGGCTGCAATATAATCAACCTTTTCACCGTAGCCAGCTAAAGTGTGGATGGCATGGCAGCAGTGGAGAGCCTAGGCTCAAGTTGAAGCCGCTCACCGACGACTCGCCGGACGCGAGGTGTTTGAGGGTATGAAGAACAGATTAGACACGGTTGGTTTTGTCCCAGGCAACATATCATGCCCTTCCATTTTTCTTTTTGGCTTCACAGCCTGCAACACATACACGCCTTGATCCTTTGATGGCCGCCTGGCCGGTTACAACCACCCACCTGACAACTCACACTGCGCACACGCAGTGCACGTCGTTGCCCATTGCCATGACGGTCTACTGCAACACATACAATGTTCCATCCCTCTCACACATACATGAGCACTTCACTGTGTACAGTGGCGGAGGACCCCGGTGGGCAAGGTGTGGCAGCCGCCACACCTTGATTTGGTCCAAATTATTTTATACATATACACTTCGTTCACTAATCGCTGGGAATCGCTAAGTAGAGATATTACAGAGAGAGAGGCCATTCATTTTATTGGGCCAGGAAGCCTTAGCCAGCCCATTATTTGGGCCTTCTAGCGACACATCACACACGAACGACACATCGAGCGGTTCGAGCCAGGCAAACAGCGACGCAGCCACTCCCGCAGACCGGCATACGCACGCAGCAAGCAGCGAACCCTAGCATGACGGCGGCGGCGGCGGCCAGGAGTAGGCGGAGTGGCGGACGACGAGGCGGCGGGTCGGCGGCTGTGGCGTCGAGCACACATCGGGCAAGCGTGAGGCGTGGCTGGGCTCTGCCGAGACAGGGACGCGGGCAGGCGGCGAGCGGCATCTGCGGACGGTGCGGCAGCACAGCGCGGCGGCAGCCAGCTGCCCAGCTTCACGTCCTTCTCGTCTTGGCCTGCAGAAGATGGAGAGTAAGGGGAAGGGGCGAAACGGGAGAGGTATATTTTCTGAACTTCGTAGCATTTTTCGATACCTTGTAATCTGCAGCAATCAGTAGTTTCAATTCCAATGATTTATCTCTTCTATTGCAAATGGAGATCATTTTTGGTACTGTATGGGCTGTAATTATCCAGATTAGATGCATGTATATTTTTTGACTTATAAATTATTTTTGGAGAACATTTTTTGGCATCTTGGAAGCAATGCAATGTAGTGATAATTTAATGGTGTGAAATTGTGAATTGCAGGAGCGTAGGGATCTGCCATTGCCTGGATCTTCTAGACGGCATTGAAACCTTCATTATCGGTATATTTTAGGTTGTTTTTTCAATTAAAACATGTCTACATTTTCATTGTATTTAGTTATTAGTTTGTGGTGTGCAATGTTAGTGTGTATTGACTCTTTTGGTTTGCGTAAAAATAATCTTTGCTTAAGACTTCGCCACACCTTAAATTTTTTTCGTCCTCCGCCTCTGACTGTGTAGCAGAGTGTGTACTCAAACTAACACATGACAAGACTTTTTTTTGCAAGAGATACTGCCTCCATTTATTTTTAGTTTGCATATAAAATTTAGTCAAAGTCAAACTTTGTAAAGTTTGACTAGCTTTATACGAAAAGATATCAACATTCACATTATGGAATCAATATTATTAGATGTATGATGAAATTAATTTTCATAACATATAATTGTAGTGTTGTACATGTCGATATTTTCTTCTATAAAGTTAGTCAAACTTTACAATGTTTGACTTTGACGAAATCTTATATGCAGACTAAAAAGAAACGGATGGAGTATTTCCAATTTATTCATCAATCATGGCAGTACAAAGAACACAAGAGGTAATAAAAATTACAACCAGGCATATGGACCATCTAGAGACAACTCCAAGTACCGGAGCGAGCCGAAGGTGCGCCGCCATTATCGCACCCCCCCCCCCCCCCCCTCACAGGAGCTGTGCAAACCTTCTTGTAGTAGACAGTAACACATAACAAGATTAACACTAACAGAGGAGGTGGCCCCCCGTTACCCCAACCGATACATTTGGCGACAATCCGATGGACGAAGGAGAGTGTGGAAGAGATGTCGTCCATATCGCGGTTGCCACGAAAAACCCACATCTTCCACGGCAGCTCGTTGCGTTGGTGGGGCTTGTGGACGAAGTTCCATCAAGGGCACCACATCTTGCCGCCCAAGATCTCGGTTGCGCAGTTGTACTTGCTAGAACTTCCTCTTTTTTTTTTTGCAAAGAACTGCTAGTCCACTATGATGATCTTCTTTTTCCGTCGGTTCTACCATTCCCAGAAAGAACGAAATGATGCTAGATAATAGTCAAATCATGAATGTACACACAAGAACATGATCACACCAGCATGCTTACTATATTGCGTATACCAAAATCCTGGCATGTTGTGCTGGTAGATTCTGAATAGTCCAAGTGAGCATGGAACATTGGGCATGAAAGGTATATTTAACATTCACTAGGTATATATAGGTTTCAACAGGAAAGAAAAGACTGGAAAAATGAAGGTTCAACCGGGACTTGCTTAATTAGATCCTTGGTTAGGCTGATAATCATAAAGACTCTGCACTAGGTGGATGCAACCAGTACACTTGTCATCAGTCAGTGACCGGCTGGGAAATAATTCTTTTAGGTGAACTAGAATTTTATTCAAGGTTAATAATGTTCGAAATACAAACTGTATTCGGTACCGATCCTAGCTACAAGTGGCGATCAAAAGCTAGTGTAGGGGCCTCCTTTGCCAATGCATGAGCTTCAAAATTGCTCTCCTGCTTCTCGAAAGTGAAGCAAACATCATCAAACTCCTTTCTTCTATGATTGGTCTCTGTCAGCACCATCGCATAGGAGGTTGCCGCTCCCTTCTTGATGTTCGTTATAACCTTAATATAGGGCTAGTTTGGTTTGTGTCCTGGTGTTTTCTTGCCTGGCCTGGAGCATGCCTGGGAATTTCCTGGTAGCTGTTTGATTATTGTCCTGAAAGTGCCTGGGTTGGCCTGGCCTGGAATTGCTTGGAGGTGGTTAGCCTGATGGAGATGCCAGGTAAAGTGTGTTAGCCTGGTCCAGGCGTGGGATTTCAAACGCTTGGGGGCTGCCTGGGATGCTAAGCACAGAAAATGCTACTGGCCAAGCCTGAGATGGCCCCACGAAATGATTTTTTTAATTCTAACAACACCGTCAAGCCAGGCCAAGAAGCAAACACCTATTAGTCCAGGTTGCCTGACCAGGCAGCAAGATACCGGGTGTGGCCAAATTTACTATTCTGACCCTTATGCGAAAGTTTAGCACGATTTGATCCTATTTGTAAAAAAAGTTCGGATTTGACCCTTTTTCTACCGCCATAGTCGTTGGCGGTAGGATATAACATGCTACTGCCACAGTTAATGGCGGTAGGCTTCTGGTCAACATGATGACGTGGCAACGATGTGGCAAGTGGCTACCGCCACACTTGGTGGCGGTAGGACCTGAGCTGAAGTAAATTATAAAGAACATGCGTTGCCTTGTAGTATTCCCTCCGTCCAGAAATACTTGTCCTACAAATGGATAAAATGGATATATCTATAACTAAAATAAGTCTAGATACAATCATTTCTAGGACAAGTTTTCCGGACGGAGGGAGTACCTAGCTGGTTCAGTGGCCTGCTGGCTAGAGCCTTCAGGTTAGCAACAATTGGTCTTGGGCCCGAGTATTGCCAAGGACAAGTTTCTTTTCGTTTATCTTTTTGTCCAGTAATAATTTTAAAAATAGCCAAATTGATGTTACATATGGGTTACTATCAAAAACATTCTTTTGACCATGTAAAATAGCATTTATAAGGATTTTTCTAAGGAATGACAGGAGGAGATCTTTTCTATTTTCTAAATACAATCACAGGATGTATATGCTTCCTTATGTGCAAGATATGGTGGCATCTTCATTCAACATCTTCACGTTCCATCGATTACCGTGCCACAATTGTGTCCTACGCTTAGTAAAATTGAAAAAACTAACTAGTCTAATTGATGTTAGATATGGATTATTGTCAAAAAAATTGCATATCATTTATAAGGAAAATGTGTTTTTAAGGAATGATAGGAAAATATCTTCTCTCTTTCCTAAATACAATCACATGATGCCAAGGAAAAAATATGTTTTTTTTGCTCAATAAAAATGAAAAAACTAGTCTAATTAATGTGATATATGGAATATTGTCAAAAAAATTGCTTATCATTTATAAGGAAAGTGTGTTTTTAAGGAATGATAGGAAAATATCTTCTCTCCTTCGTAAATACAATCACATGATGTGTGTTTCCTTATGTACAGGATATGGGTAAGACATCAAAAATGTTTTCTTTTTTCTTTATTTTCTTTACCATACTAAAACTACGTCTGGAGCACTTGTGCTAAAAAAAATGTTTTGTGTAGCACTCTCATATATATGTGCACTTACCATTTTCAATATGTGTGCAATCTAATTAATATTCATGTATGTGCTTTATAATTTATGTGAATATTTGAATCAAATTCTATTTTTTTGGTCACGACACAAACATGTGTCATGTCATATGTACCCACACTTTAAATAACATTGTAACATTCACTCGATAGTAGCATATTAGTTAACATAATTATTTTACCCTGGTTCAATATTGAAAATAATTTGAAATTACTAAGCGTATGACACAATTGTGGCACGGTAACCGATGGACCTTGAAAATGTTGAATGGAGATGCCACCATATTTTGCACCTAAGGAAACATGCATCCTGTGATTGTATTTAGAAAAGATCATCTCCTGTCATTCCTTAAAAGAAAAACTTTCCTTATAAATGATATTTACATGGTAAAAAAATGTTTTTAATAGCAATCCGTGTGTAACATCAATTAGGCTATTTTTTCATTGGTATTGGGCAAAAAAATAAAACAATAAATATTGGCAAATATCGAACCCAAGGCCTACTGTCGATAATGCGCATGCTCTAACCAGCCGGTCATCAAAGATGTTTAGTAGTGCCTGGCGACGCACATTATTTATAGCATTCAGTTCGGCCCATGTCCTACCGCCATCAAGTGTGGCGGTAGCCACTTGACACATCATTCCCACGTCATCATGTTGACCAGAAGCATACCGCCATTGACTATGGCGGTAGCCTGTTATATCCTACCGCCAACGTCTATGGCAGTAAAAAAAGGGCCAGATACAAACTTTTTTTACGAATAGGGTCAAATCGTGCTAAACTTTCGCATGAGGGTCAGAACCGTGAATTTGGCCACCGGGTGTACACGTCCACGCCAGGCAGCATGTTTGCCCAGGCATGAAGGTGTGGACACGAACCAAACTAGCTCATAGTCTGAGGCAATCACCAACCTGCGGAAATTAAGGTCTGTCGCCAGTGCAAGTGCCTCGTTGCAGGCTTTGCCTCTAAGCTCGCATGATCAACAAGACCCTCGAAAACCATTGTGGAGGCTCACTCCTGCATACAACAGCAGCCACTCCCACGTGTTGCCTTGGCGGGACAGCCCATCATCAACATTAACCTTCACAGTGTTTCCCTCGGGTGCAAATCCATCTGTGGTTCCTTTGATGGGTTACTGAATAAGGGTTTGTGTGGCTGGGAAATAGCTGATATGGTAGATTAGGAGGAAGATGCAGCGGGCCTGAGTCGTGTTGTTGTTTGGATTATCCGTTGATCATCGATGGTTCCTGATGCCTCATATGCCTACACCTACCATATTCTAGTTCCTAGGATACATATATGAAGCAAATAATGCACGATAGGAATAAATGATTCCACTACAGAGAAATAAGACGAGAATAAGCTATTCATCTTTGGCTTCGGGAAGGCTCACTCCATATAAATGATACACGTGCATGGAAGAGGGTGTGACATGAAGTCATTGGTTTCCAGTAGAATTCCTTGGTTATGAGCACGGTCCTAGAGTAGGTAAGAACCAAATTTATTGTGTTTGTTTCTCCCAGGGTAGGTCAGATACAATGAGAACTTCAAACAAAAGATCAATGCCCTGAGATTGTTTGTCCTCGGCTAGATCAATCTATTAGGCTTGGGGGTACATCCTTCTTTTCAAGAAAAGAAAGATCAATCTATTAGGCTACAAGAGCTCTGAATATACAATAAGTTTATTTTAGAAGTATTTATCTTCGGTCTCTACACCAAGATGATGCAATTAGCTAAGAGAAAAAGAGGTACACATTCAGTCTCTCGGAAAGGAAAAACAAGCTAAGTAATTGGTGGTATTTTGTGACTCAACGTGTTAATTAGACCATTCATCATCTTCGCTAGATAGATAAATCATAAGTTTGACCTTGAGGATGTCTTCTTGATTATTATTTTGCGGTTGAACTTTAGGAAGAATCCAAAAAAAAATCCCCTTCTCCCCATTATTGTCCAAATTTGTTTGAACTACCACCGCCAAGACCACCTATAACAATACACCTATGCAAATTTGATCAGACCATGCACCATAGTGTTGCTTCGGGATTATCTGACATGCAACGGATAATTAAAAAGGCCGGCGACCTATTTTTCTTTCAAATTTCAATCGATTGCATTCAAGCCATTGAATTGGAAAATGAGCAACCAAATATGTTTCTTCTTCCTCCAACCGGTTTTTGGATTAGAACAAGCGGATCGCAGTTTGAGTCGATTGCATCCAACTCGATTTCTCTCCCGTCCCTCCATGCCTTGCCTTCGTCAAGTCCCCACCTGATCCCTCATGTCCACGATGTCCACATCTCAGGCCCAGGCTCAGCCGACTCGGCCTTGGGCGTTACTTCTCGTTTGCAGAAGAACCGACTAACACATTTTTGTGCCTAGTTGTTTGTGAAATTTGCAAAGTGAATTTATTATTCCATAGAAACATCAAAACATATGCGTCGTATAAAGATCTCTGAATGCAACTTGAGCATTCAAAATTTGGTTTTAGCCGTGATTGTAGAACCATATGCGTCATCGCTACTGTTGTCAGTTGGACCCGTTCATTTATGTTTGTTATAGTTGTCCTTCCGCTACTGCCCAAACATCCTGTACATTCCTTCCACTGCCCAATGTACGCATATCTTAAGCAGATCATTTTGCGTATCCGTGATCGAGTGATTAGGTAGTCATCAGTGACATGCTAAGGACGCGAGGTAAGCCGCCGCGTCCATCTCATAAACCACGAAATCACCCCACAAGTCGCAATGGATGGCAGCAACGATCTCGTCGACCTCACGCGTCTTGATGTTGAACGCGAAGGTCCCATGGCGGCTGCTGCCTTCTCCAAGCGTGAAAAGAATGACGCCGCTCCTCTCGCAGAACCACCGCAGATTGACGACAAGGTATGATCTCAGCTCGAACTTTGCCTGGGGCGGCATGAAGAAGTCGGGCCTAAACTCCCACTTGCCGATGTTGGGATCAAACAAGTAAACCGTCATGGGAGTAAATAATATCAGCAATACACTACACTAGGTGGATCCAGTTAGTTCGCTTATCACTAATCAGTGACCGATAGAGAAATAGCTGATGTGGCAGAGTAGGAGGAGGAGGAGGAGGCAGCCTATCATCAAGACACTACACTAGGTGGATCCAGTCAGTTCGCTTATCACCAATTAGTGACCGACGAGCAAATAGCTGATGTGGCAGAGTAGGAGGAGGAGGTAGCCGGGCTATGTCCAATTGCTATCTGGATTGTGCGTCGATCATCGATAGTTCCTGGTGCCTCCTATGCCTACACCTACAATTTCCACCCCTAGCATGCATATATGAAGCAAATAATGCATGGAATAGGAATCGGTAATTCCAGTCAAGAGAAATGAGACGAGGAATAAGCTATTCATCTTTCGATTTGGAAAGGCTCACTCCATATAGAAGACTTGGGTGCATGGTAGAGATAGTGACATGAAGTCATTGGTTTTCCATCACTAATAGCTCAGAATTCCTTGGTTATGAGCTCAGTCCTCGAGTAGGTAAGAACCAAATTTGTTATGTTTGTTTCTCCATTGGTAGGTCAGATACAATGAGAACTTTAAACAAAAGATGAATGCCCTGAGCTTGTTTGTCATTGGCTAGGTTAGTCTATTAGGCTACAAGAGCTTTAAACAAACATTACATTTCATAAGTTCATTTTAAAAGCATTGATCTTCGGTCTCTACACAAGAATGATGCCACTGGACAAGATAAAAGAGGTATACATTCCGTCCTTAGCGAGAAAAAAGAGCTAAGGGCATCTCCAATGCTGACCCTCAAATCGGACATCGCATTTTCCGTGGATCGGTGATGATCAGTCCACGACACACTACTGGAATTCTGATATACGACGAGTGCCACGGACACTCGGCAAAGGACCGAAAACCGCCGGCAAAGTCTTTGCCGAGTGTCACCCTCGGCAAACGTCACCCGGCGTACACCTCTTCGGCAAACAAGACTTTGCCGAGAGTCACAACACGGGCACTCGGCAAAGACTTTGCCGAGTGCCAAACAGTACCACTCGGCAAAATAAAGTAGCTAACGGATAGCAGACGGAGACGGCGGTTCCTGACACGTGGGCTCAGGGGAGCAGGCCGAGGGCCTTCTTTGCCGAGTGCCACTCTCGGCAAAGAGAGCCAGTAGCAGATTGACACGTGTTAGCTCCTGACATGAGGGACCAGGCGAACAGGCCGAGGGCCAACTTTGCTGAGAGCCACTCTCGGCAATGTCACCCAATAGGTGGCTAACACGTGTCAGCTCCTGACATGTGAGACCAGGAGAAAAGGCCGAGGGCAAACTTTGTCGAGTGCCGCTCTCCGCAAAGTCACCCAATAGGTGGCTGACACGTGTCAACTCCTTACATGTGGGACCAGGAGAACAGGCCAAGGGCCAACTTTGCCGAGTGCCGCTCTCGGCAAAGTCACCCAATAGCTGGCTGACACGTGTCAACTCTTGACATGCGGGAGCCAGCCATCCAAAGATTGGCGCAAATACCCGCCTCTTTTTTTTTTAAAGCCCACAAGATCAAAATAGCCGCATATCAAATTCTAGTTTATCTAAAAAGGTTCAACTAGGGTGGTAGTTCTAATTTAAATGTTACAATCTAATAAAGTTTTTGAATTAAAGTAGGTCAAATTTGAATTTAACTAGCACATATGTACTAGTTGTTCCCTTTAACCACCCAGAGATGATCAATCAAATCTTTGTTCAGTTGCTTGATGCTGAATTTGTTGATGCATTTGAACAAACTCATCAAACGCGGTTGGATTCTGCTCCGGAAGTTCAATAGGATCACTCATGTTCACAAATTCAAGTGTTGTGGCATCATCCTTATGCTCATCCTCTACGATCATGTTGTGCATGATCATACAATATGTCATCACCTCCCACAAGGCCCCCAGATCCCATTGCTTAGCAAGACCATAAACAACTGCAAAATGGGCCTGAAGAACTCCAAACACCGAGACCACCACAACAGTAACAAATTTGACCATGCCCCCCCCCCCCCCCTCTCTCATGCGGACGCAGGCAAAAGGCACTACAATACCGGGTTCAGCAAGCAAATGAGACCCACCCGTCATGCACAGAGAGACAAAACGATGATATAAAGAAGGGACGATGGCTGAGCCTTTGCCACCACCGTAAAAATTATATTCTTTGGTCAATCGAGCGAACCAAATCTACCACGCGATGCAGGTCACCAAGAATGACGGATAGCATAGCGGTTTTTATAGGATAGATTCCTTCCATTGTCTAACGTACGTATCTTAGAGCATCTCCAACCAGCGTTTTTGTGGTCCGGAGACAAAAAATAGGGCTTCAGCAGTCGCTGTCGAGTAGATCGCGCTCAAAAAACTTTAGTGCACGGGTGTGCGTGCGGGTTGCGGGGCTCCAAATTTAGGGCGTCTGATTGTACGCGCGGGCTGCTGCAGGTGGGGCCGTCGGAATGGGCGCCGTTTTTTGTGCATCTCGAAAATCTATTTGCCGCTCTCGAGTGCAAAAAGACTATTTTAACGCTGTAAAAGAATTATAGAACGCGGAGGCGAAGCGCCTGTTGAAGATGCTCTTAGGCAGATCATTTTATGTATCCATGATCAAGTGATTCATCAGTGACATGCTAAGGACTCGAGGTAAGCCGGCCCTGAGGGGGGGGGGGGGGACGCCCCGGCCGCCCCGGGCCCCCAAAAGTCAGGGCCCCCTCCCAGGGTATGTGTACTTCCAGCGAAAATTAAAAATGAAGCCACAGTGGCGAAGTCAGCGACGCCTCAGCCTAGGAAAGAAAAAGAGAGATGTGGGCCTTGCCAATGTTTGCACCACGTCCACGTACAGGCACAAGACATGCACAGGAAAGGAACCGCTGGATTCACGGTTTCCTTTTCCTTCGGGATCGTTCGGGTCGTTCTTCCGCTGGTACCGCTGTTCTGTTCGTCTAATCATCGACTCGTCGTCTTCAACTCTGCGTCTCTGCGGCCTCCGACCGCCCGACGAACGACGGAACGAGACGACGACCGCGGACTGCAGCAGCCAGCAGGTACGTCTCTCCTCGCGCCCTCTGCGGCTCTGCCGTGCGGTCTGCCCTCTCTTCTAGTGTTCAGTGCTCTTCCTGTTTTTCTTAATCCTGATTCCTGAATCAACATGTCAATATGGAATTGTTGGCTGGGCGATTAAATCTTCGAGGATTGAGCACACATAGGCTGATTAGATTACAGAGAGAAGGTACTATATTATGCCCTACCAGATTTTTTCATGATATTAGATGAAGATTGTCTGTAATTAATCTAATATTCTAATTAGCTTTTTGCTAATTATTTCTTTAAATTTCAGCAAGGTCATGTCGGCTCCGGGTAGATCCGGAAGTCATAAAAGAAAAATGAAGGAGGAGGCAGATGAGGAAGAGGCATTAAAACAATCCTTTTAAAATATTATAAGAGCAATACGAGCACTTCAAGAAATCCAGAGGAGTTGGCGATAGTTCTCACGGTTGATCAAAAGCCATTCCGAAAGATGATGGTCATACCCCTATAGAAGATGATGTTGACATCAACATGGATGATACCAATGTGAGTGATCACGAGCCCATATTTAATCCATCAGCGGCAGAATCTGCTAGTGTTGAGGAGGAACCGGTTATTACGGTGGATATTTATGATCCAAGCTATTGGGGGTAGTCTTGATAACAAAGCGAGGGACATACTAGTGAAAAATGGGCCTAAAAGGAGAGAAGAGAACACTAAATATCCTTTGCATAAAACTTTAAAACATTTTTCGTATAGTCATTACTCAAGATAAATGAGCAATGGAGAGGTGCGTGAAATTATATCTAATATGATGATTACTAGTTAGACGCTTATATTAAGGGCCCCGAAGGGCTCCGGATTATAGTTTCGCCCCGGGCCCCTAAAATCTCAGGACCGACCCTGTCTCATAACCCACGAAATCACCCATGCAATGGACGCCAGCGACAATCTCGTCCACCTCACGCGTCCTGATGTTGAACGCGAAGGTCCCATGGCGACCGCTGCCTTCTCCAAGCGTGAAAAGAACGACGCCGCTCCTCTCGCAGAACCACCGTAGGTTGACGGCAAGGTATGATCTCAGCTTCAGCTCTGCCTGGGGCGGCATGAAGAAGCCGGGCCGGAACTCCCACTCGCCGCAGTCGCCCGTGTTGGGATCGAATAAGTAGACCGTCATACGGAGTTCGTCGACGCAAACTCGTGACGTGACGCAGCAAAGCTTCTCGTCGGCGGTCACTCCTAGCAATCGGGTGCTCTGCTCCATGTACGCCGGGAGGCCGGCCTGCGGCATGGGCGCCTCCCTCGGCTCCGGCGTGTCGATCCGGACCGCCAGCGCCGTGCGCAGCAGCGGCCAGTAGGCCACGCCCCGGAGCACCATGGCCTGGCCAAGCTCGCGCATCTCCTTGCTCTTGATCTTGCGGCCTGACCTCCTGGCCTCCGCGCTCCAGCGGCCAAGGTCCGAGGAGTAGGCGCGCAGCGCGGTGAACCTGTGGCGGTTGTAGACGATGAGCAGGCGGAAGAATGTGGCCGGCAACGGCGACGGGCCTTGGCCGCCGTCGTGGTCGCCGGCAAACAGTGCACACGCGTACGTCCCTGGCATGTCATCGCCGGACAGGGGCGGAAGCAGGGCCATGTGGCCCGTCATCGGGTTGCAAACGCATATCTCGAGGCCGGCGGTGCGGCCCTCGTGCCGGAGCTCCAGGACGAGGTGGCCGTTACGGGACGCCACCGGACGGGAGTGTTCGAAAAACCGGCGGCCCACAACGTGCTGGAAGGCATCGGGCAGCGCGTCGAGCGAGGCGCTCGGGAGGTGTTAGAGTTGTGTCGAATATAGTGTACAAGGTAGGGTACAGTTGGACTAGGAGTTGTATTGTGTTTACATAGGATGTTGAGTTGTGTCCTAATAGGACACTTGTATCCTAGGCCTCTCATATATAGCGGGGGTAGACACACGATGTAACCTATGCCAACGTAATAGCACAGGCGCGCAAGGGGGAGCCGGCGGCGTGTGCCGGCGCCCGGGTGGCCAGGGTGCGGTATTGTGATGGTGTCACGGGGAGGAGCGCCCGTAGTCAAGCCCCGGGGATGTAGCCATGTCGGTGAACCTCGTTAACAAATCTCGGTGTCGTGCCTCGTGTGATTGCTTGGTCCGCGGATGATCGACGGTGCCTCAGATTTATTCTAACAAGTGATATAAGAGCTAGGTTGTTCGGAGGTCGTGGATTGTTGATCTAGAGGGAGTATCGAGTCTGAGATGAAGCCGGCTGCGGCGTGGTTCTCGACGAGATTGAAAAAGCGATCGGAAGAACACGTGTGGTAGTCGGATCGGTACGCAGGCGATGAATCCAGCAGATTGATCTCGGAAGTTTGACTACAGGCGCGTGTGCGCGTGCCACCAGCAGGGATACGTGCGGCGATCGATCACCCGATCGGGCGAGCGTATAAGCGGTGGATTAGCGTACAGGCGTACGTATGTACCGGCGGGATCATTGGAACCTGGCAGTTTGTCCGCTGAAGCATATACAGATCCTAAGGAAGCCATGCTCGTTTGTGAGATTTGTTTTGAAAAAAAAAGAGGACCGAGTCCTCATGTGACACGGAAAGGCAGAAGACAGATCAAGCGAAAGGAAAATCCATCGTGTGTTCTGCATCCATTCGAAAGCAAGAGACATTGACAAAGCAGTTATTAGCATTGGAAGTTTTGCCTGGGAGCTAATACATGTGTGTACAGGAAAGACTTTTGGTACGAATTTGCTACTGGTGCATCTTGTGTACTTGAGCACGTGTTGGAAGCTCGGTTATTTTTTCATATCGTCATGCGTACAAAGAACCATGGCGCCAACGAGTACCAGGTTTGAGGTGGAGAAGTTCACGGAACTGAAAACCTTGGGTTATGGCAGACACGGATGGAAAATTTGTTGGCACAACAGAGATGCTTGAAGGTGTTGCGGGAAGTCATGTCAGCTAAGATAGAATTATCGTGTGATGGATGGAAATTCATGAAAGACGATCTGAGAGCCTGGAGCGTGTCATGTAGCCGGACAAGTTCGGCTGGGTCGGACTGGACAGTCTGACGGGATCGACGCGAGTCGGTCGGTACAGAAGACGGTGGTGGGATCAGTGACAACGACATATAAGCGTGATGCTGATGGTGACCGACTTCTGGGGCGTGGAAACACGTGGCGCAAGCCCGAGGCTTGTGTGGCTTCGACAAGACTATGGCGCGGGGTTGATTCAAGGTGGTGTATACACGGAGCTTGAAATCGATGAGGCGCAGAGGGTGGACTGATCATCTACCATGGAGTCATGTTGAAGGTGGAGCTGGATTGAGGGGCTACGGTGTAAGGATCCAGAGAATCGAAGCCTATTCAGTGGGAGGGAAAAGCGAGTGACACGTAATTTGGACTGGAGCCCAGTGGTCTGATGGAAGCGTGAAACTCGTCATCGGTCGGCGATGATCGGTGGTACTCTGCAGTGGGGGTTGAGTGGTGTGGTTTCGCGACCCTTGAGACTCGACCGGGACAGCGGAGGCTCGATGCGGTAATAGCGGCGAGGCGTGCGGTAGCACGGGACATGGAGACGGGCCAGGGCTCTGGTGGTCATACATGTAGTGAGACAACTGCGAATTTGACTCGGATGACTACAAGCAATGGTGAAATTCCTTCAAGTTTCAGACAGTCGGTCAAGAAAGGAGCGGTGATGTTGAGTTGAGGTAACTCTTATGTGTGACACCCAGTATGTGAGTTGTTCACTTTCACGCAGGTCAGTGATCGGTGTGTAATGGCGTTGACGGATACTCTGGAAGTTGGGAGCACAAACTAGAGTAACAAGGAACTTAATTTTGCTCGAGTGTTGATTGTGGTCGAGAAAAGGAGGGACTACAAGTTGCAGGTGGAGTCATATGGAGTCTTTGGAGTAGCAGCGGTGCTCATGGAATAAGCTCAAGTCCAATGTACATGGAAGTTTGACGCATTGACGAATTCAAGATGGTGGAGTATATTCGCCAAGGTGGAGTTTGTTAGAGTTGTGTCGAATATAGTGTACAAGGTAGGGTACAGTTGGACTAGGAGTTGTATTGTGTTTACATAGGATGTTGAGTTGTGTCCTAATAGGACACTTGTATCCTAGGCCTCTCATATATAGCGGGGGTAGACACACGATGTAACCTATGCCAACGTAATAGCATAGGCGCGCAAGGGGGAGCCGGCGGCGTGTGCCGGCGCCCGGGTGGCCAGGGTGCGGTATTGTGATGGTGTCACGGGGAGGAGCGCCCGTAGTCAAGCCCCGGGGATGTAGCCATGTCGGTGAACCTCGTTAACAAATCTCGGTGTCGTGCCTCGTGTGATTGCTTGGTCCGCGGATGATCGGAGCCGAGCGCCGGAGCGGGTCGGGACGAAGCGAGGCCCCTGCCTCGAGACGGTCGCGCGTGTTTGCGTGCGGTGACGCGACCGGCGGCGCCGTCCTCGCGGTGGAAGAAACCGAGGAAGAGGCGGGGGAGCGGCGGCAGGGACAGGGAGCTGCGCCGGGAGAGCACGGCGGCATCCTCAGTTGGAATTTTGCTAGTAGGCGTTTGGCCCAAAGTCCAACTAAAATTCTAATTTTTTTTGGCCCATACACGTGTGAATGAAATGAGTGAGACTAAAGTTTAGTCCCATCATAGAAGTTGAGTGAGACTTGCACCTATCTATAAGGTGAGCTCTTCTACCACTTGTATGAGCATGGGAAGAGGAGACCTACACGTGCGCTCCTCCTCCTCGCTCGCCTCACCGTGAGATTGAGCCGAGCCAAGAACAGAGCTATGCACGTTGTCTATATTTTTGCTGCCGCCACGCAAATCTTCTCCATCCCTCCTTCCGGCGTGAACCGTGAGAAGGGAGAGCAGGCCTCCGGAAACCCGCCTCTCGTGATCCTGTACGGGAGATGGGCGATCAGGTTTTTGGGGAGCGCACTCGCGCGACTACTGGCAGCGACGACTTCGCCAACGACGACTTCTTCCCCGACCTCGGCAACCTCATCCTCAACGACATGGGCGACAACATCAACGCCGGCGGTACTGCTCCCACTGCACCGTATGTGATTCTGTTCTTCTTGTTCGAGATCGTGGTAGACTTCATGTTTCTAGTCTGTGTCCTAGATGTGATCTGTTCGTCTACTATGCTAGCTCGCATGATTAGTTTAATCTCTGTTATTGCTGTCATGATTTATTTTCTGTTTATTCAGATTAAATCTCGTAGTAATTTGCTCATATTTCCAACATCCTCTACTACCACGCGGCCCCAGCGCCGGCACGTGCTCGCGCAATGGACGACGTCGGCGGAGCCGGAGCACCGCCCCAAGACGGCTGAGAGGGCGTCTTCCGGGAGAAGCGTCCCGTTGTCGTGGTCGCTCAGATCGTCGACTCCAGCGTCTCCCTGGCGTCGCCGCGAGAGCCACCCTTTCCTGTACGGCGCCAGCCGGTCGACGCCGCCACGCGGTCGGTGGCGCTGCGGGGGCATGAAGACCGCGGGCGCCGGAGCGGATGGAGGGATCGATCCATGTGCCGAATGCCGATCCAGTCTGCGGTATATATATAGCGCCCCAAGGCGGATCTTTTTTTTAACACAGTACATACGCAAACGCTCATATACACGAGCATACACTCACCTCAAGGCAGACCTCGACCTCGAGTCGGTTTCCGAGCGCGAGTAGGTGCCAAATATATACGCGTAAGTTACCGCCATATATATTCCTCATTCAGAATTCAAGTGTGTGCTTGACTCTCATTGAGGAAAAGTATCTTTTACTAACATCAACCGTCTTTATATCAAAACTAAGCAATCTGAACCAGATTTGTGTTTCTTGATGGTAAACTGCCCAATTCAGATTGAACGAGAGGTGGTTGCGGGAAGGAAAGCCTAGTCGCCCGCGAGTCGCCAGATGGAGCGACATGAGGGCCTCAGTTCTCATAACCAACAAACTCGAGAGTGGACCACATTACACTGAAGTATATATGTGTATTTGTACAAAAGAAATGAAGAAGTGTAGGTAAGGAAAAAATAACAGTGAGAACATAGTTTGTATATATTTGTATTTGTACAAAAGAAATGGAGAAGTGTAGGAAAAAATAAAAAAAATGTGTGTACTTGACTACTTGTACAAGAGAAATGGAGAAGTGCAAGAAAAAAATAACAGTAAGAACATAGATTGTATATATTTGTATTTGTACAAAAAAAAATGGAGAAGTGTATGTAAGAAAAAACTGTGTATTTGCATACAAAAGAAATGGAGAAGTATAAGGAAAAAGAACATAGATTGTACTCCCTCTGACTATATACAAGAAGTGTAAGGAAAAAAAGAAGTGTAAGGAAAAAATAACAGTAAGAATAGGGGTATATACTTGTATTTGTACAAAAGAAATGGAGAAATGTAGATAAGGGGAAAATAATAGTATAAAAACATAAAAATATTCACGCTCGGTGGGACTCGAACCCACAATCCTTTGATTAGAAGTCAAATGCCTTATCCATTAGGCCACGAGCGCTTTGTTTTAGGGTAATACAAAGTTCTTTTTGACGGTAGCTGATCACGCATTAAAGAATTTGAAGATAGCTGTTCATTCAAATTTGAAGGTACGGCATTTCTTTTATATACGATTCTTCAAAATTATATAACTTTATTTTGTGTTTCGTCAGGTGCCCCAAATTTCTAAAGACGGGTCTGTTAAGAAGAATATGACGAGCAACTCAAAAAAAAAGGAACATGATGAGAAAGAGCTAACGCACCCGAGATCACTAGTCAGAGCGTACTTCTTGCAAAGGCAAAGGTGACTCTCTCCTTATTTTTTCAGTGACAAGTGACTCACTGAATGTGTGGCATTTATCGCAACCCGAGAGTTTTGTGCTTTTTATTGTTCATTCGTTTTTTGAAAGTTTATTCCTTGAACCATGCGTTCAAATCACAAACTGTTTTCATCATTTCATTTCTGGCGTCGAGATCTTTGAAACTAGATCCCATGTTAATAGATCCGAACGAATTTTTATCTCGCAATTCACTCCAAAAATTGAACTTAAAATGTGGAGGTTTTTTGCAATTCACTCCAGCATACACAAAAACTAATAAACTACATAGTAGTTGAAACAAGTCAAGTGAAAATAGCCTGACAATAAAGTCTCATCTTATTTCAAAGCCACAGCTGGAAATAACTAGGAGTAATAGGCAATATTATCACGCTTCAGAAGCACACAAAAACACAAGACGAGATCCACGGAATCACATGCATTGTAACCTTGCACTAAAAAAAGTGCACTGTAACCCCGTTCGCCTCGCCTTTTCCCTGCTGATGAAAATTAAGAAGATTTTTTCAAAAGCAATATTTATGAAGATGCATACATGCCTTTCCCCCCACCTAAATACGTGTTGGTTTGCATTAGAAGAAAACGCAAAGCACAACGTCACAAGCGTAACTGAGACCAAAAAAAAAAGACAGGAGTATATTTTTCGTCCCTCGGTTTTTGGCGGGGTCTATTTGGTCCCTAAACTCTAAAACCGAACAACTTGCATCCTTAACTACTGAAACCGGACAAGATCCATCCTGGTCACAATTTTGACCGCTTTTGGTGCTGTCCCACCCCGGTTTTGACTGTGCTAACTCAAATTCACGTATTTTTTTCAAGTCCACTCAATGTTTTTAAATTCTGGTACTTTTTTCAAATACGTGAATTTTTAAAAAATTCATGTACTTTTTTCAAATCCGCGTAATTTTTCCAAGTTCGCGTACTTTTTTTCAAATCCACGTAATTTTTTCAAGTTTGCGTACTTTTTTAAGGTTCATGTAGTTTTTTTTCAAATTCATGTAATTTTTTAAAATTGACATACTTTTCATATTCACATGCATTTCAAACTTGAAAAAAAATACTTGGGTTTGATAAAATTACACGAACTTGGAAAGAATATGCAGATTTAAAAAGTACGCATATTAAAGAAAGACAGATTTGAAAAAAGTATGCAAATTTTAAAATAGTTCATGGATTTGAAAAAAGTATTTTTATTTTTGAAAAATTACGCGACCTTGAAAACACTATGTGAATTTGAAAAGAGTATGTGAATTTCAAAAAGTTCATAGATATGAAAAAAATTACATGAATTTGAGTCAGCTCCCGTCAAAACCAGGGTGAGTCAGCACCAAAACCGGTCAAAACCGAGACCAAGGACGAACCTTGTCCGATTTCGGTAGTTGGGGGTGTAAATTGTCCGGTTTCGGTGTTATGGGACCAAATGTAGACTTCGTCAAAAGTTGAAGGATGAAAAATATACTTTTCTCAAAATAAAAACAAGGCTTGTGTACGGAAGTAGGAAAACAAAGGAGCCAAAATGAACTGCCAGCCTAAGCAAGAGAAAATGAGAAGAAAGAAGAGGCAGGAATACATAGAAGAAATGATAACTGACGGAAAGGGAATGGATTACAAACTGAGTATTACCTCCGTTCCAAAAGAACGTGTCTTAGATTTTTCTAGATACGAATGAGTGTAACAGTAAAACGTATCTAGATATATCTGTGTATCTAGACAAATCTAAAACAAGTAATTCAAGGAGGAGGGGGTACTTTATTTATTTAATAGCCACTGCTGAAATAGGCCATCAAAATAGTCCAACCGGAAACTTGAGCCCCTGATTCATTCCTCTGGAGCAACCTCTAGAGAAGAACAGCGCCACCACATCTATACTACCTAAATAGTTCATCCCCACTATGTTATTTCTTTTGACATGCAGCCTATCCACCTAAGCACATCTGCCACATCAGCGTTGTGTTAGAGACTTACAAAGGGGACCCACCACATTACAAAGCAACCACGCTAGCCTTCAGTTACTACTACAGGTAGAACCCACGAGAGGCTGCCCACGGACGTCTTCCATCCTCTTCCGCCTTTGGTGACCGAGGAGTCAGTCTAGCGTTTTTATTATTCCCAAAACCATGTGTAGCCGAGGAGTCAGTCCTATCATCGTGTTTCTTCTCCCTCTGTCCATCTACGTTGATCTCTTCGCCTCCTCTGCCTCGCGGCGCACCACACCTTCGCCGTCCACCGTCTCCCCATACGGCCATGCCCCCCCCCCCCCCCCCCCCCCCCCCCCCCCCCCCCCCGCGGTGTGCCTTGCTGCGGGCTCAAATCTTGGAGACGACCCACCGACACGATGTGTCCTGACCGGAGAAATTGTCGGTGGTGCCAACTTGTAGCCATCGCCTATGCTGAAGGTGGGAGGATTCCCGATCTGAAGTTGGGAAGCCAAATTTGACGATTTTCTGTTGTCTTCTTGGGTTCCATAATATCCACATCAGTCAATGGCCATGCTCTAGAGGATTTGTTAATCAAGTATCGCCCATGGAAAATCAATTTGCTGGAGGGCTCCTTTATCCGTGTTGGACAGGGTGAATTAGGAGGAGGCTTTTGTGTCTCCAGGTCGATCAAAGCTGTGGTGCCATCTCCGACCGTCTAGCGCCTCCACCATATAGTTCGTTGTAGATGCATCAGGGGCAAACACCCCACCCCCCGGACTTTCTTCCTTCTCCAGATCCTAAGACCTCGCTGATGAGCAGGTAACTGATCGCTTACATCGATCCCCTTTTATATCTCTCAAATTAACCTCGCTGTGTTGTTGATTTTGCTTCACACATGTTCGTTTCTGCTCAAGTTACACTACAAGGCGAAATCTCAAGTCTTACATGATTTGCCGATTATTTTTGTCATGCTTTCTGTAATTATATTCATATATAAATGAATTTTTGTATTGTTTGCATCCCCAATGATGCATGCTTATTGATTTGTTCATCAGGATTTCCTACATGAGTACAAGAAGAATAAATGGTTATGATACTAAGAGGATTGGAGCTCTGAATTTCATTTGACATGCACTATATCCTAACAGGAAAAAAGATTAGATCAGATTGTCAAGCAGTACAAGCAGTTCCTGAGGATGCAGATCGTATTTCTTGCTCTATGTTTTAAAGTTTACTTACATATGTCCAGGCATATGCCGTCTCACCATCATGTCTTGGCTTTACCTGGAATTTTCTTCTTCTTTATTTTAGTTTCTTTCATGAATCAAGATTACCAAGCACAATGCAAGTCAGTATACAAAATATTATGTTTCAACTCATGTACGCCTAAAGTGTTGGTGCATGCTGTCATAAAGATAGTAGCTACATGGATAATCAGATTCAGGTAAATACACATCATTTGCTCATCATAATTTCTAATTGTTGCTTTGTTAGGAGTAGGGAATACAGAAGTGTCCTACTTCTACTACACACTGGGGCGTCTTCCTGCATTTGATATTTCAAGCCCCTGTGTTTGCATTCTAACTCCTTCCCTTCCTTAGCTGTTGTTCATCAGGATGGTCCCATCTTCCTGCCTCTTCGTTTCAGTTCAACTTTCTGACCGAAGGTATTTCTACCCCATAGTAGTAGGCACTCGTGATATCTTCTTGCTGCATTCCTTATTCTACTGGAGAGATTAACACTATACTTTGTATGGCGAGATAAACCTTTCAAGAGTTTTATGGTTAATATAGTCGTTTTGTGATCATCAAACATGGTTTGCTCCTTTATTCTTGCATTGCAGGTATACATCACATTATAGGCATTCTTTATATTTTATCCATATCAATATAATCTCATACAACACTGATGGCCTACGACCTTCTCTGCTCATGAATCGGTATGAATGACTGATGAAGATTTTAACTTACAAATACATAGTCAATTTATCATCCCTTTGGTTATATGGTCATAGAATACAGTCCTAAGTCAAAGGTAAATAAAATCAACATGATACGCGATTAATCACAGTAAAACACACAGTAAGAAGGAACCAGACATAGAATTAATCAGAGCACACTGAGTGATTGTGTAATATTGAACTAGAGGCATATAGTTACTTTGTTATTATCTCTGTACTACGATCACGATGTTCTGGCAATAACATGGTTTATTCGTTTGTGCAGGAACCAAACATGTACACATTGCACTCCGAGCATTCTTTTATATTATCCCCATTATGATCTCACACAACATTGATGGCCGACAACCTTCTCTGCCCTTAGATTAGGATCCCACATATGACTGACGGGTGAAGATTTTTTTTCTCTACTCTTGAATCGAACTAATTTTATCATTGCAGAATTTCAGTCACTTGCAGGAAGATGCTTCAACTTATCCATCAGAGTTAATCAGAAGTCCTTGCGTCGCACCACAATACAAACCATTTCGTGTCATTCCAGACCTATATGTAACACATATTTTGACCGCCCCTTTACCCTATATAATTATACACATGTTTGTATCTCGAGCACATGATTTTTGATATACAAATATGTCACTACATGTTGGGATACGTATTTGCAAACTTACAAGCCTTTCATATGGAATTGCATGGATCCTGTATTTCTATTTAGAGTCCATTGCCAGCCTTTAATTACATCGACACTGCTACCTTCCAGTACAAAATCTTCAGGGAATAACAGAGTGAACAAAACTAAGTGCAATATTACTATACGAAATTGTAGAGATGTGAGATGCTCCCTCAATTCATCCTTGCCGGTTACTATGCTAAGCCAATTATTCACTTTGATTTTCCTGAAAGGAGTCTGGCAAAATCCATGCATGGATACAAACCCACCATGCATTCTGTTATGCTACTTATATGTAATGGATATTTTAAAACTATACAATAATCAAGTACAGTAAATCATAGTATTATTTTAAATTCCGGTTGTCATTATATTACCAATGTTTGTACTCCGACAAAAGAAAAAAAATCTCACTTCAATATATTGCAACCAATTCCTGCAGCAACGCGCAGGGTATCATCTAGTTACCATAATACATCCCTCCAGCAACAGTGATTAGTTATCTGATGATAATCACCCGACAAGGACCAGCTAATTACACCTTGGACAAGAAATAGACAGATACGTACTCCCTCCGTCCGAAAATACTTGTCATCAAAAAGAATAAAAATGAATGTATCTAGATGTATTTTAGTTCTAGATGCATCCATTTTTATCCATTTTGATGACAAGTATTTTCGGACGGAGGGAGTACTGCTTATCGGAGAAGGTTCGTAGTCCAGATAACTTGGTACGTAGCCGTGCGATGTTCAGCTGCAAGCTAGCTTATCCTCTTCCACAGGAGTACTTAGCATGAACACTATTAGCATCCGGCCGAGAGAGTTTTCCTTTTGATCCACACTAGTTCTTGTGGAACAGCTTTCACAACAAACCGTCCATCACCTTTCGCCTTCGTTGCTAATCCCGCCACCACCATCGACGCGCATGCAGATACATGTCCCCTCCCACGCACCCGCCAGATGAAATATTGGCAAGCTAATGCGATCGACCATCAGAGAATGAAATCAATTGCCTTTCGTCATCCCTGATACCATGGCAAAAACCGCACTGAAATCTTCGAACCCACAGAGCCAAAACGCTGCCTCCCACCCCCTACATGCTGTCTCAACTATCATCTGTCCCGCCCCAACATGTTGCGTTCGTGTAGATGTGCGATCCGGGCACGAAAAGCGTCCACGTTAGCCTCCTCTTGTTGCTCTCTCCTCTCCCCTTTCTCCCTCATCAACGCCGTGTTGGGCCATTCCGAGCTGCTTCCACCTAGAGCGCGCAAAGTCCTTCCCCTACAAATCCTCTCTATTTCTCACCACCATTCCTCTCCGATCTCCTCCAAGCTCGCTTCCTTCCTCTCTCCTGTGCTCCGTCGGTCCGTCGAGCTCCCACGGTCATCAACTCCAGCAACGGCAGGGTCGAGCTCGACCCACGACCGCAACGCGCCTTCGCTTCATCACCACATAGGTAAAATATCTTGCTGGTTTGAGTGCATTCCTTAAAAGGACCAGGTACATATCTTACTATACATATACATCACTAGTTAAGATCTGCATATGCGCGCCAAAGTTGTGCGATCTGCCAAGTGTTAGCACATCCTTTTCTCACTTGCCGGTCGTGCAGTGAGCGTGCCAATCTTTCTTTTAGCCAAGATACTACAGTACTGTAGCTTCTACAGAAGTTGAGAGGGGGCGTGGCCATTGCGTGGATCTAACTCTCGTGTGGTTCATAGGTTCAGGAAAAGAGGTGAAGGTCAACTATGAAGGGGAGCAGGCTGATTACTCTTCTGTTTCTCGGGTATCTCGCAGCAGTTGGACAGTGTAAGCAAGCATACATACACTGCATTCTTACTCTTCTGTTCATTGCCTGAAGAAAAGAATTGCCACACTGTGCACTAAGGAACACTGCATCTATTGTCCATTTGATAGGCTACCAATATCATGGTTCACCGTTACATGAAGGCAAAATCAACGTGAAAATGTGCATCCCAAGGAACTGCGACGATCCAAATAACGAAGTCGGTTCCAAAGGGTGCTACTACTGCGTCTCACGTCCGGGCAAAGCGACCTGCTGGCACAAGTTGAAGGAATGCCAAGCAAGTTGCCCAACCTGCACTCCGAATTGCCCACCGGGCTTGGCATTTGAATTTGAAGCATGCACATGAGTGCTTGAATTATTATGTTCATGTTCGATACTGTAAGTTAGCTCAGTGATATTCGAGCAAAACAAAACTGGCTAACAGGGTTTTCACCTGGAGTAATAATCAGGACAACACTATGTTTGCTACCAATGATAGAGTTTTTTATTCCACTAATTGGGATGCCCATTTCCCTCTTGCCACCCTATGTGCTTTACCTAGAGTAGGCAGTGACCACTCTCCCCTTCTTTTGGATACCGGAGAAAACAACACTCCTACTTCTAGATTGTTTAGATTTGAAAAATTGTGGTTTAGTCACCCTGAGTTTATTACTCTGGTGCATAAAATCTGGAATACCCCCTCTCCTTTTGATTCTGCTATTGACACATGGCAATTTAAAACTAAGTTGTCCAGACAAAAGGTGAGAGGGTGGAGTATAAATATGGAGACAGCTATGAAGAGGAAGAAAAGAGAACTAATCCAAGAATTTGATATTCTGGATGTTTTCTCTGAGCAAAACAGATCTTCTCCTGAGGATATCCTCGGAATGAAAGCGAACAAAGAGGAGTTGAGTGATATCTGGAAAAAAGAAGAAACTGCGATGTGCCAGAGGTCTAAAGATTAAAAAAATTCTAGAAGGGGATAGGCATACGGCTTATTTTCATGCGGTGGCAAATCAACGTCGGAGAAAAAAAATCACCTTTCGGTTTTGAACAACCTAGATGGCCATGTCAATTCTACTAAAGATATGTTGGAGGTTGCCACTAATTTTTATAAAAACTTACTTGGATACGAACCTAAGCCGAATATTCATTTAAGTGACCATTTTTGGTTTGAGGATGAAATGGTATTCCAAGAAGAAAACATTAGTTTAGAAAAACCCTTTCCTGAGGAGGAAATCAAAGAGGCCATTAAGGGTTCATATGCTAATGGAGCCCCTGGCCCTGATGGCCTCTCTTTCCTGTTTTACCAAACTTTCTGGGGTTTAATCAAAAAGGATTTCATGGCCTTGGTTCGGGATTTTGAGGAGGGCTCTCTAGATATCCAGAGACTCAACTATGCTATTGTCACATTGATCCCTAAGGAACCCGATGCTAAGGATATGAAGAAATTCAGGCCTATATGCCTTAGTAATTGCTCTATAAAAATCTTTAGCAGAGCTATGGCTAATAGAGTGTCTCCCGTGGGACAAAGACTACTTTTTCTGTGTCAGTTTGCGTTTGTCCGAGGAAGATTCATTCTAGAAAGTGTGGTCACAGCCCGAGACCATCCATGAACTACATAACTTTGGCAAGCCTGGGGTTATCCTCAAATTATACCATGAGAAAGCTTATGATAGGGTTAACTGGGATTTCTTGGTGGAGATGCTAACCTCCAGAGGGTTTGGCAATAAGTGGATTAGGTGGGTCTTGTCCATCATCCAAAATAGCTCCTTTAGTGTCCGTATTAATGACACCAATGGACCTTATTGTGTTGGTGGGAAAGGCTTGAAACAAGGGGACCCATTCTCCCCCATGTTGTTCAACCTTGTGGCTGATGTGTTCTCCAGGATGTTAGCGAAAGCTGTTAGAACTAATGTTATTTCTGGGATTATTCCTTATATAGTACCTGATAGCTTAGTCTGTCTTCAATATGTTGGTGATACGGTGCTTTTCCTTGATCATAATCCTGAATGCGCCAGAAACTTAAAGTGGCTGCTTTCTTGTTTTGACCAGATATCTAGTATGAAGATTAATTATGATAAGTGTGATTTGTTGAGTGTTAATCTTGATGATGCTTCTTCCAAGTTGCTTTTCACAAATTTTTTGTGTTAAAATTGGGACTTTTCCCTTGAAATATTTGGGAGTTCCTTTGCACTATTTGAAGCTGAGGAGTTCCATCACTACCGATCGTCGCCATCGAGCACGCTTGCACGACGCCATGTCCGTGGTCTTTGACACCGATCTGCCCGATGGACTCGCGATGTCCCGACCACCACCATCAACCACCATACCCACGAGCAGAGGGACCTCTTCGGTCACGGGCACCACCCGGATCGGGGCCACCACCATCTACCCGGAGAAGAGATCCGACCCGTCCTGGGCCCAAAACTGATCCACCCTAGCACGAGCTCGGAGTCCTGGCCATCTCCGCCGCATGAGCATCCCGCACCGTCGGCGGAAGAAGAGAGGCACCACCGGCTCCCGCACCCTGTTGCCAACCGCCGCCGCGCAAGCCGTAGCGACTGACCTGCCGACCGATGTAGCCACCCTCGACGGCCGAACCAGAGCGAGGCAAGGGAAGATCCCCGCCACGACCTAGCCCTCCGCCCACCGGAGCCGCGAGGAGCAACCAAGGCCACCCAGATCCATGAACGACCTCGAGCAGCTCCCTCGCACCACGCCCGCAGCACCCGGCCAGATCCCTCGATGGATCCGGGGCACCACTACTCGCCCGTAGCACACCCCCTTCGCCAACAACCATGATCGCCTAGAGGCAGGGTCGCGACCTTCGGCCCATGCCTACCCGACTCGCGCCGCTCAACACACCAGACCGGCAGGGCCATCGCCATCCAGACCAGCGATGACCCGCCGAGCACGCACCACTGCACCTTCGGAATCCGCACAGCCGTCGCAGCCCTGCCATCTGCCCACGCTGCCGGCACGACCGTCTCACTTGCTGCTACCACACCTTTGACACGGTGCCGTCCCGCATTGTGCACACTATCGAGAGGGATAAACGCCCCGCCGCCGCCTACACTGACTGGGCTTTGCCCGACGGCGGCGAAGGGGAGGAAAGGCAAGGAGAGTGAGGGAAGTGGTGGAAGTTAGGGTTCACACCTTGCACACACTATCGGGCGAGACGAGTTTTCGATCTACTCGGATACGTGGCCTAGCTATTCTAGCCGGGCAAAAAAAAGTAATTGACACTTAAGTTGGTGCCAACGAAATGAGCAGTACACGTGAATATTTTCGTTCCCTATAGCTTCTAGTATGAACGCAACGTTTTTTTTTTTGGCAGTAGTAGCATTTTTCCAACCCGAACACATTTTTTTCAGCAGTAAAAAAGAACACATTTGGAAATTCCCCTGTCCCGAGTGCCCTAGTTGGAAATTTCCCTTTCCGTCCCCGTTGGGGACGGAAGCGCCGCCGCCGCCCTCGACCTGCCCACCCCGCTCCGGATCCAGCCCCAACGGCTACCCACCAGCTCCACTTTCCTTCTATACCCGCCGCCACACCACGCGCGCCACCTCACAAGCCTCCGGCTGCCGCAACCGCCTCTGCCCCGGCTATAAGGGCATGTACATTGGTATCTACTCAGCCGTCTGCAACCCAGCCCACGTAAGATTTTTGCCTGCGTGGAGGAAAGAGATTAACCAAAAGGAGACAGCCCGTCTGTTGAATTAACGATCGTCTATTCCCATAAAAATCGCCGCTTAACGTCGTGCTTTTTCCCGTTGTACGTGGGGAGTCTGTAAGGGCATGTACAATGGTCGATAAGGTAGTCTTATTTTAAATCTTGCATGCAATTTAGAGATGACAAAAAAAATGTCTACAATGGGTCATCTTTTAGCGTTATCTTTAATAACTAGTTATTGCTAAAAATATGATGAGACATATTGTGATAAGAGATCATCTCTTGCCTTCTCTTAATTAAGAGAAGACAAGCCTTCTCTTATGATTTTTCTCTTCTCCACCTCATCATTTATCCTACGTGGCATTGCTAAGATAGAACCATTGTACATGCCCTAACAAACCGCTTCTCTCTCTGGAGAAATCTGTTTTCTGTTTTTTAATCCCTCGCTTCGGCTGGACGGCACGGGTCAGCCACCACCTATATCGGTTTGTTACAGACAACTAGACAGACTGTGCGTTGTAATCTGCGTCGATAGTACAGCCTATATATGATGTGGCATGGTATTACAGACAGATCTTGTCTAAACAATTGTACATGCCCTAAAGGCGCGCCCTTTGGCCGGCCAGCTCCCCCTCTCTTCATCCGGGGCTCCGGGCCACTCCTCCCCTCTTCGCCCGGGCCGTGCCTCTCGCCTCGACTCGTCCTCGACTGGTGCCCCGCCTCCTCCCGCGCCTGGTTCTATCTCGCTCATCCCCGCTCGATTCGTCCGTTCGGAATAGAAGAATCAGATTTGGTTTTGCTCGTCCGCGGGGTTCTTGATTTATTTGCTTCTGCTCGTCCTCTCGGTCGTTCGTTCAGAAATTGCGTCTGCTTCATTCGATTCGATTCTGCTCGTCCTCGCTGTCGTTCGTTCAGAAATCGCGTCTGGTTCATTCGATTCTGCTCGTCCTCGCTGTCGTTCGTTTAGAAATGGCGTCTGGTTCATTCGATTCTGCTCTGCTCGTCCTCCCCGTCGTCCGTTTAGATCAGAATCGCGTCTGTCTTGATTTTGCTTGTCCTCGCCGTCGTCAGTTTAGGTAGAACCGCGTCTGATTTGATTCTGCTAGCTCGTTCTCGCCGTAGTCCGTCTGCAACCGCGTCTGATTTGATTCTGCTCGATCCCCTGTCTTGCTGTTGGGTTCGTTACGCGTGTTCTTTGTGCCGTCTCGTCGGGGTATCCGCGGAGGAAGCGAGCGGTCGGTCGGTCGGTTTGGGTCGTCTGGTTGCGAACTAGCAAGTCTGTTTGAGAAACTTCTGGGTGCGCTTCTGTCATTTGAGAGGCGCTCACGTTCCTGCGTTTCTTGTTCGCGCCGGGCCGATGTTCGCGTGTGCTTTTGAAATTGGGTTGCGGTTTATCGTGCTCGTTCAGATCGGTTCCTCTGTCCGGTCACCTGCGCTGTTCATCGTTATTTTCATATCTCAAACGCATGCGCCCTTTGATACTAGCGTGCTTGGTGGATGTTCAGATCTCAAACGCTGCGTTGTTCAGATTGGTTATTTTGAAATTGGATTGTTGGCCCTCTGTCGATTCTTGTTCTACTTGATGGATGTTCAGGGTGTTACTGCTTATGTTGTTTTCAATTTCTTAATTCTTGTCATGCTTTGCTTATGTTCCCATATATGGTGATGTGTATTCAGGGGTGCAAACCATGTAGGCAGAAAGTTTTACAAGAGTGCAAACCATGTAATTCCTCATGTTGCTGCTATTTCACAGTGCTTTAATTTCTTTATAGCTTTATCTGAATCACCCTCACTGCTCTAGAGAAATCAGTCTACTCGTTCAAGTTCTGGAATTTCTTTATAGCTTTCTCTGTTTGTGCCCCTACCTATCTCTGTTTCTTGTGTGCAAGTGTTCCATTCTGTGTGTGTGGCTTGATGGTGAATATGTGTGGCTTGACTCTGTGTGTGGTGGCTTGATTGTGTGTGTGTGTGTGGCTTGACTGTATGTGTTTGTGAATGTGTGTGGCTTGATGGTGAATATGTCTGGCTTGACTCTGTGTGTGTGACTGTGAGTGGCTTGACTGTGTGTGTGCGTGTGCGCGACTGTGTGAATAGTGCATTTGCTTGATGGTGTGGCTTGTATGCTTTGTTGAATGATTGGTTGTATAACTTGTTTTATATTGTTGTGGCACGATTGATTGCTGTTTGTTGAATGTGAACTCGTATCTTGACGAATAATCATGTATGCTAACTTGGTATTGGTAGTCCCTGATCATAGGTAACACACCTATTAGTTGTTTAGTGTAGACTGACTATTCTTTTGTCTGAACTTTTTTTGTGATTATGTCTTCACATTGCACTGCTCCCTGATCCATATCGACATGGCCACGCTGTCTGATGAGGATAAAGATGTAAGGAACTCTTCCCAAGAGTCTCTCTTGCTCCTTGTATTAACTTGGCAACTAGACATGTTAAGAAAAAATGTTGTTTTCATGAAACTGGAGCTCCTTGCTGCAACCCATTATATGACTTTATGAGCATGCACCACTTTCAGGTTATGAAAAAATGGGGCGCTCCAAACAAGATTGACTTCCTCTCTCTTTCTTATACAAGGCATGCAGAAGATGTGCAGCAAGTAAGTAACTCATTATATCGATATTTAGAGTGTATTACTTCACACTGCCATCTTTCCCAACAGATTGAATTTTTTTTTATATTGATATTTTGTTGAATAGTATCACATGTTTGTTTGCATTTCATACTTTAAATGTTCCTAATGTTGATAGTTTTTTTCCTGCAATAGGCACGGGAGATCCTCTCTAAAGCACCAGCAGCAGCCAAGAAGATTGAAGAATCCAATGAAAGTTCTGATTCTGAAAGCTCTGACTCTTGAGGTATTCATTTACCTACCGATTTCGAAGTGGAAGCTTCATCATTTAATAGCATTTTTAATTATCCTTTTGCCTGATTTCACCATGTTTCAATTCATTGGTTTTCAGAAGCCAGCTACTGAAGTGAAGAATTCTGCGGTTGCTACTGCACAAAAGAAAAACCAGGAATTGGACGGCTCTGACAGTGATTCTGATGATTCATCAGAAGTAAGAATCATATTTCTAGCAATGCATGTCTAAGGGAGATATAATTGAGTACAAAAGCATAAAACATAATTCTTGCACTTACCATTCCCCTGATCTTGTCGTTTAATTCTGTGGAGTACTCATATTTCTTAGTCCTAACTGGAAAACCGTTTGCAGGATATGGCCACTAAAAAACCAGTGGCCAAGAAAGTGGTAGAATCCAGTGACAGTTCTGATTCTGACTCTGAGGAGGTATCAGTCTACTAGTTATATGAAAACTAAGGCTTCATCATTCTGTCTTTGTAATGTGATACTAACATTTTCAATATATTTCCTGGATACCACTGCTAAACCAGTTCAATCTTCCAAGGCTGTTGCTGTTAAAAAGAATAAAGAATCTAGTGATAGCTCAGATTCTGACTCAGATTCAGATTCTGAAGTAAGTTCTCTATTGTACTTGTTTACTCTTGGTAACTTCTCTTGTGTGATATTTGTATTTCTTAAAGATTGTTTTGCTGCTAGAAAATCTTTTGTCTATGCCATCTTTCTAATGCGGTTACTTTCTATGTCCAGGATACCACTGCTAAAACAGTTTCTGTAAAGAAAGAAGAATCTAGTGGTAGCTCAGATAATGACTCGGATTCAGATTCTGATGAAGTGTTCTGTTACTTGCTTACTCTTGGTCACTCTTTTTGTTGTGCAATGTTTAAAATTCCTTCCAATGTTTTGCAGCCAGCAAAATCTACTATTCGTGGTAAGAGGCCTCTGACAACAGAGAAAAGGAGTGAACATGTACGCATTATTTTTAAAATTTATTTTCTTGAAAGCATTGTCTTCTGTGATATTTTTTGTACGATTGATCTTGTTGTAATTCAACATTTGCAGTCCAAGGATGATTCTGATGATAGTTCTGATGAGAGTGATGAAGATCCTGCACTAAAGAAGCCTAAGGTACTTAATTTTTGGTGTTTGCTTTTTCATCTGAAGATTTTGATTTATATTGCATTTCTTATTCTATCCCAGGATTCATCTTCTGGTAGTGCCAAGCCAGTCTCTAAGGTTGCCAAGAAAGAAAGCAGTGGTGATGATGACAGTTCTAAAGAGAGCTCCAGCTGTGATGATGAAAACGATCAATCAATGTCAATGGCAAAGTCCAAGCAGAACGAAGTATGGTTTGAGTATATTTATGCTGTTGTAATTTTTCCTCTTAGATGGTAATCAGCCTCTAACTAGCTTCCTATTTTCAGGAACAAAGATCTGAATCACCCTCACCCCTCTAGAGAAATCGGTTTAGTCATTCAAGTTCTGGAAATTCTTTATAGCTTTCTGAGTTTACTTCAGTCTTGCATGTGTTAGCTTTCTGTTTGTGCCCCTTTCTATGTCTGTTTCTTGTGTGCAGGCGCTCCATTCTGTGTGTGTGACTATGTTGCTTGACTCTGTGTGTGGCTTTTTTGTGTGTGTTGCTTGACTCTCGCTGTGTGTGTGGCTTGATGGTGAATATGTGTGTGGCTTGACTGTGTGTGTGCTTGACTTGTGTGTGTGTGACTGTGTGTGTGGCTTGACTCTGTGTGTGGCTTGATGGTGAATATGTGTGTGGCTTGACTGTGTGTGTGCTTGACTTGTGTGTGTGACTGTGTGTGTGGCTTGACTCTGTGTGTGGCTTGATGGTGAATATGTGTGTGGCTTGACTGTGTGTATGCTTGACTCTCTGTGTGTGTGACTGTGTGAATATTGCATTTGCTTGATGGTGTGGTTTGTATGCTTTGTTGAATGATTGGTTGTGTATAACTTGTGTTTTATATTGTTGTGGCCTAACACTGCCTTTGCCGGTCCCAAGCCCGGGTGTGAAAATGTGGAGGGAGCTGCAGTTACCTTCTTTGTATTGCATTACGAGTGTCAATAGAAATTACACAGTTTAGGTTATTGTCCTAATAGAATAGTGAATCTTCACATAATTTGGTAGCATGCGATTCAAGCTTTAAAATGCATCCTTCCTTGCTATAAGCTTACTGATTCCTTTCTGAAGTTGTACGAGGTCAGTGTTTTTCTTATACGATACCAAAGGGAAGCGAGTAGCTAAGAATCTAGGCCTATAAGGGTTCGATTTTTCTCCCTTATTGATTTCTTTTTACGGTGCCTTCTCAGCATGACGCGTGTGGTGCTTTGGTTTTACTTCTGCGTGATTTTTTTAGGTGGAGAGGTCCACCGCTTTGACTGTCTCCTGACGCTCTGACTGTTTCCATCTTAGGTGATGTGTGCTTTCTGGTTTTGATTGTGTCTCCTTGTTTGCCATGTATCAGTTTTGTATGTCAGATTGTTTGGGCCGATTTTTCTGGGCTCTTTTCATGGTACGGGTGTGTTCCTTTCTTTTTTCTTCTGCTGCTATAAATAAGCTATCTATGTCTGTTTTTTTCCATTTCTTGTGTGCACGCGCTCCATTGTGTTTGTGTGTGTGTGATGTGCCCCTATCTATGTCCGTTTCTGTCTGCTTCTTTTGTGCATTGTGTGTGTGTGACTCTGTGTGTGATGTGCCCCTATCTATGTCCGTTTCTTGTGTGCAAGCGCTTGACTGAGTGTGTGCTTGTGTGACTCTGTGTGTATTGCATTTGCTTGATGGTGTGGCTTGTATGCTTTGCTGAATGATTGGTGTGTTTTGTATTGGTGTGGTTTAACACTGCCTTTGCCGGTCCCAAGCCCGGATGCGAAAATGTGGAGGGAGCTGCAGTTACCTTCTTTGTATTGTTTTCCTGTCCTAATCGAATAGTGAATCTTCACATAATGTCGTAGCATGTGATACAAGCTCTGAAATGCATCCGTCCTTGCTATGAAAAATCTAGCAAGTTGTAATTGTCTAGAATTTGTCCGTCTCCTAAATTAATCTCGCTGGTTTCTTAAATCTTGTCAGCATCGATGTTCTTTTCTGCTAATATATACACTTCTTTTCTTCTAAAACCAGTCATCTGTTTTTAATTTGGCTTTAGGTTGAATTTTGTGGCGGAGATCAGATCATCATATTGTCCTCTTGATTGAATCAATCTGGTATTCTTTTCTCTCTGCTATTAACTGTGCTTCAAGGTGAAGTTCTCTCCTTAGTTGATTCCGTTGGTACGGCGCTAATTAATGTCACTGGATATGCCTCAGTGATAAGTTGAACTACTTGGGAAGAAACTAAGCTGGCACCTATTAGCAACATGCAAAGCAAAAACATTACCTACTGACTGACTGGCTGTGTATATTGCTTTCACTGCTCGATCTTACATTCAATAGAATTGCATGATTTGGACAACTAAGTTAGCAGCGCTACGCTACTAGTATATACTACCTTGATACGCTTAATAATCCCAGCTCTAGTCTCATCTAGTTTAAATCTTAATGTGAGCAGGTGGAAGGGAGACATCCTCATCCTGCTGCTGCTCGGCCTGGTGGCATCGAACTGCATGCGTGAATGCAGTAGGTTGCTGTTATCTGGTGAAAAGACAAGTGTTGTGTAATTTATATTATTGGCAACAGGCAAGCTTTTATATATGAGGTTGAGAGAAGAACCGGTAATGTAGCTGCATGGTTGCAGTCGCTTGTTGTAATCTGAAGGAAGAATTTGTGAAGATAGTGGCAGCGAGTTAGTTGTTTATGGACATGTGTTTGGGCAGGAGCCATATGTAACAGTTGTAATGATATGTTGGCTGCGCCTACTCTGCTTAGAGCAGAGAAGAGCGGAGCAGAGCAGATCAGAGTGTTGATATTTAGAGAAGTAGAGATGCAAGAGGTTTTTCTTTTGGCAGAGCAGAGCCTTGCCTTTCAGTACTTGCCCTGGCTACCCTTTCTGAAAGATTTTTTTTCTTTTCTTTAGGCAATTTTGGAACTATAACGTGAATAATAAGTAAGTAGATATCAATTAATTAACGTGATCAGGCAAAGCAGTCCTCAGTTTGCAGCATCTTTTGTTGTGCAGTAGTATGGGCTGGTGCTGGATGATGGAAAGCCATGGAATCTGAACAACTGCAGAACTGATATCATCCAAGCACTTCGTGGTGTGGAAGGTGTCCTGCAACATACCTTATTTCCCTACTTGGGAGGGTTTGTTTTGGGAGAAGGCTTCAGGTTTTGAGGAATCAATCAAGTACAAAAAACTGACAAATGCACAACGTTCTGGGCTTACTCAAATCCCCAACAGAAGATTTACCCTCTTGTGGCAATTCTCGAGCGAGCGGAGCTGAAAACGAAGACGAAAGATTTTGCCAAAAATGTGGTGGTCGCCAACCATGCATTTAATCGTGCAAACGTATATGTTGGTTTCCACTTTCCAGGTTCAGCTAGAATATTAACTGGGTCCCCGGCCCGGGTCAAAGCCCCTCCTCCAGCAAGCAATGAACAAGATCGTGAAGGTAATAACCGTGCTAGCTGTAGCAAATCTAGCTCTATGGAAATATCTCTGCTGTAGTAAAAAGTAATCTTATTTGATAAATGACATGCTATCCTGCTCTGTATGTGTTGTGGGAGAGCATAAGAAAGGGTCTTCAGTTGTATTCATCTGAACCCACCGAGCCATATCTGTCTTCACACAGAACTACGGAGGGATGATCATCAATTAAATCATATGGTTTGTGGATGACAAAAATGTCTATCAAGTTACCATTTCTTATTTTCAATCCAAGAACTGGTCAAGTATTTCTGAAGGTTTCCTGTATGGGCAGGATAATCCCCAAGTCAAGGAGATGAGATGCATATCCATTCAGCCACAGCATGGAACTCGCCAGATGGTTCTTTATAACATACTCCCTCCGTTCCTAAATATTTGTCTTTCTAGAGATTTCAATAAGTGACTACATACGGAGCAAAATGAGTGAATATACAATCTAAAATATGTCTATATACATCCGTATGTGGTAGTCTATTTGAAATGTCTAAAAAGATAAATATTTAGGAACGGAAGGAGTATATACGATAATTGGTTGAAAAGTATCTCGTCCTACACTGCATTCTCTGGAGTGTCTATGAGTAGTCCAGTCTATTATTAAATTTTGAGTATATTTAAGAAGTATTGAACTTGTATTATTAGGGTTGTCGTCACCATACCGGCACCCGTACCTGTAGTATGATACTTGTTATGTTGTTGTTGAACTGGCAACAGAAGAAGAGAGTTCGATGCTTTAATTATCAGAGCGCTTCTCTGCTGGCTGCTGCCCCTCATGCTTGAGTTCCATGCAAGTTGACTAATGGACGTGCTTTCCCTTTTAGAATCCTTAGATTGTTATTACTACTACATCATAACAAGAAAGGAGATGAAATGCATGAGGAAGGATTCAGATTAGTCAGAGATGGAAGGAGCATTGGAATGGTCACATGAATAAGATGCAGCCTTATGGGGTCTCTCTCTCACCTACAGAAATACCAGCACAATGAGATCAGCCTGAATGGAATTATGGCCATCAGCCTGTCATCTATATTCTACTTATAGAAGGCCTACAGAAATATCCTACAGTAATTATTCTCATCTATATACTCTACTTACAAGGCTACCACCGACAGGTATGATATGAGCATAAAGTTCTTGTTTCTGTTATGTGCAAAACACATCCAGCTACTGTGCCAACTTTCATTCAAATTATAAAGTTACTGTTGCTGTTTCTGTATGTTGACTGAAAAACTTGGTTGACTCTTTGTTATCTGGACAACTTTGGTCATTACATTTCAAAGTTTTGAAATCAGAGAGCTACAGAGATAAGCAAAAGGAAACTCCCCTAGTAGGGATGATTGGTAGGTAGTAGCATTTTCAATAGAATTTGATTTGATGGGATTGTAGCCCAGATCGAATCGAACACATAACCTAAGTGAGCGAGGTCATGAGAAAAGATAAAAGAACAGCAAAACTGCTACGGTTGAAAAGAAAGAAAATGGTGATCAGGATGCTAACCAAGTACACTAAATAGGACTCTGCTCCAGCTGATCTGTGATGTCCGAATTAACAAGAGGCTGCACGGCACGCTTGACGCCCTCGTCGACCCACTCCAGCGACTCCCACCACCTCATCTGGACAAGGGGGACGCTGATGTTGCGCAGCCTCCGCGGCATGGTTGTCATCAGGAATGGGAGCCTCTTCAGCTTTGGACAGAAGGATATCTCCATGGTCTCGAGGGACGGGAATGTCACCTCGGGGTCGCAGAGGCTCGACAGCCCGGGAAGGCTCTGCAGCTCAAGGTATCTGAGACAAGGGAAGCTATGGACCGGTGCTTGCCCCCTGTCTTCATCCCCGGCGCTGCCGTCCTTCTTCTTGGTCCGAACGATCTGTTTCATGCCGCCGCAGTTGTTCACAAGGATCCTCTCGAGGCAAGGCAGGTGCATGGCCCATGAAATGTGCCTGAGACTCTGGCAGTGCACGACTGCCAGGTAGGTCAGCCTCGGAAAAAGAGACTCCGGAGCCACTCTCTTCCAGATGACCCCCTTCAGGCTGCGCAGGCTGTCGAGCGTGAGCGATCTGAGCACGTCGAACTGGGAGACTGCTCCTTCCGTGCCGCTTCTCACCAGTATCTGCTGCATGCAGCACTTGTAGATCGTCAGGTCGTATAAGCTCGCTTGCACCGAGGAGCTCGAGAAGCAGCCATCGAGGAAGCTGAATGTTGGTGTCCCTGTCAGCCTGCTCAGATGGATGGATCTAACAGGGAGGCCGGGGAACTTGCCTAGCAGTTGGTATGCCACGTCACTTTTGACCCCGATATCCACAGCTTTCAAGTTATCCAGGAAGTCCAATTCCGGGAACAATGATAGTGTATAGTTTGCGTGTGTCAGAGACCTGGGACGACAGCAGGTCAAGCACTTGCAGTTCCTGCAGCCTTGATATGGTGCCCTTTGGTACAGTGTGTATCGGGTTGCCTCTTAGGTATAGGAATTTGAGCTTGGTGAGGTGTCGAAGGTCCTTGGGCAACTCAGTGACGTAATTGTATGACAGGTTGAGGTACTCTAGATCTCCCAGAGCACAGACTGCTAAAGGCAGAACACGAATGTGGTTCTGACTCAAATCTAGGTATGTCAATGAAGTGAAGAGGTAAATATTTCCAAGTGCCTTCTCGTTGAACTTATTATCTTGAAGAAGCAGTGTCCTGAGTTCTGTAGAACCAGAACCTAGAAAACACTTGGATCTGACACTGCAGCCCATGCTATTTTCATTCAGGCCACCACCAAGATATGGAAGTTCTTCCAGTCCGTTGCCCATCATTGACAGATACTCCACCCTGTTCCAAGGGATGCACTTTCTAGACGCAGTTTTGCCGATCGCTGCGTGAACGACCCATTTGTTATTGTTTTCACCGCAGCCGCAAGATATCCATATCGCCATATCACGGATCACATCATGCATTTTGAGGTGCTTACTACTGTCCACAGTACCTTCCAGCAAAGATGCAGCTTGCAGGTGACCTATTATGTTGTAGCCTTCACTGTAAGAACTATGTATGTCACATTTATTAAGCAGACCTAAGCCCATCCAACACTGGATCAGATCGTCTTTAGCAATAGGAGAATCTTCTGGCCACAGTGAGCAAACCAGGAAACAACGTCTCATGGTATCATTCCCTAAGCTATCATAGCTAAGTTTTAACTTGAAGTAAATTATGTTCTCCACAGACGTTGGATCATCCGCATCATGGCCAGATCGTCGCAGTAGACGAATAGCTGTTTCCCATTCACCTGGATCTTTCTTTGGATACATTGCCTTTCCGGTAGCTATCAACGCCAAGGGCAGGCCCTTTAGCTCCTTCACAAGCTCTCTTGAAAGGGCTCCAATGTGCGGATTGGATAAAAGAATCTCTTGGCCAACATTCTCTTGGAAGAGCTGCAATGCCTCATCTTGCCTCAAGCAATCCACTTTTATCTCTTTTCTGACCTTCATTGTACCACACACAACTCGTGACCTTGTTGTGAGTACTACTTTCCTCTTGAATTGATCAATAAATCCAAGAGGATGTGTGATACCAGCTGCTTGCAAGTCCAACGGTTCCCAGAGGTCATCCAGCAGTACAAGAAAACTCCTCCTGCTCAGGAAGTCAGAAATGATATTGGCTTGAGACTCTATATCGTCATCTTTCCTTAAGCTGAGTTTCTTTACTATTTCAGCTTGGATTTTCTCCACTGAACAATCTTTTGAGGCTGTAACAAAAATAACAACATCGAAGAAAGAGTCTCCTAGAAATGAGTTGTTGATCTTCTTCAGAAGATGAGTCTTTCCCACTCCACCTAGACCCCATATCCCAATCATTCCAACCGGAGAATTCCTAATGCACCTGGCAGCCTCCTGCATATTATGCTCTTCACTGAGCAATCCACTAGATGAGACAGGCATTTCTCGGACCGATGGTGGCAGTGGCTGGACTGCGACAACACTAGTGTCAATCTTGGCATACTCCTGGGCTTTCAGAAGCTCCTTTTCAGCACTCTTGCTGATTTTGTAGTTTGACCAGCAATTCAGAGAGATGCACCCAAAAACTTGGCATCTCTCATCATACACCTGCCTAATTGCTTCTTCATCAGACTTGATGGCGTCCACATTTTCAAGCCACTTCCGCACTTCATTTTTTGCTGTCATGCCATTTCTCTCGGCAATCTCAATCTCATACCGGACATCGTTGCCCTTGGCGATCAAACCCTGGGCTGCTTCTTGAGATGCTTCACGTTTCTGCTAGCCGTGAAGGGGTACATTACATGCTTGAAGACGATATGGTAAATTGGAGTAATCAGAGTGTTGACTATGCCAACCACATATGCCATTGTTGTAAGCCTGTAAGCAGCACAAGAAAATAAAACGCCCTTGAGGAAGCTCTGCAAGATAGATAATATTTTTGTTAACTAGTGGTCCCAAGTGAGCAGTCAGACATATACTCCCTCCGTCCCATAATATAAGAACGTTTTTGTCACTAGTGTTGTGTTAAAAACGTTCTTATATTTTGGGACAGAGGGAGTAGATGGTAAGAGCCAGAGCATATCAATGTGCTGAAGAACATGTACTTACCTTCTGGTTTGGACTAAGCAAGTTTTGAAGAAGTGATGAATTATATGGAGATTCTTGTTATGAAAGTGCCCGAGTTGCTACCGTGTAGGGTGGAGGAAAACCTGCAGTTATAAAGAAATTTATTAATAACGACATGAACATGATCTACCTTTTGTGGGTAGGAATAGGGTAAAGAATCCAAGGATTTATACATCAGTTTCAGGACTGAATGGTTTTTTCTTTTTTAGCAAAAGGCTCTCGAGTGGGTAGTCACATTCAGTCCATTGTAGAGGTACAAGGGGTACCTTTGTGTGTATTCATCATTACTTTCTCAGTTTCTCTTACGCTAAAACTGGATCGTGCCTGGAGGATTTATATTTTTATTTGTTGCTCGAATGCGCATCATTTGCATATGCAGGAAGAGCGCATCTAAGGTGTGAGAAAAAGAACACCAAATGAAAAGAAAAAAAAGGGAAACTGAAAGGCCAGAGTCAGCTATCTGACGATGGGATTAATTGCCAGGATGATAAAGGACAGCAGATGAGACATAGTTTCACCAGCTGCCGGGTGTTGTACACTTGTACTCCGTCCGTCCCAAAATAAGTGTAAGCCAGCAGAGTTTACAAGATCCAAAAGCGTCGCCATGACCTCCAATCCAGGTTACAACTCTATCTGGTTGGGGACATTTTGGGCAAATTCAGGTGACGCTTGCGGATGGTTGCATCACAGATCGCGCAGCCCAACCGAAATGAAGCTAGAAACAGAGTACCTCTAAATATGCATACAGGAGACGCAGAGAAGTGATGGATGGCCAGGAGTCGGGACTAACTTCAACTTGCCTGCCCCACGCGGATCGGGTTGGGAGCAGGATCGATGGCTTCCTCCAACGGTTCGGCCAAGCCCAAGCTCGCCCGAGGCTTCACCCAGCCAGATCCGCTCGCTCGAGGCAGCACTTGTAGGTGTAGAGGATGGACGGACTGCGGCAGTCTCCCCAACGCCCGACCCCGACCGGAGCGCGCGCCTCGCCGATGGTGGTCTAAAATCCCAAATCCACCAAACCGCAGATATGGTGTTGGTTGACTGACGACCCTGTGTAGAGGATGGACGGACTGCGGCGATGTGAACCAGGGCGTGGCCAGAGCAGTGAATTTTTTCGCTAAAATGGGTGTTTTTGATGGATTGGCCCACCCCAACAAGGTTTAACAATGCTCGGCCCTACTCATCCTATTTTTCTGACTCCGCCACTCGGCGTGGCAGAGGAATCTTCCTCCTACTACTCGCCGAGCGAGCGACAATCATGGATGGGTGTCGACTGTCGAGCATCTCCAGCCAGCAGGCGCTCCATACACGCCGAGCTTATCCGCAAGATTCCCTCACCGTGTCTTCGAGTTTTTTGTTTCCCACCACTCTTTTTCTTTTCTTTTGAAACGGGGAAAACACTTGCCATTTTTATTAATTAAGAAGAGAGTGAGAATTGGCCCGTTATTTACGGGAAACAGGCTAAAACCGATACAACCCAACCCAACCCACATGACGTTGGTACCACCGACCAACCTGGCCACCTACACGGAACACATAGCTCCAAAGAAGAAAGACATCCGCCGAGGAGTCGCAAGCGTCATCGTCACCATCGGGTGCCCCCGAACGGGCGACTCCAACTTCGCCGTAGAGCTCCATCATCGAAGCCAACCCGCAAACAACTGCATAGAAGCCATGACGGCGCAATGCCAACAGAAGACCACACGCGCGAGCAACCGACAGCTCCAACTTTGATGACAAGCGTTGCAAAGGAAATATGCAAGACTTGCACCAACCGTGCCCTCTGCAACCGACCACCAAGTGTCTATCATCGTCGCCACCTGGAGCCGCTCCACCGCTGCTCCGACTCAGAGCAACCAAGCAACCCATGGAAGAGCACCTCGGACACGCTAGGAAGAACCGACTACCGAAGTCCATGCCACGATCCAAGCTCCTCTCGATGTCATCATGCTGCCAAAACAGGAACCAGCACCCCGCCTCAGCAAACCATGCACGTGGCCAAGATGTCGCGATCCACCGGTCTCCCAGACGTGGGCGGCTCCGAGACCATGCCCCAAGGAGAAGAAAGATGTGAAGACGCCTTCATTGCCCAATCCAGCGGATCTGAGGTTTCCCTTCGGAGCGAAATCCATGGGAAGGAAGGGCACACCTCCATGCCGACGCTTCGGATAAAGGTCGCGGCACCCGCGGGCGCCGCCGCCGCCGGTTCCGATGAGGATCAGAGAAGGGATTCCTCCTAGAGATGTGCCAACCACCTACCGCCAGCGACCGCCGGCCACCAACCACCACCCCTGCAAAGAACAAACTCCCTTTAGACGCGAGATCCCTTGATCCACCGCACCCGAACACGAACCACCACCCTGGTCATAGTCGCCGTCCACCGCCGCAGCACCACCGTGACCACCACCGCCATAGTAACCAGCTCTGTATCGCAAGGACGACCACCTAGATCGAAGACCAAATCCAGATCAGAGCAACCCGAGTGAGCAGCGGAGAAGCTAGCAGGCCCGCCACCCGCGCACACCTCACGCGCTAGAGTCGTCGCGCCTGCCGCGCCAGCTGGTTGCCACGCCCGGCCTACGCCAGTCGCCGCAGGGCCCGGCCATTGATTCGCACCCTGCGCACACATTTGGAGCCCAGTACCGTCGTGCGCACCTCGCCACGCCCAGGCCACGCCGAGAGCCCAGACTGGGGTCGCCGCCCGGCCCCGGCGCTCCACCGCACCACGTCGCGCTCGAGGGCCCGCGCACCGCCGCCTGTAGTCGACCGGAGACCCCCCCTCCCCCCGCGAGAGTGGGGCCTGCCGCCACCGTGGCTGGGGGCAATGGCAACGACGGAGGAAGGAGACGATGGGGGAGAGGGCCGGCGGCGGGTGGCTATGTTTTCCCGAACCGCCCGAGCTAGGCGACACAAGGGTCGGGGGAAGAGGTATCCTCCAGAGAGCACATGCTGCGAGCGGCCGGAGATCTGCACCACTCTTATACAAAGTATCTACGTTCACAGATATAAGATGTTTTAGATATTTCCATATGAGGGCCAGTTAGACATACAGACTCGCGATCTAGCGCCGCCGCCACCCAACACCATCGCCAGATCCCTCCTCCGCTGCCACCTCCCCCAGCCACACCTTCCTCCCCTCGCCGTTGCCTGAGGCACCCTCCGGTAAATTCCGGATGTCGATGTGTCGGCTGTCGCCTCCATTTCGGCCCTACAACCGCATTCTGCGCCACACGGCTGACATAGGCACATCAGCGCGGCAACATAGCGATGCAGCTGCAGCTCCAAGCACCTACTGCCCTTCCTCTCACCGTTGTGGCGTATGGAAGCCATTTGATCTGCCGGCGGCGAAGAAATGGGGATTTTCTTGACCTTCGGGGCGATTGGGGGCTTTTCTAGATAAGTCACTTGGCATACTTGGGCTATAAGGCTCGGCGATGCACGGGAATAGAGGCATCGATGTTCGCATCGCACCGTTGCAGCGCCAACGCGTGGCAATTGGTGAAAAATGGGCGGGGTGGATGCGCGCTCACAAGCGTTCTGGCGGCAACAAAACTAGTCCAGTCCAGCCCTTGCCGCAGCGTGGAGTGATTTGACAAGTTGCGTGTGCTAACACTAGATAATATCCACAGCATACCCTCTATACTAGACCGTATACCCTATTATCTCCTTGTATTGTTGCTAGGTGATACCTTGGATGAGGAAGACAATTATAACTCGATGGAAATCCACTAAATCCACAACGTGGAAATTTTCTAGGTACAACATACCCGTAGCAACCAGCCGGCGCCCGCTCCCCCTCAATCGTGAGTGCTACTTTCACCGCCGTCCCGGCACTCGTCTCCAGCGTAGGAAACGACGGCGACGTGTCGATGCGCGACGCCATCCTCCTTCTCCCACGATGGCTGCCAGCTGATGCCTCCTCGCATGCTCACAAACCTGGATTTCAAGTGATCTTGCGGATGGCACGACGAGACTAGAAGGGAGGAGAAAGGAAGGAATGCGACGGAGGATGCTGCAATCCGGCAAGGAATTTAGGGGGGGGGGGGGGGGAGACGGTTGGAGTTGAGATTAGGTGCACCTATGCCTCGCTTCGAGCGAGATAGGACGTCTCCCTGAAGGCAGCTGCCCGATTGGGCCAGCCCAGCACAGACAAACCTTCAAAGTTTTTTTTCTTTCATTTTTTTACATTCACATTCATTTTTTTAGGTTTTCTTGTATTTCAAAATATTCTGAATATATCTATATCTATCTATATATATATATATATATATATATATATATATATATATATATATATATATAAAGGGTCCTATTACACACTACCAATCCTTGACATCACACTCTCCATGATACTAGGGTTAGCCCTGATCATTGTGACTTTGTGAGGTGAAAAGTGTTCCTGAAATCCTGCTTGCATGCATCAATGGACCATATGGACCAACATCCAATAATTAGGATTTTCATGAAGAATTCCCATTGGTATATGTGTCTAGCATCAATGGTCACGGACCGAAGCTGAAGAATAAATGCATTCTATCTTCCACATTGTAGTCATAGTAAAGGGCACATTCCACTAAAAAGCAAAGGGCGCATTGTGTGCTATCAAGTTCAAAAATATTAATCATACATTTAGAAAATGTTAAATGTGTATAGAAGAAATGCTTTTGATGTATACAAAAAATGTACAATGTGTATGAAAAAAAGTAGAAATAAAAAGGTACAAGTTTTCAATATTTTGAAAAATGATAATTATGCATTTAGAAATGTTAAATGTGTATCGAAGAAATGTATACAATTTTTTAAAATTTGTATGGAAATAAATAGACATAAAAATATAATTTTTAATATTTTTAATCATGTATCTGGACAATGTTAAATGTGTATATGAAAAATGTTCCCGATGTATACAAAAATGTAGAACGTGTATGGCAAAATTATATATAAAGATATATGTTTAAGAAAAATGTTAATCATGTATTTGGAAAACTTTAAACATGTATATATAAAATGTTCCTGATGTACAGAAAAGACTATTCAATGTTTATTGAAAAAGTAGACATAAAAAATATATGTTTAAAAAATGTTAATACTATATTTACAAAAAATTAAATGTGTCTATAAAAAATGTTCCTGATGTATACAATTTTTTTTTACAATGTGTCTAGAAAATGTATACAGTATAGGTTGTCAAAAGTGTTAGTCATGTATTTAAAAAATATTAAATATCTATATTAAAATGTTTTTGTGAATACGAAAAATGCAAAAATATGTATGAAAAAATGGACATCAAAAAAATGTTGAAAAAATGTTAGTCATGTATTTTAAAAAAATCACACAGTTTACAATAATGTTTATCAAAATAAATAAATGTTCAGCGTGTACCAAAAGAATTGCTGACCATTTATTTTTAAAAGTGTTCATAACATGTTTTTTAAGAACAAATACACATCATGTATTTGAGAAATGTAGAACGCGCATCCAGAAAATGTTCAACGTGTGCACCATTAATGTACACTGTGTTTAGATATGTGTCAAAGAAAGAGGAAAAATGATGAAAAGAGACAAAGAAAGATAAGAAAGCAGAGAAAAAACCAGAGAAAACAGAAGTATAATAAAAAACAAGGAAGAAACAAAAGAAAACTAAACATAACCCATTGCAAAAAGAAGCAAAGAAAATGGGAGAAAAGTGAAAATGAAGAAAAAAGGAAAAGAAAGAAAAAACCCAAGAAAGAAACTAAGAAAACTAAAGAAAACAAAGAAAAAAAGGAAACCAATAAAGAAATGAAAAAAGTGATGAAAACAATAAACAGGAGAAACACAGATAACCGAAAACCATAAAAGAAATAGGGAAAATGGAATGAAAAAGAAAAAAGCTTCCAAGCTCTCACACTTCGCGAGCAGACGAACAGGCTGGCCCGGGTGCAGGAAAAAGCTTCAGTCGAGATAGTTTGATACTCTCGCCATAAGCGAGATATAGTTCTCGTGGCTCAGATCAACGCCCTTACACCGGCATTGTGCTCAGTCCCTCTCGTGGACGGCCCAGGTTATACGAATTTCGGCCCGCTCCATGTGTACCCATCGCGCTCCCGTGAACGAGACGGACCTGGCGAAACGCGACGGCTGCCAAGATCCGCGCCGCGCCCAGCAGCCCGCCGCCGCGTTCGACGAGGGAGCTCGGGCACGCAAGATCCGCGCCGCGTAGCCTCGCCGCCTATCGAGAGTCTGATTCGGAGATCTGCGGGATGCGGGCCAGCGGCGCGGCAGCGCCGTGGGCAGTGGAGCGGACGCGCACCTCTAGGACGACCCGGACGGCGCCGCCATCCCGGCGCTCCTCGACACCCGCCTCGACGCCGACAAGCTCGACGCCCTCAAGCACCTTCTCGCCCTCATCTCTCGGGGCGTCGACGTCGCCCACCTTCCCCGCAGGTACGGCTAGCGTCCCCCCTCCTCCCCTCTCGTCTTGTCTCACGCCGTGGATTCAGGCGACGGAATTGCCCATGTGCTTGTTGCGCAGGCGGCCGCGAACTTGGCGGTGTAGTCGCTTGAGGTGAAGAAGATCGCCTACCTGCTCCACTACGCCGCCCTCATCTCCACTTCTCCCTGCAATGTGACAAATCAGAGCCAAATTCTAAGTGGATTTGTTTGCAATTTTGTTTTCTTGTCTGTGATTAGTTGAGACAGATCGGAGCAGTTGCATACTCCGCATAATTTCTCCACTAGCCGATCTGAACGGGATGGTGTTGAGATGATGCATCCCTTTTCTCCTTCCTCTTGATATATTCTCTCTTTTTCTCCGGTGATGTCCTCCCTTTCAATCACAAGTACCGGAGGAAAGCTGTCCCAAGTCATGGCTGGTCTTTTGTGGTTGCTTTTCTCCCTCTTCAACCTCCCATGTTGAGGCCTGCTGTGCAGTCTTAGGTCTTGATTCTAGCTGTGAGTAATCCTAGTTGAACAGACATGACACGTTTGCATTCAGGCAAACTACTCCCTCCGTTCGCAATTAGTTGTCTTGGAAATGGATGTATCTAGAACTAAAATACGTCTAGATACATTCATTTCCGCGACAAGTAATTCCGAACGGAGGGAGTATTTTGTGAGGAAGTCTGAAACCTGTACAATGCTTCTCCAGTGAAACTTCTGTCTGCTTCCAGGCATAGTGCACGGAGTGAAAAAATCCACAAAATTAAAATATGTCCAGTGAAACATATTCCAACCTGAACAGAATTGATGTTTTGCACTCCGGAGGTTAGAAATTAGAATGTGATGTTGCAATTTAGTTGTCTGAAAAAGTCTGAACCATATGCATTGTTTCTCTAGTGAAGAAACCATACCTGTCCTAGTATAGTGCAGTGAGTTAAAGCATCGAGCTTTGCTTTGTGCGTGTGCTCGCACGGATGCTGATGGTGTTTTTCCATTAATAGTTTAATACTACTTCTCTAAATTTTGGAGCCATTTGCATGTACTGTCTATTGATTGTGTGCTATTTTTTTTAGCGAGTAGAAAATGTTATTTTTTGGAAGATTCAAGGATGTTCGAGGAGTGACCAAAAGCATTGAAGACTTTGCTGAGCGAGGCAAGGAACCTACTCAAATCATGTTGAACCCATATTTGCATTGCACACTCCGAATTATTTTTCATGCATAAAGTATTGTTTTACTAGTATTGCTATGCTAAGTAAGTTAGCTAGGGTTAAGCTATGCCTTATCTGCTTGATATTGACATCCCCTTTGACATTCTTAATACCCCTCCTTTCTAACCCTCTTGGAAAATAAAGAAGCCATCAGAGGTAGAAGAAACCTTCAATCCCAAGGAAGTAGGAAATAAGACCAAGACCGGACATAGAAACTATTCACTAAGACGAGTATTCACAAAGGCAATCCACTCAACGTCGTCGCATTGATGATCATGCATCGACATATAGCATAAGAGTTCGACCATGAGCTAAAGGTGGACATAAAATGCAGGATCGTTAGCACTCACCAAAAACTAGCCGCGGTCACCATTAAAAAATGCGTTCTTGAAATCAAGCTGAGAGACAGACCAGTGGGGAACAAATATCACACTGAGAAGTGTGCGAAGAGTGGTCATGCGTGCCGTAGGAGTAAATGTCTCATCGTAGTCACAACCATGTTCCTGCTGAAAGCCATGGGTCACAAGACGAGCTTTGTAACACTCAAGAGAACCATTTGAGTCTAAACCTTTGTAGACCCACTTACAAGCTACACGTGATGGGATAAGCACCGGGCAGTCAGTTTGGTTGTTCATGGGGGTGGCGGGGGCAACAAGAGTGTAGCAAACACAATCAAACAAACGAAGCGATGAGTAGTCACGGGAACGGCCAGATATACGCTCGAGATGAATGTCATCCTACTAAGCAAGGAAGGCTGAATGTTGATTAATGAACCCAAAAGTGTGGTGGAAGAGAGGCAACAATCCTCAACGTATGAGCCGCCTCAAGAAGGTGACGATGCTTGCTCTCAACAACAACATTCCGAGAATCATGTCCACGCTAAGAGAACCGAGCAAGTGTGCCCTGCTCAGCAAGGAATCCACGTAACAAATGGCAGATAAAATCACGAGTAAAACCTGCGTGAAAGACACATATATGAGTCGGTGCGCTCAAGAGCAGCAATCTCAATGCGATCCCACATGTCGGTGCGCTCAAGAGCAGCAATCTCCTATGCCATCACATGCCGTCGTTCGGGAAGAACACGACGACTCGGTAAGAAGTCGCCTCGAGAAGAGCAGCGTCAGAACACCCATAGCGGACAATAGGCGGAAGCGGGCGACCGCAGAAGCCATAAGCAGCTTGAGCCGGAGGAGGTGGGTTGCCAACAGAAGGAGACATAATAGTCCAGGATGGCGCATATGAAGAATCCACGACACGCTGGTGACCAATGTAGTAAAAAAGAGTACGAGGGGGAATCACCAAGAAAAGCCGCAGGTGACGACGACGTGGGGTCTATAACAATAGTATGGGAAGACACGGTGGTTTGTGTAGACAAGGGCAATACATGGGTGATAGGTGTATTGGGAAAAAGTTAGGAAATAAATATCCTTGACGGGGGAGGCCGAAGGAGAGGATAAGCATGGATAGAAAGGATGAGACTCATCAAAATTTACATCCCGAGAAATGTGCATCCACCGACCAACAGGATCCCAACACCAATAGCCCTTGTGCTCATCACTGTAACCCAAGAAGACACATTCAACAGACCGAGCAGTCAGTTTGGTGTGTTCACGGGGGTGGGGGGGCAACAAGAGTGTAGCAAACACAATCAAACAAACGAAGCGATGAGTAGTCATGGGAATGACTAGAAATACGCTCGAGATGAATGTCATCCTACTAAGCAAGGAAGGTTGAATGTTGATGAGGTAGGTGGAAGTAGAAACAACCTCAACCCAAAAGTATGGTGGAAGAGAGGCAACGATCTTCAACGTATGAGCCTCCTCAAGAAGGTGACGATGCTTGCTCTCAACAACATTCCGAGCATCTTGTCCACACTAAGAGAGCCGAGCAAGTGTGCCCTGCTCAACAAGTTATCCATGTAACAAACGATAGATAAAATCACGAGTAAAATCTGTGTGAAAGACACAGATACGAGTGGAAGACAGGGTATGAAGCATTCCTGCAAACTTCTTACAAATAGATAAGACCTCACTACATGAACGCATAAAATATATCCATGTGTGTCAAGAGATAATATAGTAGCAATAGCCTCCTTTCAAGGCAAAGCGAGTTTGACCCCAAACATCAAGTGAACAGGATAAAAATGATTTTGAAGTAACACAACTTGTGTTTCCTTTAGGCTAGATGAGACTTAGCAACATAAATCATGATTATGAAAATGGTGGATTATTGGAGCATATGAGATTGGATTAGTAGTAAGGAAACAAGGATCTTGGAGTAGCACAACTTGTGTTTCCCTTAGGTTAAATAATATAGCTACTTGGATTCTAGGATGGAGATAACTTTAGCACTCGGATTTATGATGTTTTGCTCTAAGCTTAGTAGCTTGCATGTGCCCCATATGGATGTAATCATGAATACGATACATGTGGATCAGAGTTGTTAGACATAGGTGATTTTGGTGTCCCTCCCCAAGAATATTATAAGTACAAGATCATCATGGGAGGATGGTTTGGATTAATTCAAAGGAAAGGTAACTGAACCTGTTTGCAAAGCCGACAAACCTGATAGTCTAAAGACACACCTCTAGAGACATATGCAAGAAGGCCACATCGAACTAAGGATGACAGACGAGAGCCACATGAGTGACCAAGACGATGATGCCACAAAGAGTCGGTAGACAAGGAGAGGCGGAGAGACTGGCGACAGTGTCATCAGAGGGAAGGTGAAGCCAGTCAAGCTCATAGAGGGTCTGGTAGTTATAGCGCTGAGGGCCCACAACAAGTAAAGAATCCGTGTGAGGATCCTAATTAGAACAAGAGTTAAAATCAAGAATGACCATACAACTAGAGTCTACAAACTAACCACCTGAAATGAGTTGCACGGGTCGAGGAACATGAGCAAAACTAGGAACATGAAAAGACAAAGTGCTAAGAGTGCCTCGACTATTGACTGGGAGGGAAGTTCCTAAGAACATGAACATGAGAATCTGGAGGTCGAATGGCCGACAAACTGGAAGAATCAGACGAAGAAGCACCAGGCGATGAAACTAGAAGTGGGTGTCGAAGTCGTGCAATTTTTGTTCCTCGTCAATCTTGCTTGGCGTCCTTCCCTTGTATGCGGGTTATGTGTCACGGACTTGATGTCGCATCCTATGTTCCCTTGTTGAGGGCCCTTGGCCCTGGCGACAGGCAGCGTCGTGCACACATCATGTGGATTAGACATTGCGGTGCCGATTGCCCCTACTCTTGCTCTACCGTTAGGTGGTGCTCGAGCGTTCGGCTATGGCGGCGCCCAGCAGGGGAAGACGGGTTGTGGGATCGAGGCAACACAGAAAGCAACTCGTAGCCAAGCAAAGGATGCCCAATCGGACTGGCATGGAGCAGAGAGTGCACGAGGGGTGTGGGCGAAGCGGTGAAACTCTCGTCGGGAGTGGACTTCTGCCGCCGTCGTCAGATTTTGAACCTAGAGTTGAGCGGTGAGGGGATGATGATAGGGGAAGCAAGGAGGCATGAAGAGGGCACTTGGAGGAGAAAGGCATCATACACCCTATGCCCGTGCGTCAGCGGCGATTGGTGGACGGTTGTGGGCACATCCGATGTCTGCACGTGGATCTACTACTCGGGATGGCGTGACATGGTCGTTGCGGAGTGAGGTGCCAAAGCTATTTTGTTGTGTGGATGAGTTTGGAGAGATAGAAGTCGTGTTGCACTCTAGTCTAGGCCTTCAACTGTACCAAGTGCAATTTATTTAGAGTTTCTGCTCTCTCAAGCTTAAGCCTTTTTCTGAACCAAATCTAGTCCAAGACACCCAACCTAGCTATAAAAGTTCTGATAGCATGGACTTACATCGATGTGCTTAACTTGTGGAATTGTAAGAGCACCGCTTAAGCACCAACAACTTTTGCCTAGAATAAAGCCCAACATGAGATTGTGTGAGTTAATCATTTTACATCCTTAAGCCCCAACATGCGCCAAGTTGGGTGGTGCCATACGGAAGTTGTTTTGAGGAGCTATGATTGGAGTCTGGTGGTGATGTAGAAGTGATATTCAGGAGATAGTCAAAGATTTTTGGTGGATTATGAGATTTTAGGTCTAGTTGAGCATGGTGATTATTATATTGGTGGATAAACAGATCTTTAATTAATCTGGGAACAATTTGGATTTAGTTAGGTGATTGTGATCTTGAACCAAATTTCACGATGGATAAATAACTTCAATAGTACATATAAGGATCCATAGTCCGTCAATAGAACTTTGTGGTTTATATTGGATTTAGATAACAATGAATTTGGGGTTTATTTAAATCATGATTATGATGTTGGTGGATTGCTTTGTGTTAAATTCACACTTTTGGAGATTAATGAAGTTTGAGAACTTTAGGGTGTAGTATGATAAACCTTGGATATATATCGGATTTATATAAGTTAGATGAGAGTTTGCAACATCAATCATGATTATGATAATTGGTGAATTATTGGAGCATCTGGGATTGGATTAGTAGTAAGGAAACAATGATTTTGAAGTAACACAACTTTTGTTTCCTTTAGGCTAGATGAGACTTAGCAACATCAATCATGATTATTGAAATGGTGGATTATTGGAGCCTTGGATTAGCAGTAAGGGAACAAGGATCTTGGAGTAGCACATCTCGTGTTTCCTTTAGGTTAAATGATACAGCTACTTGGATTCTAGGATGGAGATAACTTTGGCACTTGGATTTGTGATGTTTTGATCTAAGCTTAGTAGCTTGCATGTGCCCCATATGGATATAATCATGAATACGATACATGTGGATCAGAGTTGTTAGACATAGGTGATTTTGGTGTCCTTCCTCAAGAATGTTATGAGTACAAAGATCATCATGGGAGGATGGTTTGGATTAATTCGAAGGAAAGGTAATGGAACCTGTTTGCAAAGCCGACAAACCTGATAGTCTAAAGACACACCTCTAGAGACATATGCAAGAATGCCACATCGAACTAAGGATGACAGACGAGAGCCACATGAGTGACCAAGACGATGGGTGATGCCACAAAGAGTTGGTAAATGAGGAGAGGCGGAGAGACTGGCGACGGTGTCATCAGAGGGAAGGTGAAGCCAGTCAAGCTCATAGAGGGCCTGGTAGTTATAGCGCCGAGGGCCCACAACAAGTAAAGCATCTGTGTGAGGATCCTAATCAAAACAAGAGTTAAAGTCAAGAATGACCATACAACCAGAGTCGACAAACTAACCACCTGAAATGAGTTGCACGGGTCGAGGAACATGGGTAAAACTAGGAACATGAAAAGACGAAGTGCTAAGAGTGCCTCGACCATCGACTGGGAGGGAAGTTCCTAAGAACATGAACATGAGAATCTGGAGGTTGAATGGTCGACAAACTGGAAGAATCAGACGACAAAGCACCAGGCGATGAAACTAGAAGTGGGTGTCGAAGTCGTGCAATTTTTGTTCCTCGTCGATCTTGCTTGGCGTCCTTCCCTTGTATGCGGGTTTCGTGTCACGGACTTGATGTCGCATCCTACGTTCCCTTGTTGGGGGCCCTTGGCCCCGGCGACAGGTAGCATCGTGCACACATCATGTGGATTAGACATTGCGGTGCCGACTGCCCCTGCTCTTGCTCTGCCGTTAGGTGGTGCTCGAGCGTTGGACTATGGCGGCGCCCAGCAGGGAAGACGGGTTGTGGGATCGAGGCAGCACACAAAGCAACCTGTAGCCAAGCAAAGGATGCCCAACCGGACTGGCATGGAGCAGAGAGTGCACGAGGGGTGTGGGCGAAGCCGTGAAACTGTCGTCGGGAGTGGATTGCTGCCGCCGTCATCAGATTTTGAACCTAGAGTTGAGCGGTGAGGGGATGATGATAGGGGAAGCGAGGAGGCATGAAGAGGGCACTTGGAGCAGAAAGGCATCATCCACCCTATGCTCGTGCATCAGCCGCGATTGGTGGACGGTTGTGGGCATATCCGATGTCTGCACGTGGATCTACTACTCGGGATGGCTTGACATGGTCGTTGCGGAGTGAGGTGCCAAAGCTATTTTGTTGTGTGGATGAGTTTGGAGAGATAGAAGTCGTGTTGCACTCTAGTCTAGGCCTTCAACTGTACCAATTGTAACTTATTTAGAGTTTTTGCTCTCTTAAGCTTAAGCCTTTCTCTGAACCAAATCTAGTCCAAGACACCCAACCTAGCTATAAAAGTTCTGATAGCATGGACTTACATCGATGTGCTTAACTTGTGGAATTGTAAGAGCACCGCTTAAGCACCAACAACTTTTGCCTAGAATAAAGCCCAACATGAGATTGTGTGCGTTCATCATTTTACATCCTTAAGCACCAACATGCGCCAAGTTGGGTGGTGCCATACAGAAGTTGTTTTCAGGAGTTATGATTGGAGTCTGGTGGTGATGTAGAAGTGATATTCATGAGATAGTCAAAGATTTTTGGTGGATTATGAGATTTTAGGTCTAGTTGAGCATGGTGATTATTATATTGGTGGATAAACAATCTGAGAACAATTTGGATTTAGTTAGGTGATTGTGATCTTGAACCAAATTTCACGATGGATAAATAACTTCAATAGTACATCTAAGAATCCATAGTCCGTCAATTGATCTTTGTGGTTTATATTGGATTTAGATAACAACGAGTTTGGGGTTTATTTAAATCATGGTTATGATGTTGGTGGATTGCTTTGTGTTAAATTCACACTTTTGGAGATTAATGAAGTTTGAGAACTTTAGGGTGCAGTATAATAAACCTTGGATATATATCGGATTTATATAGGTTAGATGAGAGTTTGCAGCATCAATCACGATTATGATAATTGGTGGATTATTGGAGCATTTGGGATTGGATTAGTAGTAAGGAAACAAGGATTTTGAAGTAACACAACTTTTGTTTCCTTTAGGCTAGATGAGGCTTAGCAACATCAATCATGATTATGGAAATGGTGGATTATTGGAGCATTGGATTAGCAGTAAGGGAACAAGGATCTTGGAGTAGCACAACTCGTGTTTCCTTTAGGTTAAATGATATAGCTACTTGGATTCTAGGATGGAGATAACTTTGGCACTTGGATTTGTGATGTTTTGATCTAAGCTTAGTAGCTTGCATGTGCCCCATATGCATATAATCATGAATACGATACATGTGGATCAGAGTTGTTAGACATAGGTTATTTTGGTGTCCTTCCCCAAGAATGTTATGAGTACAAAGATCATCATGGGAGGATGGTTTGGGTTAATTCGAAGGAAAGGTAACCAAACCTGTTTGCAAAGCCGACAAACCTGATAGTCTAAAGACACAGCTCTAGAGACATATGCAAGAAGGCCACATCGAACTAAGGATGACAGACGAGAGCCACATGAGTGACCAAGACGATGGGTGATGCCACAAAGAGTTGGTAAACGAGGAGAGGCGGAGAGACTGGCGACGGTGTCATCAGAGGGAAGGTGAAGCCAGTCAAGCTCATAGAGGGCCTGGTAGTTATAGCGCCGAGGGCCCACAACAAGTAAAGCATCTGTGTGAGGATCCTAATCAAAACAAGAGTTAAAGTCAAGAATGACCATACAACTAGAGTCGACAAACTAACCACCTGAAATGAGTTGCACGGGTCGAGGAACATGAGCAAAACTAGGAACATGAAAAGACGAAGTGCTAAGAGTGCCTCGACCATCGACTGGGAGGGAAGTTCCTAAGAACATGAACATGAGAATCTGGAGGTTGAATGGCCGACAAACTGGAAGAATCAGACGACAAAGCACCAGGCGATGAAACTAGAAGTGGGTGTCGAAGTCGTGCAATTTTTGTTCCTCGTCGATCTTGCTTGGCGTCCTTCCCTTGTATGCGGGTTTCGTGTCACGGACTTGATGTCGCATCCTACGTTCCCTTGTTGGGGGCCCTTGGCCCCGGCGACAGGTAGCATCGTGCACACATCATGTGGATTAGACATTGCGGTGCCGACTGCCCCTGCTCTTGCTCTGCCGTTAGGTGGTGCTCGAGCGTTCGACTATGGCGGCGCCCAGCAGGGAAGACGGGTTGTGGGATCGAGGCAGCACACAAAGCAACCTGTAGCCAAGCAAAGGATGCCCAACCGGACTGGCATGGAGCAGAGAGTGCACGAGGGGTGTGGGCGAAGCGGTGAAACTGTCGTCGGGAGTGGACTGCTGCCGCCGTCGTCAGATTTGGAACCTAGAGTTGAGCGGTGAGGGGATGATGATAGGGGAAGCGAGGAGGCATGAAGAGGGCACTTGGAGGAGAAAGGCATCATCCACCCTATGCTCGTGCATCAGCCGCGATTGGTGGACGGTTGTGGGCATATCCGATGTCTGCACGTGGATCTACTACTCGGGATGGCTTGACAGGGTCGTTGCGGAGTGAGGTGCCAAAGCTATTTTGTTGTGTGGATGAGTTTGGAGAGATAGAAGTCGTGTTGCACTCTAGTCTAGGCCTTCAACTGTACCAAGTGTAACTTATTTAGAGTTTTTGCTCTCTCAAGCTTAAGCCTTTCTCTTAACCAAATCTAGTCCAAGACACCCAACCTAGCTATAAAAGTTCTGATAGCATGGACTTACATCGATGTGCTTAACTTGTGGAATTGTAAGAGCACCGCTTAAGCACCAACAACTTTTGCCTAGAATAAAGCCCAACATGAGATTGTGTGCGTTCATCATTTTACATCCTTAAGCCCCAACATGCGCCAAGTTGGGTGGTGCCATACAGAAGTTGTTTTGAGGAGTTATGATTGGAGTCTGGTGGTGATGTAGAAGTGATATTCAGGAGATAGTGAAAGATTTTTGGTGGATTATGAGATTTTAGGTCTAGTTGAGCATGGTGATTATTATATTGGTGGATAAACAATCTGGGAACAATTTGGATTTAGTTAGGTGATTGTGATCTTGAACCAAATTTCACGATGGATAAATAACTTCAATAGTACATATAAGGATCCATAATCCGTCAATAGAACTTTGTGGTTTATATTGGATTTAGATAACAATGAGTTTGGGGTTTATTTAAATCATGGTTATGGTGTTGGTGGATTGCTTTGTGTTAAATTCACACTTTTGGAGATTAATGAAGTTTGAGAACTTTAGGGTGTAGTATGATAAACCTTGGATATATATCGGATTTATATAAGTTAGATGAGAGTTTGCAACATCAATCATGATTATGATAATTGGTGAATTATTGGAGCATCTGGGATTGGATTAGTAGTAAGGAAACAATGATTTTGAAGTAACACAACTTTTGTTTCCTTTAGGCTAGATGAGACTTAGCAACATCAATCATGATTATGGAAATGGTGGATTATTGGAGCATTGGATTAGCAGTAAGGGAACTAGGATCTTGGAGTAGCACAACTCGTGTTTCCTTTAGGTTAAGTGATATAGCTACTTGGATTCTAGGATGGAGATAACTTTGGCACTTGGATTTGTGATGTTTTGATCTAAGCTTAGTAGCTTGCATGTGCCCCATATGGATATAATCATGAATACGATACATGTGGATCAGAGTTGTTAGACAAAGGTGATTTTGGTGTCCTTCCCCAAGAATGTTACGAGTACAAAGATCATCATGGGAGGATGGTTTGGATTAATTCGAAGGAAAGGTAACCGAACCTGTTTGCAAAGCCGACAAACCTGATAGTCTAAAGACACACCTCTAGAGACATATGCAAGAAGGCCACATCGAACTAAGTATGACAGACGAGAGCCACATGAGTGACCAAGACGATGGGTGATGCCACAAAGAGTTGGTAAACGAGGAGAGGCGGAGAGACTGGCGACGGTGTCATCAGAGGGAAGGTGAAGCCAGTCAAACTCATAGAGGGCCTGGTAGTTATAGCGCCGAGGGCCCACAACAAGTAAAGCATCTGTGTGAGGATCCTAATCAAAACAAGAGTTAAAGTCAAGAATGACCATACAACCAGAGTCGACAAACTAACCACCTGAAATGAGTTGCACGGGTCGAGGAACATGAGCAAAACGAGGAACATGAAAAGACAAAGTGCTAAGAGTGCCTCGACCATCGACTGGGAGGGAAGTTCCTAAGAACATGAACATGAGAATCTAGAGGTTGAATGGCCGACAAACTGGAAGAATCAGACGACGAAGCACCAGGCGATGAAACTAGAAGTAGGTGTCGAAGTCGTGCAATTTTTGTTCCTCGTCGATCTTGCTTGGTGTTCTTCCCTTGTATGCGGGTTTCGTGTCACGGACTTGATGTCGCATCCTACGTTCCCTTGTTGGGGGCCCTTGGCCCCGGCGACAGGTAGCGTCATGCACACATCATGTGGATTAGACATTGCGGTGCCGACTGCCCCTGCTCTTGCTCTGTCGTTAGGTGGTGCTCGAGCGTTCGGCTATGGCGGCGCCCAGCAGGGGAAGACGGGTTGTGGGATCGAGGCAGCACACAAAGCAACCCGTAGCCAAGCAAAGGATGCCCAACCGGGCTGGCATGGAGCAGAGAGTGCACGAGGGGTGTGGGCGAAGCGGTGAAACTGTCGTCGGGAGTGGACTGCTGCCGCCGTCGTCAGATTTTGAACCTAGAGTTGAGCGGTGAGGGGATGATGATAGAGGAAGCAAGGAGGCATGAAGAGGGCACTTGGAGGAGAAAGGCATCATACACCCTATGCCCGTGCGTCAGCCGCGATTGGTGGACGGTTGTGGGCATATCCGATGTCTGCACGTGAATCTACTACTCGGGGTCGTTGCGGAGTGAGGTGCCAAAGCTATTTTGTTGTGTGGATGAGTTTGGAGATATAGAAGTCGTGTTGCACTCTAGTCTAGGCCTTCAACTGTACCAAGTGCAACTTATTTAGAGTTTCTGCTCTCTCAAGCTTAAGCCTTTCTCTGAACCAAATCTAGTCCAAGACACCCAACCTAGCTATAAAAGTTCTAATAGCATGGACTTACATCGATGTGCTTAACTTGTGGAATTGTAAGAGCACCGCTTAAGCACCAACAACTTTTGCCTAGAATAAAGCCCAACATGAGATTGTGTGAGTTAATCATTTTACATCCTTAAGCCCCAACATGCGCCAAGTTGGGTGGTGCCATACGGAAGTTGTTTTGAGGAGCTATGATTGGAGTCTGGTGGTGATGTAGAAGTGATATTCAGGAGATAGTCAAAGATTTTTGCTGGATTTTGAAATATTAGGTCTAGTTGAGCATGGTGATTATTATATTCGTGGATAAACAGATCTTTAATTAATCTAGGAACAATTTGGATTTAGTTAGGTGATTGTGATCTTGAACCAAATTTCACGATGGATAAATAACTTCAATAGTACATAGAAGGATCCATAGTCCGTCAATAGAACTTTGTGGTTTGTATTGGATTTAGATAACAATGAATTTGGGGTTTATTTAAATCATGGTTATGATGTTGGTGGATTGCTTTGTGTTAAATTCACACTTTTGGAGATTAATGAAGTTTGAGAACTTTAGGGTGTAGTATGATAAACCTTGGATATATATCGGATTTATATAGGTTAGATGAGAGTTTGCAGCATCAATCATGATTATGATAATTGGTGGATTATTGGAGCATCTGGGATTGGATTAGTAGTAAGGAAATAAGGATTTTGAAGTAACACAACTTTTGTTTCCTTTAGGCTAGATGAGACTTAGCAACATCAATCATGATTATGGAAATGGTGGATTATTGGAGCATTGGATTAGCAGTAAGGGAACTAGGATCTTGGAGTAGCACAACTCGTGTTTCCTTTAGGTTAAGTGATATAGCTACTTGGATTCTAGGATGGAGATAACTTTGGCACTTGGATTTGTGATGTTTTGATCTAAGCTTAGTAGCTTGCATGTGCCCCATATGGATATAATCATGAATACGATACATGTGGATCAGAGTTGTTAGACAAAGGTGATTTTGGTGTCGCTCCCCAAGAATATTATGAGTACAAAGATCATCATGGGAGGATGGTTTGGACTAATTCGAAGGAAAGGTAACCGAACCTGTTTGCAAAGCCGACAAACCTGATAGTCTAAAGACACACCTCTAGAGACATATGCAAGAAGGCCACACCGAACTAAGGATGACAGACGAGAGCCACATGAGTGACCAAGACGATGGATGATGCCACAAAGAGTTGGTAGACGAGGAGAGGCGGAGAGACTGGCGACGGTGTCATCAAAGGGAAGGTGAAGCCAGTCAAGCTCGTAAAGGGCCTGGTAGTTATAGCGCCGAGGGCCCACGACAAGTAAAGCATCTGTGTGAGGATCCTAATCAAAACAAGAGTTAAAGTCAAGAATGACCATACAACCAGAGTCGACAAACTAACCACCTGAAATGAGTTGCACGGGTTGAGGAACATGAGCAAAACTAGGAACATGAAAAGATGAAGTGCTAAGAGTGCCTCGACCATCGACTGGGAGGGAAGTTCCTAAGAACATGAACATGAGAATTTGGAGGTCGAATGGCCGACAAACTGTAAGAATCAGACGACGAAGCACCAGGCGATGAAACTAGAAGTGGGTGTCGAAGTCGTGCAATTTTTGTTCCTCGTCGATCTTGGTTGGCGTCCTTCCCTTGTATGCGGGTTACGTGTCACGGACTTGATGTTGCATCCTACGTTCCCTTGTTGGGGGCCCTTGGCCCCGGGGACAGGTAGCGTCGTGCACACATCATGTGGATTAGACATTGCGGTGCCGACTGCCCTGCTCTTGCTCTGCCGTTAGGTGGTGCTCGAGCGTTCGGCTATGGCGGCGCCCAGCAGGGGAAGACGGGTTGTGGGATTGAGGCATCACACAAAGCAACCCGTAGCCAAGCAAAGGATGCCCAACCGGACTGGCATGGAGCAGAGAGTGCACGAGGTGTGTGGGCGAAGCGATGAAACTATCGTCGGGAGTGAACTGCTGCCGCCGTCGTCAGATTTTGAACCTAGAGTTGAGCGGTGAGGGGATGATGATAGAGGAAGCAAGGAGGCATGAAGAGGGCACTTGGAGGAGAAAGGCATCATACACCCTATGCCCGTGCGTCAGCCGCGATTGGTGGACAGTTGTGTGCATATCCGGTGTCTGCACGTGGATCTACTACTTGGGATGGCGTGACATGGTCGTTGCGGAGTGAGGTGCCAAAGCTATTTTGTTGTGTGGATGAGTTTGGAGAGATAGAAGTCGTGTTGCACTCTAGACTAGGCCTTCAACTGTACCATGTGCAACTTATTTAGAGTTTCTGCTCTCTCAAGCTTAAGCCTTTCTCTGAACCAAATCTAGTCCAAGACACCCAACCTAGCTATAAAAGTTCTGATAGCATGGACTTACATCGATGTGCTTAACTTGTGGAATTGTAAGAGCACCGCTTAAGCACCAACAACTTTTGCCTAGAATAAAGCCCAACATGAGATTGTGTGAGTTAATCATTTTACATCCTTAAGCCCCAACATGCGCCAAGTTGGGTGGTGCCATACGGAAGTTGTTTTGAGGAGCTATGATTGGAGTCTGATGGTGATGTAGAAGTGATATTCAGGGGATAGTCAAAGATTTTTGGTGGATTATGAGATTTTAGGTCTAGTTGAGCATGGTGATTATTATATTGGTGGATAAAACAGATCTTTAATTAATTTGGGAACAATTTGGATTTAGTTAGGTGACTGTGATCTTGAACCAAATTTCACGATGGATAAATAACTTAAATAGTACATATAAAGATCCATAGTCCGTCAATAGAACTTTGTGGTTTATATTGGATTTAGATAACAATGAATTTAGGGTTTATTTAAATCATGGTTATGATGTTGGTGGATTGCTTTGTCTTAAATTCACACTTTTGGAGATTAATGAAGTTTGAGAACTTTAGGGTGCAGTATAATAAACCTTGGATATATATCGGATTTATATAGGTTAGATGAGAGTTTGCAGCATCAATGATGATTATGATAATTGGTGGATCTGGGATTCGATTAGTAGTGAAGAAACAAGGATTTTGAAGTAACACAACTTTTATTTCCTTTGGGCTAGATGAGACTTAGCAACATCAATCATGATTATGGAAATGGTGGATTATTGGAGCATCTGGGATTGGATTAGTAGTAAGGGAACAAGGATTTTGGAGTAGAACAACTTGTGTTTCCTTTAGGTTAAATGATATAGCTACTTGGATTCTAGGATGGAGATAACATTGGCACTCGGATTTGTGATGTTTTGGTCTAAGCTTAGTCGCTTGCATGTGCCCCATATGGATATAATCATGCGATACATGTGGATCGGAGTTTTTAGGCATAGGTGATTTTGGTGTCTCTCCCCAGGAATGTTACGAGTACAAGATCATCATGGGTGGATGGTTTGGATTAATTCGAAGAGATGGCAATTTTGATGGTATATGATAACCTTGTGGGAGTTGGTCCTTGTGAGCCTCATAACCGTTTGTATTAGAGAAATGGTGTTTAAGTGTTTTATGGCAACCTTTAGTCTCACCAAGCCATGACTTTGTCGAGCCATGACATCAGAGCTGGATATGAAGTAAGGATATGGCCCTTGGACTAACCCTCATGCTCCACCTATTTGATGAGCATCATGGCCATGTTTATGAGTTCTTGGACATGTTTGTGGTTATCATCATTGATGACCTCTTGGTCTATTCTCTCTATGAGGAAGATCATAAGCAACTCCTGAGAATGATTTTGGATAACTTCAAGAAACCCAGTTATATGCCAAGTTCAAGAAGTATGAAATTTGGCTAAAAGAAGTAGGGTTCCGAGGACATGTTTTCTCCATCGAAGGTTTGTCAGTAGAGCCATCAAAGATTAGAATCCGTAACCAACTGGAAGGCCAAACAAATGTGAAGTCAGAAGTTCCATCGGACTCAAGAGTTATTATCGCAAATTTGTGAAGACTTTCAAGCATCACCGATGACTTAACTCTTGAACAAAGATAAGAAGTTTGAATGAAGGCCCAAGTGTGAAGTGAGCTTTTGAAAGTTTAAGAAGAGGTTAAACACTGATCCGTCCATAGCCACCCTAGATATTTATATGAGTTTTGAAGTTATTGTGATGCATCTAATCATGGACTTCGTTCTGTCTTGATGCAAGAAGGAATCTTCGTAGCCTTCAAGGCAACTACGTCCTCATGAATAGAACTGCCCTACCCATGATTTGGAAATAGCGGTAGTAGTGCATGCTTTAAGTATGTCTTCTTCTAGATGGGAAGATTTGATCAACCACTATGACGTTGATATCCATTACCAAGGCCAATGTCGCAGTGGATACCCTCAGCAGGAAGTCGTGTCCCTGTTCTGCCTTGACCATGCAGAGCAACTAGTGCTACATGAAGGCTTCAAGAAGTTTGGTGTAGACTTGATCAACCACTATGACGTTGATATCCATTACCACCCTGATGAGGCCAATGTCGCAGTGGATACTCTTAGTAGGAAGTCGTGTCCCTGTTCTGCCTTGACCAAGCAAAGCAATTAGTGCTACATGAAGGCTTCGAGAAGTTTGGTGTAGAGCTAGTCAATAGTGTCTATCTCGCTAACTTCGAGATTACACCCACTCTTAGGATGAATCAAGAAGTATATAAGAAATCAATTAAAGCATGGGAAAGCCTTGCATTCTCAGAAGACAAGCAATGTGTTCTTTGGTTTGGAGGTCGCATCTGCATACCTAAGCAAGAAGGTTTGAAGAAGTGGAGTCTACAAGCAGCTCGGGACACCCCTTATATTCCATCCACCTAGCGAGTACCAAGTTATACCAGTACCTCAAGAAGTTGATGATGGAATTGAATGGAGTTAGATATAGCCGCCCTTTTGTTACCAACGTCTCAGGATGCAAGCGCGGCGGGTTGCAACTAGCCCGCACTTGCTTAAGTGGGCTCTCCTAGTTTATGCGGGTTGATGTGGTGGTTTGCACAATCCCACGCTAGTTATTGCGTGTTAATGTGTCATCCCGCATACACCGCATGCAACCAGTTCGTGTAATTTGGTGGGCTGACTTCAGACGCAACTGAACTAACGCATGCAGCTCCTAACATTTGAGGTTTGCTCAGCTGCAATCCAGGTTTGCTCTGCTCTAGATGTTCTAGTCGAACAATGCCACTATCGCGAAGACCGTCAACCAAACGACAGCGTGGACGAAGGTTCAGGAACCGCAACTTATGTCGTGGCATGCGGGTTGAGCGGCATGCCGTCATCCATGAACCAGAGACCCCAGCGCATCGTGTGGCGCTCTTGTTGTCTCAAAAGGTATTTGAAGCTGAGTGTGAAGCATGGCTGCATGAGTTTTTTCTAGAACAAGGAGTAGGTTTCGCATCTTTGCGGAATATGCGACAGCCCGTCGGGCAACGCGGTCACACTCGCATGAACCCGCATGCACAAAGCTGTTGCCTGCGGGATAATTAGCTAGATTTTTTGCGGGGTGGACTAGCGGCTTAGCTGGCAGTACCCTTACCAATGTCAAATTAAGGCCATAACTCTATCAGGGTCATAATTGACCATTACCTAAGCTTTCCATCCTCAACCCGTTACTTAACACCAAAAACATTTGCAAGCCAACTAGCAGATAAGTACCTCTTCCAGATTTGAAGTCTCCACAAAGTTCCCAAGAAGGTTGTTGCAGATAAAGGTACAAAGTTAACCTCCAAACTTGTAAGAGATTCCAAGAAGCTTTTAAAATAAAGTCATCCATCAAACAGGGCCTCTGCAAAGAAAACCACACATCGACCCCCACCCCTAACCAACTTACTGCGAGATCTCAATTCTTGTCCTTGCTAAAGCTATATGTCAGAAGTTATGCCATCGAGTGCCTCGGTTCAGTGAAGCAATCTCATCGAAGAGCAAGCAACTTGAAGTGAAGACTGTCGCTGAGCGATCTTGCTAAGCAACCTCACCCAGTGTTTTGTATCACATCACTTAATATAATATAGATCAAAATTTTGGACCCAACTTTTAAAATATCGATCACGGGGGAGCATATACCATCAAGTGGACATTATACTAGCATCGTTCTTAAGGAAAGTTCTGTCCGATTGTTCAAACTGTATACGCCTAACACCAAAATGCATTCAAGATGCAAAGGCCGACATCTTTAACTGTACCAAGTGCAACTTAGTCAGAGTTTCTCGTCACTCAAGCTTAAGCCTTTCTCTAAACCAAACCTAGCCCAAGAAAACCCAGCCTAGCTATCAAGGTTGTGATAGGATAGACTTATATCAATGTGCTTAACTTGCGGAATTGCAAGAGCATTGCTTAAGCACCAACAACTATTGCCTGAAATAAAGCCCAACATGGGATAGTGATTGTATGAGTCAATCATGTTACATCCTTAAGCCCGCAACACACACCTAGTTGGGTGGTGTCATACTTAAGTTGTTTTGAGGAGTTATGATTGGAAAATGAGATAGTTTGTTGGTAATGTAGATGTGATCTTGAGAAGATAGTCAAAGATGTTCGGTGGATTTTGAGATTTTAGGTATAGTAGGTGAGCATGGTGATTATTATATTTGTGAATAACAATATAATTAATTAATCTTGAAACAATTTGGATTTAGTTAGGCGATTGTGAATTTGTGATTTTGAACCAAATTTCATGGTGGATTACGAGATTTTAGTTGGATTTAGTTAGGTGATTGGGATCTCGAGAAGATAGTCAAACTTGTTCTGTGGATTATGAGATATTAGGTCTAATTGGTGAGCATGATGAGTATTATATCGGTGGATAAAAAGATCTTGAATTAATCTTTGAACAATTTGGATTTAGTTTGTGAGATTGTGATCTTGGACCAAATTTCACGGAGAATTATGAGATTTTAGGTGGATTTTATTTGGTGATTGTGATCTTCAGAAGATAGTCAAAGATGTTTAGTGGATAATAAAATTTTAGGTCTAGTAGGCAAGGATGATGATTATTATATTAGTGGATAAATAGATCTTCAATTAGTCTTGGACAATTTGGATTTAGTTAGGTGATTATGATTTTGACCCAAATTTCATGTTAGATTATGAGATTTCAGGTGAATTTTAGTTGATATGACTTTTGAGGAGGTAGTCAAAGATGTTTGGTGGATTATGATATTTTAGGTTTAGTAGGTGAGCATGATGATTATTGCATTGGTGCATAAATAGATCTTTAATTAATCTTGGAACAATTTGGGCTGAGTATGCATGCTTTGAAGATTCATGGGATAGAGACATACCCCGTATCAACACTATTCCAGAAAGACCACCACACTTTGGCCCATGACTTTAAGCAGTATGAAGTGCTGAAACAGAACCCATTCTGGTGTGACATGATGGAAAGCTATGGAGTCTGAACAACTACAGAACTGACGTCATCCAAGCACTGGGTGGTGTGGAAGGTATCCTGGAACACACCTTATTTAAGGGAACATACTACTGTATTTCCCTACTTGGGAGGGTTTATTTTGGGAGAAGGCTTCAGGTTTTGAGGAATCAATCAAGTACACAAAGCTGACAAATTGACAGTGTTCTGGGCTTAATCAAATCCCCAGCAGAAGATTTACCCTCTGGTGGTCGCCAATCATGCATTAATCGTGCACACGTATATGTTGGTTTCCACTTTCCAGGTTCAGCTAGAATATTAACTGGTTCCTTGGCCCGGGTCAAAGCCCCTCCCCCAGCAAGCAATGAACAAGATCATGAAGGTAATAACCATGCTAACTGTAGCAAATCTAGCATTATGGCAATATCTCTGTTGTAGTAAAAAAATCTTATTTAATATATGACATGCTTGTTTATTTTCTCTTTCGACAGTCAAATCCTGCTCTGTATGTGCTGAGGGAGAGAATAAGAAAGGGTCTTCAGTTGTATTCATCTGAACCCACCGAGCCATATGTGTCTTCACAGAACTACGGAGAGATATTCAGCAATCAAATCATACGGCTTGTGGATGACATAAATGTCTATCGAGATACCATTCACAAAACCTTCGAGGGTAACCTGACGACCAAACCAATCAATGGTGCCATCTTTATTTTCAATCCAAGAACTGGTCAACCAACTATTTCTGAAGGTTTGTTCCCTTTCTTTTGCTTTTAGCTCTAGTTTTCTTGCAATTATGGCATAACTGTGAAGCATCACAACTTGGAAGACTGACTTGAATTAAAATGGTTTATAATCTGCAGGTCATCCCCACAAGTGTATGGGCAAAGTTTCTCAGCATAGTAATCGCTCCAGTTTTCCTCATTCTTAGATTTAACTGAATTTGCATATCCATTCCGCCATAGCATGGAACTCACCGGCCAGATGGTGACTTTGCCAGCGAAGAATCTCCCAGAGCATGAGTTTCTTGCTGATATGGAGCCACTGGGATCCAGTTGAATGAAGCTCCTCAGCTATCACCTCAGATTTGTCTCACTACCATTTTCTATCTTCAAATCCAACCTTGTGATTCTTATCCAAAATAAAAATTATATAAGTAGCTGAATTTCAGTGCACAATTCTGTAATGCCTGATCAAGCAGATTTATGTCTTTCCATGAGCGGCTAACTGTCTCTCCTGGGGAATTCTGAATGTGAATATTGAAATGCATTCTATGCAAAATTCAACCTTTATAACTCACACTGCACTGTACATACAAATTTATTACTGTTGCTTCTTTTGTTTCTTGCACATTTTACAAGTGTTTTTTTTTGCCTGGGATAGTTTCAGTGCCGAAATTGATTCTGTTTTTGGCAAATTCTGGTAATTTTTGTTTGCCTGTGAGCCAGTGTTGCTACTGATGTTGTTTCTTTCTTGCCACATTTTGTTACGGAGTGCTCTTTTTGGGTATGATCCAGAGTCTCATATACTGAACTGTTCGTTCTGTTGTTCCTTTGCAGGATTTGACATGACATGCTAATATTTTGGAGAAAAACAAGCAGTGGGATGGTAAGAAGTGCATCATTTTGACCTGTCGGCAAACATCTTGGGTCAGTGGTTATGTTTGGGAGAAGAAGAAAACCTATCGTGGTCAGTGGTCATTACTTGTCAAACTGAATCGTTAGCGCCAAGTTGATGTTTCGCTTGGTGTTATCATCCTCGTCTAGTTGATGCTTTGTGATTTGAGCTTTTTTGTTGAAGCTTGATGTGTTATTTCATATGGTTGCTCTTCTTAAGATTGGATTACTTGCAGATTTCTTTTTAGCTGGATTAAGTTTACTATGTCAGTCAGTGTTTGGTTACATATTTCTGTCAGTCAATTCTGTGCCTGAGACCAAATCAGTTGTTCTGGGCCTGGTCAAACTGCTATTGCTTGAGCCAGTTTTGGGATGGTGACGCCTTGAAGAGTGTGGTCAAAGCAAGCCAGTACATCACTCTCATGGCCACGTAATCACCACCCCCACGCCCATCATTTGATCATCAATGAAACACTGCAGCATCAGCATTAATTTTAACCATCTTGGCACTGACGATGATGCCTCACACCTAGAGAAACCGGGAAATAAGAATTATATCAGTAAGTGTAACTGCCCCTTGAGAACTTGGAATAAGTGATCATACTAAGAATTATATCAGTAAGTGTAACTGTCCTGAAGATGATAAGCGTTGCACTGCCCCTCAGCTATTGTTTCTGTTTCCGTGGAGCATCGGTCATATAATATTTGGAGACCTGACGTCACCGGCACGCCTCATATGATTGGATATTCTCATGGCCGTGCACCAAGCCTGTGTGTGAACAGAATATTTGTCTGACCATCTCGCTTCGCTTGCTCAGAGACACAGATATTCTCATGGTCATGCAGTCAGGCCACCAACGGCAGCGAGTGTGAACATTTGTCTTTAGACTAGTATGAACTACTCGGATAGATGGCTGCATGGTAGCGCTGGATACTCTGGGTACTCTATTGTTCTTGTTCATCTTTAAGAATGCACTGATATATTTAATGTTCTCTAATTACTGTCAAAATATCTATTTTGCTAGCGTGGCAAGAAACAGAAGAAAATGAATAAGTAGGAATGTATGATACAAACTTCTGAGCATACATTCTTTGATAAGAATTGCATGATGTGATCTGTATAGGTATTGACTTGGTGTTTCGGCGTTTCTAAGTAAGATATTTGTGTGACATCAAGCCTTAGCAGTACATTTCTAGTGCTGTTTTGGCCTGAATCATCAATTCTGTTGTACATACTTACAGTATTTGTGTGGGATTATAATATCTGAAGCTCTGGACATGTACAGAAATAGGAGGCACCTGCTTGGCGAGAAGCCAGCGCCTATGGCGAAAGTCTAAATTCAGAATATATATGCCTGGACTACTTGAACCTTTTGCATATTTTTTTGCTGGAAGTAGCTCAACAATTTACAGTTAGCATTTTAAGCAAGAGTATTTGCATGTGTGCATCTTCAGCTGGTGCCTTTTATCTTCAGCCTTGTTTCTTCTGTTTCATGTCAATGCAAGACCTTATACAATTGACGCATGATTTCCGATTTCCTTAAGGAGGTTGAGGTATGCAGTATTTGTCATGTCTGAGTTGAAACAATGCCTTTCAGTTAGCTGTATTTGTTTGTCAGTATGCTACATGCTCATTCAGGTTCTTGCTCATCAAATAATCATTCAGATCAAATGCTGAATCTTGATAATGCCTTTCAGTTGTACGATTACTTGTTCCAGGATTTGTTCATTTACTTGTCATAGCCAAAAACTCTCTAATATATTGTACTCCCTCCGTTCCTAAATATTTGTCTTTTTAGAGATTTCAACAAGTGACTACATACGGAACAAAATGAGTGAATCTACACTCTAAAATATGCCTATATACATCCGTATGTGATAGTCCATTTGAAATCTCTAAAAATACAAATATTTAGGAACGAAGGGAGTATCATGATCCGTTGATTACCTGTATAGGTATCAACTTGGTGTTTAGCCATTTCTAAGTTAAGATATTTGTGTGACATACCGTTAGCAGTACATTTCTAATGCTGTTTTGGCCTGAATCATCAATTCTGTTGTACGTACTTCGAGTATTTGTGTGGGATTATAATATCTGAAGCTCTGGACATGTGCAGAAAAAGGAGGCACCTGCTTGGCGAGAAGCTAGCGCCTATGGCGAAAGTCTAAATTTAGAATATATGACTGGACTACTTGAGGCATTTGCATAGTTTTTTACTGGCAGTAGTTCAACAGTTTACAGCTAGCATTTTAAGAAAGAGTATTTGTATGTCTGCATCTTCAACCCTGTTTCTTCTGTTTCATGTCAATGCAAGATCTTACAATTTAAAATGAGGTAATCGACGCATACTTTCGATTTCCTTAAGGAGGTTGAGGTATGCAATATTTGTCATGTCCGAGTTGAAATGAAACAATGTGTTTCCCTTAGCTGTATTTGTGTCAGTATGCTACGTGCTCATTCAGATTCTTGCTCATCAAAGAATCATTCGAACCAAATGATGAATCTTGATAACGCCTTTCAGTTGTACGATCACTTGTACCAGGATTTGTTCATTTACTTGTTGCAGCCAACAAGTCTCTAATATCTTGTATCAGGATCCGTTGATTACTTGTTTCAGGACCTGATCTTCAATTTGCCTAGTGTTGCACAGAGCAAAAAACTTGTCATGGCTGTAACTTGTTCTTGTGCATTACTGTTCTTTTTTTTATCAACTAGCTAGTTGTTGCCTGCGGTGCAAATTTTGTTTCCTGTTGTTGACTTGGAACGTTTCATCCTGTGAGGAGGTTCTCAACAGTCATGAGCTCAAGTATCCTGTAGGTGACTTTCGACTCTGGTTTGGCCTAGCATTTATAGTAAACTAAATTCTGAGTAACATGTATGCTGATAATAGGTAAGACAGTCAAACACTTCATGTACAAAAAGTTGTCGTTTTCAAATTTTGTACTGGCGATGGGTCAAGTCAGGTAGGGGACAGTGACTTGCTTTGCTGACTGCTACTGCTGCACTGGTGTTGTCTCTGGTCACTCCTTTCATCCGGCGACGACGTAAAGGTTGTGTCTGTCTGTGTGTGCAGTAGTTGTACATGGTCTGTAAGCCTTGGTGCTGTTACCCCATGGCATCGGTTGTCTTTGGTCATGTATATTTCTAATGTTGTTTTGGCATGAATCATCAATTCTGTTGTACGTACTTCGAGTATTTGTGTGGGATTATAATATCTGAAGCTCTGGACATGTGCAGAAAAAGGAGGCACCTACTTGGCGAGAAGTTAGCGCCTATGGCAAAAGTCTAAATTCAGAATATATGACTGGACTACTTGAGGCATTTGCATAGTTTTTTACTGGCAGTAGTTCAACAATTTACAGCTAGCACTTTAAGAAAGAGTATTTGTATGTCTGCATCTTCAGCCCTGTTTCTTCTGTTTCATGTCAATGCAAGATCTTACAATTTAAAATGAGGTAATCGACGCATACTTTCGATTTCCTTAAGGAGGTTGAGGTATGCAATATTTGTCATGTCCGAGTTGAAATGAAACAATGTGTTTCCCTTAGCTGTATTTGTGTCAGTATGCTACGTGCTCATTCAGATTCTTGCTCATCAAAGAATCATTCGAACCAAATGATGAATCTTGATAACGCCTTTCAGTTGTACGATCACTTGTACCAGGATTTGTTCATTTACTTGTTGCAGCCAACAAGTCTCTAATATCTTGTATCAGGATCCGTTGATTACTTGTTTCAGGACCTGATCTTCAATTTGCCTAGTGTTGCACAGAGCAAAAAACTTGTCGTGGCTGTAACTTGTTCTTGTGCATTACTGTTCTTTTTTTTATCAACTAGCTAGTTGTTGCCTGCGGTGCAAATTTTGTTTCCTGTTGTTGACTTGGAACGTTTCATCCTGTGAGGAGGTTCTCAACAGTCATGAGCTCAAGTATCCTGTAGGTGACTTTCGACTCTGGTTTGGCCTAGCATTTATAGTAAACTAAATTCTGAGTAACATGTATGCTGATAATAGGTAAGACAGTCAAACACTTCATGTACAAAAAGTTGTCGTTTTCAAATTTTGTACTGGCGATGGGTCAAGTCAGGCAGGGGACAGTGACTTGCTTTGCTGACTCCTACTGCTGCACTGGTGTTGTCTCTGGTCACTCCTTTCATCCGGCGACGACGTAAAGGTTGTGTCTGTCTGTGTGTGCAGTAGTTGTACATGGTCTGTAAGCCTTGGTGCTGTTACCCCATGGCATCGGTTGTCTTTGGTCATGTACATTTCTAATGCTGTTTTGGCCTAAATCATCAATTCTGTTGTACGTACTTCGAGTATTTGTGTGGGATTATAATATCTGAAGCTCTGGACATGTGCAGAAAAAGGAGGCACCTACTTGGCGAGAAGCTAGCGCCTATGGCAAAAGTCTAAATTCAGAATATATGACTGGACTACTTGAGGCATTTGCATAGGTTTTTACTGGCAGTAGTTCAACAGTTTACAGCTAGCATTTTAAGAAAGAGTATTTGTATGTCTGCATCTTCAGCCCTGTTTCTTCTGTTTCATGTCAATGCAAGATCTTACAATTTAAAATGAGGTAATCGACGCATACTTTCGATTTCCTTAAGGAGGTTGAGGTATGCAATATTTGTCATGTCCGAGTTGAAATGAAACAATGTGTTTCCCTTAGCTGTATTTGTGTCAGTATGCTACGTGCTCATTCAGATTCTTGCTCATCAAAGAATCATTCGAACCAAATGATGAATCTTGATAACGCCTTTCAGTTGTACGATCACTTGTACCAGGATTTGTTCATTTACTTGTTGCAGCCAACAAGTCTCTAATATCTTGTATCAGGATCCGTTGATTACTTGTTTCAGGACCTGATCTTCAATTTGCCTAGTGTTGCACAGAGCAAAAAACTTGTCGTGGCTGTAACTTGTTCTTGTGCATTACTGTTCTTTTTTTTATCAACTAGCTAGTTGTTGCCTGCGGTGCAAATTTTGTTTCTTGTTGTTGACTTGGAACGTTTCATCCTGTGAGGAGGTTCTCAACAGTCATGAGCTCAAGTATCCTGTAGGTGAATTTCGACTCTGGTTTGGCCTAGCATTTATAGTAAACTAAATTCTGAGTAACATGTATGCTGATAATAGGTAAGACAGTCAAACACTTCATGTACAAAAAGTTGTCGTTTTCAAATTTTGTACTGGCGATGGGTCAAGTCAGGCAGGGGACAGTGACTTGCTTTGCTGACTCCTACTGCTGCACTGGTGTTGTCTCTGGTCACTCCTTTCATCCGGCGACGACGTAAAGGTTGTGTCTGTCTGTGTGTGCAGTAGTTGTACATGGTCTGTAAGCCTTGGTGCTGTTACCCCATGGCATCGGTTGTCTTTGGTCATGTACATTTCTAATGCTGTTTTGGCCTAAATCATCAATTCTGTTGTACGTACTTCGAGTATTTGTGTGGGATTATAATATCTGAAGCTCTGGACATGTGCAGAAAAAGGAGGCACCTACTTGGCGAGAAGCTAGCGCCTATGGCAAAAGTCTAAATTCAGAATATATGACTGGACTACTTGAGGCATTTGCATAGGTTTTTACTGGCAGTAGTTCAACAGTTTACAGCTAGCATTTTAAGAAAGAGTATTTGTATGTCTGCATCTTCAGCCCTGTTTCTTCTGTTTCATGTCAATGCAAGATCTTACAATTTAAAATGAGGTAATCGACGCATACTTTCGATTTCCTTAAGGAGGTTGAGGTATGCAATATTTGTCATGTCCGAGTTGAAATGAAACAATGTGTTTCCCTTAGCTGTATTTGTGTCAGTATGCTACGTGCTCATTCAGATTCTTGCTCATCAAAGAATCATTCGAACCAAATGCTGAATCTTGATAACTCCTTTCAGTTGTACGATCACTTGTACCAGGATTTGTTCATTTACTTGTTGCAGCCAACAAGTCTCTAATATCTTGTATCAGGATCCGTTGATTACTTGTTTCAGGACCTGATCTTCAATTTGCCTAGTGTTGCACAGAGCAAAAAACTTGTCGTGGCTGTAACTTGTTCTTGTGCATTACTGTTCTTTTTTTATCAACTAGCTAGTTGTTGCCTGCGGTGCAAATTTTGTTTCCTGTTGTTGACTTGGAACGTTTCATCCTGTGAGGAGGTTCTCAACAGTCATGAGCTCAAGTATCCTGTAGGTGACTTTCGACTCTGGTTTGGCCTAGCATTTATAGTAAACTAAATTCTGAGTAACATGTATGCTGATAATAGGTAAGACAGTCAAACACTTCATGTACAAAAAGTTGTCGTTTTCAAATTTTGTACTGGCGATGGGTCAAGTCAGGCAGGGGACAGTGACTTGCTTTGCTGACTGCTACTGCTGCACTGGTGTTGTCTCTGGTCACTCCTTTCATCCGGCGACGACGTAAAGGTTGTGTCTGTCTGTGTGTGCAGTAGTTGTACATGGTCTGTAAGCCTTGGTGCTGTTACCCCATGGCATCGGTTGTCTTTGGTCATGTACATTTCTAATGCTGTTTTGGCCTGAATCATCAATTCTGTTGTACGTACTTCGAGTATTTGTGTGGGATTATAATATCTGAAGCTCTGGACATGTGCAGAAAAAGGAGGCACCTACTTGGCGAGAAGCTAGCGCCTATGGCAAAAGTCTAAATTCAGAATATATGACTGGACTACTTGAGGCATTTGCATAGTTTTTTACTGGCAGTAGTTCAACAATTTACAGCTAGCATTTTAAGAAAGAGTATTTGTATGTCTGCATCTTCAGCCCTGTTTCTTCTGTTTCATGTCAATGCAAGATCTTACAATTTAAAATGAGGTAATCGACGCATACTTTCGATTTCCTTAAGGAGGTTGAGGTATGCAATATTTGTCATGTCCGAGTTGAAATGAAACAATGTGTTTCCCTTAGCTGTATTTGTGTCAGTATGCTACGTGCTCATTCAGATTCTTGCTCATCAAAGAATCATTCGAACCAAATGATGAATCTTGATAACGCCTTTCAGTTGTACGATCACTTGTACCAGGATTTGTTCATTTACTTGTTGCAGCCAACAAGTCTCTAATATCTTGTATCAGGATCCGTTGATTACTTGTTTCAGGACCTGATCTTCAATTTGCCTAGTGTTGCACAGAGCAAAAAACTTGTCATGGTTGTAACTTGTTCTTGTGCATTACTGTTCTTTTTTTTATCAACTAGCTAGTTGTTGCCTGCGGTGCAAATTTTGTTTCCTGTTGTTGACTTGGAACGTTTCATCCTGTGAGGAGGTTCTCAACAGTCATGAGCTCAAGTATCCTGTAGGTGACTTTCGACTCTGGTTTGGCCTAGCATTTATAGTAAACTAAATTCTGAGTAACATGTATGCTGATAATAGGTAAGACAGTCAAACACTTCATGTACAAAAAGTTGTCGTTTTCAAATTTTGTACTGGCGATGGGTCAAGTCAGGCAGGGGACAGTGACTTGCTTTGCTGACTGCTACTGCTGCACTGGTGTTGTCTCTGGTCACTCCTTTCATCCGGCGACGACGTAAAGGTTGTGTCTGTCTGTGTGTGCAGTGGTTGTACATGGTCTGTAAGCCTTGGTGCTGTTACCCCATGGCATCGGTTGTCTTTGGTCATGTGTGATGCTGAAGCAAAGAACAATGGTATATACTACTCCCTCCGTCCCATAATGTAAGGCGTTTTTTGACACTGAGGGAGTACGTCCTAAAGCAACAACTTTTTAGAAGTGATTATTGTTTACATGTAGAAGTTTGTTTCTGTATTTGCACTACTTTTGGTCTCTATACATGTCATTACTTAGATTAGGCACTATAGTGTTTAGGAAGAAACCCAAGTTGAAGCACACTAGATGTTTTTTTTTAAAACTGAAGCACACTAGATGATTATTGGCATGGTAAGGAAAAAATTTAGATAGTTTAAGATATTATTAGTCTACTGAAATAATCATGAAAAAAATGTGAACACATTATTGTTCTCGCTTTTCTTTGCCATTCATTGCCTAATCATCTATAGGGTACGTACTATGTAGTATGTTAGTTCAAATACATGTATAACATTTTTCAAATACATGACTACCATTTTCTTTCAAATACAGGCTTTGATGTCTATTTTTTCATAAACATTGTAAGTTCTTCATATACATCTGAAACATAGTATTTTGCAATTACACAGAAAACAATTTGAATTACACAATCATTTTTTACATTGTATAAGAAAGTGTCACATAGAGTTTTTGAAACACTTGAAGATATTTTAAATGTCATGAACACTTTTTTGATGTTGTGAATATTTCTTTACAATAACGGTTACAAAAAAATTCCACTATGTTTTTTCAAATTCACAATGGACATAATTAAATTTTTGGTAATATTTGTATTTATACTTTTTCATAATATAAGAATAAAAAATTGAAAGAGAGGAAAAATAACACGTACCTTTTTTTAGGCATGTACATTTGATTTGCCCGTGGTAGGGATGAGAGTCACGGACTCCCTCGTGCAATGGCTGCCTGGCCCATATACAGAAGCGCTATAGCCACGCCCGGGCTGGCGCGTGTGCATGGGGGAGGTCCTATTTGGCGCTGTAGGCGCCCGAACCTGGAAATGGCGCCTACAGCGCGCCCTCTGTGGGCTTTTTAAGCGCGGCCCAGGAAGATATACGCTCGTGAAAAAATAACACCTAAAATTAGCGCCACGGGGAATCAATCTCATGCCACACAACCCTAGTGAACAAAAGCAACGCCAACTGTATTAGAACTAATGCAACCACGTTATATATTACTCAACCATTTACTATACCACTTGGATTTTGAGTTATTTGCAAACAATTTGGAAACTGTCTATTTTCTTTAATGAAAAACAGTTAATCAAATTTCAAAAAAAGTTCATCGGGTTTGAAAAAAGTTCATCGATTTTGAAGAAAAATTCATCGGATTTGAAAAAAGTTCATCGATTTTGAAAAAAAGTTCATCGTATTTGAAGAAAGTTCATCACTTTTGAAAGAAGTTCATTCGATTTGAAAAAGTTTATCGATTTTGAAAAAATGTTCATCGGATTGGAAAAGAAAAGTTCATTGGTTTGAATAAAAGTTCACGAACTAAAAGACACACATTTTATGAAAATAAAATAAAAAGGAAAATAAGTAGAAAAAAGAAAAAGAAAGATAATAAAATGAACTGACGAAAAAATAAATAAATAGACGAGGAATGAGTACACAAGAGGGTTATTGCCCTGGTGGTTATGGTGCGTCCTTTGGAACGGTCGGGTCAAGAGTTCGATCGCGTGCCCGGCACCTTTTTTTGGAATTTATCAAAACACAAACACCAAGTGGTGCAGGTTGCTAACAAAAGGTAATGGGCCGAGCCCAGCTAATCACGCTTTAGGCGCCGGTTTACAGGAAACAGTTGTAACCGGCGGCTGTAGTGCCAAATAGGAAATGCCTGTCCATGGAGTCATCTCGGATGGCAATCCCTATTTCCTGCTCCTTGCGGCAAATTGCCGACTAAGGGCATGTACAATGGTTCTACCTTAGCAATGCCACGTAGGAAATGATCAGGTGGAGGAGAGAGAATTCATAAGAAAAGACTTGTGTTCTCTTATTTAAGAGAAGACAAGAGATGATCTCTTAGCACAATATGTCTCACCACATTTTTAGGAATAGATAGTTATTGAAGATAAAACTAAGATATGACCCATTGTAGACATATTTTTTTGTCATCTCTTAATTACATGCAAGACTTAAGATAAGACTATCTTATCAACCATTGTACATGCCCTAATCACACAGGTAAAGCGAGTGAACAAGGGTACACAGGCTGGCTCAATCAGGAGTCATCATGTAGCCTACATGGATCCGGTTTAGAATCTTCTAGAAGGTTCTCGTTCTCTCTTTTCTCATTTTCTCTTTTCCTGTTATTGTCTTTATGGATTTTTTTAATTTATTTTTTTTATCCTTTTTCAATTTGTTTCGAATTTTCAAAAGATATTCCTGTCTCCGAAAAAATGTTCATACTTAAAAAACATGTGTGTAATTTCCAAAAGATTTGTGTTTTCAGAAGTTCTTCAAATTTTCAAAAAATTAAGTAGAATGTTTAAGAACGTTTGGATTTTCATTCATAATTTCAAAAAATTATGTGAAATTTCAAAAAAAGATCAACGTTTTAAAAATAAATTTTTTACCAAATTTTTTTTTAGAAAATATTTGTTTTTTCTAAAGTTCTTCAAAATTGAAATAATTGTTCAAAATTTTCAAAAAATGTTCACGTTTAAAAACCATGTTTTCTAAAAAAAATATGTTATTAAAAAATATCAAAAAAATTTGAAAAATGTTCACGTTTCAAAAAAAAACTTTTCAGTTAATGTTCACAATTTTTAGAAAAATTCTAAAAATTTCAAAATATGTACAAACATTTTAAAATAACAGTCTCAATGATTGTTTTTAGAGAACCAAAGGAAAAAACATTTACTAGAAAAAAAATGTAGCTACAGTAACCCGTGCCGCTATAGTAGCCGGTTCATGGGTCACTATTGTTTTTTTTGCGAAACCATTGGTCACTATTGTTGCTACATGGGTCGGTCTAGTCGAGGGTGGGGGCCTATGCGTTTGCTCGCCAATTTGCTGCATAGAACGATAAATAGGAGCTCCCATCTAGGACGTGTTTGGTAGCTCGCATCCCCAGGCAGGCTGTGTGGGACCAAATTGACTCGTTTGATATTTTTATTTTCAACCTATCTCCCCCTTGATTTTCCTTTTGTTGTATAGGTTAGGGTTTTTATTTTGGGGTTATCCTTCATAACCTTGTATATATTATAACTTTATGGAGTGGAATAAAGATATAGGCTGTGGGGGTTTTCCCTACAGTGCACAGTCAAAAAAATTGACTCGTTTGATTAGCTGGGTTGCATCGAAATCTTGGCCAGCATGAATTTCAAAGCACTACTAATCGGCAGCTTCTAGGGAACCAGGCTCGTCTCGTGGAGGGTGGGGGACGCGGTGCCGAGCTAGTGCAAGCGGGGAGATGGTGCGAGCTCGTCGAGAAGTCAGTCGGAGTAATTTTGTCACCTCCGGTCGATTGCCTGCCTATTTACCCTCCCCCCCTCCCTGGCTCACCGCGCTAACCCTCGCTACCATCCCCCTCCCCCCTCAAGCTCTCTGTCTCAGGAAGCTTCTTCACTTACGAGTAGGTAAGCGCCGCCATCTTCTCCGGTCGTCGTTGGTCGGCCGGGACGATCCTTCTACATCCTCTTCTCCGAGTTGTTCCTTGCCTCCTCCCTGCTCCTTGCATGGATGAGAGTAATATCACTCCCTACTCGTTGTAGCTTAGAGATGTGAGCAAGTGGTATGGTAGGTTATGCGAGTATTGCCTCATGATGTTGTGTGAGAATGTTGTACATGAGATGCTAGTCGTGTCGTTTTGGTGTTATGGTAGGTTTTGCTTGTCAACCGTGATGATGTTCATGGTGTTGTGGTAGATCAATGCTTATGTGCTAGTATTGCTTGTTTTCCATTCCGTACGATTCTAGTATTTTTTTTCTTGTCAGACGGTGATGGTGTTCAGGGTGTTGTGGTAGGTTGACGCTTATGTGCTAGTATTGCTTGTTTTCCATTCCGTTCGATTCTAGTATGGTAGATATGGTAGTATGGTAGGTTTTGATGGTGTTCATGGTGTTGTGGTAGATCGATGCTTATGTGCTAGCATTACAAGTTTTCCATGCTAGTATGGTATGTGGTAGTGTCTGCTTAATGATGAGTACATGCTAGTATGACAGATGCATGTTCTTGTTCAGCTAGTCCTTATGCTAATCATTATAGGCAATGACCATTGAGGCTTTAGTATGACCCTTGTTCTGTCAGACACCCAGACATTTTCCTCCTATCTTGAGGACTCCCGACGACCTTTGACTAGGGCGCAGAGGTGTTTGAGGCGCGTCATGGTGTTCTTTAGTGGTGGTGATGCTTGCGGTAGCTACTAAGGTGACCGTTAAGGCTGGCAAGGCACAGATGAGGGGGTCCATGAGGGGGAATACAACGAAATGGACTTCTTTCTTGTCCACTTTCATTCTCAACAAAATGTGTGATTTGATAAAGGCTTCAAGAAGATGCGCCTAAACACTGCTGGAAAGATGATGTTTGGTTTTTGTGGCACATAGGTGACCTCAACATAGGTGTACAACCATCTTAAGAAGTGAAGGGTGAGATGGATCCAAGTGTCCAACCTTACCGATCATAGCAATGCACAGTGGGATCAAGATGCCTTCAAAATTCTGTTGGAGGCTAAGCACTATCTGATGAAGTCATGTACCTAGGGTAGGGTCACGGACCTGTCCAAAGTACCCTCCCCAAGGACATCTTCAGAATAAGCCGCCTTCCAGTCGACCAAGATGGACCCCACTCAACGGACTCGAAGACACTCGACCATGAAGACTCACTCGACCACCAGGAGATCAGGAGCCACTCTGTACCCAAACGGTCTGTAATTAAGTAGCCTTTATGGCCATGATGACACTTTATGTAGGACGTTACCAGTAACGTCCATCCTTTATGTACTTTAAACCCTGCATAACTGAGGGCCGGAGGGGTCTGGCAGACATTATATAAGCCACCCCCCTCCTCAGTGTAAAGGGTTCGCACCCCTGTAACTTATACACACATAATCCAGTCGACCGCCTCCGGGCTCCGAGACGTAGGGCTGTTACTTCCTCCGAGAAGGGCCTGAACTCGTAAACCCCTTGTCTGTACAACTGCTCCATAGCTAGGATCTTGCCTCTCCATACCTACCCCCCATTCTACTGTCAGACTTAGAACCATGACAGTTGGCGCCCACTGTGGGGCAGGTGTCTTAGCGATTTTTGGAGAAGTTGCAATTGTTTCGATTGCCTTCATCATGGTTTCTGGTGGAGTTCTGGTCGAGGGCCGCGAGATCCGTCTCGGCGCGTTCACCTTCATCGCCGACGACTCCGCTTGGCTCCAGGAGGCTCCACTCGACATCGACGCGCTCCCCGTCCGCGGTGCGACGCATTTTCGGGCGTGTGTCCGTGGTGTTCTGCTGCGACAACCGTCGACTCCGTATCAGTCGACCCCTGTGTTGTCCTCCCTCCCTGTCTCCCGCCAGCGCAAGCGCTCTGGTCGGTCGAGGCTTCAGCGGTGGGTGAGACACGCCGTGGCTCGCCAATTGGCCACCACCCAAGTCGCGGCAATCGAGCCCGACGAATCTCTCTATGGCTTGTTCGATCTGTCGACTGGCTCCGTAGAGACTGCATCCAAGTGCGACAGCAGTGATCCGGCGGCGGAGGTTCTGATGGTCAATGGGCCTCGTTGCCCTCCCGGCTTCCCTCACACCGACGGGATAGACGGCGGGGGCGACCCGCTCAGGCCCACGAGGAATATCGACCCGAGCCGCTCACTTCCCTGCAGAGGGAAGATCTTCGTCGCCGGAACATGGATGCCCTGCACACTCCCATGGCAGGAGAAACTCCCGAGGCTCGCACCTTGGAGGAGGCATGTTTGGCCAACTTGGCTGAACACACTCGACTGGAGAACCTCCAGCGAGCACTCGACAAACGCGTGCGGCAACGAGTACCCGACTCCAGTCGATGTCAGCTCTTTCCGCAACCAACTCAGGTATATCGAACCCCGATTCAGAATCTAGCAGCTGCAGCCTGTATAGCAGAGTCAATTCAACCCTCTTAGTCAGAGGCTGACAGAGGCTTGATGCAGATCAGGGATTTGCTCCGAGCAGCAGGAGATCAGAATTCAGCTGTGTCACAGTCATGCAACAGGATTCACAGTCGATCCGTCGCTGCGAATACAATTTAGTCGGCTCATAGCCCAAGATCGCCTCCGCGGCGTGAGGGACGCGAAGGTCGACGTGACCAATATGGTGACCGATTCGATCGTGATGATCGGTGTCGAGTGCCCACTCCTCCCCCAAGAGGTGGGTCTTACGCTCATCGGCAGCAAGATGACAGGCGCCAGCTCAGTGTTGGGCGAATAGCTCTGGTCGACCCCAGGGAACCAGGCTTTGACGCGAGATCCATCATCGTGCAAGGTCTGGTCGATCGGAACAGAGCTCATCGAGGTGGCCACGACAGAGATGCGCCCACTAGCAGCCGAGTCCATGTTTCAGGTCCAGAATGTTTTAGGGCTATCAGAGCCACAGTGATACCCCCCAACTTCAGATTGGCGACTGGGGTAAGTAAGTTCACCGGTGAGTCCAAGCCTGAAACTTGGCTAGAAGACTACCGAGTGGCGGTACAGATTGGCGGCAGAAATGATGAGGTGGCTATGAAGCATTTACCACTCATGTTGGAGGGTTCGGCCAGGGCGTGGTTGAATCAGTTAGCTCCTAGCAGCATTTACACTTGGGAAGATCTTTCCCGAGTGTTCGTCAGGACATTCGAGGGAACTTGCAAGCGACCAGCCGGATTGACAGAACTGTAAGTCTGCGTGCAAAAGTCGAATGAAACCCTGAGAGATTACATTCAGAGATGGATCACGTTGCATCATACCGTGGAGAATGTGTCGGATCATCAAGCGGTCTGTGCCTTCAAGGATGGTGTCAAGAACAGAGAGTTAAGTCTGAAGTTTGGTCGAACCGGGGATATGACCCTGAGTCGAATGATGGAGATTGCCACCAAATATGCCAATGGTGAAGAAGAAGACAGACTCCGGAGTGGCAAGTACAAGCCGAGTCAGTCGGAGAAAGGAAACTCCAGTCGGAAGCAGAAGCGGAAAGCCGAGCCAGCTGCTCCTAGAGAGGCTCTGGCCGTGACTTAGGGCAAATTCAAAGGGAAGCCCAAAGGATCTTGGAACCCCAAGAAGGTGAAAGATAAGGAAGGAAATGACGTGATGGATCTGCCGTGTCACATCCACACGAAGAAAGACGAAGAGGGTAACTTCATCTACCCGAAACATACCACTCGCCAGTGCCGGCTCTTAATCCAGCAGTTTCAAGGAAAACAGCCCAAGGACAAGGAAAAGGAGTTGGACAAGGCTGAGGACAAGGAGGACAGTGATGGAAGATATCCTCATGTCAATTCCACCCTGATGATTTTTGCTGATGTGGAGAGCAAAAGTCGATTGAAAGTTATCAACCGTGAGGTAAATATGGTCGCCCCGGCGACACCAAGTTATCTGAGATGGTCTCAAACTCCCATTACATTCGACCAGTCCGATCATCCGACTCTTATACCCACCCCTGGGAGGCAAGCTTTAGTGGTCGACCCGGTCGTTGAAGGCACTCGATTGACGAAGGTGCTGATGGATGGTGGTAGTGGACTGAACATATTGTATGCGGAGACGCTCAAAGGAATGGGCATTCCGATGACCAGACTCAGCGCCAGCAACATGAGTTTTCATGGAGTTATACCTGGAAAGAAGGCTGAGTCACTCGGCCAAATAGCTCTAGACGTGGTGTTCGGCGACTCGAAACATTTCCGCAAAGAGAAGCTGACATGTGAAGTCGTGGATTTTCAGAGCGCTTACCACGCTATTTTGGGGAGACCAGCTTATGCACGGTTCATGGCTCGACCATGTTACATGTACCTCAAATTGAAGATGCCCGGTCCCAAAGGCGTGATCACTATCACTGGCAACCGGAAGAAGGCAGAAGAGTGTTTTCAGAAAGGCTCGAAGATTGCGGATGCCCAGATAACAATGATAGAGCTGGAGGGATACAAGAAAACTGCAGATCCGAGTGATTTGTTGCGGGCCAAGAAGCCCGCCACAGAGTCAGCATTCCAGTCGTCTGGTGAGATGAAGCCTGTTCACATTCACCTGACCAACCCCAGCGCAGCTCCGACTCATATTTCCACAACACTTGACTCCAAATAGGAAGAAGCTCTCATCCAGTTCCTCCGTGAGAACTGGGACATCTTTGCATGGAAGCCTGCCGACATGCCGGGTGTTCCCAGGGGGCTGGCTGAGCATCGCCTTAGAGTCGACTCAAAAGCAAAACATGTCAAAGAACATCTTCGACGGTCCGCCATCCATAAGAGAAAAGCCATTGGCGAGGAGGTGGCTCGACTCCTAGCAGCGGAGTTTATCCGAGAGATATACCACTCCGAGTGGCTCGCCAATGTCGTCATGGTCCCCAAGAAGGACAAGTCACTTCGCATGTGCATTGATTTCAAACATATCAATCGGGCCTGCCCGAAAGATCATTTTCCTCTCCCTCGCATCGACCAAATTGTCGACTCGACTGCGGGATGTGAGAGATTGTCTTTTCTAGACGCTTATTCCGGGTACCATCAGATCCGTCTGTATGGACCCGATGAGATCAAAACAGCTTTCATCACTCCATTCGGGTGCTTCTGCTATGTCACCATGCCATTCGGTCTCAAGAATGCCGGAGCCACGTTCATGAGGATGATTCAAAAGTGTTTACTCACTCAAATCAGTCGGAATGTGGAAGCGTACATGGATGATATTGTAGTCAAGTCACGAAAAGGTTCCGACCTGTTGACTGACCTCGCTGAAACATTTGCCAATCTCTGGAGGTATGATATCAAGCTTAATCCATCAAAGTGCACATTCGGAGTTCCTGGTGGAAAGTTACTCGGTTTTCTCATTTCCGAACGAGGAATCGACGCTAACCCAGAAAAAGTTGGCACCATACTCCGGATGAAACACCCTGTGCGTGTGCATGATGTCCAGAAGCTTACTGGATGCTTGGCCACGTTAAGTCGATTCATCTCTTGCCTTGGTGAAACGGCATTGCCTCTTTACCGACTGATGAAGAAGGCAGACAAGTTCGAGTGGACTCCAGAAGCTGATGCAGCGTTTGCTGAGCTAAAAGCTCTGCTCTCCACCCAGCCGGTGCTTGCTGCTCCAATCAGCAAAGAGCCTCTGTTGCTTTACATTGCAGCCACAGGACAAGTCGTCAGTACAGTACTTACGGTCGAGCGGGAAGAAGAAGGGAAAGCCTTCAAAGTTCAGCGCCCAGTGTATTATCTCTCTGAAGTTTTGACTCCATCGAAGCAAAGATATCCTCATTATCAGAAGCTTGTGTATGGGATCTACATGACCACGAAGAAGGTTGCTCATTATTTCTCTGATCATTCCATTACAGTCATTAGCGACGCCCCACTGTCAAAGATTCTGCATAACAGAGATGCAACTGGTCGAGTGGCTAAATGGGCGATTGAACTCCTTCCCCTTGATATCAAGTTTGAGGCAAAGAAAGCCATTAAGTCCCAGGCGATAGCAGATTTCCTTGCCGAGTGGATTGAACAACAGCAGCCGACTCAAGTTCACTCGGAGCATTGGACCATGTTATTTGATGGCTCTAAGATGTTAAATGGTTCTGGTGCTGGGGTAGTTTTGGTTTCCCCCCGAGGAGATAAGCTCAGATATGTGCTCCAGATCCACTTTAATTCCTCCAATAATGAAGCAGAATATGAAGCACTTTTGTATGGGTTGCGCATGGCCATTTCACTCGGCGTCCGTCACCTTATGGTTTATGGCGACTCAGATCTGGTGGTCAATCAGGTGATGAAGGAGTGGGACGTTAGAAGCCCAACCATGACTGGATACTGCAATGCAGTGAGGAAGCTTGAAAAGAAATTCGAAGGGTTAGAGCTCCATTATGTACCCCGACTGAAGAATCAAGCGGCTGATGATTTGGCGAAGATAGGTTCCAAGAGAGAAGCCATTCCCAGTGATGTGTTCTTGGAGCATATCCATACTCCATCGGTCATAGAAGATCCTTTTACCGAAGAAGCTCCGCAGCCCAAGAGTATCACAGATCCAACTGAGGTTGAAGTTCCAGCAATGGTCGACCTGATCATGGAAGCATTGGTGGTCACTCTCGATTGGATAGTACCGTATATCGCGTATATCTTAAGGAAAGAGCTCCCGAAGGACAAAGAAGAGGCTCGACAGATCGTCCGCCGATCTAAAGCCTTTACCGTGATAAAAGGACAGTTGTACAGAGAAAGCGCGACTGGAGTCGGTCAGAAATGCATAACGCCAGAAGAAGGTCGGATAATCCTTGACGATATCCACTCGGGGACCTGTGGCCATCATGCGTCCTCTCGGGCCATAGTGGCCAAAGCATATCGAGCCGGATTTTACTGGCCGAGAGCGAATGAAATGGCAAAGGAGATAGTCGACAAGTGTGAGGGATGTCAATTTTACTCCAATATGTCACACAAGCCCGCCTCAGCTTTAAAGACCATACCACTCGTCTGGCCCTTCGCAGTATGGGCTTGGATATGGTTGGCCCCTTGAGAACAGGCAGAAGCGGTTTCACCCATGTGCTGGTAGCAGTCGACAAGTTCACCAAGTGGATTGAAGCTAAACCCATCAAGAACCTTGATGCCGGCACTGCGGTCAATTTCATCAGAGAGTTGATATTCAGATATGGGGTTCCGCACAGCATCATCACTGAAAACGGGTCAAACTTCGATTCCAAGGTGTTCAGAGCGTTCTGCACATCTCAAGGCACACGAGTCGACTATGCTTCAGTCGCTCATCCTCAGTCGAATGGGCAAGCAGAGCGGGCCAATGGCTTGATTCTCAAAGGTTTAAAACCTCGATTGATGCGTGATCTCAAGCATGCGGCTGGAGCATGGGTCGACGAACTTCCCTCGGTGCTTTGGGGGTTAAGGACCACGCCTAACCGGTCGACTGGAAGAACTCCGTTCTTCTTGGTCTACGGAGCTGAAGCGGTCTTGCCGAGTGACCTACTTCACAATGCCCCTCGAGTCGAGCTCTACACCGAAGCTGAAGCAGAACAAGCACGGCAGGATGCAGTCGACCTTCTAGAGGAAGAAAGGGAGATGGCTCTGATCTGATCGACCATTTACCAGCAAGACTTGCGTCGCTTCCACGCCAAAAACGTGAAGAGTCGAGCCTTTCAGGAAGGAGATTTGGTTCTCCGAGTGGACCAGCAGAAACCACACAAGCTCGCTCCTTCTTGGGAAGGTCCCTTCATCGTCACTAAGGTTCTCCACAACAGAGCGCACCGTCTTTACAACGTCGAGCACAAGATCGACGAGCCCCGAGCTTGGAATGCGGAGCTACTCCGCCACTTTTACACTTAAGTATTCACTCGGATGAGTTGTAATAAAAGTACTTCCGTAGTTTATTTATCAAAGACAATAGTGTTATAATTTTCCCAGTGATTGTTGTCACTTTTGTTTGTTCAATAAAATTTCCCCCCAGTGGGTGGCTTAGCTGCGAATCCGTTTCGCCTAAGTTTGTAAAAAAATCCTTGCCGAGTGGTGAGCCAGCCTCCCACTCGGGGGGCTTAGTTGCGAATCCGTTTCGCCTAAGTACTTTAAAAACCTGCCGAGTGGTGAGCCAGCCTCCCACTCTGAGGCTTAGCTGCAGTCCAAGTACTCGCCTAAGTTTCAATAAAATCCTACCGAGTGGTGAGCTAGCCTCCCACTCGGAGGCTTAGCTGCAGTTCAAGTACTCGCCTAAGTTTCAATAAAATCCTACTGAGTGGTGAGCCGGCCTCCCACTTGGGGGCTTAGCTGCAATCCAAGTACTCGCCTAAGTTAAACAAAATCCTGCCAAGTGGTAAGCCAGCCTTCCACTCGGAGGCTTAGCTGCAGTCCAAACACTCGCCTAAGTTTAAATACAACGTGCGCTCCGCAAGGAAGACGAGGTGCAGGTTGACTGCTACTCTCTTCCTCCGAGCTACGCCACAAGTACAACGTACGCTCCGCAAGGAGGACGAGGTGCAGGTTGACTGCTACCCTCTCCTTCTGAGCTACGCCACAAGTACAACGTGCGCTCCGCAAGAAAGACGAGGTACAGGTCGACTGCTACCCTCTCCTTCCGAGCTACGCCACAAGTATAATGTGTGCTCCGCAAGGAGGACCAGATACAGGTCGATTGATGCCTTCTTCTGCAGAGGCACACCGCAAAAATCCTACCGAGTGGAGAGCAGACCTCCCACTCGGGGGCTTAGCTGCAGCCCAGCGCTCGCCTAAGTTTTTGAAAATCCTACCGAGTGGAGAGCAGACCTCCCACTCAGGGGCTTAGCTGCAGCCCAGCGCTCGCCTAAGTTTTTGAAAATCCTACCGAGTGGAGAGCAGACCTCCCACTCGGGGGCTTAGCTGCAGCCCAGCGCTCACCTAAGTTTTTGAAAATCCTACCGAGTGGAGAGCAGACCTCCCACTCGGGGGCTTAGCTGCAGCCCAGTGCTCATCTAAGTTTTTGAAAATCCTACCGAGTGGAGAGCAGACCTCTCACTCGGGGGCTTAGCTGCAGCCCAGCGCTCGCCTAAGTTTTTGAAAATCCTACCGAGTGGAGAGCAGACCTCCCACTCGGGGGCTTAGCTGCAGCTCAGCACTCGCCTAAGTTTATGAAAATCCTACCGAGTGGAGAGCAGACCTCCCACTCGGGGGCTTAGCTGCAGCCCAGCGCTCGCCTAAGTTTTTGAAAATCCTACCGAGTGGAGAGCAGACCTCTCACTCGGAGGCTTAGCTGCAGCCCAGTGCTCACCTAAGTGTGTTGAGGAACAAGTCGATTGCAATAAGCGCTTCGCCCTAGCCTGCAAAAGACACCTCAAACCAAATGCAAACGTATTCAACGTCGTGTCCAAGTTCAGATAACACCTAACGGAACCGAAAGTGCTCAGGCGCTAAGCCTGTTAAGGTTTGTCGGTTACAAAAATCACTCGGCATACCGAGGCAAATTTAAAGTATCAAGCGCAGAAGTTTTTTACCCCTCCTGCGGAGGGCTGGAAGGTGCAACAAATTCATCCAGGTCGATTCCATCTGCAATCCGAGTGGCAGCAGCGATGAAGGTCTCCATGAAAGATTGGAAATCATGCTTCTTGGTATTAGCCACCTTAAGGGCCGCCAGCTTGTCCTCTCGCACATCCTTGCAGTGAACGCGGGCCAGAGACAGAGCAACATCCGCACCGCACCTGGCAGAAGATTTCTTCCACTCTTGCACTCGACTTGGGACCTCATTCAGTCGAGTCATCAGAGACTCGAGGTCGTTCTGAAGCGTATCTCTTGGCCAGAGTGTTGTGTCGATGCGGGAAGTTGCGACCTTCAGCCTTGCGAGGTAGTCGATAACAGCAGCAACGCGAGATTCGAGCCGGAGCACATTCATGGCGACTTCATCTTTCACAGGAGAGTTGATGGGATCCAGGTTTATTTCCAGTCGACTAGTCTCCTCTTCAAAGTTCCGGCAAAACTCTGCAAGCACAACCCCAGAGTCAAGACAGCAATCTGATGGGGAAACCATAGTTAAAATGTCTATTTGGTACAAAAAATTACCTTCAAGCATGAGGAATAGCTTCTTGGCGAGTCCTCCCAGATAAGCCTCCAGATCGTTCTTCTTTCCCACCAACTCAGTGGCCTTGTCATTCAGGGCAATCTTGTCACTCTTCAGTCGACTGACCTCCTTGTTGGCCGCATCAAGGGCAGCTTTCAGATTGGTATTTTCTTCTTCAAGCTTGGTGACCGAAGCCAGCTTCTCATCTGCGAGCTTGGTCTTCTCTAAAGCCGCTTTCTGCATCTCAGCCAAGTCAAGGTCTTTCTTCTTCAGGGCATCCCTCAGTTTGAATGCAAAGTTACAGTGGGATCAGACTCTGAAACGGACGAGAGGCAAAGGCAGTCGTCGAGGGTCTCACCAAACATACCTTTTGCTTCCTCCTTCGCCTTCGTTAAGTTCTCCTGGACCAGTTTCAGATCAAGCTCGAGCTGGATGTGCTTGTTCTCCAACTCAGTATAACGAGCTGCAAGCTCGCAAGATTTCTGCGAAGAACCAATCGACAGATGTCAAAGACAGTTCACTTCCGAGTGACTAAGGAAAAATCATAGCGTTTCTAAGACTACCAGCCGAATATAAACATTTGACCATAGTCTCGGGGACTACACCCAGTGGGTGCAACGTGCCCCCACTAGTTCTATCAGTTAGAGTTGATCAGTCGACCAACAAATAGCAAAAAAAGAGGTTATCTTTAGACTGAAGTCGACTGCCAGCAATCGACCACAGTCTCGGGGACTACACCCAGTGGGTGCACTCAGCGTGCCCCCACCGGTCTATCAATCCATTCGACCTGATCGAGTAAAGAAAAAGCTTAAGACATAAAGATTATGGTCGACTGCCAGCAGTCCACCATAGCCTTGGGGACTACACCCAGTGGGTGCACTCAGCGTGCCCCCACTAATCCAGAATTTCAATCAACACACCCACTGGGTGTATGACAGATACTAAAATTTTCAGAGAGAAGGATTTTCAGATATCATATTCTAACAGAACAGGCGGTGACCGACTGACCTGAACGTTACTCTGAAGAGCTGAACTGGCGTCATATGCTGCCTGACTGGCATCTCGGATTGCCTTCACTTGCTCCATCATGACCCCAGCCCGCCGTATTGCTTCTTTAGCAGCGCTGGCTTGGTCCTCTAGGACGTGGTGGGTCGAGAAAAGCGAAGGCTGAACAGCACTTGACGATGAAGGACGAGCACTCGTCAGCGGCACCGCAAAGGATACGGTAGGTCGATTGACGTTGTCCCCCTCCGCGACCAACGTCTCGGGTGATAACACGTCCTGCGTCGCCTTGCCAGCAGACGCTTTCCTGTTCCTCCTCTGCCTCAGTGGTTCCTCGTCATCGTTGTCAGGAAGGTCAATAACGATGTTAGGTGGAGCTGCAGAAAAGAATCAAAATTAGAGATAAAGAGCCAACCGACTGAAGACGGAGCTGCAAAAGTCATACCAGGTTTTGAAGTGGCAGCATCTTCCATCTCATGATCTTCAGCCCTGGCCGAGGTATCGGAAGTAGCAGCACTGCTGCTCCAGAAGTTAGTCGATCAGCTCATGAGTCGGCCAAGAATAAATTCATGTGAAACGGAAAAACTCAAGTTACACCATTACCCTGAGATAGTGGGGATCGCCATCTTCATCTTCGGCAAGACCTTCGCCGGCTTTGACGGCGCCACCCGAGATTGCTTCGGAGCTTTCTCAGTCGGCACCGGAGAAGTCGTCTGAGGACGCTTAGTCGACTGCGTGACGGGCGCAACCCCCTTACCGCGCTCGGCTGCAGGATCATGGACAAGCTTCGAGCGCCTTTCCGAAAGAGGAGGTGCAACTTCCTCCTCCTCCTCCTCCTCTTCCTCCTCACCAGAGTCATCATCCTCATCATCGTCATCCGCATCTGAATCCCACTCCTCCGGGCTTTCGCCCCCACTTCCTTCCTCCTCCTCAGTCGACGCTTGCACTCCATTGGGCATCGAGTACAACTCAGTGGTGGCCTGACAAGACAACAAAATAAGACAAAGGTCAATCGACTAATTCGCAGTGAGACAGAATGAATGAAGCGAAATCACGACCGGAGATAAATGATCATACCTTGTCCGGTGTGTAAGTATGGTCGAGTGGTGGGATCCTCCTAGCCCCTCGAGGGTTATCTTTATTCCCTGTGATGGCAGCCATCCACCTCTCCAGTGTGGCGTCACTGACCGCCTCTGGATGGACCCGAGTGGTATCTTCGGCCACATCGGGTGGCCTCGGTATTGAAGTGGTTGGATTCGCCGTCGAAGGGAAACCTCCAGAAGGTCCATGCCAGTCACTCCATCCTGGATGAGCTGAACTACACGTTCCATCAGCATCTTTACCTGAGCCTTCTCCTCCGGGAGCACCTTCAGAGAAGACGGCTTGTTCACTCAGTCCATGGAGAATTGAGGGAGACCAGTCGACTGCCCCGGTGTCGACTCGTCCTGGCAGTAGAACCAGGTCGACTGCCACCCTCTAACCGAGTCGGGAAGGGTCATGGCCGGAAAAGCGCTCTTACCCTCACTTGGATTCCAAGACCCCCGTACATCTGGATCACTTTAGTCCTATCATCATCTGGACTCGCCTTTTTCACCGTTTGTGAGCGACAGGTGAATATGTGCTTGAATAGACCCCAGTGTGGTCGACAACCCAGGAAGTTTTCGCACATGGACACGAAAGCAGCAAGATAGGCAATAGAATTGGGAGTGAAATGGTGGAGTTGCGCCCCAAAGAAGTTCAGAAACCCTCGGAAGAAAAGACTCGGTGGCAATGAGAATCCGCGATCTACGTGAGTGGCTAGGAGAACACGCTCACCCTCCTGTGGTTGCTGTTGCCACTCGGTCCCCGGGAGTCTTGCTGACCCATGAGAGATCAGTCCCTCATTGGCCAGGTCGTTGAGATCCGCCTGAGTGATGGTCGAGCGAATCCAATCCCCTTGGATCCAACCTTGCGGCAGGCGGGACCTCGACGAAGATCCGCCCCGACTGGTCGCTCTTCCCTTCGCTTTCGCCGTCGCCGACGCCTTCTTCACGCTCTCCAAGGCCACCGTCTTCTCCTTCACCATCGTCGCCGGCGAAGCACGCGAGGAGTGGATGGGCGGAGGCGAAAGCAGGCACAGCGGGCGGAGGTGAAGAGGGCAGAGAGGAGAATGGGGAGGCACTGTTCAAAAACCCTTGCCCGGCGCCTTATATAGGAACGCTTCCGAGTGGCTGACAAGTAGGCCCAGGCGGTCCTGTCACATCCCGAAACAGTCGCGCACGCGTGATACGTGGCGAAAAAGGCGGCACGGAAATTGAGGCGTCTACGCCTTATCCCATCTGAGTACCGCGGTCCGCCCCGCTTTGCGCGCTTCCCAAAATTTGGATCCCACAAAATCCGCTAACAGCAGATCGACCTGTCAGACGGTAGATTTCCTGCGATCCGTCGCTTGGAAGTTCACCAAGTTCAAAAGTTCACTCGACAGAAGAAAAGAATGGATCAAGGCGACTGGAAGAAAAGTTGCTGCCATCATTAAAAAAGATCGTTGATCCAGGATGAGACATGCTCAGAACACAAAAACAAGTCGGAAGATTATCAACTCCTTCCTCATTCAAACCTCGATCCATTCGGGGGCTAATGATGAAGTCATGTACCTAGGGTAGGGTCACGGCCCTGTCCAAAGTACCCTCCCCAAGGACATCTTCAGAAGAAGCCGCCTTCCAGTCGACCAAGATGGACCCCACTCGACGGACTCGAAGACACTCGACCATGAAGACTCACTCGACCACCAGGAGATCAGGATCCACTCTGTACCCAAACGGTCTATAATTAAGTAGTCTTTATGGCCATGATGACACTTTATGTAGGACGTTACCAGTAACGTCCATCCTTTATGTACTTTAAACCCTGCATAGTACTGAGGGCCGGAGGGGTCTGGCAGACATTATATAAGCCACCCCCCTCCTCAGTGTAAAGGGTTCGCACCCCTGTAACTTATACACACATAATCCAGTCGACCGCCTCCGGGCTCCGAGACGTAGGGCTGTTACTTCCTCCGAGAAGGGCCTGAACTCGTAAACCCCTTGTCTGTACAACTGCTCCATAGCTAGGATCTTGCATCTCCATACCTACCCCCCATTCTACTGTTAGACTTAGAACCACGACACTACCAAAGACACATCTCGGTTATCTAACCTAGCCTTGTTCCACTTGATTTAACATGCTAGTCAAAACTAACAACGTTATCTTTCTTTCTTAGGATCATCCCAAGGACGTTGAGTATCTCTTTTTCGCGAATACGCAAAGTTGCGTATCTTTTCATTGATAGAAGGAGTAGAATGAGTACATGGGGTACAACACATGACACAAACGCAAGCAGGTGTGAACATGGTGCCCAGAGCAGAGAGACAAGGGATGCTCGGCCCGAACAGAGGATACATCACAGCTAATCCTACCAAACCCGAACCAAAAGCGGTGATGCCAAACCAAGGAGAGCTCCAACACTGCCCGAGCCAAAACCGGGGACACCACGAGCGAGAAGATAGTGCCTTCAGGAAGGAAGGCGACGCCGAGATGCCGTCACTATCCGGTCCGAGGGACCCGGACCTAGGGTTTCCCCTAAGCTCGAAGAGGGGCGCAGCTGAAGTCCTTGGCAGCGCCTCCAAGAAGGAAACGACACCCACAGGCGCCATCGCTGCCAGCACCGGCAAACCGAGCAGGGATCTCTCCCTGGCCTGAAGCTAAGCGATCCCACAGCCGTTGAATCTGGAATCGTAGATGAAAGGCCAACGTTGGTCGAAACCACCAAGACTGAACGGTGTTGGCGAGGCTGCACCTGCCGACGGAGGATGGCACCGCCTCCGAACTCACGAGCATTGGATCTGGCAAAGGGAGAGGCTTTGAGGCGTCTAGGGTAGGGCGGACGACGAGGCGAACCAAGCGGGGGGTTTGGGGACGACGACGTCCAGCAACGCCGACAGACTAGGACTGGAGGGACACAGATCCAAGCTGTCGTGGCCTTAGCCGCCGGGACGTCTGCGAGCCAGGTGAGCTGGAGGGGACGCAGCTACCTGGTCGTTGAGGTCGAAGCTGCCCGGAAGACGCCACGCCATCAGCAAGAGACACCGGAGAGACGCGGACCCAAGGTTGCCGGGACCGGAACAGCGCCGGCAAGGACCCGCCGCGAGAAGCCGTGTGCTCGCCACTACCACAGATGCATCGCCGCCTCCACGCGAGAGCCGTCACCATGGCTCAGGGGTGGGGAGGCAGGGGCGCCAGAGATGAGGGGGGCCGCCTACACGAGAGGAAGGCCGCAGGCGCCCCCGCAACCGGCCATAGTCCCCAAGCCGCAATCCAGGCCGGCCGAAGCACCAGCAAACTGGAACGCAAGGGCGCCGGATTTGGAAGCCGCAGGGTGGTTGGCGCTCGTGGCAACGGCCAAGAGCGTTGGATCCGCCGTCGTCCGGCAGGTTGGAGCAGCAGCTGGCGGTGGGGGACCCGAGAATCGCCGGGGAGAATCCCGGGGTCGCGGGAAGAGGGGGTGGAGGCGCGAGAGGAGGGGGGAGTCCACGGCGGCCGAAGATGGGGTCTGGCGCGGCTTCGCCGGCCGGCCCTCCGGCGGCGGCGATGCGGGGGAGGGCGGTGGCGGAAGTAGTTGCCGGCGGCGGCTAGGGTTCCCCGTGTCGCCCGGGGGGGGGGGGGGAGGCAATCCTACCAATATGACCTGGACGTTGAGTATCTCAACATGTCCTTTTCTCTACAGGTAGCCTAGTAGCCTCCTCCATCCTATGCGGTCCAATAATAGGATATATGTGTAGGCATGGTGTCCTATTTTTGCCAGTTGTGGTCTTTCATCTTGAACTTTTTATTTTTTATTTTACCGGAGATGTTATTCGCACTTTGATACTTGGTTCGTTCTAATAAATGGTTGTGTGCATTGCTTGACACGGAAGTCAAGGGTAATCCTTCTTTTCGAAAAAAAAACCCCTCCATCACTAGCCATCTTGTTCTCGACCTGCCTTTTCCTACCAAGTCTTAGAAACACAACAAGCAATATGTCCATATGTTGATTAATTTGCTTTACAGTTCTTTTTTCGGGGCATTGTTTATCATGCATATGCAAGGAAGAAAGTAGTACTTCTACTTTGAAAACGACGAAAGAAACTCCATATTCATCAAAAGATAAATAGGATAAGGCTTGGCTTTACTACCACGACCGTACGTACTGGTGCTCTGGCGACTCGGCCACACCATATAGAAATACTCTTGGATTAGCTGAGCATGTTTTTTATATCTCAAAATGAAATCTGTTTTGATATGTTTGAAGAGAATGCTTGGGGCCTCCAACAATCCATTAGAACATGCCTAGTGTCTAGTGACCCAGTTAATGAACATTATTAGTTGACTTCAAACCGTACATACAAACAAGCAAATCATGTAGTGACATGAAAACCTCAGGGTGATACCAAGTAAAGTACAAGTAGTAGTAGTAATTTAGCAATGTGTGTGTTTCACACTCGTATTATTGCAGGCAGCCAGGCACACCAGATAGCTCCTCTGCCAACTATACAGACAGGGTACTTACTATCTCAACACCCACACACAAATTTACATACTTCCATCACACTTTACAGAGGCACAATTTCACAAACCAAACTACACACCAGCTGCTTCTGTCTCTCATCTGGCACCCTTTCAGTTCATCGCGTCAATCATGCACAAGTTTTCCCATCTTACAAGATGCCATTACACAACACAAGGATCATGTGCCAGGCAGCATTTTTATTGCAAAACCTATACAATACCGGTGTTGCAGTGGGCGTGTCGTCACTGCCATCGCCATGCAGGAGGTGTGCCCGCTCTGAAGTCACTGGCCACAGGCGATCCCGGCTTCGGAGAAGGCGGCGAGGAGCTTCGGCAGTAGCTTGCCGAGCATGATCTTGAATCCGGTCGAGCAGCTCTTGCAGCCATCATCTGATATGTACGTGCTGTCGCGAGCATGACCAACGAGATCGCCGCCGAGGTATGCGTTGCAGGCTTCCAGGATGTGCTGCGCGCGGCAAGTGAAGTGCTCCTTGACGAAATTTTCAAAATGCTGGATGGAGATAGGAGGGAGACACATCAATAATATTCATTACACATATTACTTCTTAATGTTGAAAGATGCAGCAAAAGTTATTTAAATACTGTATGTAGGTTGGTTAGGGGATGCAGCTGAGATACAGTGGGGGGAAATCTTGGTTTACGTTCTACTCAAAACTCATAGCTACCAAAATTCAGTTAAGCCCTATCAGTTTTGTCAGAGTAAGTGTATGGGATATTCAGGTCATTCGTTAAATGCAGAATTTAAAGAGTTGGTAACTTACCTTTGGTGGTTTGTGCAAAATGTACATCATGGACTTGCAAGACAGCAAGAAAGCATTCTCGTTGTACGTGATGGAGTTCTTCTCCCCGTCAGCTTTCCCCACAAATTTGTCGTAGCCCGCCTCATTGAAGTAAGGCTTCTCGTTGAGAACAAGAGCCTGAAGGGATAGCAGCAGTTGAAGAACAGTCGAGCCCTCCGGATTCCACACCTCATTACCAGTCCCTGCCCATGTCTTGAGAAGGCTTAGACATACTTTGCCGGTTTCGTACAAGTTTGGGTTGAGACGGAGGCCTCCTGAGTGATAGTGAACGGACTGGAAAAAGAAAGTTACTGTTCAGCAGCTAGACGATCTCAGCTGGGAGGTACACACACGAGCAATAGAAAAGAAAACACTTACAGGTGGTTCATGAGGATAATCCGGCGGGAAGAAAATATCAAAGAAAAATAAATTATCATGATAAGGCGTTCCAGCTGCCCCAACAATGCAAGCCCTCAGAAGGTCCATCCTTTCCTCGTAAACTCTAACATGGATATCATCTGCATGGAAGCAAAGAACACCATGTAAGCCATGTACCAGAAAATATGTTTCATGTTTTCATCAGTTATTTCACGAATATAACTTGCTACCAAATCTAATTAGAATGGTTTTCTGTTTTACTAGGTTAGGTCACTGCAGACAAGTGATTGAAGCCAAAGCTAATATTACAGGGATTTACTGAATGTAAAAAAAAAAGCCCAATATACACTAAATTTGTTCAATATGTTCTTTTTATTCATAAAGTGAACAACTCAAATTTTGTGAGTTTCCACTTACTAACTTCTGCATAATTCTAGATTTAATTTTGGCATCTCGTTCGTTTTATCAGAGAAGGGAAGAACACTGACAACTCACAAGAGTACGCATGTTCTGTTCGCACATTCAATTTTTCATCCTTGACAGTTTAACTAGCTTGATCAACTTCTCATACTCGAAATAATAATCGACAAGATAACATACACATGATAAGCTAGACCTTTTTAACTTCAATCATCTCGTAAAGATGGCAAACAATGATTTTTTGAGAAAGGAACCTTAACATGCTCTGCTGTCCTGTGCAGCGTAGAACATTTTAACTTATTTCTAACCACAAACCATTTATATAAGCTTGCATCATGACAGATTCGCATCTATATGTACTATTAAAGTAGAGTTATGGTATATATGAAACCATGTTATGGTAGACTAAAAATAATGCCAAGTTATAATAAATATAAACAGATGCTAAAATTCTATATGCAATGAGCCAGTGAAAAGATTCAGTTTCATGAAGGACTTGCAATGGACAATAAAGAACAAGAAAAACCGACCAGGTAAATCATTTTGTAAGATTGTCCATTCTTGTTGTATCTTCTTCAGCCAACCTCTTTTAACCTAAAATATCAGGAATTAAAGATTATAACAAATAATTTGAACATGCTACAGTAGCTACTACAGCTCTAAAATAGAGGAATAAAGTTGAATTAGGTGTAAAGTGTTACATTTTCATGGCCACGTTCCTTCACAAAATGATGATCAGAACAGTCCACCACAACATCAAATATTTTTACGTCATTTTCTGAAGGTAACTGTGGCTTCTCGGTCTGCATCACCAACTCCACAACGGAAAATTCTTCTGCAGACGAATGTAGATCTGCTGACTTCACAATTTGATACTGAGGATCTGCAGTAATCTGAAACAACAACTTGATCTTAGAGTTATGCAAATTAAACATAAATTATTTGGCAAGGTATAAAACTTACTGAGCTAGATGATGTAGAATCATGAGCACCAAAGAAACTAGAAGCCACATTTGTCAGAAAATCAAAAGCTGTTTTGGAGAAGTAGAGAGCATTGCGCAATGAACCAGTGCAGTCTTCACCAGACTCTTCCAGGGCATTCTGGGTGAAAACATCAAGTTGTTGCTTAAATTTCAATACATGTAACCAACAAATGGTACAGTGGAAGATGCAAACCCAAGCTAACCTTAGTACTCTCATGGCGAATTGTTTCCTGCTCAGCCTCGTCGTCGACAGAAGTATGCACCTCATGCACAGATTCTAGTGAATTATCTAGAAGTCTTTCTAATCCAATTATTTCAAAATGCTGCGCCTGAAATTGATATAAGGGAGAAAGATATGTTACCAATAGTCTGGACAGACCATGTATCTAGAAAAGATGGGTGAAAAAGGGACAGAAAACACAACAAAACAAAAAAGGAAGAAAATGAACTCAAAGATAAGTTTACCTTGGATATCACACCACTAGCCCATTGTACTTCAACCCCATCATCCTTATACCCAAGAACATTGCCAATGCATGACAAGAAGCCAGAGGAGGTATCTAAACTTTTCCTGCTAACTGTCATGGTTCCATTGGTGAGATCTGCTTCAGACTTGTCGATGTTCAGAGCTGATCTGATAACGACTTCCCCAGTGCAAAAAGAGAAATCCGGGTGCTCTACTAGCTCATAAGCACTCACTGTCTCCTCAGTGGGGTCACTTCCATATCTGACAATGTCATCATCCACTGGAACAATCCATTTTACGTTCACAGTCCGCTCAAGTGCATCCACATTTCTCACTATCCCAATCCGATGACGTTCAGCAGCCTCCTCTACTGCCAATTTCTCTAGGACAAATTGCCCTGGCCAAAAATCATGATCACCAGGGGTGCTAACAGGAGCCAAGATATAGGGCTCTAGCCCAAGATATATGTTTCCATTTTGCCATAGAACGTCAAAAGTGCTCTTTGTCTTAGCAACGACATAAGTTTGAGAATATCGAGAGCACTTACAGTCTTCACTTGGGAGACTTCCATCGTGAGCAGCAGAAAGAGTGCACCAATCACCCAACTGCCAGTTAGCATAAGGGAAGCATGACAGCAAAGTGAGATTCTTTGGGTCCTGAAAGTTAGGTGGACTTGATGATCGGTCACCCCAAACATTTGCCACTGAGGTTATCCAGTTCACATGCACCAGCCCCACATCAACATGAGACACAACACCTTCATCTCGGCTGGCCCTCCATGATCCAGACAACCATGTTCCTGACTTGGACACGGAGGGATGAACAATCCTCACACGTTGACTTGGATAATAAAAATAAGGTGCATCTTCAAAGATGAATGGAGGAATGGGCTTCAGTACCTCAGAGTCCCTTAACAGCATTTCACACTTTGCCCCATCAGTGAACACAACGGTGACCAGGTCAAATGCCCTGATCACCCGCCCAATCCATGGTCCCATAACCACGCAGTCACCAGAGACAAAAGATCTCACTCTTGAAAGCTGCTTGCTGTTGACATCTTCTATTATATCACCAGAGTATGTCTCCAAGTCCACAAACATTTCAACCCCAACAACACGGCCCAGCTGACCTGAGGGGTCAGACACAGGACAGACTATGTCCCCGTGAAGAAACCCTCTTTCAAAAGTAAGGAAATCATCAATCTTGCCGATGCTCTCGTCCAAGCTTGATAAGATGCTCTGTGCATGGTCTGTAAATTCACATTCTTGGTCCTCACTGTCACTCGTTCCACTGTATGACTCACTGTCTGAATCAATTACAAACAGATCCATGTCTGCAAGCCCTGCAACACCACATTTTGTCATTTTGTATGATATGAAACAACCGATTGTGTTAATAAATATTAGATTAAATTCGTTCCCACCTTTTTGTAACAAGCTGTGTTCTGTGATGATGTAATAAACTAAAGAACCGTCTCTGAACAGCAAGTGTAAGGTCGGTACACTTGAGTGCTAATGCGAAAGGATCCCTGATAAAGTAACAGTAACCGCCAAAGGAGATTTGCCCAGATAGCAAATAAGAAACAGTAAGATTTGGTGCCAAAGGAGATTTGCCCAGCCTAGTTGCCGGCGGAGATGTGCCAAGATAGCAATCTATAGCTAAAGCTAATTGGAAGCAAAAGAATATGTAAGGAAGGAGATCAGAAGAACTAGGTAGATTTGCCAAAGGAGATTTGCCGAACTATAGGTAGGTTTTGCCAAAAGGAGATTTGCCCCGAACTACTGGTAGGTTTCGCCAAAGGAGATTTGCCCAGAGAACTACAGAACAGTCGCTGTCTGAAATGTTCAGTGCCAAGGGAGATTCCAGAAGAACTGCAGAACAGTCGCTGTCTGAAATGTTCAGTGCCAAGGAGATTCCAGAAGAACTACAGAACAGTCACTGTCTGAAATGTTCACCGCCAAAGGAGATTTGCCCTAAACTAGGAACGGCTTGTCACAGGAAATGATTTCCCGTGGAAAGTCCAACTGAATGTGTTTGCTTTCGATGATCACCAGACATGAGAAGTCATCAGAGAATATGCCACCACCCAATGAACAATATTCGTCCCAAGAGCAACCAACGACTGTTCAGATTAGCTGATCCTGCAAACCATATCAGAAGAATGTTAATCCAACTGTTCATCTTCTTTATAGAACAACACAATTCAAGTTGAGAAATAGTGTTTGCATAATCTCAATAAACACGGATATAAATTAATCCAGTTGCTTATTAAAAGCCATGCTGAAAAAAAACTGCAGGGATCAGGGTCGTTTCATTTGTGAGCAACATTCTAGCATATAATAGTAGAGACATTTATGATATCTAATAATAAAAAGGAAAATCGAGTTGCATGCTTTTCAAAGATTTGCCGCATTCGCCAGTGCTAATAATCAAGCAAAGTCTTATTCATATATACATACTAGAAACAGCTAACTAATGGTTTATTCAAAAATAAGATGTCCAAGAAACTCTAAATCCCAAAAGAGGATGTAAATTGGACCCAAAACGAGAAGAATCTGTGTGTTTCTGTGGATCCAAAAAAACTTATACAAGGTGCAAGAGCCAGTTTGTGTCACAAGGATCAGTCCCACAGTGGACAAGAACTAAAATCTGTTCAAAATGGTGCGTTTATCTTTAATGCCCCTTGCATGTACTCCCTCCGTCCGAAAATACTTATGCTAGAAATGGATAAAATGGATGTATCTATAACTAAAATAAGTCTAGATACAACCATTTCTAGGACAAATATTTCCGGACGGAGGGAGTAGTACATGGGTAAAAAATACATAAATAAACTGGTAAAAGTTTGTTCACCAATAGATGTTAGGATGCCTTGAAATGACCGAATAGGCAGGACCTAAATCAAAACTGACAAAAATGGAACACTTGAAAGTTCATGCTAAAAAGTAACTGAATAAATCTAGATCGGAGTATCAAAACTATGTATTAAAGTACGTACTCAACAACATGACTGGCTATAATCAGTCTGATCTGAGGAACCTAGTTCTTAGCTAGCAAACACTGAGTCTTTATTTCGACACGGAAGTTTTGGATCTTGTCATAGTAACAACAACAAAGATGACAAACCGCACATAGTTCAGCATCATAGTCGTTCCGAAAACAACAAAAAGGCAACCCACCTATGGACAAGCCTGCCAAACAAATCAGAACGAAACAACACCTTCCGTGCTCATTATGATCTCCTAAAACCGGCAAACAAAAAGCAACAAACTAAAACCTCGCACGCCATACCACCTCACCCGAAAACGGCAAAATATCATGCACTCCAACAATTCTTGCGCCGGCCATAAAAACACAGGTGTTTCACTACAAACTGTAAAAAGCTAACGACATAACACCTGAGCCACCACCCAATTTTACTAGTTGGAGACGCCTTCGCCTTCGCCACCACGAATAGGCCGCCGGAGCTGTGTTCGGCGCTGGAGCTACTGCTGTGCTCGGCCAGAGCCTCCTGCTTATGTCCAATCGATCTGGGCTGACCCAAGCTAACAATATTGTTTGATTACACATAGTCAAGACTGAAGACAGGGACACTTCTGCAAAACTAGTCGCAGAATAATTGGACGAAGACGGATCAAAATGGCATCTTGAAGCATATTCCTGGTTCCGAGGAATCGGGCTGGCGTAGTGATGGCCATGTTTTTTGGATCGGCATGCATCGTTTTGACTAAATTTCACCCTGCAGCTGCAGGCATGACACTGACGGTGCGAGTTTAATACTGTACTAGGAAATCGGACGTTGAGTGCACGCATCCTCGTTATAAACAAGCACATGGGCGCAGCGAAAGGAAGGGGCGGCCGTGAGGCTCCGGCCGCCGGCCCGGAAGGCGGGGCGGCGGCGGTGGCGGCGCCTCTGCGGCAATGCGAAATGAACAGGAAAAAGGTGAGGTGAAACGGCAGATTGGCAGTACCTGTGCCAAGCCCAGCCCGCCGCCATGGCCGCTCGGTCACCGAAGAAGAGGGAGCAGGCCTCCCCTCCCCCCGCGCCTCAGTCCATCCCCGGGCCCGTCGACCATGGCCAGCAAGCCCGCCCCCTCCACCCCCCTCCAAGAAACGACCAGCGCCGCCGCCCGCTCCTCCTCCTCCTCCTCCTCCTCGGACCAAATCTCAGGCACGGCGGCGGCGGCGGCGGCGGGAGGAGGAGAGACCGAGAGACGTAGAGAGAGAGGGCTTCCTTGCTGGGTGCTCTGCGCTGCTGCTGCTCGTGAATGGTGATGGATGGTGGAGCTGGCGGGGCAATTTCTACGGTGCGCAAGGCCTCGCCTTTCCGATTCTTTAGATTTGTTCAATCGTGGTGCGCGCGCCTAAACTAAATCGAAATCGTCCTAAATTCCCTTGCGCTAATGGGATTCCTCCCTGTCCGTCGCTTTATCCTTTCTTTCCCCCGAGAATTCTCCCTCTCTCGGTGCCTGCCGGGAAACCAGAGTTTTGCACTCTGCTTTGTCTCCATCCCCCAACGTGCCGGCTGCTTTCACCTGTCACTCGTCCCCCCTCCCCCTGTTCTCAAGAATGAAAACAGCTACTCGACTCGACGACTCGAAAATAATGTGTGCCTAACATCTCTAGAACTCGGTACATAAACCGGTAAAGTAAATCGATGAACAATGAAACTAATACGGAAACGATAAATTCTGAATGTTTGGATTTTAAGCATGGCAACCCAAACGTTTTCATGGCAACTTTAGTTCACGCCAGGTTGGCAAACATCACGATTTTCTGACAAAAAACCGAACCGGGACAAAGTTGCCATGTTTTAACAATTAAAATTGCCACCTCGCGTCAACTAAAGTTACCATGGAAAAGGGTTCAGAATGACATGCTTAAAATCCAAATGTTCATGATTTATCAAGATCCAACTAATATTAGTTTAATTTTTTAATAAAATTTGTATGTCTTTTCTTTATATCTATGAAAAAATATTAAAGAATACATTAATTTGTAATCATGAGCCTTTTCAGAGGTCTGACCATGTCAAGCCTCCGGACAACAAAAGACCAAATTAGGAGGGTGTCTTCAACGTTGTAGCGGATATATGTGATTTCTTGGCAAACCTCTGGCAACCCATGCAACTGCATACGATATCCTAAGCATCTCATGTGCATTGAGCCAGAATAAGCCATGGCGAAAAAAGGATGGCCTACAAGATGAAGGAAATATGCCTTAGAGGCAATAATAAAGTTATTATTTATTTCCTTATATCATGATAAATGTTTATTATTCATGCTAGAATTGTATTAACCGGAAACTTGATACATGTGTGAATACATAGACAAAACAAAGTGTCCCTAGTATGCCTCTACTTGACTAGCTCGTTAATCAAAGATGGTTATGTTTCCTAACCATGGATATGTGTTGTCATTTGATGAACGGAATCACATCATTAGGAGAATGATGTGATGGACAAGACCCATCCGTTAGCTTAGCATTATGATCATTACAGTTTCATTGCTACTGCTTTCTTCATGACTTATACATGTTCTTCAGACTATGAGATTATGCAACTCTCGAATATTGGAGGAACACCTTGTGTGCTATCAAACGTCAAAACGTAAATAGGTGATTATAAAGATGCTATACAGGTGTCTCCGAAGGTGTTTGTTGGGTTGGCATAGATCGAGATTAGGATTTGTCACTCCGTGTATCAGAGAGGTATCTCTAGGCCCTCTCGGTAATGCTCATCACTATAAGCCTTGCTAGCAATGTGACTAATGAGTTAGTTGCGGGATGAAGCATTACGGAACGAGTAAAGAGACTTGCCGGTAACGAGATTAAACTAGGTATGATGATACCGACGATCGAATCTCGGGCAAGTAACATACCGATGACAAAGGGAACAACGTATGTTGTTATGCGGTTTGACCGATAAAGATCTTCGTAGAATATGTAGGAGCCAATATGAGCATCCAGGTTCCGCTATTGGCTATTGATCGAAGATGTGTCTCGGTCATGTCTACATAGCTCTCGAACCCGTAGGGTCCGCACGCTTAACGTTCGATGACGATTTGTATTATGAGTTATGTGTTTTGATGACCGAAGTTTGTTCGGAGTCCCGAATGAGATCACGGGCGTGACAAAGGAGTCTCGAAATGGTCGAGACATAAAGATTCATATATTGGAAGGCTATATTCGGACATCAGAAAGGTTCCGAGTGATTCGGGTATTTTTTGGAGTACCGGGGAGTTACGGGAATTCACCGGGAGAAGTGATGGGACTTATTGGGCCATACGGGAAAGGAGGAGGCAGGCCAAGGGGAGGTGGCGCCCCCCCCCATGGGTCCGAATTGGACTAGGGGAAGGGGTGGCGCCCCCCTTGCCCTTTCCTACTCCCTCTCTCTTTCCCTCTTTCCTTCTCTCCTACTCCGAAAAGGAAAGGGATTCCTACTAGGACTGGGAAGTCCTAGTAGGACTCCATACTCTTGGCATGCCCCTAGGGGGCCGGCTTCTCTCCCTCCCTCCTTTATATACGTGGGCGGGGGCACCCCGAAGAGACACCAAGTTTTGCCTTATCCGTGTGCGGTGCCCCCCTCCACAGTTACACACCTCGATCATATCGTCGTAGTGCTTAGGTGTAGCCATGCGTCGGTAACATCATCATCACCGTCGCCACACCGTCGTGCTGACGAAACTCGCCCTCGTCCTCAACTGGATCAAGAGCACGAGGGACGTCATCGAGCTGAACGTGTGCTGAACGCGGAGATGTCGTACGTTCGGTACTTGAATCAGTTGGATCGCAAAGACATTCGAATACATCAACCGCGTTAACTAAACGCTTTTGCTTTCGGTCTATGAGGGTACGTGGACACACTCTCCCCTCTCGTTGTTATACATCTCCTAGATAGATCTTGCGTGATCGTAGGATTTTGTTTTTGAAATTAATGCGTTCCCCAACAGTGGTATCAGAGCCAGGTCTATGCGTAGATATTTTATGCATGAGTAAAACACAAAGTGTTGTGGGCGATAATAGTCATACTGCTTACCACAAACGTCTTACTTTGATTCGGCGGTATTGTTGGATGAAGCGGTCCGGACCAACATTACATGACCGCGTTCATGAGACTGGTTCTACCGACGTGATTTTGCACATAGGTGGTTGGCGGGTGTCTGTTTCTCCAACTTTAGTTGAATAGAGTTTGAGTACGGCCGACCCTTGTTGAAGGTTAAAATCACACTTGATGAAAAATCGTTGTGGTTTTGATGCGTAGGTAAGAACGGTTCTTGCTAGATGCCCGTAGCAGTCACGTAAAACTTGCAACAACAAAGTAGAGGACGTCTAACTTGTTTTTGCAGGGCATGTTGTGATATGGTCAAGACATGATGTGATATAATTTGCTGTATGAGATGATCATGTTTTGTTAAAGTTATCGGCAACTGGCAGGAGCCTTATGATTGTCTCTTTATTGCATAAGATGCAAGCGCCATATAATTGCTTTACTTTATCGCTATGCGATGGCAATAGTTGCAAAAGCAATAGTTGGCGAGACGACCATGTGACGACACGTTGATAGAAATCAAGATGATGGAGATCATGGTGTCATGTCGGTGACGATGGAGATCATGATGGTACTTTGGAGATGGAGATCAAAGGCACAAGATGATGATGGCCATATCATGTCACATATTTTAATTGCATGTGATGTTTATCTTTTATACATCTTATTTTGCTTAGTATGGCGGTAGCATTATAAGATGATCCCTCACTAAATTTCAAGGTATAAGTGTTCTCCCTGAGTATGCACCGTTGTGACAGTTCTTCGTGCTGAGATACTATGTGATGATCGGGTGTGATAGGCTCTAAGTTCACATACAACAGGTGCAAGACAGTTTTGCACATGCAGAATACTTGGGTTAAACTTGACGAGCCTAGCATATGCAGATATGGCCTCGGAACACTGAGACCGAAAGGTTGAACGTGAATCATATAGTAGATATGATCAACATAGTGATGTTCACCATTGAAAACTACTCCATCTCACATGATGATCGGACATGGCTTAGTTGATTTGGATCACGTGATCATTTAGATGACTAGAGGGGTGTCTATCTAAGTGGGAGTTCTTAAGTAATATGATTAATTGAACTTTAATTTATCATGAACTTAGTCCTGATAGTATTTTGCAAATTATGGTGTAGATCAATAGCTCGCGTTATAGCTTTCCTATGTTTTTATATATGTTCCTCGAGAAAAAAAAGTTGAAAGATGATAGTAGCAATGATGCGGACTAGGTCCGTGATCTGAGGTTTATCCTCATTACTGCACAGAAAATTATGTCCTTAATGCACCGCTAGGTGACAGACCTATTGCAGGAGCAGATGCAGACGTTATGAACATTTGGCTAGCTCAATATGGTGACTACTTGATAGTTTAGTGCACCATGCTTTACTTCTTAGAACCGGGACTTCAAAAACGTTTTGAACGCCACGGAGCATATGAGATGTTCCAAGAGCTGAAATTGGTATTTCAGACTCAAGTCCGTGTCAATAGGTATGAGACATCTGACAAGTACTTTGCCTAAAAGATGGAGGAGAATTGCTCAGCTAGTGAGCATGTGCTCAGAATGTCTGGGTACTACAATCGCTTGAATCAAGTGGGAGTTAATCTTCTAGATAAGATAGTGATTGACAGAGTTCTCTAGTCACCATCACGAAATTGCTGGAACTTCGTGATGAATTATAATATGCAAGGGATGACAAAAGCGATTCCCGAGCTCTTCGTGATGCTGAAATAAATGAAGGTAGAAATCAAGAAAAATCATCAAGTGTTGATGATTAAACAAGATCACTATTTTCAAGAAAAGGGCAAAGGGAAAGAAAGGGAACTTCAAGTAGAATGGAAAGCAAGTTGTCACTCCCGAGAAGATGCTCAAAGTTGGACCCAAGCCTAAAGCTGAGTGCTTCTACTGCAAAAGGAAATGGTCACTAGAAGCGGAACTGCCCCAAACATTTGGCGGATAAGAAGGATGGCAAAGTGAACAAAGGTATATTTGATATACAGGTTATTGATGTGTACCTTACTAGTGCTCGTAGTAACCTCTGGGTATTTGATACTTGTTCGGTTGCTAAGATTAGTAACTCGAAATAGGAGTTGCAGAATAAATAGAGACTAGTTGAGGATGAAGTGACGATGCGTGTTGGAAGTGGTTCCAAGATTGATATGATCATCATCGCACACTCCCTATACTTTCGGGATTAATGTTGAACCTGAATAAACGTTATTTGGTGTTTGCGTTGAGCATTAATATGATTAGATCATGTTTATTGCAATACAGTTATTCATTTAAGACAGAGAATAATTATTATTCTGTTTACATGAATAAAACCTTCTATGGTCATATACTCAATGTTGATGGTTTATTGAATCTCGATCATGGTAATACACATATTCATAATATTGATGCCAAAAGATGCAAAGTTGATCATGATAGTGCAACTTATTTGTGGCACTGCCGTTTGGGTCATATCGGTATAAAGCGCATGAAGAAACTCCATAAAGATGGAGTTTTGGAATCACTTGATTATGAATCATTTGATACTTTGCGAACCGTGCCTTATGGGCAAGATGACTAAAACTCCGTTCTCCGGAACAATGGAACGAGCTACTGACTTATTGGAAATAATACATACTAATGTATGCGGTCAAATGAGTGTTGAGGCTCGTGGCAGGTATCATTATTTTCTTACCTTCACAGATGATTTGAGAAGATATGGGTATATCTACTTAATGAAGCATAAGTCTGAAATGTTTGAAAAGTTCAAAGAATTTCAGAGTGAAGAAGAAAATCATCGTAACAAGAAAATAAAGTTTCTACGATCTGATCGTGGAGGCGAATATTTGAGCTACGGATTTGGTATTCATTTGAAACAATGAGGAATAGTTTCACAACTCACGCCACCTGGAAGACCACAACGTAATGGTGTGTCCGAACATGGTAACCGCACTTTATTGGATATGGTGCGATATATGATGTCTCTTACCGATTTACCACTATCGTTTTGGGGTTATGCATTAGAGACAGCTGCATTCACTTTAAACAAGGCACCATCAAGGTCCATTGAGACGACACTGTATGAATTGTGGTTTGGAAATAAACCTAAGCTGTCGTTTCTTAAAGTTTGGGGTTGTGATGCTTATGTGAATAAGCTTCAACCTGATAAGCTCGAACCCAAATCAGAGAAATGCATCCCATAGGATACCCAAAGGAAACTGTTGGGTACACCTTCTATCACAGATCCGAAGGCAAGATATTCATTGCTAAAAATGGATCCTTTCTAGAGAAGGAGTTTCTCTCGAAAGAAGTGAGTGGGAGAAAAGTAAAACTTGATGAGGTAATTGTACCTTCTCCCGAATCGAAAAGTAGTTCATCATAGAAATCAGTTCCAGTTGTTCCTACACCAATTAGTGAGGAAGCTAGTGATAATGATCATGAAACTTCAGATCAAGTTACTACCAAACCTCATAGGTCTTCCAAAGTACGATCCGCACCAGAGTGGTACGGTAATCCTATTCTGGAAGTCATGTTACTAGATGAACCTACAAACTATGAGGAAGCGATGATGAGCCCAGATTCCGCGAAATGACTTGAGGCCATGAAATCTGAGATGGGATCCATGTATGAGAACAAAGTGTGGACTTTGGTGGACTTTCCCGATGATCGGCAAGCCATATTAAATAAATGGATCTTCAAAAGGAAGACGGACATTGATAGTAGTGTTACTATCTACAAAGCTCGACTTTTCGCAAAAGGTTTTCGACAAGTTCAAGGTGTTGACTACAATGAGATTTTCTCAATTATAGCGATGCTTAAATCCGTTCGAATCATATTAGCAGTTGCCATATTTTATGAAATCTAGCAAATGGATGTCAAAACTAAATTTCTTAAATGGATATTTCTTAAAGAAGAGTTGTATATGATGCAACCAGAAGGTTTTGTCGATCCTAAAGGTACTAACAAGGTGTACAAGCTCCAGTGATCCATCTATGGACTGGTGCAAGCATCTCGGAGTTGGAATATACACTTTGATGAGTTGATCAAAACATATAGTTTTATACAGACTTGCAATGAAGCCTGTATTTACAAGAAAGTGAGTGCGAGCACTACAGCCTTTCTGATAAGTATATGTGATTGACATATTGCTGATCGGAAATAATGTAGAATTTTCTGGAAAGCATAAAGGAGAGTTTCAAAGGAGATTTTCAAAGAAAAACCTCGGTGAAGCTGCTTATATATTGGGCATCAAGATCTATAGAAATAGATCAAGACTCTAGATAAGATTTTTCAATGAATACATACCTTGACAAGTTTTTGAAAGAGTTCAAAATGGATCAGTCAAAGAAGGAGTTCCTGTCTATATTACAAGATGTAAAATTGAATAAGACTCAAAGCCCAACCACGGCAGAAGATAGAAAGAGAATGAGAGTCATTCCCTATGTCTCAGTCATAGGTTCTATAAAGTATGTCATGCTATGTACCAGACCAGTTATGTGCCTTGCTATAAGTTTCGCAAGAGGATACGATAGTGATCCAGGAGTGGACCACTGTATAGCGGTCAAAGTTATCCTTAGTTACCTAATAGGACTAAGGAAGTATTTCTCGGTTATGGAGGTGATAAAAAGTTCATCGTAAACAGTTACGTCGATGCAAACTTTTACACCAATCCAGATGACTCTAAATCTCAATTTGGATACATATTGAAAGTGGGAGCAATTAACTAAAATAGCTCCATACGAAGCATTGTAAACATAAAATATTTGCAAAATACATACGGCTCTGAATGTGACAGACCCGTTGACTAAACTTCTCTCACGAGCAAAACATGATAACACCTTAGTACTCTTTGGGTGTTAATCACATAGCGATGTGAACTAGATTATTGACTCTAGTAAACCCTTTGGGTGTTGGTCACATGGCGATGTGAACTATGGGTGTTAATCACATATAGATGTGAATTATTGGTGTTAAATCACATGGCAATGTGAACTAGATTATTTACTCTAGTGCAAGTGGGAGACTGAAGGAAATATGCCCTAGAGGCAATAATAAAGTTATTATTTATTTCCTTATATCATGATAAATGTTTATTATTCATGCTAGAATTGTATTAACTGGAATCTTGATACATGTGTGAATACATAGACAAAACAAAGTGTCCCTAGTATGCCTCTACTTGACTAGCTCATGAATCAAAGATGGTTATGTTTCCTAACCATAGACATGTTTCGTCATTTGATGAACGGGATCACATCATTAGGAGAATGATGTGATGGACAAGACCCATCCATTAGCTTAGCATTATGATCGTTACAGTTTCATTGCTACTGCTTTCTTCATGACTTATACATGTTCCTCAGACTACGAGATTATGCAACTCCCGAATACCGGAGAAACACCTTGTGTGCTATCAAACGTCACAACGTAAATGGGTGATTATAAATATGCTCTACAGGTGTCTCCAAAGGTGTATGTTGGGTTGGCATAGATCGAGATTAGGATTTTTCACTCCGTGTATTGAAGAGGTATCTCTGGGCCCTCTCGGTAATGCTCATCACTATAAGCCTTGCAAGCAATGTGACTAATGAGTTAGTTGCGGGATGAAGCATTACGAAACGAGTAAAGAGACTTGCCGGTAACGAGATTGAACTAGGTATGATGATACCGACGATCGAATCTCGGGCAAGTAACATACCGATGACAAAGGGAACAACTTATGTTGTTATGCGGTTTGACCGATAAAGATATTTGTAGAATATGTAGGAGCCAATATGAGCATCCAGGTTCCGCTATTGGTTATTGATCGGAGATGTGTCTCGGTCATGTCTACATAGTTCTCGAACCCGTAGGTTCCGCACGCTTAATGTTCGATGACGATTTGTATTATGAGTTATGTGTTTTGATGACCGAAGTTTGTTCGGAGTTCCGGATGAGATCACGTACATGACAAGGAGTCTCTAAATGGTCGAGACATAAAGATCCATATATTGGAAGGCTATATTCGGACATCGGAAAGGTTTCGAGTGATTCGGGTATTTTTTGGAGTACTGGCGAGTTACGGGAATTCACCGGGAGAAGTAATGTGCGTTATTGGGCCATACGAGAAAGGAGGAGGCAGGCCAAGGGGGAGGTGGCGCCCCCCCATGGGTCCGATATGGACTAGGGGAAGGGGGCAGCGCCCCCCTTGCCCTTTCCTACTCCCTCTCTCTTTCCCTCTTTACTTCTCTCCTACTCCGAAAAGGAAAGGGATTCCTACTAGGACTTGGAAGTCCTAGTAGGACTCCATACTCTTGGCGCGCCCCTAGGGGGCTGGCCTATCTCCCTCCCTTCTTTATATCCATGGGCAGGGGGCACCCCAAAGAGACACCAAGTTTTGCCTTATCCGTGTGCGGTGCCCCCCTCCAAAGTTACACACCTCGATCATATCGCCGTAGTGCTTAGGCGAAGCCCTACGCTGGTAACATCATCATCACTGTCGCCACGCCGTCGTGCTAAAGGAACTCACCCTCATCCTCAACTGGATCAAGAGCACGAGGGACGTCATCGAGCTGAACGTGTGCTGAACGCGGAGGACCGTACGTACAATACTTGGATCGGTTTGATCGCGAAGACGTTCAACTACATCAGTCGCGTTAACTAAACACTTTCGCTTTCGGCTACAAGGGTACGTGGACACACTCTCCCCTCTCGTTGCTATACATCTCCTAGATAGATCTTGCGTGATCGTAGGATTTTGTTTTTGAAATTACTGCATTCCCCAACACAAGATACATAGGGTTATGCAGCACCTTCGTGTAAGTATCCCAAAATAGTATGGATCCCAATGAAGAGCGGAGAAGAGTGTTAATGTGGGTGTTTCTGTCATACAAAAGTTGTCAGAGGTCTTGTGTTAATTCATTGTTTTGGTATATGAAGGATAGTATGGTTTCAAAAAACAAGTAACCAGGGGTTCAAACAAAGTAACGACCATGGAAAGTAATTGATAAAAGTAAGTTAGTGAAAGTAAACTGTTGTAAAAAGTAACTAACATAAATGTAAATTACTAGAATTAAATTATCGATTTTTCTACAGTAGAGAGGTTAGGCGAGAGGAAACTCGGATCATGCATGGTGCACATCAGATGCGCCAATGCCTCTACAGAGAAGTAGGATGTTATTGTCCTAGCGATGTAGGAAGCAAAGGTACTACGGTGAAAGAAGTTATATCCCCCTCTTCGTGAAACTTTGATGGGGGAATAATAGAGATCGCTCATTGGCCATGTCAACGGGGAGACCCCTACCGTAATTTCCATCACCCGACTGGCAAGTAGTAGTGGTGACATGTGTGATAGGTAGTATACATGCTTGTAGGGAATCCAAACTCCCAGAGAACACTTTAGCTTTATTGATGGTTTCATCATTTCCATTACTCTCTCTTGCTCCTTATCACTACTTTTGTGCATTTAAATTCAAACCACAACGTCATTAAAACATTTTCACTTCTGTTTCGCACTCTTCGCACTACAAATAACTCACAGACACATTCCAATAAACCTCTACAAGAGGCGATGACCATTTCCTATTATTCATGTGGAATCAATACTCTTACTTCAAAAAGGCTACAACTGAAGCCTATGCACTTGAAGAAAATCATCATTGCATATTACATATATAGGATCATGAGATAAATGCAACACCACAATGACGACAAACTGAACAAAGATTATCAATTTCTTCAGTCCACATAATATGATCTATCTTGCACCCTTGCCAACTTCACGATTGCTCTTCTTAGTAAGCACGACTCAGAGTAATTTCACCCTCTTCCTCGTGCCTAGTCTAAAACCATTTAATTTGTAGCAGTTGTTTTTTTAACCATTTACTTTTTCATGACATGTGTGACATTAACCATAGATTCTTGGAACCCTTATTGGGTAAACCACATACCACTTCATATAGACAGAAGAACAAGATTTCAATGAGCAGGACAAGCAACACAAGTTGAGAAGAGGACATAGAAGATAAGCATCACAAGGACATCCTACCTACTACGGTGTAATCCTATGTTTTACATATATTTTCAATTGTCTTTGCACCCATAGATCATTTTGGCTAAAAATAAAATTGTGGAGTACATATATAAACATTCACAAAATATTTGTGACCTGATTACTCTTTGTACTCATATACTCATATAATATACATGGGGTAAAATAATCTTTTAGTGGCACACATAACACCGTTGGTGCCTAAAATAGATGGAAATGTCATATAGGAAATAAATTTACACCTAGTGTCAAATAGGAAATCAGTTTAAGAAAATGTCAAATCATAAATTCTTTCTTATTAATTTTTTATATCACAGTTGTAAATTAAAAACACTGGGATTGAAAAGAGATTGTGTAGCGCACCTTACTTGGTTAACTTCACAATCTTATGTTTTTTTTTGAGAATGACGGGGGGGGGGGGGGGGGCGGGGCCCCATCGGTTGTTGTATTACTCGAAAGACTTGGCAGTCATACAGAGTTTTTCATCGAAGATATAAAAAACCACCAGATAAGCAGCAGAAAAACCGAAGAGGGGGAGAGGGAGAGTTACAGGGCCGAAAGAAAAAAAGCACGCATCTCCAGGAACAGCGCGCGGTCAGGAGCGTTGTAGCGATGGCTCTAGAGCATGATGTCGTCCGCGGTTCTGGTGAGGATGTCGCCAACGTTGCAGTCGACACCGTTGAACGTGGCGTTGTTCCGGGCTTTCTAGAGCTGCCAAAGCAGCACTAGGAGCCCGTCCTTCCAGAGCGGAGGCGAGGTCGGAGCACCCGGGGGCGAGGAGAGAATCCCGCCAACCGAGTCGAAAGGGCCCAGCCCAAGGCGGCGCCAGGTGGAGGCTGCGCGCGCGCATGAGGTGAAAATATGCACCGCAAACTCATCCGCAGAGCAGGAGGCACACATACTAGAAGGGGCACAGTTCGTCGCGAACAGGTTCACACGCGTGCTGAGGCGGTCACGAGCCAGCAGGCAAGCGAAGATCTTGATCTTCCTGGGGAGTTTGGAGCACCAAATGTCGATGGAGGTCTGGCAAAGCACTCCGTTGGGGGAGAGAACCCGGTACGCAGCGCGTGAGCTGAACTTTAGGTCCTTGCCCCACGCCATGAACCGGCGGTCCGGAGCGTCACCAAGCTGCAGGGCACGGACGAGATCCCGGACCTCGCCCAGCTGAGAAGCAGCAACAGAGGAGAGGCGTCTCTAAAGATGAAGACCGTCAAGGATGACCGCCGCCACGGTGGCGTTGGGGCGCGTGGAGTGGGAGAAGAGCGCCGCGTACTCGAAACAGAGGGCACCACCGGGGCACCAGCGGTCCTGCCAGAAGGAGGTAGTGCGCATGTCCCCAACGCCACACGGGTGATGGCCCTGTACGTGGGGAGCCCCCGGCGGACGATGACCTCGAGGAAGGAGGGAGCCGAAGAGCAGTCGCTAACGCCCCCCCTGATGCTGCGGAGGAACCAGCTCTTCCAAGGGGGACAGTCCGGTTGGTGAAGCTTGTGGACGAAGTTGAGGAGCAGGCACATGTTCTGACGTCGTAGATCGCGGATCCCGAAGCCACCCTCCTGCACATCTGCACACACATTATCCCAAGCAACAAAACAGTGAGCGCCAGAGCACGTATCCTTGCCGGTCCAAAAAAAAGGCACGACATCTACGATCGATCATCTCAATCACACCAGAGGGAAGCAGATAGGAGCACATAAAATAAGTAGAGAGGTTATTAAGGACGGCGTTACAAAGGACCATTCGGCCCCCAGAGGAAAGGAGCAGGGCACGCCAGCCCGAAAGGTAACGGTCGAAAGAACGGATGAGGGGGTCATAGGCGGAGATGGGGAGCTTATGCGGAGACAGGGGGAGTCCTAAGTAGGGCTGAGGAAAAGAAGAGATAGGGCAGCCCAGGATCCCAGCCAAGGCCGCCGACAGGTCACCACTGCAGTGCATCGGGATGAACCCAGATTTGTGGAAGTTTATGGCGAGCCCAGTAGCGAGGGCAAAAGCGTCCAACAAGGATTTAAGGTGGGTAACCGAGGGAATGTTTGCGCGGCAGAGGATAAGGATATCGTCGGCGTATTGCAGAACGGGGCACGGGAGGGAAGGGTCAATGGGGTGGGCGAGCCGCCCCTCGTCGGAGGCACGGCGAATGAGGCGTTGAAGGACATCCGCAATGATAATAAAAAGGTAGGGGGAGAGCGCGTCTCCCTAACGCAGGCCGTTGCGACACAGGATCCAGTCCCCAGGAACATTATTTAGGAGAACCGAGGTGTGGCCGGTAGACAAAATAGCGTGAATCCAACCGCACCATTTAGAGTCAAAACCCCGAGCCGAGAGGACGGCAAGGAGGCTGTCCCAGTTAACGGAGTCGAAAGCCTTCCGGAAATCGATTTTAAACACCACAGTAGGAGCTCGCCGGGTGTGGCAAATGCGAAGAAGGTCAGCAGCGTAGACAATATTCTCAGAGATGCGGCGGCCAGGGAGGAACCCGGTCTGGTCGGGGTCAACCAGAGAGTGAATGTAGCGCTGCAAACGGGAGCACAACGCTTTGGTGATGGCCTTCATGATGCAGTTTTGCAGGGAGATCGGTCGGAAATCAGACGGCGAGCGAGCCGCCTCAAACTTAGGGAGAAGGACGAGGAAGGCTCGGTTTATGCGGGTGAGATCGAGAGTACCGTCATGGAAGACCCCTTCGACATCCGCAACGACAGAATCCCAGAACGAGGCATAGAAAGAGGGGCCGAAACCATCCGGCCCTGGGCTGGAGAGACGGTTCATGTCGAGAAAGGCCCGACGGATCTCGCCCGGAGAGAAAGGGGGCGTGAGGTCACCGGGGAGCAGAGTCGAGTCGGGGTAGAGGTCCGAGAGGAAAAAACTCCAGTGGCAGGCTGGCGCCGTGCCCAGGAGATCCTTGTAGAAGGTCCAGAGGGTAGCAGCTTTGTCCTCATGAGAGTGGAGGTCGACCCCGTTGACAGAAAGGACGGGAATACAGTTTCGCCGGAAACGAGAGGAGGCGGAGGTGTGAAAGAAGCCAGTATTCTCGTCCCCATCCACGGCAAAGCAAACTTTGGCACGGAGCTTCCAGTACAGGACCCTCTCTTTGATGGAGAGGTGCAGGGCGTCGATAGTGAGAGTTCGGAGGAGACGCTCGAGGGAAGAGAGGGGGCGCAGCTCCTCCACACGATCAAGGAAGCCAACGAGCACGCGGCAGTCCTGCTCACGGTCGGAAGCAGGCGCCGTCCGTCTCGTCCAGCGTTTACAGCAAAGCCTAACTTGACGCAGACGGGCAACGAGGCGAGCAGTAGGATCCGGCCGAAAAGCAGAGGCCCAAGCTGCAACGACCGCAGAGCGGAACGAAGGGTGCAGCGCCCAAGCCTTCTCATAACGAAAGATGCGGGTTTTGGGGGCGGCGGAAGAGATCGACGCAACCAGGGGGACGTGGTCGGACGTAGAGCGGGCGAAGGATGAGAGGGTGGAAGTGGGAAACCTGGCATCCCACGACACATTGACAAGGACCCGGTCGAGCCGAGCAAGGATTGGGGAGGACTGGCGGTTGGACCATGTGTAGAGGCGGTCGCGGAGGGGGAGGTCAATCAGAGAGAGCTCATTGATGAAGTCATTGAAGAGAGTGGCCTCGGCCCGGCAGAAGTTAGCATTGTTGCGGTCCTCGGGAGAACGAGTAAGATTGAAGTCGCCCATGACGGCCCATGGGATGGCGTCACCGGGGGCATGGCCGGAGAGCTCGGCAAGGAAGGCGGGCTTGGACGCATGGTCGCAGGGGGCGTAAACATTCGTGATGCGGACAAGAGAGTTGTCGTGACAGAGATGCAAGTCAACAGAGAGCACGCGAGGGGAGCAAAGGTTACTAGCGAGAGAGAAGACACGGGAGTCCCAAGCAGTGCAAAGCCCACCGGACGAGCCGATAGCGTCAGCCAGGAGGAACGAGCGCAATGCATTTGGGAGGAAAGAGTCAGTTTTGCGCGAGTCCGGGGCTACAAGCTTAGTTTCCTGAAGAGCGAGGAAGGAGGGCTGCATGGCCTCGATATCCGCGCGCACGTCGCGGCACTTGCATGCAATGCCAAGGCCACGCACATTCCACGTACAGAGGGAAAATGGACTAATCATGGGAATCGCAAGTCTCCAGGCACAAAGAGTAGAAAACACACATCACAGGCTTGAAAGGAACAACAAGCGGGCCTAAGGCCATTACATACCCCACGGGGGGAAAAGAAAAAAGAAGAGATGATAACGTGCTCCGACAACCCCACGACGGGATCCACGGACGGGAGCACGGCAAGCCTGTGGAGCTACAAGGGAGCAGGGGAGGAAGGACACATGCAGTGGGCCCAGCGGGAGAAAAGCGTCGATGGAGAGCAGGGGCCCCGGGGAGATGCATGCAGATCATGGGGCGCGGGCAGCCACCTCAGCGCGGGCCCCGGCTGCAAGAGCATCAGGGTCCACACCGCAGGGAGCACCCAACTCCTGAAGCAGACGAAGAGGCATGGGAGGAACGACGCCATCGCTCTCGTCGATGCCCGTAGCCCTGATAGCAGCACGGAGACGCGGAGAGCCCTTGGAGGAGTCGAACCGCGCCGCCTTCACCGCTTTGGCTCGCTCAAGCATCTTCACGTAGGCGGTCGGCTCCTTCCCGGCGAGGCGCAGGCTGCGGCGCCCTTCCACGAACTCGGAGTCGACGGCGCGTTTGCGGAGGCCGCGGCGCTTGCGCGCGGCGTGCTCGTGCTCGTCGTTGCGGAGGTCGGAAGGCGCCAGGAGCGGCGCCTCCGCATCAGCCGCATCAATCTTATGTTTTATACTAAACTGTTTTATCTCATCATAAATCAACTAGTCATTAATATATGTTGTTTGTATTTATCCATTATTCATCATATTATATGGACAACTATATTTTGGTATTTTTATTAACAATATCAATGACTAAAAAAATGCTTATTTATATTCTTCTAAAATTTATCTTTTTTTTTTGTTTATTAGGTTTCACCGATAAATCTGTGCATTCTAATATTTGTACATGATTCACCCATGAGTTAGGGCGTTGATGTATTATAATGTGTTGGTATATGTATCATTTTCCAAGTTTTCATTAATATCTATAGGACTTGGTAAAGTGCTTTTGAGTATAGATCAAGCAAATAATCTTGTGGAGATGTTTGGAGTTCAAGACTATAACGTTTATGTGCATCTAAATAGATATTTTTGAAGTGTATGTTGTGTCAATTAGTAGTTTGTCTCGAATCCCACCATACACAAGTCATACTCGCCTGTCGACTCATTCATTTCAGAGATGCCCTTCAAAAAGTGAAGAACTTACATCCGCGTGACACCGCCTACTAGCCTGGCCCAAAACCCAAGCACGCTCTCTCTCTCTCTCTCTCTCTCTCTCTCATGGGACAAGCATCTAGGGTTTTGCTTATGCTGCCTCCCACTCATGGCCTCGCCCTCTTTGACCATGTGTTTTGTCGGGTACACTTCTACAGAGTTTGGAAATGTGTTTTTGGGCCGGTTTGGGAAGAGGACGGGTTTTTTTACAGGGGGAGGGGGGATCTACATCTTATAGCCAGCAGCTGGCTATACTATCTATCAATCATGCTCTTAGCAAAACTATTTGCGATTCAATTGGTTGGCAGGATTTTCTTGCTTTCAGGGCTGCCATATCGTCGGAAACGAGTACCGACAACCTAAATACATAATCATCATACGAGCATTAGGCATCTCCCAATACAAGTATCATGCAGTGCCAAAAGGATCGCGACAGTATAAATAATGATAAGAGAGTTCCAGAAAACCACTTCTCCTATTAGTTTTTGCCTTTTGCGACCTCCACGTACGGAAATGTCGAATTGCCTTCCCGTTTCTGCCCAATCCATGCATTCCAAGCAAGCCTTGAATAGCACGTTAGCAGTTTTATTCCTTTATAAAAAACAAAGTGCAGCAGAAGCACCGAGAGAAAACGCTAAACATCTCAAGGCATGGCCGTCGAACGTTCCCGCCCCTCAAAGTGCTGCCTGCACCCATTGCATTTGCATGCATCATCGCTTTGCAGGATCCCGGGATCTCATGCAGAATATCCCTTCCCTCCCCTCCACACGGCTGCTGCATACGCCATTCAAAGTGCAGCCACCACACCCAAAAAAGCCATCCATTGTTTGGTCGGCCACAAAATTTTCCGGTCTTGCACATAGAAAAACACAGGTGCCAAGGCCCCAACGAACTGTTGTTGCTAATCACTGGTTCCATAATTTAATTATTAGTGGTTTTGGCGTGGCGGGTAACTGAAAGCCCCCCCTTGCACTTTCATGTGACAATGCTCGACTTTTTCATGCGCTGGCTACCATCCATGTTCGTCCATGGGAGCTCGTGACGATGCCCCTCCGGCCCCTTTTCAAGGTATCACGGCGGGATATTCCGGGGAACATGCATGCATGCATGCAGGGGGGAGGGATTAAGCGTCGGCGTCGATGGCGAAAGGAGAGGGGATAACCTAGGGGATATACCCCCTATTCGATCGTTGGAGCTTTGTCACATGAGAGCGCCGGTTTGAAAGTACATTCCTACCTTTCTGGTTCGCCTATCAGATGTTTCAGCTTGTTTGTTTGAACCACGGCATCACGCGGCGCGTAAAGCCGTGTCTCGACTTTTCGGGCACGGTCCCACCAAACCCGGCAAAGGGAGAGGGGGAGTCGTGGCGGCGGTTCTGCTGGGAGGCGTCTTTTCTTAGCGGGCATTCTCATGCATAAATCCACTCTTTTTGAAGACTTTGTTTTGGTTACCGACAATTGAAAAACAGAAGAACTCGGACCAAAAAATATATATTTCCACGCGTAATTTAAATGTAACATGCACGACACCACAAAAATGCTTTGAAATGCCATAGTAGTGTAAGGCTAAAATACACCTAGCGGGTGGGGGGCAAGACACACTTCCACAATCACATGAAGCGTGCATCGTAATTTAATGTGTTTAGTTTTTTTAAGAACACGTTTAGTTCCGGTCACAGATTTTTCCGGTCTTGACCAAGTGGCTTTGTTTAACTACCACTACAACTATTGCTAAGCATTGGTTCCATAATATTCATTAGTGGTTTGGACGTGGCGAATAGCTGCTTCCACTTTCCTGTGACAATTTCCACAACTTTCATGTGCTGACTACCATCCATGTTCGTTCATGGGAGCTCGTGATGCCTCTCCGGTCCCCTTTTAAGGTATCTCGGAGGGATATTCCGAGGAACATGCATGGGAATGCAATGGAGGGATTAAGCGTCGGCGTCGATGGCGAAAGGAGAGGGGGGATAACCTAGAGGATATACCCCAATTTGATCACCGGAGCTTGCCACGTGAGAGCGCGGGTTTGAAAGTACATCCGCACTTTTTCTGGTTCGCCTACATGATATGTTCGTCTTTCAACTTGTTTGTTCGAACCACGGAGTCACGCAACGCGTAAAGCCATGCCTCGACTTTCCGGACATGGTCCCACCACACCTGACAAGGGGGAGGAGGAGTTCTGGAGGCGGTTTTGCCGGGAGACGTATGTCTTTTCTTAACCCATTAACTGTGTTGCCGTGTGTGTGTGTGTGTGTGTGTGTAAATCCTTCTATTTCTCGGGACATTTTATGCGTAAATCCGCTCTTGCAGAAGACTTTGCTTTGGTTACCGACCATTGGAAAACAAAAGAACCCGGTCCATATAAAGAATGTTTTCATGCATAATTCAAATATAATGTACACGAGCGAATCAACCTGTGGTTGAGTTGGTTAGGTGGACAATGGTATCCCCAATCCACCAGGGTTCAAATCCTGGTGCTCGCATTATTTCTGGATTTATTTCAGGATTTCCGGCGATGCGCTTTCAGTGGGAGGAGACCTTCCCGTCGACGACGAGGCGCCTACGGTGACTTCGTAAATCTCAAGATGATATGCCGTCTCAGTCTCTCGGAGGTGCTCATAGGGGTAGGGTGTGCGTGTGTGTGTTCATAGGGATGAGTGTATGCGCGTGTATATGAGCGCTTGTGTCTGTACTGATGCTCAAAAAAAAATATAATGTACACGACACCGCAAAAACACTTTGAAATGCCACAATATTGTAAGGCTAAAGTACACCTAGCGGGTGGGGGCAATACACGCTTCCACAATCCCATGAAGCGTGCATCGTAAGTAAACATGTTGAGTATTCAAAAAAAAAAACATGTTGAGTATTTTTTTCTGAAAGAACATGTTTAGTTCCGGTCATAGATTTTCCGGTCTTGACGAGGTGGCTTTGCTTAACCACAACTGCAACTATTGCTAAGCAGTGGTTTTGACGTGGCGAGTAGCTGCTAGCACTTTCTTGTGACAATTTCATCAACTTTCATGTGCTGGCTACCATCGACGCATGTTCGTTCATGGGAGCTAGTGATGCCTCTCCCGCTCCTTTTTAAGGTATCTCGGCGGGATATTCTGGGGAACATGCATGCATTGGAGGGATTAAGCGTCGGTGTCGATGGTGAAAGGAGGGGGGTAACCTAGAGGATATACCCAATATTTGATCGTCGGAGCTTGTCACATGAGAGCGCGGGTTTGTAAGTTCGCTCCTGCCTTTTCTGGTTCGCCTATTAGATATGGTCGTCTTTGAACTTGTTTGTTTGAACCAGGGCATCACGCAACGTGTAAAGCCGTGTCTTGACTTTCCGAGCATGGTCCCACAAAACCCGGCAAGGGGGGGGGGGGGGGGCGTGGCGGCGGTTCTGCCGGGAGGCGCCTACCTTTTCTTCACCGCATTACCATGTGTGTAAATCCCTTTCTTTCTCTGCATTGTCTTGCATAATCCACTCCTTTTGAAGACTTCATTCGGCTACCGACCATTGGAAAACAGAAGAACTCGGTCCATAAAAGGTATTTTCACACAGAGTTCAAATTTAACGTGCACGACACCGCAAAAACACTTTGAAATGCCATAATATTGTAAGGCAAAAGTACACCTAGCGGGTGAGAAGCAAGACACGCTTCTTCGATTGGCGAGGTACACTTCCACGATCGCATGAAGCATGTATTGTAAGTAAACATGTTAAGTTCCGTTCGAACATCATGCAAGTTGTTATTATTTATTTTTGTAATAAGGTTTAGTGTTTTTAGTGTGACATTTGTGTAAGGTTTAGTGTTTTTTAGTATGGCATTTGTGTAAGGTTTAGTGTTTTTTAGTATGGCATTTGTGTAAGGTTTAGTGTTTGCTTAGCAGCTGTGTCGTCACTGCCCCACTAGCGGCGCACTTGTGGGTGGAGTAGGTAGAGGCGATGGGTAGTCTATTGATCCATTTAGCAAATATGAACCGTATGCACTTTTCTTGTGTCATTGTCTGAAAATCCAAAAGTAGCCAGCTTACCTTAGTGCTAATTAGAAGGGGTCCGATTTAGGGAAAGAGCCAATCAGACGCCATGAAATGCACTCGTGTACGTGTTGCTTCATTGAGGTGTTGACACGTCAGATGTGTCGTCTTAGTTTGGGCTGCTTAGTCTTACTTGGGTATTGACACATCACCAATTTTTATTTCAAGCATTGGCACATCACCAGTTTATAAGCCGTGGTGTACTGTCGAGTTAGTTGGGTTGCAGATGTAAACACCTCCCACCCATCATCCGCTGGTTGTGGATGAAGATCAGTCTAGATCTCCCTTAATAACACGTATATTTGTTCCCTCCTGATCATGGTTATTGCCTCTTAATTGCTCCCTAATTGCAACTAGAATGCATGAAACTTTTTGATGTTTCTCATGCTTAAAAGAATGTTCTTTACTTGCTAGTACTTTATAATTCAAGAAAAAAAATGTTCATGTCCTTATTTTTAGGTCTGCATATTATCAGAAATTTTCAAACAATGAACAGCACGTAAATACATTGTGTTTTCATCTTCATTTCTTTCTATGTTTTTCTTCAGCCACTAGCCATGCAAATATGTTAGCAGCTCAGGCTCAGCTCCTGGTCCACGGCATACGTTCGGATGTTTTCGGTGCACATCAGACACTTTACTACATGTGGAGAGCTCACCACATCCCAAAAGACCGGCCTAAAGGGAGTGTGGCACTCTTCCTTCCATTCCGAGGTGGGACTAAAATCACTGGCACTGCCTAAGGTCAGGTTCCTGACACTCCACCCCCCTGGGGAAGCCCCCCTTAGAGTGGCATGGGGCCTAGCTCTGATACCAATTGTTAGGGCATCTCCAGCCGCGCCCCCAAGAAGGCCTCCCCAGGCGTTTTTTTCGCGCCGACGCAGAAAAAACGGCCCAGTCGCGCCCCCAGGAGCCCGATTTTCGCCGGCTTGGACCGAAAACAGCGCCGGCGGACCCAGCCCGAACCCAGCGCACTGGGGGGCGCTCGGGGGCGCCGGGCGAACTTTTTTGGCGCGAAGAAACCGCGGGCCCGCCGCGTCAGCGACACGGCTCTCTTCTCGGCCCTTCCTCGTCCTCATTGCCTCGTTTCCCGCGGCGAATCAATGCCAAAGCTGCCGCGCGCTGCCGCGCCGGTCAGCCTGCGCCATTGATGCCTCACGGGCGGCGCAGTGAAGGCCGGACGACGCGCGTCCCTCGCCCTCGCCTCGCCCGCCACACGTACACACGGTGCCACGCGTGTGGGCGGCGCCTCGGCCTATATATGACGCGCCCCGGCGCAATCAGCGACTCACACTTCCCGTCGTCGTCGTTCCTCCCTCTCCTCTACTCTCTTTCGCCGTCTCCAGTTCAAAACCCATGGCAGAGCGCTTCCCAGGCGACGGCGCGGCGGCGAACGGCTTCGGCCGCCGCCATCTTCATGAAGACGAGGCTCGCCTCCTTTACGAGGCCGAGTACCCGGTCCCGCCGGACATGCGGGTGCCCGGGGCGTGGAGGATCAGCGCGGGCGGCGTGCCGGTGCCCCCGATACCCACCGGCGCGGCGCGGCGTGCGGAGATCGCACGCATCCGCTCGAACCTGCCGCGTGTGGCGAGGGAGGGGCCACGGTACGTCCCCGACAGCCCGCTCTGGGAACCGTACTTCCGCCGCCGTCACGCCCAGCAGCTCGAGGCCACCAACGGCGTCGTGCCATCCGGCAGGCTCAACTCCGCCGGCCGGCGTCGGTGGTGGGGCGTGCCAGGGCGCACGTTGGAGGCCGTCCTCGAGTACATCGAGGGCGGCAACACGCCGCGCCTTGACTGCCCCGCTCCCCCTGCCTTCTCACGCCACCGGGGAAGCTCCTGGACCCCGATGCGCATGGAGACCGGGGGGTCCTCCTCCTCGTCCGGCGGCTCGCCCTGCCTCCGCCCCGTCAAGCCGGAGCCGGGCACACCGGTCGCCTCGCGCACCCGCAGCTCCGGCGTCCACATCGGCGCCAACGCCTCTCCACCCACCAGCCGCTTTGTCCTCGTCGAGCCCAAGCCGGAGCCCGGCCTCCCCGCGGAGTACGAGGAGATAGCCCGGCGCGGCTTCTACGATGAGAACACCATGCAGTGGGCGCGGGACGACTACCTCCGCGACGAGACGGTCCGGCAGCGCCGGGCCCTGGAGGAGATCGCCGCCCGCAAGCGTGGGCGCGAGGACGAGCACGGCGTCGTGATCCTCGACAGTGACGACGACGACGCCCCCGGACCTTCCAACCCGCCGCGCCAACCGGGGGAGGGGTGCAGCAGGGACCGCGGAGGCTTAGGCGGGGGCGGCGGCGACGACGACGACGACGACGGCGGTGACTATACGCGGTTCTACAGCCTCCTCGGCATGTAGAACCGCGTGGGCGGGCGGCGAGGCGGGCGGCGAGGGAGACGGCGGGGGTAGCCCGCGGTAGTTTTTTTTGTAAAATATGTTTAAGTTTGAACGAACTCACCGATGTTTGCGTTAAATTTGAGCCGTTTTGCGCCGTGTTTGACTTTTTTGCTCGAACCGTGGGCGCCGCGACCGGGGGGCATCACGCCCCCAGTGCGCGGTTTAGCGTCGGTGCGCCCCCAGGGGGCGATTTTTTGCCCCTCCTGGGGGGCCAACGGCTGGAGATGCCCTTAGCAGCCCAGGCCCAGCTCCCGGTCCACCGGCATACGTTTGGACGTTTTCAGGGCGCATCAGACACTCCACTACAAGCGGAGAGCCCACCACATCCCAAAAGACCAGCCTGAAGGGATTGTGGCACTCTCCCCTATAAGGAGGTCCTAGCCTCCTCCCGTGTCCGAGGTGGGTAAAATCACTGGCACTGCCCAAGGTCAGGTTCCTGACAAAATACTTTGTGAGCTTCTTTTTATTATAAACCACACTGTAGGGGCTTCTTCTATGATATTTCAATCAAAGGACACGAACAACTGCTATGGACATATAAATTTCTTGTGCTTGTAAGTTCATGTTTTGTACAATTTTGTTCCACCTCAACAATACATATCTAAATGTGTGAGTGTATGTACGAATATGATACTGTACTTGTGAATATCAAGCAAAATGTTTTTGGGTTTGTCTAGGACAGATGTGCTCTAGTTATTACATATCTAAGTGACTCAATCAAACAAGGAACGAAAAGAAAAAAGAGAATAGAAAATGTTTGCACGAATCTCTGTGTAAAATTAATGACATAGGACTTAGATATGCAATACTTAAGACACATCTAGATGTGCTTTAGCAAAACTGAATGTTTTTCAAGTTCAATTGCGGTAGTAGGCGCGCTTTGCATGTGCACCTTAGCTAGTGTAGTGCTATAATTTGCATAACGATAGAGCAAATCATTATTTACTGAAAGCCTCAATTACTGTGCTTGAAGGCCCTATCAAGATCATATAGGGTGTCTAACAGGTAACAATCTTTGAGCAATGGGAGGATTGTGCTACTGTTTATAGTGCTGCTGCCACAATCCCATTTTCGCCCTCAACCAAAGTTTCACAGAATAAATGGCACAAAAACCGTGCTCAGCTGTGCAACACCCACTAGCACTAGTACGCTAGATCCTGTAGCCACAGGGTCAAAACTAATGGGCCTGCTCAAGCCAGGTCAGCGTGTGCACTTGTCCCCCCCCCCCCCCCCCCCCCCCCCCCCCCCAATCGATTTGTTTCGATACTTGTTGGTAAAGTTTATGGATCTTAAAGCACAGTGGACATGGCAAATCTATACCGATGTGGATAATTGTTTGTTTGATCAATCACACCTAACAATATTTTTGACGGAACCTCATCAGAGGGCAGGAAGCTCCCGGATTGCATTATAGAGTTGATCCAGTTAATGAGGATAACCGGACCCAAAAAACAGACAAGAACTGTTAACTAAGGAAATCCTAAAAATATTTATTTAAGCTCTGTTTCAAAGTATTAAGATGATCTGTAAATTGTAATGGCAATGAACCGGTGAAAATTGTGCAAAGCAATTTCGAAACATCTCCATCCGTCCATCAACATATTGATTTTGTTGCTTGCGATATATGAAATTATGATGAGTGCGAGCCCATAAAGGCGGTACAGTTCATGTCGTCGTACAACTGATAGCGTAGTTTATAAAAGAAGGATTTTAGAGTTTTTGTGCCAAACTTTATGACTAAAGTGCTGGTTAGTCTTGCGGTATATGCCATGCTATGTACCCAAGAACTTTCTTCAGAGTCCAAGTGTTCATATTTTTTTGTGAACGTGCAAAAGCTTTGTGTATCATTCCATTGAAAGAACTCATTTCACAACTGTTCATCGGACTAATGTTTTCTGAATGGGAGCTTACTCGAAAAATCATCGGATTAGGATATCTCGGAATCTTCTTGAGCCAAAGCTTTATACAAAGGAAAAAAAGCTTAGACCACTATTTCGGCATATTCGCTGCACACTTTAGCTTTCCAATCTAGGCGAAACAGGCCGAGATTGAGTGAATGGAACCTCACAAGAAAAAGAAAAAAAAAGGTTAAAACCACTACTGCAGCATATACTCATGTCCCCTTTAAGCTTGATTTGAACCATAGGAAGGGAGGATCATGACCTTTTTCTTGTCACAAGACAGGCCTGTGACAGATATAGAGATAGATGAACCATTGCAGCAAAGGGATTGGATAAGCTCTACTTCCATTCCAAGACACAAAGTGGAGTGGAGGATGGGAGGTGACACCTAGAAAGGAACTTGAAGAGGATATGCCCCAATGTGAATGCTGGGAACAGTTCCTCCATTACAATCCCAGGGAAGTGCTTTGTTTGTGACCTGCAAGCAATGGCACCCACCAATGGTGCCATGGCATGGCTTTGCCTTTGGTGTAAAGTGCCTTTGTGCATGCATCATTGCCCCCAACCTCCCTGCCTTTGTTTCTTTAGGTGCTTGTTGGCAACTTTGGACTGGTGGAGGTTATGTAGATGAACATGGCTCGATTAATTAAAGTCTCGGAGATTAGCTTTCAGTGTGAGACCTACAAAGATCATGGTTAGATGGGGATTTCCTCCGGTTCTGTTAGTGCTTAGGATGAACATATGCTGATAAATTTGTCGGCTTAGCATCATGGTAGCATAAACTCAATTGTTTATCCACAGTGAATCCTGGAATTTCATGCATGTCTATGATATCCTTTGGTCTGCATTGGTGTTGCTATCTGAAAGGAACTTGCCTATGTGAAACTAAGCAAAAGCAGGCTGCTAATCTACACAACCACAACCACAACCACAAATTGCTCCAAGCAAAAGAGAGCACAGATCAAAAGTCAGAACCACCAGAGTAATCACCAAAGATCACCACCATAAGCGCCTCGGATTAAAACTAAAACTACTGAACCGAAGGCGAAGGAAAATTATCGCACACAAGGATTAGATTAACTGAAAGCATCCTTCGGTGCTAACGCCACTCGCACCATTTCTATATATTGCCTTGGAAAGTGGATGCCTAGGGAAGAAGAAAGGCGCTACGGTGAATCCAGTTGTGGCCCAGTTGATGTTTCTTAACACAAAAACGATGTGCAACCCTTTGCGCGATTCCTTCTAATATAATCGCCAAGTTGACTCGAGTGAACGTGAGAGGACATATACTGGTTGGTTTCCAATTTTGTTGTGTACTACAGGTAGATCGGCGGTCTCCGTGGGATTGATGGGCATATCAAAAGGAAATGGGGGTATAATTATCCATGGAAAAGTGAGAGGAGGCTAATGATTATTCCCCTTGCCCACTGAGAGTAAACTGAAGGTTTATTCCTTGTCCCAGGAGTTAGTGCCACACTACGTCTGGCTGCTGCGCCTTCAGGATCAAAACGGATCTACTCTCTACTGTGGAATGATGCTCAACTTTGTTGAGTGAATGGATGGATAACTCCTGATGGAGTAACCATGATCAGGTTTCTGGTAAAAAAAATGCCTTTGGTAAGTATAAAGGATAAGCTCTAGCAATGCATCAACTTTGGTGAGTGAATGAATCGATAACTCGACCGCTTTTCGGTTAGTGAAAAACGCCTTTGGTAAGGTATAGAGGATAAGCACTAACAGTGCATTGTTTGTGAAAGACCAGATTGTCAAACTGATGCATGACTACAAATACAACATTTCAGTTACATCTGCTGAAGCCCGGACGGCGTGCGATCTCGGACCAGGTAGAAACTAAAACATTTCAGTTTCATTATTTATGCATTGAGAAGTAGACAGTGGATATGGCAGGGATGTGTATCAGAACACATTCAACAGCGTATGGTGAAGGAAGCAAAAAAATGGAAAATCAGTGTAGCTCTATAAACTACAGGAGCTGATCCACACCAGGGTATCCAGATTCTGAACTTATCAAGACACTGGGGCTGATTACATGAGAGGCATAGCTCGGGAGCCTTGTGCGTTAAAATGACGATACAGAGACAGGGCCTTCAGCTTCGACTCAATCTTTGAATTAGTTAAGCAGAACAAAAGCAACAGACGCGTATCGAGAATTGACCGAGGAATGTCCAACACCAGCATCAAGGATCGCTTGGTATTGTTGACATGAACACAAAACAGCAACCTTCCCTGATTCATCATCTTAATTTAAGCAGCAACAGCGGCACTCTCTGGCTTATCTGTTCCTTCTTGTTGAATAAAGGACTTGTCTATTCCTTCGATGTTGGTTATCCTCAGCTTTGTCAATTCCTGGAATTATCACAGCAGACAGTAAGAAGAACACATCGACAGGATAATGTCCATAATGTCAAGTAATGACTGAAAACAGAAACGGTATGAAATACCTGACGGTGTCCCCTTGTTCGGCGGTAATTTTTCCTCCTTTTCTTCTTGAATATAATAACTTTTGCATCTAGAGCCTAAGAAAGATTGTCAAGAGAAATGACCTCAGAATTGTGTACAACAAGACCCTAGTAATACCAAAACCAGGCTCTGGTTGAGTACTTATAAAAAGTATATGTAGAAACTGCAAGACTGCAACAGTAAAGGTTGGGGCATAGATACTAGTCATTCTTATCAGTGTTGCTGTACATGTTTGAGCACATAATGCCAGTAAAATAAAAAAGTAGCAGAGGTAGGAGGGCCAGCCACTAGATGTTTTCCATGAACTTATAAGCATGTCATTTCTGTTACATTTTCATAGTTTGGGGGATCAATGCAATCCAATGTGGTGCCCAATGAATTAGTTCAGATCTAAAAGAGGGACCAAAAAAGGTCCATATTGGTATATAGGTTGAGCACCAATTGGACTTTGCAACACTAGCATGTTAATATCAGCAGTTAACAGTGGCATAGCCAAGGGAAGTGTAATGGGATAAATATAAATTTTTTTGTAATTTTTAGTGTAAACAATCCTGTCATTGGACACATTGCCAGTTAATGATGGTAGCACAATATATTAGTACATCAGCTTTCAAGTACAGTGATAAGATCAGTAACTAGGCAGAGAATAAGAAGACTGGCATGCAATATGTCAAGACAAGGATATTCAGATAAAGCTGAAATCTGCGTACATATTGCCTAGTGCACAGTTTGTAGAATGCAGGCGTAACATTTAATCAGACACACTTACAAACCTGCTCCAAGAAACAGAGTTCATAAACCATTCGATGGACTCCATTCTAATGAACATGACAGAAAAAAAGATAGATCAAAGAAGTGTCATCCTTACATGCTCTTCGACGACAGCATGAACAGTAGCATCAGTAAGAATTGGCCTCCCAATTATTGTTTGAGCTTGTGAGCCAAGCATGAGAACTCGATTTAAAACTAACTGCACCAAGTAATTCAAATGACAACAGCATCAGAAAAATTACCAATGGAATGAGAAGCACAAGCAAGCAGAGATCTATATTTGCTACTGGAATCATTGACAGAATTTTATCAACTAGTCACTGGTTCACTGCAGTTTTGCCATCATCTTGGTTTGAACAATGGTGGGTTTAAGAAAAGTATGATAAGGATGAGGAGTTGTGGCTCGTGACACTAATGCAACTAAAATAAGAAGGCCCCTCATGATAGTTCTACTCAACCTGTCAACCACAACAATTCATGTTTTCAACAAGTCCATACTCCATACACTTTCACCAAGCTTAAAATTCAATTCTTGGTACATTATACAGCAACCTCTCAAGCAGCTTCCATGAGGAAAGATGGATATAAAAGTTTTCATACTTGATTGAACGACTAATTTGAACTATTTATACTCTTAAGTTTCCAGTTCCCAACATACATAGGTCAAAATCAAGTGGACCAAAGTGCTACGGGATATCCCGAGATAACAATGGGCACACGATACCAAGACTAATCATGAATTGCATAAAATTCTCTTATCAGCTCAGAATTTGAGATTTGACCATAGTGATATAATCCATCAGCAAATGAACAGAAGATAAGCCTGCATACTACAATTTGAGAGCTTGTAATCACAGCGGCTACCCTATTAATCTTGGTCATAGGTTGCAGCTTGAACTGAGGAAACTACATTCAATCGAAATAGTTCGTTCCGCCCATGCGTCACATTACCTTGTCATTCACATCGCAGAACTTGAGCCTCTCCGTGAAGATGGAGTCGCCATTGCTCACCTTGAACTGATGCGAACCAATCTGCAGGAACAAGCAACGCGCGCCCAGATCACCAACCAGATCCACTCCCCGGCCCGACCGGAGCCGAACGGAAGCGCGAAAAGGAGGAAGATTCGGGCCTGACCTGGACGACGGCGAAGACGGGCTCGTAGGGCTTGAAGGGCTTCTCGTCGGCGCCGAGCGGGCCGACCACCTTGTACCCGATCTCGTTCGCCTCCGCCAGCTTCTCCTCCTCCGTCTTCCCGCTGGGCGGCTTCGCGGCGGGCGTCTCCCCGTCGTCCTCCCCCCACTCGTCCCCGCTCCCGTCCTCCTCGTCCTCGTAGTGCTCCTCGTCGTCCCCCTCGTCGTCGGACGAGCGGGTCGCGAAGTGGCAGCGCGGGGGGAAGAGCCGGGGCGAGGCGGCGGCGGCGCGGGGGGCGAGGGGCCGGGGCAGGGAGGTCAGGGTCCGGGCCGCGATCGAGGCCGGCGCGAGGGGCTGCGGGGCGTGCGGGACGAGGCCGCGCGTGAGGAGGCGGAGGAGGCATCGCCGCGTCGCCATGGCTACGGCGGCGGCGGCGGCGGCGGAGGGAGGAGACGAGGAGGGGAGGGGAGGGTAGAAATGGAAATGTTTATTTTGCCAAGCGGTTTTGGCGAGGGTTTAAGGGGAGGGAGTGACACTGCCGGTGGGGCCTGCTCACTGTGGCCGCGGGGAAAACGGTTAGATGAGCGTCTGCGTGATCCAGAGGCGAAGGCGTACTGTTGGCGGGGATAGGTGATACGCTTTGAGACGAACGATTTGTAACATGACCGATTTGTCATTTGGTTTATGAAATTCCTGACCTAAGTTGAAAATGGAGAGAGATATGTAGCCCAGAACAAAATTTTACATGTTATGTAGGGCTGGAAAGAAAGCTCGAAGCTCGCGAGCTAAACAAGTAGCTCGTGACTCGGCTCGAATCGATTCGAACTCGAAGAATAATGAGTCAAGTCGAGCTTTAGTTTAAGATCGTTTATAGACCAAGTTAAACGAGTCAATCTCACAAGTATTCGTGTAATTCGTTAGGCTTGATACAATAGATCAGCCACTCCCAATACAAAGAATTTCTTTAAAAGAAAAATCAGCCACTAAACAGCCTACGTCCCAGGAGCACAACACAAGGCCCAGCCATGGAAGGCCTAACCTTCTGGGAGACTCATGAGTTACAAAGAAATTACAATTGTTTAGTGATATATATATTTAATATATACATAATCATTTTTATCATATTTGAGGGCTTTATGTTTATATCTTTAACGAGCTTAACAAGCTAAACGAGCCAGCTCGCGAGTTATACGAGTCGAGCCAATCTTAGGTTTGAGCTCGTTATAGTAACGAGTCGAGTCGAGCTAGCTCGTTAACGAAACGAGCTCTAGCGAGTCGAACCGAGCTGGCTCCACTCAGCTCGAATTTCAGCCCTACTTTATATCTTTAACGAGCTTAACAAGCTAAACGAGCCAGCTCGCGAGTTATACGAGTTGAGCCAATCTTGGATTTGAGTTCGTTATAGTAACGAGTCTATAAATGTGAACCGGTTTGAGCGAAGACGCCTCTCAAGGGACGATCGGCTCATATATTTATATCATAATTACAAGACTTGGGAACTAAGAAAGGAACCCTATATGCGTATATGTACAACCGTATACAAACGGAATACGCGCAGATTAGCTATACAGCGTCATACTTTAATATCCCCCCGCAGTTTGTGCATCGGACAAACGCATAAACTGTACCGAAAGTCCTCGAAGAGGTGAGACGGTAAGCACTTCGTCATGATATCGACAAACTGCTGCGAAGATGGCACATGAAGAACCCGAATCTAACCGATAGACATTTTCTCGCGAATGAAGTGGATGTCGATCTCGATGTGCTTCGTGCGGCGATGTTGGACCGGGTTACATGCCATGTAAACAGCATTGACGTTATCACAGAAGACAACGGGCGCGGACGGTAGAGGATGATGAAGCTCAAGAAGAAGCTGTCGAAGCCAGCAACACTCAGCCACGACATGAGCCACGGCGCGGTACTCAGCCTCGGCACTGGAGCGGGACACCGTGGCCTGGCTTTTGGAGGACCAGGACACCAGGTTGCCACCGAGATAGACACAGTGGCCAAAGGTGGAGCGGCGTGTGTCAGGGCAGCCGGCCCACTCCGTGTCGGAGTATGGGGTGAGGGAGGCGGCCGACGCCGAGTGGAGCTGAAGTCCGAGGTCGAGGGTGCCGCAGACGTAGCGAAGAATCCACCTGACGAGGTTGAGATGAGGTTCCCGAGGAGCGTGCATGTAGAGACGCACTTGCTAGATACCATGAGCAATGTCAGGGCGAGTGAGCGTCGGGTACTGAAGAACCCTGGTGAAGCTCCAATACTCAGTGGCACCGGCGAGGAGTGGACCCTCATCGGCGGAGAGCTTGCAACGGGTGTCAATGGGCGTAACACACGGGTTGCAAGCCATCATGCCAGCGCACTGAAGAAGGTCGATGGCGTACTGGCACTGCGAGAGAAGCATCCCCGAAGCAGAGCGAGAGACCGAGATCCCGAGGAAGTAAGACAAGTTCCTGAGATAGGTCATGGAGAACTCGCGGTGAAGCTGGTCGGTGATGTGTTGTAGAAGCCCGGCGCTGGACGCGGTGAGGATGATGTCGTCGACGTAGAGAAGCAGGTAGGCCATCTCCGTACCGCGCCGAAGCACGAACAGAGACACGTCACTCTAGGAAGCCGCGAAGCCGAGTCGATGAGCGTGATGAGCGAACCACTGGTACCACGCGCCGGGCGCCTGCTTAAGCCCATAGAGGGACTTATGGAGCAGGCAGACGTGCTGAGGGCGCGCAGGATCGATGAAGCCAGGCGGCTGCTCACAATGAACCACCTCGTCAAGAGTGCCATGGAGGAAGGCGTTCTTGACGTCCAGCTGATGAACCAGCCAAGCATGTGAGACGGTGATGCTGAGCACAATGCCGATCATGGCTGGCTTGACGACAGGACTAAAAGTCTCATCATAGTCAATATCAGGCTGCTACGAGAATCCACGCACCACCCACCTTGTGTTGTACCGAGCAAGATCACCATCAGCAGTAAACTTGTGCTTGAAGATCCACTTCCCTGAGACAACATTAGCACCAACTGGACGAGGAACAAGAGACCAAGTGTGGTTCTGGAGAAGGGCCTCGTACTCCTCGGACATGGCGGCACGCCAAAGAGGATCCTAAAGAGCAGAGCGATGGGTTTTGGGAATGGGTCCGCGGGTGCCGGACATGACGACCGCGGGTGCCGGCTGCGTGACGGCCAGGTCCAGGAGAAAGTCGAGATCGTCCGGAGACTGACCGGTGCGAGTGGTGGCAAAGGGAAATGTGTGTTCGTCGAAAATGACGTGGCGGGAGATGATGATGCGGCACGAAGACAAGTCGAGATATCTATAACGCGGTGAGAGGTAGGGTAACCAAGAAACTGTGAGCATGGGGCGAGCTTGTGAGGTGTCGTGGTGGACTGGTTCGGATAGCACAGGCACCGGAAGACACGTAGGGCAGACAAGGAGGGTGGCTGTTGGTAGAGAAGGGTATATGGGATGCGGAAATTTAAGGCTTGGCTGGGACGGCGATTAAGCAAGAAGGTTGCGACAGCGAGCGCCTCGGCCCAGTATGCGGGAGGCATGTAAGCCTGGAATAGGAGGGTGCGGGTGATGTCGTTAAGGGTACGAAGAGCATGCTCGGCCTTGCCATTTTGGGGAGAAGTGTATGGGCATGACACACGGAGGTGGATGCCGTTGCGTGCAAGGAAGTCGACGAAGGTGGAGTTAACAAACTCAGTACCATTGTTGATTTGGAAGGATACGACGAGAAAATTGAATTGTGTGCATGCGTAAGCTACAAAGTTAACAAGAATATCACAAGTGTCGGATTTACGGTGAAGTGGGAAGGTCCACATAAAATGCGAAAAATCATCCACAATGACAAGGTAATATTTGAAACGAGAATTACTAGCAACTGGTGATGTCCATAAATCACAATGAAGTAATTAGAACGAAACGACACAAACTAAGCAGCGCTCTACCACAACACCATTACATCGACAAGCAATACCTACCATAGTACTACCTTCATCCTGGATTGTTAGTCCCCTTTGTATTTTGTGCTAAATTTTGACCTTAAATTTAACTAACAAAATGTTAATGCATATCATAGAGAAATTATAATTGGAAACTATGTTCAAATACGAGTCCAGTGATATAAATTTTGGTGACATGCATTAATATTTTGTTAGTTAAATCTCTAGTCAAAAATTGACACAAAATATAAAGGGGACTTCCAGGACAAAGGTAGTAGCATAGAAAGTGACATGGAAAACATGTAATGCGAGCATATTAGCATCGATCTACCACAACACCATGAACATCATGGTCGACAAGAAAAACCTACCGTACTACCTAAACGATACAACTAGCATATGATCTACCACTTCGTCACACAACGTCACGAGGCAATGCTCGCATAGCCTACCATACTAACTGCTCATAGATCTAAGATACACCGAGTAAGAAGTGACATAACTTACAACCATCGGAGGAGTGGGGAGGAGGCAAGGATCAACTTAGAGAAGAGGAAGAAGAAGGATCGTTGACCACCAACAAACGGAGAAGATGGTGCCGCTTACCTGCTCGTCGGTGAAGAAGCTTCCTGGTATGGAGAGCTTGAAGGGGGAGGGGAATGGTGGTGCGGGTTGGGTGGTGAGCCTATGGGAGGGGGGGGGGGGGGGGCTAGGCGGTGGCAATTGGCGGGAGGTGACAAAATTACTCATGTCGACATCCCAGGGGCGCGCGCAAGCTCGTCTCACCTCCCTGCTCGCACAAGCTTGGCATCGTGTTCCTCCTTGCACGAGACGAGCCTGACTCGTTGGAAACTGCTGAGTCGGGAGTTCCTCAAGGGACTGGTTGGGCGGTGCATTGAGATTTTGATGGAGCCCAGCTAACCCCAAACAGGTCAATTTGGCACCCCCACAGCCTGCATGGGGATGCAAGGAACCAAAAACGTCCAAGATGCGAGCTCATGTTTGTTGCTCTATGCAGCAAATTGATGAGGAAACGCGAGCGGCCCATTGCACGAGGGAGTCACGCCACTCCTCCCCATGGGCAAAGCACTTCTATATGTTATTTTTTGCCTAAAAAAACAAACTTGTGCATGTTATCTTTCATCTCTTTCAATTTCATTTTCGTTTTTTCAATTTCATTTTTTATTTATATTTTGAAAATTATAAATACATGTACCCCAGAAAAATGTCCACCACGAATTTGAAAAAACAGTTTAAATCTTTTGTAAACGTAACTGTAATTTTATTTGATAGCACTAAAAAAGTGGTCATGACATTTCAAAAATCTTCACGTGATTCAAAAACTGTATGTGACATTTTTTTAAATTATACAATGTAATTTTACTTTTAGTAATTCAACACAAAAAATTGCATAACTATAAAAATATGTTTCAGATGTATAAAAAATATATATTGTGCATGGAAAAATGATATTAAAGCATGTTTTTTGAAAACTATTGTACGTGTATTAAAACTATGTTTGACATGTGTACAAAAACGTAGACATCAAAGCAAGTATTTGGAAAAAAAACTTAATAATATATTTTAAAAATGATAAACATGTATAAAAAGATGTTTAAAATGCATACAAAATTTATAATGTGTATGAAAAAAGTAGACATTAGAAAATGTATTTGAAAAGATCTAATCATGTATATAAAATTATTAAAATTGTATAAAAATGTTAAGCTTTACGAAAATGTAGATTATGTGTGAAATAAAGTACGTAGTATGTGTTAAAAAAGGAAAGAAATCAAAATCAAATAAAACCGAAGAAAGAAACATATAATCTGAATAAAGAAAATAAAAAAAAAAAGAAACCCAAAGAATATCATGGAAAACGGTGAAAAACAGATAATTGAATGGACAACAGATAAAAAACTATAGGATAAAATGTGCGTGCTGCTACTCTATTGGGCCGACCCAATAGATCCGGCTTATAGGCTAGACATATTACGTCTTGGTACGGGGTATAGCTGCCGCGCAGCATCACGGAGCCGCGCCCTAGCTTGAAGAAGCAGGCGATTGACTCGGAAAAAAGACCTGGCTATACGCGGTCCATCCATCCCTGAAAAACAAAAACAAAAAAAATCCCAAATTTGCAAGCGGGACACACGCGCGGTCCATGATGCGGGCCCGAGAGATCGACGAAATCAACACATGAGAGTACAGGGGATGTATCTGGTGCACCTGGGAAATTGGTGCCACCGATGCTGCCGGTCCCCCATTGCACATGCAAAAATGTTCGAAAAAAATCAGAATACTTTTATTGCATTGACAAATAATGCATGTTCGGCTTCAGTTTTGGCCCATTAGCGCATTGATATCAAATTTGTTATTTTTGTATCTCGAGCAATGTTTCACATTTTGATTTGAACTTTTGCGACAACATACATTGATGTTGCCGCAATGCACTAAATGTTTTTTGGATTTCTTGGCCAACATAGCTACAACTCCAAGGGCTAACGACAGGACGCACGACAAGGAGAACACGGGCCACACCAACAAGACCCCGCCTGGACAAGGAACCGCAGCCGCCCACTCCGGCAAGGTCCAAGAAGCCTGCTACTGCCATCGCCCACTCCAAGGGACAACCTTGCGACGCTTGAACCCGCAACTCCGTGAAGCCAAGCAGCACCATCGGGAGAGCTCCATCGCTCCTCACATCGCACAGATGCGGCTGGCAATGCGCTGCTCGCCAAGACTCCATCTTGGCCGAGCCTCACAGCGCCGTCAGCACAAACCTGGCCGCGGACTCGCACTGCTACCTCCAGACGACGCTGCAGCCTTCCAGTCGCGCCATCCCCTCGCTATCGACGCCTGCCAGGCCCGCCGCTCCGCCAAACCTCCTGCCGAGGTCCGGCCGCCACCCCATCTCCGGCCAGCACAGATCTGGTCGGGCTGAATCCTGCCACGAAGAGAAACGCCGCGCTGCCACCAGCCCGCGCGCTCCGCCGCGTCGCGCCAGCCTAGGCCAGGAGTAGCACCGCCATCCACCTGCCAGCGCGCCCCGCCGACGCGCCGGTCTCCGAGCTTTGCCATTGACTGAAGAAAAGGCCCCCCGCGGCCCTGCTCCAGGGTGGGCGAGGGAAGGTCCCGCCACCGCCGACACTGCACGGGCTTTGCCCGGCGACGCCAACGGGAGGGCAGGTGGATGGGGGCTGGAGGCGGCTAGGGTTCGAGCGCCCGGGTCGCCCATGGGGCGGGGGGGAGGGGGGCGACACGGGGCCGAGTTATCACCTTAGAGCATTACTAGTAGAACCCTCAAACCCTCAAATCTTTAAAGCAGTTTTAAGGGTTGAGAAGTGTCACTTTTTGACACTTTGAAGGGTTGAAAAACAGGGGCAAATACTAGAACCCTCAAACCCAACCCTTAAAGCAGTTTAAGGATTAGATTTGAGGGTTCTAGTCTTTGCCTCGACCCCAACCTTTAAATCTATCATTTGACATCTCACAATTTATGACAACAAGAACACAATCAACTTCCAAACAAACTACCAAATGACAATCATTGATGCATGGTTTAATAGTTTACATCACACAATCATCATCTTCCTCCTCTCATCGGCACCATCACCAAAAAGTTGCACCTCGGTGCCATCTCCTAGACCACAAGCAGGCTCCATCAAGCATCTCCATCGGCATCGGTGGAGTCGTACACACCGCCATCACCACAACTACTCATCGGAGTGTCACCTCGAAAAGTAGAGGACGCAACACGGAACATCCTCTTCCTCACCGTGATGTCCTCCTTGTAGTCCTTCCATCATTGCAATTGGTCTTGATCCATGTCCTTCTTGGACATCATCATGTGCTCTTTCTCTTCCACCATGAGTTCTTTCCATACCTTTGCCTCTTTGAGCTTGATCATCCTCTCCTCCAACTCGGCCTTGTGCTTTGCTTCTTCACGCTTTGCTTCAACTTGTGCAAGCTTGACCTCTTTCTTCTTCTCGGTGATAAGAAGCTTCGTCTCCAATGTCTTCGTTGTCAATTCCTCTCTTGCCTTCATCATGTGGTCCATCTTCTCCCTTAGGCTTGACGCCTCTTCTTCCATCTTCACCCTTAGCTTGCCCTTCTTGTTTCCCTCGGGCTTGCCCAAGTTCCTCTCCTACTCATCTTCACTATCATCCATCCTTAGCATTGCCGACTTCTTGGGTGCGGTCTCTTGATCCCTCAACTTCCACTTGTCAAAGGTTTGAAGAATTGACCAAACATGCTTAAATGGGAATGGGTTGCCCTTGGAAGCGGCCATCTCCTTGTACCTCATGTCGGAAATTGTCTCCTATCAACCACACATAAATCACATAAGAACCCACCAATAGCATAGTGGACACACATAATCAAAATAGTGAAGAAATATGTACTCAAATAGTCACTCTCCACGGTTCCAGTAGGTGGTGCATCCCTCACTTGGTCCATGGCCGCACTCCAACGAGCACAAGCGGGCTTGATCAACTCCCACCGGCCTTGAAGCGACCGGAAAGTGCGATGGATGAACCCACTATTCTTCGGCTTGATCCTACAATAGACGTCCTCGATCCTTTGCCAATATCGTTTACCGGTTTGATCGGTGCTGGTGGTTGCATCCATTCCCACAGCTGCCCAAGCACGAACCAAGAGGACATCTTCCGCCTCGGTGTAGTTAGTCGACCGCGCGTGTGGGCGGGAAGCGGCGGTGAATGCCTCCTCCCCTATCTCGGCCACCTCCTCCTCATCATCCCCTTCATCCTCCTCATCTTCGTCCTTTTCCTCCAAGTCGTCACCATCCCTAAAGGGGTCTAGGGGCGGAGCTCCGAGGTCCACCTCCGCATTTTGGAGGAGGTCCATGAACGACGATGGGGTTGCCATTTCCTCGAACACCTCGTGCGCGTCGGGAGGAGGTTCGGTGACGGCGGCGGGCGGGGCCGTGGGCTTGTTTCGCTGCGCGGGCTTCTTCTGCGGCTTGGTCCCGGCGACCTTGGAGGCCGCCCCTCGCGGCCCATGAGAGGCCGCCTTCGGCCGGCTCTTCTTGGTGGCCGGGGCGGGCGCCGGGGCGGTGACGGTGGCCGGGGTGGGAGCCGGGGAGGCGGCACGAGGAGGTGCGAGGCCCACCCACTGCCGCTTGGCCCCGACGTGGGTCGCCGCCACCACGTCGGCCACGGTCGGGTGGGCGGGGGCGGGGGCGGGCGCCGGGGCGGGCGAGGCGGGCGAGACAGGCGGGGCGGGCGCGGCGGGCGGGGGCCCGGCGGCGGCGGGGCCCTCCATGGCCGACGCAGCAGGAGGCGGCGGGAGGCGGCGGGAGGAGGAGGCCGGGAGGAGGAGGCAGTTGGCTCCCGCGTGAGAGAGGAGGAGAAGTGCGGGTTGGGGAAGATTTTCCTCTCAACCCCTACTTCTTCAGGTTGCAAAGTGGTTTGAGGGTTGGACCTCTAAATTTTTTTACGGGTTTGAGGGTTTAGAGGTTCTAATCTACGGCGTTTTTTCGGCAAAAACTGTAAAAAAAAAAGGTTATTTTTAGGGGTTTGAGAGTTTGAGGGCTCTACTAGTAATGCTCTTAGTACTCCTGCTTCGAGTATGTCCCCGGTTGAAGATGAAGCATCATCGCATCGAAGCCGACCGGCCAAGTTGCTATGAGGCCGAGCACAGCGGGAGGCCAAGGGAAAGCGATGTGGCCGCCGTCGTCGGCATGGTATGGGCTGGCGGGGAGTGTCCTTGAGATGCAGATGAGCCAGCAATGCCGGCCGGCGACCACGTTCCCAGATCGTTCTTCACAGATCCAGGAAGCGAGATGCTCACCATCACAACAGTATAGCCGACCATGGACAGCTACTGCACACACATACTCAGCTTGTAGGTGGGTAAATCTGCGGGTGTCCCACATCGTGCGGTCGTGCCACATGTGTCAGCTTATTACAAACATCCTACTTACAAATTTGAAAACGACAACTTTTTGTACATGAAGTGTCTGACTGTCTTCACTATTATCAGCATACATGTTAGCCATAAAGAATTTAGTTTACTAAATGCTAGGCCAAACCACAGTTGCAGGTCACCTACAGGATACTTGAGCTCATGACTCTTGAGAAACTCACTGGATGATGAAACGTTCCAAGTCACCAACGGGAAACAAAATTTGCACTGCAGGCAACAGCTAGCTGTTAGGTTGATCTCTCCACCAATGGGCCCAACGGCTCATTGGGCCCTTGACCCACGCCCTGATCGGGGGCGTCCAGCCCAAGCAAGGCTGGTGGGCCCCTATCGCGCAGTGCTATAAAAAGGAGGTGGGGACCAAGGGCACGGGGTACGAGGTTCGTCACCGCCACTGTTCCCCACTCCTAACCCCTAGTCCGATCCAGAGGAGGCACTGAAGCGATGGGAAGCGCCACCAGCCACTTCACCGTCACCCTCTCCACTGACCGTCGCTGCCCGTGCGCAGACCATCACCAACGAACCAGCGATGGCCGGAAGGCTAAGGTAAACACCCAAACAGAGAAGATATGCCACCGATCTACTCCTAGTCGATCCAGTAAGTCTATCAATGGTATCAGCCAGCTTAGGTTTGAGTTTTTCAGTGGTAATCAAAAGAATCAAGCCCTCCCCACAGAACCCTAATATACAGGGTAAAGAAAACAAATAACCAGAGAAGGGCCTCTGGCCTCACCGGCAAAGAGCGCCGCGCAAGGCCGCGTCGTTCCTCTCGATCCGGACGGGCATCGGCACGCCGAGCCGTCCGGAAGAAGAACCACCGGAGTTAGCCCAAGGGCTCGCCGGAAAAGGAGAAGGAGGGCACCGCAGCTGAAACGCTCGACGGCGACGCGCTCACCGCAAGGTGGACGCGCAGACGGCATGGGGGAAGGCCACGGCGTCACAGTCGGAACCTCCACCGCCGTCGTCCTCCAGATCGAAAAAGAGGAGGCACTGGTGGTGGAGACAGAGAGGACCAGCCGTAGAAGAGGAAAGAGCCAGCGGCATGGATAGAGAAGAAGGAATGGGGAAGGTAAAAGAGGAGTCTCGCCGCGCCGTCGGCGGCCGACCGACGGCTAGAGAGGACCGCGTGCGCGAAGTGGTTCAGAGGAGGGTTCGACCTCGCTACTCCCTCTCTCTGCCATAGGAGAAATAAGAAGGAGGAAAGGTGGATGAGAAAGAAGAGGGAGGAAAGGAGGAGGAGAGGAAGGAGAGGCTCGCCGGCAAGATGGCACCCGCCACCGTCGCTGGCGACCGGGGTGGAGCCCCTCTCTCCGCCGCCCGCGAGATCCGACAAGGGAAGAGGAGAGAACGGACTGGCTAGGGTTTTTTTTTGGTCGGGAGGATCGACGAGCGACCGCATCTGTTTTTGTTCGATCTAGACGGGCGGGTGGCTGTCGGATCTGATCCGACGGGATCCGACGGCAACGGAGCAAACCCTAGTTGGTCAAGGGCCTGTTGGGTCGAAAGAGTGACCAGGCCGGCTCGCGCGGAGCTGAGGCCGCAGCCGAGGGCGTTGGACCGAGGCCGCCCGCGTGCGCTGGGCCGAACCCGGGCTGCGCTGCTGTTTCTTTCTTCATCATTTTATTTTGTCCGTTTTTGGGCAAATTTTTTATATACTTTTTTCTATTCAAATTAATCCAACGAAAATTTGTCTAGAAAAAAGAAATGTGACAGAAAAGTGCCTGAAAAGTAAAGTAAAAGTAATTTTTCTGAAAAGAAAAAGTTCATGATTTTTTATTTAGTCAAAGAAAAGTTTCTGTAAAAAGTAAAAGGTTCATGATTTTTATTTATGTTTTTCCGCTGCGTAAATAATTAATAGTGCTCTTTTATAAAGAAAGTAAAAGTTTTATCCTCCAATTAAATTGGAACCAACCAAAAAATTTAATTGGCTGAACAGTTTTTGAGAGAAGTTTTTCCACTTGTGGGTGAAATCAGATTCAAATAGCTTCTGCTATAACAGTAGAAAGACATTTGATTAAAGTTTAATTATGGTATTGTTATTTTCTGACCAACGTTGATGATGACGATATTATAATTCTATGAGTCTTATGTTCAAAGCTTAAATCTCTGATAAAATTTGTATCAAAACTTTCAGAGAACAGATAAAAGATCAAGAAATGCTCTTGAACAAGAGAAATGTATATTTCTTGTTCCCGCTGTAATAAAGTTGATGATGATGGTTATTTCTTAGCAAAGTTGTTTAATAGACATACTATGAAAGAAAGCTTATCCTTGTTGGGGAACGTAGTAATTTAAAAAAAATTCCTACGCACACGCAAGATCATGGTGATGGCATAACAACGAGAGGGGAGAGTGTTCGTCCACGTACCCTCGTAGACCGTAAGCGGAAGCGTTAGCACAACGCGGTTGATGTAGTCGTACGTCTTCACGATCCGACCGATCCAAGCACCGAACGTACGGGGCCTCCGAGTTCAGCACACGTTCAGCTCGATGACGATCTCCGTGCTCCGATCCAGCAAAGCTCCGGAGATGAGTTCCGTCAGCACGACGGTGTGGTGACGATGATGATGCTCTACCGGCGCAGGGCTTCGCCTAAACTCCGCGACGATATGACCGAGGTGGAATATGGTGGAGGGGGCACCACACACGGCTAAGGAACGATCCGTAGATCAACTTGTGTGTCTATGGGGTGCCCCCCCCCCCCCGCCCCCGTATATAAAGGAGCAAGGGGGGAGGCCTGCCGGCCCTTGGGGCGCGCCAAGGAGGGGGGAGTCCTCCTCCTAGTGGGAGTAGGACTCCCCTTTCCTAGTCCAACTAGGAAGGAGGAAGGGGGAAGGAAAGAGGGGGAGAGGGAGAGGGAAAGAGGGGCCGCGCCCCCTTCCCCTAGTCCAATTCGGACTCCCCGTGGGAGGGGGCGCGCCACCTCCTGGGCTGCTGCCCTCTCTCTCCCCTCTGGCCCACTAAGGCCCAATACTTCCCCGGGGGGTTCCGGTAACCCCTCCGGCACTCCAGTTTTATCCGAAATCACCCGGAACACTTCCGGTGCCCGAATATAGTCGTCCAATATATCAATCTTTATGTCTCACCATTTCGAGACTCCTCGTCATGTCCGTGATCACATCCGGGACTCCGAACAAACTTCGGTACATTAAAACTTATAAACTCATAATAAAACTGTCATCGTAACGTTAAGCGTGCGGACCCTACGGGTTCGAGAACTATGTAGACATGACCTAGAACTATTCTCGGTCAATAACCAATAGCGGGACCTGGATGCCCATATTGGTTCCTACATATTCTACGAAGATCTTTATCGGTCAAACCGCATAACAACATACGTTGTTCCCTTTGTCATCGGTATGTTACTTGCCCGAGATTCGATCGTCGGTATCCAATACCTAGTTCAATCTCGTTACCGGCAAGTCTCTTTACTCGTTACGTAATGCATCATCCCGTAACCAACTCATTGGTTACATTGCTTGCAAGGCTTATAGTGATGTGCATTACCGAGAGGGCCCAGAGATACCTCTCCGACAATCAGAGTGACAAAACCTAATCTCGAAATACGCCAACTCAACATGTACCTCCGAAGACACCTGTAGTACTCCTTTATAATCACTCAGTTACGTTGTGACGTTTGGTAGCACCCAAAGTGTTCCTCCGGTAAACGGGAGTTGCATAATTCTCATAGTTACAGGAATATGTATAAGTCATGAAGAAAGCAATAGCAGTATACTAAACGATCAAGTGCTAGGCTAACGGAATGGGTCATGTCAATCACATCATTCTTCTAATGATGTGATCCCACTAATCAAATGACAACACATGTCTATGGTTAGGAAACATAACCATCTTTGATTAATGAGCTAGTCAAGTAGAGGCATACTAGTGACTATAGTTTTGTCCATGTATTCACACATGTATCATGTTTCCGGTTAATACAATTCTAGCATGAATAATAAACATTTATCATGATATGAGGAAATAAATAATAACTTTATTATTGCCTCTAGGGCATATTTCCTTCAATCCTATCATCACATTGTTTATGAGTTATATGCATTATTTTCATTTCCGTCCAACGGTGATATGGAATTAATGTAGAAGGATGATGTTTTATTCTAATTCTGCCACAACAGTGATTTAGAATATAAAAGGAAAGTTTTAAAAAGTTTAATGTGCATATTTTTTAACCAGACCAACGTAGGGTTATTTTTATGCTCGTTATTGTTGATTATTGGCTAAGTTTTCTCAGACTAAAAGTTTTCCATGCTTTCATTCGTGAAAGCGAATGGCTGGGTACTTGTGACCCGAAAGATGACCAAGAAAGGTCGTAACGTGAGGGAGTATGTTCTCTCTAAAGAATGGCTTCAAAAGAAAAGAATTCTTGGATATTAATTCAAGAAAAGAAAAGAAATAGATCATTGAGAGTCTTGGTTGACGAATGTCTTTCATGTACTCTCTATGAAGAAAAAATAAATAAATATAGTCAACATGGTTTGAGCTGAAACAAGCAACATGTATGTTTAATTTGACCAAAGTCGGATGAAGCATGTGTGTGAAAGAGCATTTGGATTTATTTCTGAATTTGATGATTGAATATGCACTCAAAAGAGCCAGTTCTGGCATTTATGTCCCTTACAGGGAATTACCCACATAGCGGGAGAAGATGATTATGATAAAACCCGCATGGCAGGAAAAGTCTGGGAAAATCCCTGCGTAACCCGTATGGCGGCAGAAATTTTCTCAGACTTATCATGTATGACCGGAGAAAGACATGATGACTCATGTGCTTTTAATTTGTCCCACTCTGGGAGAAAAGTATGGAGTAGCTATTATGCTTTCCTAGTATCAACTGTACATCTTATGTGTAACGGTCATTAAACACTTAATAAAGTCGAAGAGAATAAAAGTTACATATGAACCTAAAGATAAGAATAATATGCAAGTGTGACTTGCAAAAGTACTAATGATAAAGAACTCTGTTGAGTTTCTGAAATGGCATATGGAAAAAGTACTCCCATACCAGTTAACAGATAACTTCATTACATATGAAGTAATCAGATAAATGAAGTAGATACTCAAAGTTTCCTCAATTCACAAGAGTTGTGAATGGTTTTTCGAAATTGTGGCAGAAAAGTTCTTGCCGCATTTCGAGGGGGAGAAAGAAATATGAGATATCCATTACTGAAGAATGTGATCGTCTGGGGGAGTACGACGATCATAATCAAAGAAATATGAGATATCCATTAATGAAGAATGTGATCATCTGGGGGAGTACGACGATCATAATAATACCCCTAATGAAAAGAAATAGCTGTATTCCTGGATCTTTACAGTTTCGAAAGCATACTAAGGAATACTAAGACGGTGCTTAAAGTGCCATAAAGAAGAAAGTTTTAACAGAATAAACCCAAATAATAAAGTTTAAAGATACCCCATTCTAAGTGAAGATGGAGTAATCTGGGGGAGCATGTCGTATGATCTATACAACACCTATTGTTAGCTCTATAAAGGAGGAATGAGTAAACATGGATCTTGTGATAAAGGTCCCTGTAAAACCTATTGCCTCTTGGCAATGAAAGACTATAGAATTAATTGCCGCTTGGCAATAACAGAGCAACAACATCCCCATATGAAAGAAGTAGCAGTACCTGAAGAGAAAATCAGATATGTCTAATGACTATAAAGTCTATGTTAGAGACATTAAAATTAGAGGTTGATTCCAACTCATTTAAAGCTCAATCGAGCTTTTGCGAACTGTCTACTTATCTAAATGATAAGAGACTATGAGGAGATGAAATGAAATTGGTGAATCCCTACGATGTTTGGGACTCATGAGTAATTTTCAATGGAGCCAAAACAGTAGGCTGTCAAGAGTCTACAAGGACAATGTGACTCCAAAGGAAATATATAAAGGTGTAAAACACGACTTAAATCGAAGGGTTTTTGCATGTTTTACACTGAATAGATTACAATGAGTGTTGGTAGCACATCATGATCTAAGTTACATCAGATGAAAGATATTATGATTTGAGTTACATCAGATGAAAGCAAAGTACACAGGGGATACTGCCTGAAGAAGTCTCTTTTGGACTAAAGCAATCAAATGTTGTTTTGGGTTAAAGAAAATGAGAGGACAATTGTGTTTGTATAAAGTTATAGAATATGAATTTCATTTCCTAAATCTTGTACATGCGGATAACATTCTACTTGTTAATAGTGATGTTAATTCGACTGCAGGAGGAAAAGAGGTTCTTGTCCTCAAAGTTCAAAAAATGTTCTTGGTAGAGTGTCTCTCGTTATAAGGATCGAGATTCACCGAGAAAAGAATAAAAAGGGGTATTAGGAGTGTCGCATGGGCATGCTAAGGAAAGTTTCTAAAGTATGCATGCGAGAAAACCTACGCCTGTACTTATAGTAAAGGGTAATGATTTTGAGAACTTTACTGTTCCAAAAGTCAATACGAAATAGATGAATATGGTACCATATGCTTCAACTGTTGGAAGCTTAATGAAGTATAATATTATCCTGACACAGTTCACGTATCCCGGATTGTTTTGGCAATGTCCAGTCCATATATAGATCACATGGAATGGAGTCAAAGATATTGGCCTCATGCTGAAAGAAATAAGTGCTCTCAAAAGATTGTGAGTACAAAGACAAGACTTGTGAAATGTATAGTGGAATCCATAATTGTCGCTAACTTTCACAATTGGAGTTTTTTGTGTGGAAAAGCTCCAAAAGAATGAAACAATTATCATCAATGTGATGCAAAGATATGAGGCTGAGGGACAGACAAAATGGTTAAGAAGACCTGTACCCGAAGTTGATAATGGTTGACAACAGCGATAACCATTTTAAGTTTTTCCCTCCTATGACAATGAGTCAAGTGTTGACGCCAAACACACTAACACAGAGTTATGCGTTGTAAAGGAGAAAGTCCGGAATTATGTAGAAATGCTTGAAGTATAAAAGCAACAGACAAGTGTTTGCAGATCTGCTTATTAAAGGCTTGTCGTCCAGTGTGTTCGGAGAACACACACTCGACATGGGTTTTATGGTATAGTCTAAGATTTTCGGACAATAAAAGGGCCCAAGGTTAAAGAATCTGTTTCAAAACAGAGGAGTGTGTTGTAGGTGTTGATTCTATCGGGAATGAACCGTGATGATGAGACATGCTCTACATGCAAATCTGTAATGGAACGAGTACTTTGAAAAGAGTTATTTCAAAGTATAAAGTTAAAAGTATAATGATGAGATCAAGGGGGAGAATGTTAGGTTGATCTCTCCACCAATGGGCCCAACGGCTCATTGGGCCCTTGACCCACGCCCTGATCGGGGGCGTCCAGCCCAAGCAAGGCTGGTGGGCCCCTGTCGCGCAGTGCTATAAAGAGGAGGTGGGGACCAGGTGCACGGGGTACGAGGTTTGTCACCGCCACTGTTCCCCACTCCTAACCCCTAGTCCGATCCAGAGGAGGCACTGAAGCGATGGGAAGCGCCACCAGCCACTTCACTGTCACCCTCTACACCGACCGTCGCTGCCCGTGCGCAGACCATCACTAACGAACCAGCGATGGCCGAAAGGCTAAGGTAAACACCCAAACAGAGAAGATATGCCACCGATCTACTCCTAGTCGATCCAGTAAGTCTATCACTAGCTAGTTGATAAAATAAAAAAGCAGCAATGCAAAAGAACAAGTTACAGCCACGACAAGATTTTTGCTGTGTGTAACACTGGTTCTGACCTGAAACAAGTAATCAGGGATCCTGATACAATGTATTGGAGAGTTTTTGGCTGCGACAAGTATACGAACAAATCCTGGAACAAGTAACCGTGGAACTAAAAGGCATTATCAAGATTCAGCATTTGGTTTGAATGATTCTTTGATCAGCAAGAATCTGAATGAGCACGTAGCATACTGACAAACAAATACAACTAAGTGAAAGGCATTGTTTCAACTCGGACATGACAAATACCGCATACCTCAACATCCTTTAGGAAGTCGGAAAGCATGCATCAATTACCTCATTTAAAATTGCAAGATCTTGCATTAGCATAAAAGAGAAGAAACAGAGCTGAAGATGCACACATGCAAATACCCTTTCTTACAATGCTAACTGTAAATTGTTGAACTACTGCCAGAAAAAATATATGAAAAGGTTCAGGTTGTCCAGGCATATATTCTGAATTTAGACTTTCGCCTGAGGCGCTGGCTTCTCGCCTAGCAGGTGCCTCCTTATTGTGTACATGTATAGAGCTTCAGATATTATAATCCCACACAAATAGTATGTACAACAAAATCGATGATTCAGGCCAAAACAACAGGGGTTGGTAGCGGGGGTTGGGGTGGTAAGCCTTTGGGGGGGGGGGGGGGGGATAAATAGGCAGCGCAATCTGCCGGAGGTGACTACCGACTTCTTGGAGACGCCTGCGAGCTCGCACCATCTCTCCGCTTGCACTAGCTCGTCACTGTGTCCCCCACCCTGCACAAGACGAGCCCGGTTCCCTGGAAGTTGTCGATTAGTGGTGCTTTGAGGTTCATGTGGGCCAAGATTTCGAAGCAGCCCAGCTAATCAAACGGGTCAATTTGATCCCACATAGCCTGCGTGGGGATGTGAGCTACCAAACACGTCCCAGATGGGAGCTCCTATGTGTCACTCTATGCTGCAAATTGGCGCCCCCCCCCCCCCCCCCCCCCCCCGACTGGGCCAACCCATGTAGCAACAATATTGATCAATGAACCGGGCACTATAGCGGCTCGGTATTGTAACTACAATTTTGTTTTCTAGTATATGTTTTTATTTTCCTTTGGTTCTCTAAAAAGAATCATTGAGACTGTTATTTTAAAATGTGTGGACATATTTTGAAATTTTGAGATTTTTTCTAAATTTTGTGAACATTATTTAAAAAGTTTGTGTTTTTTCGAAAATGAGAACTTTTTTCAAAATGTTTTTGAATTTTTTAAAGAACACAAACATTTTTAGAAAACACAGTGAACATTTTTTGAAAACACAAACATTTTTTGAAAATAGCGAAAAATTACTTAAAATTTGAAGAACTTCTGAAAACACAAATATTTTCTTAAATTTCAATTTTCTGTAAAACATGCTTTTTTTAAAACGTTGAACATTTTTTTGAAATTATGAATGAAAATCAAAACGTTTTTTAAAATTCTAATTTTTTTTGAAAATTTGAAGAACTTTTGAAACCACAAATCTTTTTGAAATTACACACAATTTTGAACATTTTTTGGAAACAGGAATATCTTTTGAAAATTCTAAACAACTTTGAAAATGGATGAAAAAATGAAAACCCATAAAGACAATGACAGGAAAAGAGTAAATGAGGAAAGGGAGAATAAGAACCTTCTAGAAGATTCTAAAACCGGATCCATGTAGGCCAGATGATGATTCCTGATTGAGCCAGCCCGTGTACCCTCGTTGACTCGCTTTGCCTCTGCGATCAGTCGGCAATTTGCCGCAAGGAGCAGGAAATAAGGATTGCCAATGCCATCCCAGTTTTTTTTTTTTAGGTGGATTGCCATCCCAGATGACTCCATGAACACGCGCCTGCCCGGTCATGGCTATAGCTCGCTTGTAGCCAGTTGGAAGGACGGATTGCCTACAGCGCTTCTGTATATGGGCCAGGCAGCCCCTTGCTCGAGGGAGTCCGTGACTCTGCTCCACGCACAAATCACATGTACATGCCTAAAAAAATGTACGTGTTATTTTTCCTCCCTTTGATTTTTTATTTTTTATATTATGAAAAAGTATAAATATAAATATTCCCAAAAAATTAATTATGTCCATTGTGAATGTGAAAAAATAGTGGATTTTTTTCGTAACCGTTACTGTACAGAAATATTCACAACATTAAAAAAGTGTTCATGACATTTAAAATATCTTCAAGCGTTTCAAAAACTGTACGTGACATTTAAAAAAAAATAAAAATATGTTATACAATGTAAAAATGATTGTGTAATTCAAATTGTTTTTTTGCGTAATTGCGAAATTGTGTAATGATACTTGTCAGAGAAATAGATGTATCTAAACATATTTTAGTTGTAGATACATACATTTTTATTCATTTCTTCGACAAGTATTTTTGGACGGAGGGAGTATGTTTCAGATGTATATGAAGAACTTACAATGTTTATGGAAAAATAGACATCAAAGCCTGTATTTGAAAGAAAATGGTAATCATGTATTTGAAAAAAAGTTGTATATGTATTTGAACTAACATACTACGTACCCTATAGGTGATTAGGCAATGAATGGCAAAGAAAAGCGAGAACAATAATGTACACATTTTTTTCATGATTGTTTCAGTAGACTAATAATCTCTGAAACTATCTAATTTTTTTCCTTACCATGCCAATAATCATCTAGTGTGCTTCAACTTGGGTTTCTACCTAAACACTATAGTGGCTAATCTAAGTAATGGCATGTATAGAGATCAAAAGTAGTGCAAATGGAGAAACAAACTTCTACATGTAAACAGTGATCACTCTTAAAGAGTTGTTGCTTTAGAACATATATACCATTGTTCTTTGCTTCAGCATCACACATGACCAAAGACAATCAATGCCATGGGGTAACAGCACCAAGGCTTACACAGACCATGTACTGCTACTGCACACAAAGACAGACACAACCTTTACGTCGCCGGATCAAAGAAGCGACCAGAGACAACACCAGTGCAGTAGTAGCAATCAGCAAAGCAAGTCACTGTTCCCTGCCTGACTTGACACCATCTCAGCTTCGCTTGCTCAGAGACTCAGACTCAGCCTGTAGGTACCCACATGTGTCCACCAGTTCAACAAACATCCTAGTACTGCAGTACTATAAAATTTGAAAACGACAACTTTTTGCACATGAAGTGTTTGACTGTCTTCACTATTATCAGCATACATCTTACTCAGAATTTAGTTTACTATATAAATGCTAGGCCAAACCAGAGTCCAAAGTCACCTACAAGCTACACGATACTTGAGCTCATGACTGTTGAGAACCTCCTCACTGGATGAAACGTTCCAAGTCAACAACAGGAAACAAAATTTGCACCGCAGGCAACAGCTAGCTACGTAGTTGATAAAAAAAAGAACAGTAATGCATAAGAGCAAGTTATAGCCACGAGAAGATTTTTGCTCTGTGTAACACTAGGCAAATTGAAGATCAGGTCCTGAACCAAGTAATCAACGGATCCTGATACAAGATATTAGAGAGTTGATGGCTGCAACAAGTAAATGAACAAATCCTGGAACAAGTAATCGTACAACTGAAAGGCGTTATCAAGATTCAGCATTTGGTTTGAATGATTCTTTGAACTCGGAGATGACAAACAAATACAGCTACATGAAAGGCATTGTTTAAACTCGGAGATGACAAATAATGCATACCTGAACCTTCTTAAGGAAATCGGAAAGCATGCGTCAATCACCTCATTTAAAATTGTAAGATCTTGCATTAACATAAAAGAGAAGAAACATGGCTGAAGATGCACATACAAATACTCTTTTTTAAAATGCTAACTGTAAATTGTTGAACTACTGCCAGTAAAAAATTATGCAAAAGGTTCAAGTAGTCCAGGCATATATTCTGAATTTAGACTTTCACCATAGGCACTGGCTTCTCGATAAGCAGGTGCCTCATTTTTCTGTACATGTCCAGAGCTTCAGATATTGTAATCCCACACAAATAGTATGTACAACAGAATTGATGATTCAGGTCAAAACAGTATTAAAGATGTCAGTATGTCACACAAATAGCTACCTTAGAAACGGCGAAACACCGAAGTCGACACTTATACAGATAACACCATTCAATTCCTATCAAGGAATGTCTGCTCAGAAGCTTGTAGCATACATTCCTAGTTATTTGTTTTCTTCTCTTTCTTGTCATGCTAACAAAATAGATATGCCTGACAGTAATTAGAGACAATATGTCAGTGCATTCTTAAAGATGAACAACAGAGTACTCAAGAGTGTCCAGCGGTACCATGCAGCCATCTATCCGAGTAGTTCATACTGGTCTAAAGACATGTTCACACTCGCTGCCGTTGGTGGCCTGACTGCATGACCATGAGAACATCCATGTCTCTGAGCAATCGAAGCGAGATGGTCAGACAAATGTTCTGTTCACACAGGCTTAGTGCACGACCATGAGAATATGCAATCATATGAGACATGCCAGCGACGTCAGGTCTCCAAATATTATGACCGTTGCTCCACGGAAACAGAAAGAATAGCTGAGGGGCAGTGCAACGCTTATCACCTTCAGGACAGTTACACTTACTGATATAATTCTTAGTTATGATCACTTATTCCAAGTTCTCAAGGGACAATTCCTTTTTAGTCTTTTGCTGCAAATCAAATCAAATCACTTGTTTGACATGCCTGCAGCCGCTGCTACATTTTTGTACAACGCTTTGCTTGGGAGCAACACAGATTTGGAGGTAAGTCGCCTTTCTTTCCCTTAATCTGGTACATTTAAATGACAAACCCAGTGCTTTGAGGCACTCAAAGTATCCGCAAGATATATAGTGAGTTGAAAACATTCATTGCCTCATAATCCAATTTACTGTCGAAACAACTCTAGTCAAAAAGAAGAAGAAACACCCACTGCTATTGCTGTCAGGTGTCAGTTTCTATGGGACGCACGCTCGCAATGAGTCTCAGAACAGCAAAGGCGGTCCTGTATCGTCAAGCATTGTGCATAACATCAGGAAGGAGGCTCATATTGATATGATCCAACAGCGGTCTTATTTTCCCGGTGTCTATTTCTAGATGCGAGGCATCATCGTCAGTGCCAAGATGGTTAAAAGTAATGTTGATGCTGCAGTGTACAATTGATGATCAAATGATGGGTGTGGGGGTGGTGATTACGTGGCCATGATGGCCATGATGATGATGTCCTGGCTCGCTTTGACCACACTCTTCAAGGCGTCACCATCCCAGAACTGGCTCAAGCAAGTTTGACCAGGCCCAGACCAATTGATTTGCTCTCAGGCACAAAACTGACTGACAGAAATATACTCCTATAACCAAACACTGACTGACATAGTAAACTTAATGCAGCTAAAAAGAAATATGCAAGTAATCCAATCTGACAACAGAAATCTGCAACTACTCCAATCTTAAGAACAAGAGCCAGATGAACCTAACACATTAAGCTTCAACAAAGAAGCTCAAATCACAAAGCATCAACTGAACAAGGATGAAAAAACCAAGCAGAACTTGTCCTCTCCTCCTAGGCGGATGTAACTGTACTCTACCTTTCCAATGCAATGAAGCGCAAAGGTCCTTTGCGTTTTCTCGAAAAAGAACTTGCCCTCTCCTCAAAGATCTCTACCTTTGACATCCCTGATGAAGGTTGTCATGTTCATCATGTGAGCCACCCTTGCCTACGAATCATCAATGGACGCTTCGGCAGAGGCCTGGTGTGCACGCAGCACAACTTCCTCCATGATGGCAGCGAGCAGGGCATCCTTCGAGACTCTGCTTGCCGAGGCATGTAGCCCCCAACACCTGCACCTAGCTACATCTCCTCCTCTCATCACTCCATCTCCTATGTGCCTTCCTCCTTCCTCTGCACCACACGAACATCCATCATTCGACCGCGCCGAATCATGGGTACAATTCCAATTGGTACTCTCCAGCTTCCTGTTCGAGGTCGGTGACAGAAGATGACCCTGGACTCCTCACCACCTGCCATCTTCCTCCCAGGCAGCCACACGCAGCAGCTAGCCTTCCTCCTAAAACATTTACACGCAACAGCAAATTTTCCTTTCTCCCCCGGTAAACAAATGCACGCAGCAGCAACAACTCCCAGAAGCAACACACCTTCAAGACCACAACACCTACCAGACAATCTGGTCCCGATCTAGATTCCTAGGTAGCTTCTAGCACCTCTCCTTTCTCCAATCAGCAGCAGCATAGCACTGCACTCCGTCACCAGTTGCAACAGCAAGCACCAAGCAAAAACCCCTCTTCTTCTTCCTCCTCTTCTTCAACCAGCAACACAACAGCAGATCCAGCATACAACAGATCACCCTCAAGGGCAAGCAGCAACAGCCTCCAATTCAAACAGCAGCAGCAACAACTCGCCTCCTTCCTCTTCCTCGGCCATGCACACAAAAAATATAATCATCATGCTCACACCTATTAGACTTAAAATATCATAATCCACCACGAAGTTTGATTCAAAATCATAATCACCTAACTAAAACCAAATTGTTCCAACTAATTAAAGATATTTTTATCCACCACCATAATAATCATCATGCTCACCTACAAGACCTAAAATCTCATAATCCACCGAACATCATTGACTATCTTCTCAACATCACAATCACCTAGCTAAATCCATTTAAAATCTCATAATCCACTATGAAATTTTGTTAAAGATCACAATCACCTAGCTAAATCCAAATTGTTCAAAATTAATCAAAGATTTGTTTATCCACCAATATAATAATCACTATGCTCACCAATTAGACCTAAAGTCTCATAATCCACCGAACATCTTTGACTATCTTTTAAAGAACATAATCACCTAACTAGATCCACCTAAAATCTCATAATCCGCTATGAAATTTGGCTCAAGATCATATTCACCTCACTAACAAATTATTGTATATCCACCAATCTAATAATAACCACGGTCATCGACTAGACTTAAAATCTCATAATCCATCGAAAATCTTTGACCATCTCCTAAAGATCACAATCACCAAAGTGTATTCAACCAAAATCGCCTAACTACGAAAATATTGTAGGATTAAATAAATATTTGTTTATCCACCAAAATAATCACCATGGTTAGCTACTAGACCTAAAATCTCATAATCCACCAAAAATCTTTAACTATCCCCTCAAGATCACAATCACCAAAGTATATTCATCCAAAATCTCAAAACTCACAATGAAGTTTGATTCAAGATCGCAATCGCTTAACTAAATTCAAATTGTTTCAAGATCAAATAAAAACGTGTTTGTCCACCAACACAATAATCTCATGCTCACCTACTAAACGTAAAATCTCGTACCATCTTTGACTATCTCCTCAATATCACAATCACCAAACTAAATCCACATAAAATCATTCTCGGGTGTTGCCTATGATCTTCCTCAAAGGGATAATAGACCAAGAGGTCATCAACGATGACAACGACAAACTTGTCCAAGTCCTCACAAACATGTTATTCATGATGTTCATCAAATAGCTCGGTAGGGTAAGGATTAGGTCAAGGGCCACATCCTGCATATCCAGCTCTATTGTCACAGCTCGACCAAGTCATGGCATGGTGAGACTTAAGGTTGATAAGGTTAGGATGTGAGGGTGAAAGTTCATCATAACACTTAAACACCATTTCTCTGACACCAACTGTCGTGAGGCTCACAAGGCCCAACTCCCACAAAGGTTATCAAATACTATCAAAATGGTCATCTCTCTGAATTAATCCAAACCATCCTCCCATAACGATCTTGTACTCGTAAAATTCTTTGGGAGGGACAACAAAATCATGTAGGTCTAACAGTTCTGATGCACATGTATCATATCCATGATTATATCCATATGGGGCACATGCAAGCTACTAAGCTTAGATAAAACAATCAGAAATCTGAGTGCCCAAGTTATCTCCATCCTATAATCCAAGTAGCTATATCATTTAACCTAAAGGAATCACAAGTTGTGCTACTCCAAGATCCTTGTTTCCTTACTACTAATCCAATCCCAGATGCTCCAACAATCCACCAATTTTCATAATCATGATTGATGCTGCTAACTGTCACTCTGACCTAAAGGAAACACAAGTTGTGTTACTCCAAGATCCTTGTTTCCTTATACTACTAATCCAATTCCAGATGCTCTAATAATCCACCAAATTTCATAATCATGATTGATGTTGCTAATTGTCACTCTGACCTAAAGGAAACACAAGTTGTGTTACTTCAAGATCCTTGTTTCCTTATACTACTAATCCAATCCTAGATGCTCTAATAGTCCACCAAATTTCATAATCATGATTGATGTTGCTAACTATCATCTAACCTATATAAATCCGATATATCCAAGGTTGATCATACTACACCCTAAAGTTCTTCAACTTCAATCTCCAAAGGTGTGAATTTAACCTATCGTAACCATGATTTAAATAAACTCGAACTTCATGGTTATCTAAATCCAGTATAAACCACAAGTTCTAATAACCAACTATGGATTTGTATATGTACTATCGAAGTTATTTATCCACCATGAAATTTGATTCAAAATCACAATCACCTAACTAAATCCAAATTGTTCCAAGATTAATTAAAATCTGCTTATCCACCAATATAATAATCAATATGCTCAACTAGACCTAAGTTCTCATAAGCCACCGAACATCTTTGACTATCTCCTGAATATCACTTCTATATCACCATCAAACTATCTCATCCAATCATAACTCCTCAAAACAAATTCCGCATGGCACCACCCAACTTGGTGCATATTGGAGCTTAAGGATGTAACATGATTGACTCACACAATCACAATCTCATGTTGGCTTTTATTCCAGGCAAAAGTTGTTGGTGCTTAAGCGGTGCTCTTATGATTCCACAGGTTAAGCACATCGATATAAGTCCATGTTTTCAGAACTTTAGTAAGGCTGGGTTTCTTGGGCTAGGTTTGGATCATAGAAAGGCTTAAGCTTGAGAACGCAAAAACTCGGAATAAGTTGCACTTGGTACAATTGAAGGCCTAGACAAGAGCGCAACACGACTTCTCTCTCTCCAAACTCACCCACTCAACACAATAGTTGTGGCACCTTACTCCAAAACAACCATGCCATCGTCCTAGTCACTCATGTGGCTCTCGTCTGTCATCCTTAGTTCGACGTGTCCTTGGATATGTCTGGAGAGGAGTGTCTTTAGACTGTCAGGTTTGTCGGCTTTGCAAACAAGTTCAGTTACCATATCTTCATAGTGAGACTGTGTCTCATCGTTCTTTTGATCTTGTTCACTTGATGTTTGGGGTCCAGCTCCCTTTGCCTCAAAAGGAGGCTATTGCTACTATATTATCTCTCGACACACATGGATATATTTTATGCCTTCTTGTGGTGAGGTCTTATCTGTCTGTAAGAAGTTTGTAGCAATGCTTCATACCATGTTTACCACTCCTATCTGTGTCTTCCATGCAGATTTTACTCATGATTTTATCTATCGTTTGCTGCGCGGATTCTTTGCTGAGCAAGGCACACTTGCTCGGTTCTCTTGGCATGGACATGATGCTCAGAATGTTCTTATCGAGCGCAAGCATCGTCAACTTCTTGAGGCGGCTCATGTGCTGAAGATCGTTGCCTCTCTTCCACGACACTTTTGGGTTGAGGTTGTTTCTACTTCAACCTACCTCATCAACATTCAACGTTCCTTTTGTAGGATGACATTCATCTCGAACGTATTTTTGGTTGTTCTCGTGAGTCGTGACTACTCATCGCTTCGTTTGTTTGATTGCGTTTGCTACGCTCTTGTTGCCCCCCCACCCCCGTAAACGCACGAACTGACTGCTCAGTCTATTGAATGTGTCTTCTTGGGTTACAGTGATGAGCACAAGGGCTATCGGTGTTGGGATCCTATCGGTCGATGGATGCACATTTCCTCGGGATGTGACTTTTGATGAGTCTCATCCTTTCTATCGATGCTTATCCTCTCCTTCGGCCTCCCCCATCAAGGATATTTCCTAACTTTTTCCTAATACACCTATCACCCATGTATTACCCTCGTCTACCCATTCCACCGTGTCTTCCCATGCTATTGCTATAGACCCCACATCGTCGTCACCTGCGGCTTTCCCGATGATTCCCCCTCGTACTCTTCACTACATTAGTAACTACTGTGTCGTGGATTCTTCAGATGCGCCATCCTCGACTATTATGTCTCCTTCCGCTGGCAACACACCTCCTCCAACTTAACCTGCTTGTGGCTTCCGTGCTCGCCCGCTTCCGCCTATTGTCCGCTATGGGTGTTCTGACGTCGCTCTTCCCGAGATGACTTCTTACTGAGTCGTCGTGTTCTTCCCGAGTGACGACGTGTGATGGCATAGGAGATTGCTGCTCTTGAGCGCGCCGACATGTGGGATCACATTTCCCTTCCTCCCCGTGCCTATCCCATCACGTGTAACTTGTAAGTGGGTCTACAAGGTTTAGACTCTAATGGTTCGCTTGAGCGTTATAAAGCTCATCTTGTGACCCGTGGCTTTCAGCAGGAACATGGTTGTGATTACGATGAGACATTTGCTCCTATGGCACGCATGACCACTCTTCGCACACTTGTTTGCCACTGGTCTATCTCTCAGCTTGATGCCAAGAATGCATTTCTTAATGGTGAGTTGCATGAGAAAGCCCCTCGTGTCTGGTCTGAGCATTTTGTCTCAATGGTGATGGTGGCTAGTTTTTGGCGAGTGCTCATGATCCTGCACTTTATGTCCACCTTTCAACTCATGGTCGAACTCTTATGCTATATGTCGATGACATGATCATCACTGGCGACGACGCTGAGTGGATTGCCTTTGTGAATGCTAGTCTTAGTGAATAGTTTCTATGTCTGATCTTGGTCTTATTTCCTACTTCCTTGTGATTCAGGTTTCTTCTACCTCTGATGGCTTCTTTATTTCCCAAGAGGGTTAGAAAGGAGGGGTATTAAGAATGTCAAAGGGGGTGTCAATATCAAGCAGATAGGGCATAGCTTAACCCTAGCTAACTTACTTAGCATAGCAATACTAGTAAAACGATACTTTATGCATGAAAAATAATTCGAAGTGTGCAATGCAAATATGGTTTCAACATGATTAGAGTAGGTTGCCTGCCTCACTCGGCAAAGTCTTCAATGCTTTTGGTCACTCCTCGAACATCCTTGAATCTTCTGAAAAATAACATTTTCTACTCGCTGAAAAAAAATAGCACACAATCAATAGACAGTACATGCAAATGGCTCCAAAATTTACAAAATTAGTATTAATGGACAAACACCATCAGCATCCTGTGCGAGCACACACACACAAAGCAAAGCTCGATGCTTTCACTCGTTGCAGTATACTAGGACAGATGCAGTTTCTTCGCTAGAGAAACAATGCATATGGTTCAAACTTTTTCAGACAACTAAATTGCAACATCCCATTCTAATAAACCTCCGAGTGCCAAGCATCAAGTCTGTTCAGGTTGGAATATGACTAGGATTACCCACAGCCATGTTTTAATTTTGTGGATATCTTTCACTCCGTGCACTATGCTGGACGCAAACAGAAGTTTTTCACCCGAGAAGCATTGTATAGGTTTCAGACTTCCTTAGAAAATAGTTTGCCTGAACGCAAACGTGTCATGTCTGTTCAATTAGGATTAATCACAGCTAGAATCAAGATCGTGTTCGACTAGGATTACTCACAGCTAGAATCAAGCCTAAGACCGCACAGCAGGCCTCCAGATGGGAGGTTTAAGAGGGAGAAAAGCAACCACAAGATCAGCCATGACTTGGGACAGCTTTCCTCTAGTGCTTGTGATTGAAAGGGAGGACATCACTGGAGAAAAAGAAAGAATATGTCAAGACTCGAGAGGAAGGAGTAGTACTAGGTTTAACTACTTCAGAGTTTACAGCAATTTTTCAGTATTTTGTTTGCAATTATTCTTGCATTTCAAGTAGTTTTGTTTGTAATTTTGTTTTCCTGCCTGTGATTAGTTGAGATAGATCAGAGCAGTTGCATACTCCGCATAATTTCTCGCCTTGTTTTCTCACCATCTCTAAGGACTTGTTTACATAACCGCTCAAGTCGGTCTGCCTATACCTTGCCTGTATCTATGCCTATACCTTGTAAGCATAACCGGGTCCAAGTTGGTCTGCTTACAAGTCTGACGCCAAGGACCAAAGCTAGGTGCATGGCAGTTGGAAACTGGCCAAGACAATGCAAGACCCATGATAGATCCCTGCACCTAATCCAGGGCCTCGACCTGACGAACGCTGGATATTATGTCGCCCCAGAACGCTGCACCGTGGGCAGCAGCAGGCACAGGCAGGGACCAGGGCACTCAGATCCTGCATGTGATGCACCCAAACATTATGCTATGCTATGAGCGGGCAAAACTGCACCACCGATCGAGCCATCGTCCAATAACAACAAGACATACATATACATCTCTATCTCCCTCCGTCTCCATCTAAGAGATCGGTGACATCAACATGAACGCCGCGAGGACACACAGCCCCAGTGGCCAAACGCCAAGACACACACAGTGAAGCGTTGGCTCACATATATCGCTCAGATCAGATGGGTGGGCAGCCCATGTCCTCACGCAAGATGAAAGTGACAATACCGTTGAGCGAACGTTGATGGTCCTAGCAAAAACGTGACATGTCTAACCCATTATAGACTAGCCAAGGAGGCCCTTTCACTTTGGTTGGGCACTGTTGGTTCATGACAGCAACCACTCATGCGTCGCGTCTCTTCTCGTTTGTCCCACCTGTACGCATATCTAAGACAGTAACTATTTGGTTCTCACCGGGACACATCTTGAGTGTGACGCGTAGTACTAGTTAGACCATGACACGGGCGTGTATTTTCATTTTCAGATGATACAACAAGGCCATGAGATGTGGCGAAGACACGTACATAGGGAGGGTAGAGTAGATAAATATCGCATAGGCATTCTGGCGACGAAATGCACACACCTCAGGATGAGCACAGGGAGGCCTTCTGCTTTACCAGCAGCTGGTTCAGCTTGACCACCAGCTGATAGTTGCTGCACATGTAATCCTGGAACGATCCCCGGGGGCTCCGGAGGTCGCCTGCGTGGTTCCCGTTGGAGCCCGGGTTCAGCAGCGTGGTGAAGAGCTGCTTCCACAGCGCAACGTTCCAGCGCCTGTTCAAAGGACAAAAAGGTGGAGGGGTTATCACTCTGGGCATCACTTTTGTAAGCAAAATCAAGAGCTCACGGCAGCACAACCTTTTAAATGGCAATTTGGGTTGGTACATGTAGCTTCCACCTGTTCCGGGCACCTTAGCGATGCTCATCTCTTCCCCGTGCAGCATCATGTGTGCAAGAGAGGAAACCAAATCGATTTGCAGATGGTTTCTTTCCGTGATTGCTAATAAGGCTGTGAATAACTTTGAAGGGTACAGACTTGATATGTCCAGCTTCTATCTTCTTGCATTTCAATACAACTGATTTGGCTCTGATTTGTCGCATTGCAGGGAGAACTGAAGATGAGGGCGGCGTAGGGCGTAGTGAGCAGGTAGGAGGGCTTCTTCACCTCAAGCGACTAAGCCGCAGTTTGTGGCCGCCTGCGCAACAAGCACAGACGCAATTCCGTCGCCTGAATCCACAGCGTGAGACGAGACGAAACGAGCGGAGACGAGAGGAGGGGGGACGCTAGCCGGACCTGCGGGGAGAGGTGGGCGACGTCGACGCCCCGAGAGAAGAGGGCGAGAAGGTGCTTGAGGGCGTCGAGCTTGTCGCCGTCGAAGCGGGAGTCGAGGAGCGCCGGGTGGTTTTCAATTTCAGTTTCAGAAAAATTTCAGCACCAACCGAAATCACTGAAATTCAGTGAAATTCAGTGATTTCAGTTTCCATTTCAGCCAAATGACCGAAATATTCACTTGAATTCAATTAAAAATTTGAAAAATTTAAAAAATATTTTGAAAAATATCGAAATTGTTGTGCTATACTGAAATTGCTGAAATATTTTGGCCGAAACATAATATTTCAGTGTCTGCTGAAATTACTGAAATTCAGTGAATTTCACCGAAATCTCACTGAAAGTGAAAACCGCCGGGATGGCGGCGCCGTCCGGGTCGTCCTAGAGGTGCGCGTCCGCCCCACTGCCGCGCCGCTGGCCCGCATCCCGCAAATCTCCGAATCAGACTCTCGAAAGGCGGCGAGGCTGCGCGGCGCGGATCGAGCGTGCCCGAGCTCCCTCGTCGAACGCGGCGTCGAGGCTGCGCGGCGCGGATCTCGACGACCTGCGCTGCTAGTGCTACGGCCTACGGGTAAGTTGTACCTGGAAATGTTTCTAAAAAAAACTGTACCTGGAAATTCAACTAAAAAAAACTGTACCTCGAAACTTTAGCCCCACACCGCCAGTTTCATTAACTCCAAAATGATTAAAGAAATATAAAAGTAATAAGAAATAATTCAAAAAACACACGTTTTGAAAAAGATCTTTCTAAAATCATCCTTGCTATAAAAAGATGAAAGGTAGCTTTGATATAGTTTAAAATGTATATTATTTGGATTAATATAGTTTTAAGTGATCTTACGCTTTGATATGAAATTGCATGATTTATTTGTGCTATGTTATAATGTATACATTTACAAAGGAAAATGATGATATTCCTACTAGACAGTATTTTGGGGATAATGTTGTACAGGAAAGCGAATATCCATTTTTGAGCCCAGGCTCAGCTGCATCCGGCGAAGAGAAAATTCACAAAAAATGCTAAAAATATAGAAAAATCCAAAAAAATCATGGAAGATAATTTGATGCATGAGGTGCGCGTAAAATTTCGGATCATTTGGACATATGAACAGGTCTCGGCAAAAAAGACAAAATAGGTCAGAACAATACATGAATAGTAAACCTTTTCCACAGACCCCAAATTTGTTATTTTTGCCTAGAGCAGATGTCCGAACGATATGAAATTTAGAGCGCACCTCACGTACCAAATTATCTTCTATGCAAAAAGAAATAGGAATTTTTTAAATTTTTTTATAGTATTCTGTTCATCACGGGTGCAGCTAAGCCTGGGCACCGAATCGCCTCGTCTGAAAGGAAAGTGGCTATTCTCTAGTTTTGTTATATATCCCTAGTATTTCTCAACTCTGGAACTAAAGCTTTGTAGCAGCTACAATAGTAGCCCATTCTTGTAGTTCCGGTTTCACTTGTGCAAAGACAAAATTTTAGTAGATACAATTACTCTTTGTGAATTACTTGATGAAGCTACCAAAATAAATTTACCAAACTATATCTGTTATTATCTACTCACTCCGTTCCAAAATAGATGACCCAACTTTGTACTAACTTTGGTAGTACAAAATTGGGTCATCTATTTTGGAACGGAGGGAGTATGTTTGACTATATCTGTCACGGTGACTAATTGATGAAAATCTTGTTTATAGAGTTTAGAGCATCTCCAATAGATGATGTAGATGTATAAATAACAGCTTTTTACATCTTCGAGGCCCAAAAAATACAGGTTCAATTTTTAGTGTAGATATAGATTCAGTTTGTGAGCAATTTTACCTTGTTGTTGATTATGTGAGTGGTGATTTTGCAAAGTTAAAATTATATTTATAGTTCAGGTTTTATTCAATACATATGCAATTGTGAAGAACAAATTTAATTGACTATGTTTAATTGATGCAATTGTGAAGAACAAATTGTGAACATATGCAATTGTGAACAAATCTGCATCACAGACGGCCATGACCATCAGCCGTTTTTACATCATATGTTGGAGTACGAGCTTTACATCACCAAATATACATCATCTGTTGGAGTTGGGACTTTTTTGAAGATGTAAAAGGCACTTTTTGGTGATGTAAATTATGGAACACCGACTTTTACATCTCGAATTATACATCTTCTATTGGAGATGCTCTTAGAGAGTACTCTTTTGTGTTAGTTGGGAAGAAAGGGATTGCATGCATCGATAATTTATTAATCAGGTGCATGGTGCACATATATAGGTACAGGGGGCGGCCTCTACTTGTCTCCTAAGATGTACAAATATATGAGGGGAGAAAGGAGATATGGCAGGAATAAATACAAGTCCCTAGTCCTATACATGTTCAACACCCTCCCCCTCCCCCCGGCAGTCGAAGCGTCGCCGGAGACGCAAAGACTGGACCAAAACTCCTCAAAGGTCGATGTCGGTAGGCCTTTCGTCATAACATCGGCGAAATGCTGAACGGTAGGCACATGCAAAACTCGAATACGCCCAAATGCCACTTGTTCACGCACAAAGTGAATGTCGAGTTCAATGTGCTTTGTGCGGCGGTGATGAACAGGGTTTGCAGAGAGGTAGACGGCAGAGACGTTGTCACAACAGACAATCGTGGCCTTGTGAACCTCACAAAGCAACTCCTGAAGCAACTGACAGATCCATGAGCACTCACCAACGGCATTAGCCACAACCCAATACTCTGCCTCAGCATTCGAGCGAGAGACTGTGGGTTGTCGCTTGGACGACCCCGAAATCAGCGAGGGCCCGAGGTAAACACAGTAGCCAGATGTAGAGCGACGAGTGTCGGGGCAGCCAACCCAGTCTGCATCCGAATATGCCACAATGTCGGTGAAAGAGGAAGCCATCAAGGTGAGTCCCAGGGTCATAGTGACGCGTATTTACTGGAGAATGCGCTTCACCGGAGTCCGACGGGAGTCACGTGGGGAGTGCATGTGGAGGCACAAAGTAGGGCCTAGCACAAAGTGCATGGGGAGTGCGGTGAGGAAACTGCGTCTGCGGCGAGGCTACGGAATAGGAGCTGCCCCCGGTCTCCACCTTCGAGCGCTCCAAGGCGATGCGGAAGGCAAGCTCATAGTCCGGATCCAGGTAGGAGTCGGAGCGGCTATTGGAGCTCGACATTGCACCGGATTTCGTCGGAGCAGCTATTGCCCGGGTCACCCCATATTTGGGCTGGATATGAGGGGTGCCGGTCAGCCCGGGCGTTTGAGGCCCGTTTGAGGCATCCGTTTGGGTCAAAAAAACGTGACCCGGGAGTGAACAGACGGGTAGCCCGGGTGTTTGAGGCCGATTTGAGACGTTCGACTATAGATTCTCTTAGCCTATGGAGGCCCTTGCAGATGCCAGCGAAACTGCTTATCAATAGAAAACCAGCAACGTCAAGGCTTGCATATGAGAATCATCGGATCGGAATGCACCATCGCATATGGGCATTATGAGTCTATGAACAGGGCCGACATGAACACCATAGCCCTCGCCTTTGTAACGAGTTGATAGGGGGATTTCCCCCATGCTTCCAGTATCCTTCGCATCAAACCAAACTAGTCAGGGAATGACATCGAATCCACCTTCCAGCAACCACTTGCCCAATTCCAATATAGTCGAAAACTCGCACGAGCCAACGCCAACATTAATTAGGACATCGATCACCTTGTGGGGTTGAAGTTTATGCAACTAAAGGATACAATTTGGGTTTGGGGAGCATAAGGAGTCCCACGACCGACGAGGTAAGTGGTGTCTGCACACCCTATACATTGTTGTGCGCCTTCTACAAGCCATGTTTAGTAAGACTGAATTTGGTAACAATATGCTTCTTATGGAAAGTTTGTTTGCACACTTGGTGGTATTTATCGTTCATCCATTTATGAAGAAAAGCTTCTGAAAGATCGAGGATGTCGCCTAGAGGGGGGGGGGGGGTGAATAGGCGCTTTAAAATAATTACGGTTTAGGCTTGAACAAATGTGGAATAAACCTAGCGGTGAATTTGTCAAGCACAAAACCTAAAACAACTAGGCTCACCTATGTGCACCAACAACTTATGCTAAGTAAGATAAGCACTATGTGATAGCAAGATATATGACAAAGAACAATATGGCTATCACAAAGTAAATTGCATAAGTAAAGGGCTCGGGAAAGAGATAACCGAGGCACGCAGAGACGATGATGTATCCCGAAGTTCACACCCTTGCAGATGCTAATCTCCGTGTGGAGCGGTGTGGAGTGATAATCCCCAAGTGCAAGGAATCATCGTAGCACTTTCCAAAGGTGGAAGTGATAAGTATGGAGTGTCGAACCCACAAGGAGCTAAAGGTAAGATCAATATTCTCTCAAGCCCTATCTGCCACTGATACAACTCTACGTGCACCGAACGTTTACTTCCAACTAGAAACAAGAAATAAAACTATGTTGTGGGTATGAAGAGGATAACTTTGCATGGTATCGGAGAGCTAAAACATAAAAGTAGGTGATGTTATCATAAAGTTAGAATATAATACTAAATATTATAAATAGCGAGTGTGGAAAAATGGTGGATCGGTGTGTGGAATTGTCCTAGGCAAATGTTAACAAGACCGGTAATCACTGTTGCAGTTTCATATGAGGGAGAGGCATAAGCTAACGTACTTTCTCTACTTGGATCATATGCACTTATGATTGGAACTCTAGCAAGCATCCACAACTACTAAAGATCATTAAGATAAAACCCAGCCATAGCATTAACATATCAAGTCCTCTTTATTCCCATACGCAACAATCCCTCTTACTCGGGTTTGTGTTTCAGTCACTCACCAACCCACTATAAGCGAATCATGAACGTATTGCAACACCCTACAGTGGGAGTCCCTCACGCTTGCGTTACACGGAGGGCACCATAGGACAGCACCAAAGTAAAACATACAACTCATACCAATCTAGATCATCAATCAACCCAAAGACAAAAGATAACAACTCAAAACATCATAGGATGGCAACACATCATTGGATAATAATATGAAGCATAAAGCACCATGTTTAAGTAGAGGGTACAGCGGGATGCGGGAGAGTCGACCGCTGTAGATAGAAAGGGGAAGGTGATGGAGATGTTGGTGAAGATGGCGGAGGTGTTGGTGAAGATCGTGGTGATGATGATGGCCCCCGGCGGCGTTCCGGCGCCACCGGAAGCAAGGGGGAGTGTCGGTGTCAAAACCAGCGGATCTCGGGTAGGGGGTCCCGAACTGTGCGTCTAAGCAGATGGTAACAGGAAACAAGGGACATGATGTTTTTACCCAGGTCCGGGCCCTCTCGATGGAGGTAAAACCCTACTCCTGCTGGATTAATATTGATGATATGGGTAGTACAAGAGTAGATCTACCACGAGATCAAGGAGGCTAAACCCTAGAAGCTAGCCTATGGTATGATTGTTATTCGTCCTATGGACTAAAACCCTCCGGTTTATATAGACACCGGAGAGGGCTAGGGTTACACAGAGTCGGTTACAATGGTAGGAGATCTACATATCCGTATCGCCAAGCTTGCCTTCCACGCCAAGGAAAGTCCCATCCGGACACGGGACGAAGTCTTCAATCTTGTATCTTTATAGTCTTGGAGTCCGGCCGACGATGATAGTTCAGCTATCCGGACACCCCCTAGTCCAGGACTCCCTCAGTAGCCCCTGAACCAGGCTTCAATGATGACGAGTCCTGCGCGCATATTGTCTTCGGCATTGCAAGGCGGGTTCCTCCTCCGAATAATTCATAGAAGATTTTGAACACTAGGTGTCGGTGTCAAAACCGGCGGATCTCGGGTAGGGGGTCCCGAACTGTGCATCTAGGCGGATGGTAATAGGAGACAAGGGACACGATGTTTTTACCCAGGTTCGGGCCCTCTCGATGGAGGTAAAACCCTACTCCTGCTTGATTGATATTGATGATATGGGTAGTACAAGAGTGGATCTACCACGAGATCAAGGAGGCTAAACCCTAGAAGCTAGCCTATGGTATGATTGTTGTAATGGTTGTTCGTCCTACGGACTAAAGCCCTCCGGTTTATATAGACACCGGAGAGGGCTAGGGTTACACAGAGTCGGTTACAATGGTAGGAGATCTACATATCCGTATTGCCAAGATTGCCTTCCACGCCAAGGAAAGTTCCATCCGGACACGGGACGGAGTCTTCAATCTTGTATCTTCGTAGTCTTGGAGTCCGGCGGACGATGATAGTCCGGCTGTCCGGACACCCCCTAGTCTAGGACTCCCTCAGTAGCCCCTGAACCTGGCTTCAATGACGATGAGTCCGGCGCGCATCATGTTCGGCATTTCAAGGCGGGTTCCTCCTCCGAATAATCCATAGAAGATTGTGAACACCAGGATAGTGTCCGGCTCTGCAAAATAAATTCCACATTCCACCGTAGAGAGAATAATATGTGCACAAGTTCAATCTACTGACGTATTTCGTGGCATGATGTCACGCCACTACCAAGCCTTTACTTGAATCGTTTTTTTATTATACCACCTCAACGCGTTTAGCGAAGTGGTTTCCTTGGCACGTCTTGTCGAAGCAGAGATCGTGTTCCCCTTATTCCGGGATTCTCATCAATACGGACGTGGGTAACCCAACCGCGCTATTGATGGTGGCGCTCGGGAGATAAGCGAGTTTTACTAGGCCGGTGGGGACGCATAGTCTTCGTCCTCCTATATATAAGGGGATAAGGATCCAACTTTTCACCTACGCCTTCTTCCTCCTTTGCTTATCCATCTCTGCGCACTCGAGCTCCAGCGCCCAAGTTCGCGCATCCCGTCTCGACATTCTCCGACCATGTCTGGAGCGGGAGGCAAATGGTTGGCCTCCTCCGTCACGGAGGAGCACATCGCAAAGCTGCGCAATGCCGGATACCTTTCCGGCGACATCGCGCACCGGCTGCCCGACAAGGGGCAGCTCATCCCCACCCCCAGGCCCCATGAGAGGGTCGTTTTCCTTCCCCACTTCCTCCGCGGACTGGGCTTTCCACTTCACCCCTTTGTCCGGGGGCTCATGTTCTACTACGGCCTGGATTTCCACGATCTGGCGCTGAACTTCGTCCTCAACATCTCGGCGTTTATCGTCGTGTGCGAGGCCTTCCTCTGCATCCAGCCCCACTTCGGCTTGTGGCTCAAGACCTTCAATGTCAAGCCGAAGGTAGTGAAGGGCACTCAAGCGGAGTGCGGAGGCGCCATGTTGGGCAAGATGCCCAACGTCCTCTGGTTCGAAGGGGCCTTTGTGGAGTCCGTCAAGGGGTGGCAATCGGGGTGGTTCTACATCACCGAGCCGCGTGACCCTAAGTGGGCGACAGCCCCCAAGTTCAGATCTGGTATCCCTATGCAGCTCACCTCCTGGAAAGAGAAGGGCTTGCTATGGGGTAGTTTGGAGGAGCTGACGGGACTCCAAGCCTGTATCCAGAAGCTGGTGAGCAAGAAGCTCAGGCTTGTCAACGTGGTCCAAGTCATGCTCATCCGCCGGATTCTCCCTTGCCAACAACGGGCGTTTAATTTGTGGGAGTTCAATCCGGCATAGCACCAGGCATTGAGCGGGCTCTTCTACACGACGTACGAAGGCGCCTGGAGGGTGTTGTTCAAGGGCGCCGAGGCTCCCTCATCCGCCACTGAAGATCGCGGATTTCGCTCGCAGCGTCCAGCTGACGAGGTAAGTGATTCTACCCCTTTACGGGACACTTATTTTTAATAGTTTGACACTACGCGGGTTTCAATCTCCCTTTTCCTTTGACAGGACTGGATGAAGAAGGCCGAGCAGATCGTCTGCCCGGCTCCCATGCCAGAAAACCCAGTAGACGCCCATCTAGCGGGGCTGCTGGTTCCGGCACCCCATGTGGTACCGGAGAAGAAGGCCAAGAAGGAGGCCACGGGAACTCGAAGAAGTTCCCGGCGCCAGGTGGTATCGGACTCATCGTCCGATGGCTCCGAGGTGGGTTCCTCCCCCGAAGACGAGGAGGAGAAAGAGGACTCTCTCCCAGAGGAGGGAGAGAGAAAGAGGAAGGCCTCCCCAACAGGGGAGGCCGAAGGGTCCAAGAGGGGAAGAACTATTCCCCCGGACAGCTCCGCCAACGCCAACGTTGGCGATGAAGAGTGGCCCTCAAGGGCCAGGCCCCCGGCAAGAACGTAAGTATCCGGATTCCTGAATGATTTATAATTCCTTATGTGTCACATAGTGTCCTTCTAATGCCGCACACTGCCTGCAATCCGGCCGATGATGATCTCCCCGCTTCGTCGAGCGGGTCGTTGGCTCCGTCGGATGTAGATTCCATCCTGACTGCCTCCACCCTTCGCGCCACTGAGGACGCCGAGGTGGGATCCCAGGAAGGGACCCATCAGGAGGAGGCTCCGGAGGCGCCGCAAGGCAGCCTCCCGGACTTTGCGCCGGACTCCACGCCGGAACCCGCAGTGGTTCCGGAGTCCGGCAGGCGGCCCCTTCGCAAGAAGGGCAAGACCGTGACGCCGACGGCCCCCGTCCAACCGGAGGCGCCGGACAACTTGCTGGAGGCGCTCAAAGGCGCTTCCATCGAGGAAGAACACCGCACTATCATGAGTGCGGTGATTCAGAAGGTTCAGCTCGCCAAGAGCGGGCTGACCGAAGCCTGCAGTAGCCTTCTAACAGGCTTTGAGGTAAGAAGTTAAAATTATGTAATGTAATACCACATAGACAGTAGCCCCTGATGCTCGGTTCGGTGTTCGGAAAGAAAAGCCGGACTGAGGATCTAAAAAGATATACGCAGGGTTGCTAAAAATTATGTCAATATGGGTTTGCAGGCTGCGCTGCTGACCTCTGCCGCACTGACTGCGAAGGTCGGTGCTTTGAAGCAGGACCTCGAGCGGTCCGAGCAAGAGCTCGGCCGTGCCAAGAAGCAGCTCAAGGACAAAGAAGGTGAGTAATACCTCTTTGAATAGTTACCTTACAGAAAATGATTTAGGTTGCAATAAAAATAACAAGGATAACGTGGGTACTGCAGGGGCCACGAATGAGGTGGAAACCCTAAAGGAGGTTGTGTCCGCGGCCGAACGCAATGCGGCCGCGGAACGGGCAGAGCGAGAGAAGCAGGAGGCGCAGGTGGCGGATGTGCGGCAAGAGCTCCAGGCTCTCATGGAAAAGCATGAGAGTTTGGAGTGCGACTCAAAGGCTCGGGAGTCCGAGCTTGCCTCGGCTCTCGAAAGTGCCAAAGTCACCAAGGCCGAGGCCGATAAGGCCCTTTAGGAGGTTGAGGATGTGAAGAAAATAACGGCGGGTAAGGCATTTTTCATGCAAAGCAAGCATGTTAATGTAAACTTCCTGATACTTACCCGAATTCGGAGCTCTCCAGGGGCATTTGTAGATCTGCCTCGCAGTGCGTCCGATGCCGCCGCATTCCACCATGGCGAGGAGGGGAGCTCAACGGAGAAGGTCTTCTGGTCTCAGTACGCTGAGGCCGGCCATCCGGTGCCGCCTAGCAACCAGCTGAAGCAGCTGGTCGAGCTCCACAAGGTAGCCGAGCAGGCCATGAAGGGCATCATAATCCGGCTGTGGCCTGGAGAGGCCATGCCTGGGAGCTACTTCGGCCTCGTGCGGCGGCTGGTGGATGTGTGCCCCTGGGTGGAGGTCATCAAGCGCTCCACCTGTATTGAAGGTGCTCGTCGGGCCCTTGCCCGCGCAATGGTGCACTGGGGCAGGCTTGATGCGGAGAGGCTTATCACTGACGCGCCGCCAGCGGGCAAGGAGTATCGTATGCCCGAGATGTACTACAAGACTGTCCTGAAGGGTGCCCGCAAGATTGCGGATGAGTGCCCCAGAGATGTAATTATTTAGTAAACTCGCTATGTGTTATCCTGTGCGCTGAAAACTTTGTTCATATGCACTAAGCAACGCTTGTTTAATTTAAAATATTACCTTCTGTGCGGCCGTTTATAAAATCTGAGAGATGGCAAGTCGTCGGCTTCAGCCCCCATGCCACGAGTGCTGGGGTGTTCGGGATAAACTTGAGCACTCTTGTTCCCATTTTTGGGTCCATCTAGGGAGGCGCTCAACACAACGAACAAGGCAACCGGACTTATAATGCTTGAACACTCTCACTTAGCCATAGAATTCTATAATTTTAAATTTCGGCGAAGCCCCTAGTATTCGAAAGACCGAGTTCGGGGCGCTATCCACGCCTTGGCCGGACATTATCCGGTTCTTCGCTCGAAGCAGCATAAGTCTTTAGGGACTCGAAAAGACCTCTCGAACAGCGACCAGTCTCTCGCCTTATCATGCCAGTCAGTTTTAGCTTTCTCCACTGAGGCGCTCGCCCAGCTCAACCGGGGCGCAATCGCAGTGGTTCTCCCAGTGCTACCTTAGCCGACGGAACGGAACGTAAGGTACCAAAACATGGGAGCCGGGCAAACCCAACTATTGACCCAAGACATGATTCGGAGCCGATTCATATAATGCTATAAGTTCGGGGTGCCGCACTTGTGAAAGTGTTCGGACTTATCACACCATAATGCGGGGAACATAAGCCCCTGGTGTATTCGGCCGTACTAGAATATACGGGTGCAAGATGTCATTAGTGAACATATATGTAAAGTAATGTAATTATAGGCAAAAGTGTTGCATTATTTATTTAAAGAATTCTGCTATGAGTGCGGAATGATACAAATAGTGCGGTAAGCAAGGGATTGGACTAATTAAACATGTCCCCCTCCAGGGATGGGCTGCGGACTTGTGTGTATAATCAAATTTAATGCTCGTAATGGAGACCACCTGAGTGTTCATCGCAGCCTTTTTCCCTCCCTGGTTGTTGCATCGTGAGTTCGGCGGGTTCGCCGCCAGACAGGGCCTCTGGTGAACGGAGTCCTGTGTATAAAAAGAATGAAAATAAAAATAAAAAGAGTGACACACTTGGGAGCCCCTGGTGTGGTCGAGCCGCATTCTAGGTCTGTTGTGGTCGTGCCCCTCCCCTTATGCCCATGGTATCTCCAGAGAGTAATGATGTACGCGGAGGACTGGTCTTGCAATCATGCGAGGGCTGGGGTTGGGGCCGCATTGCTACGCGTGCTCGGAACGTGCCAGGTGGTCTTGATTGATGTTGCTCCGGGCGCGTTTGGCCGTGTCCGGTCGTTTAACGGACGGACTCGAAATTGCCTTAAAAGGCTGCTCTGTACTTCTGCCGCAAAAGCCGCTGTATGTTCCTCTGTTCGGAGGGAGCGTTCCATATTTCCGTTGACCGTGATGACTCCACGAGGGCCTGGCATCTTGAGCTTGAGGTATGCGTAATGCGGCACCGCGTTGAACTTTGCGAATGCGGTTCGTCCGAGCAGAGCGTGATAGCCGCTGCGGAACGGAACTATGTCGAAGATTAACACCTCGCTTCGGAAATTATCCGGGGATCCGAAGACCACTTCCAGTGTGACTGAGTCTGTACAATTGGCCTCAACACCTGGTATGACGCCTTTGAAGGTCGTCTTTGTAGGTTTAATCCTTGAGGGGTCTATGCCCATCTTGCGCACTGTATCCTGATAAAGCAGGTTCAGGCTACTGCCACCGTCCATCAGGACTCTCGTGAGGTGAAATCCATCAACGATTGGGTCTAAAACCAATGCGGCAAATCCGCCATGGCGGATACTGGTCGGATGGTCTCTTCGATCGAAAGGGATCGGGCAAGAGGACCATGGATTGAACTTCGGGGCGACTGGCTCCATCGCATATACATCCCTTAGTGCACGCTTCCGCTCCCTCTTGGGTATATGGGTTGTGTATATCATGTTTACCGTCCGCACTTGTGGGGGGAAACCTTTCTGTCCTCTACTGTTCGGCGGCCGGGTCTCCTCCTCGTCGTCACTGTGCAGCCCCTTATCGTTGTTTTTGACAATTAATTTGCCTACCTGCTTAAATACCCAACAATCTCTGTTGGTGTGGTTAGCTGGTTTTTCGGGGGTGCCATGTATCTGGCAAGAGCGGTCGAGTATTCGGTCCAAATTGGACGGACCCGGGGTGGTTCTTTTGAATGGCTTCTTTCGCTGACCGGGTTTAGAGCCTCAGAATCCGGCATTGACTGGCGTATCCTCCTTGTCGTCGCTGTTAACGCGGCGTTTATTTTTGCTTCGATGCGACCTGCCATTGTGGTCCTTAGTATCCAGACTACCAGCATTTTTACTAAGGTTGTTGCTGCGAGCTAGCCAGCTATCCTCTCCCGCACAGAAGCGGGTCATTAATGATGTGAGGGCTGCCATGGATTTTGGCTTTTCCTGTCCTAGGTGCCGGGCTAGCCACTCGTCGGGGATGTTATGTTTGAAGGCTGCGAGGGCCTCTGCATCCGGACAGTCGACGATTTGATTTTTCTTTGTTAGGAACCGTGTCCAGAATTGCCTGGCCGGTTCGTCTGGCTGTTGAATTATGTGGCTTAGGTCATCGGCGTCTGGTGGTCGCACATATGTGCCCTGGAAGTTGTCGAGGAATGCGGCTTCCAGGTCCTCCCAACACCCAATTGACTCTGCGGGCAAGCTGTTAAGCCAATGCCGAGATGGTCCTTTAAGCTTGAGTGGGAGATATTTGATGGCGTGGAGATCGTCTCCGCGGGCCATATGGATATGAAGGAGATAATCTTCGATCCAAACCGCGGGGTCTGTTGTGCCATCGTAGGATTCAATGTTTACAGGTTTAAACCCTTCAGGGATTTGATGATCCATTACTTCGTCAGTAAAGCATAGCGGGTGTGCGGCGCCTCTGTATTGAGCAATATCACGACGTAGCTAAAGGGAGCGTTGTCTGCTGTGTTTGGCCCGGCCGGAGTTATTGTATCCAGCGCGACGGTATTCGTCGTGGGTCGTGGGGCGCCCACGTGATCCATAGATGGATCTGGATTGCCTTGCTTTGTCCTCTAATATATCTCGCAAGTCCGGCGCGTTCCCTCGTGGCTTCATACTTTTTGAGCGATGCCGGGGTACGGTCTTGGTGGAGGGCCTGGATGCCTCTCTATCGCGACCACGTGGTGGTCGGTCGGCCGTATTGTGCGCTGGTGATGAAGGTATGTATGCTTCCTCCTCTAATCGGGGGAGCAACTTGCGTTTTGGGTAACTCTTGGAGGGACGTTCGAGTTCATACTCTTCGGCCGCGAGGACCTCGGTCCATCTGTCGGCCAGCAGGTCTTGATCAGCTTGAAGCTGCTGCTGCTTTTTCTTTAGGTTGTTTGTTGTGGCCATTAGCCTGCGTTTGAAATGCTCTTATTCGACGGGATCCTCGGGCACGACGAATTCGTCGTCGTCGAGGCTTGCCTCGTCTCCGGAGGGAGGTATGTAATTATCATCCTCGACCTCTTCATCTGCCGCTCTCTCGTGAGGGCTTGCTTCTGCATCCTCCTGCGCTGAATCTTGCTGGAGGGGATTGTCTTCGGCACTTTATGGGGTGTGATTATCTCCTGTGCCGGAATCTCCATTCTTGCTGTGGCGGGATTTAGAGCGGCGCCGCTGACGTCGGCGCTTGGGCTGTTTCTTTGAGGAATCTGCCTCCGCTGCTTCTTCGCCGTCCCCATCTTTTGGGGTGTCCACCATGTATATGTCATATGACGAGGTGGTCTTCCAGTGCCCTGTAGGTGCTGGTTCTTGTTCGTCTCCAGCATCGTCGTCCATACCATCGATGTCTTCGGAGTCATAGTCTAGCATGTCGGTTAGATCGTCGACAGTGGCTACAAAGTGGGTGGTGGGTGGGTTTTGAATTTCTTCGTCGTCCGCATCCCAACCATCCTGGCCATAATCCGGCCAGGGCTCTCCGGATAGCGAGAGATGCTTTAGCAAATTTAAGATGTCGCCAAAGGGCGAGTGCTGAAAGATGTCCGCAGCGGTGAACTCCATGATCGGCGCCCAATCGGATTCGATTGGCAGGGGCACAGGAGGTTCGGAGTCTGGCAGGGAGTCCGGCACCTCGGAGTCACGAGTTTTATAGGGGACAAGGTCAGTGTTCGGCTCCATCACCACGGATGTTGCAGCTCCCGAGGCGGTGTCCAGCCACTCGTCCTCGATCTGCGCGATCGGCTCCGAACTATGGGTCGGAGCGGAATCGTGTGCGGCCTCCAAGGTACTGTCCGGCGGCAGAGCTAGATCGTGCCCATCGTGACAGTGCGGCACGCTCGGCTGCGGATCAGATCCGTCGAAGATCAAGTCTCCGCGGATGTCCGTCGTGAAGTTTAGGCTTCCAAATCTGACCTGACGGCCAGGGGCGTAGCTTTCGATCTGCTCCAGACGGCCAAGTGAATTGGCCCGCAGTGCGAAGCCGCCGAATACGAAGATCTGTCTGGGGAGAAAAGTCTCACCCTGGACGGCGTTGTTGTTGATTGAAGAAGCCATCAAGCCTATCGGTGACGACACAGAGGAACTCTCAATGAAAGCAGCAATGTCGGTGTCAAAACCGGCGGATCTCGGGTAGGGGATCCCGAACTATGCGTCTAGGCGGATGGTAACAGGAGACAAGGGACACGATGTTTTTACCCAGGTTCGGGCCCTCTCGATGGAGGTAAAATCCTACTCCTGCTTGATTGATATTGATGATATGGGTAGTACAAGAGTGGATCTACCACGAGATCAAGGAGGCTAAACCCTAGAAGCTAGCCTATGGTATGATTGTTGTAATGGTTGTTCGTCCTACGGACTAAAGCCCTCCGGTTTATATAGACACCGGAGAGGGCTAGGGTTACACAGAGTCGGTTACAATGGTAGGAGATCTACATATCCGTATTGCCAAGCTTGCCTTCCACGCCAAGGAAAGTTCCATCCGGACACGGGACGAAGTCTTCAATCTTGTATCTTCGTAGTCTTGGAGTCCGGCGGACGATGATAGTCCGGCTGTCCGGACACCCCCTAGTCCAGGACTCCCTCAGCAGGATAGTGTCCGGCTCTGCAAAATAAATTCCACATACCACCGTAGAGAGAATAATATTTACACAACTTCAATCTGCTGACGTATTTCGTGGCATGACGTCACACCACGGCCAAGCCTTTACTCAAATTGTTTTTATTGCTCCACCTCAGCGCGTTATCGAAGCGGTTTCCTTGGCACGTCTTGTCAAAGCAGAGATCGTGTCTCCTTATTCCGGGATTCTCATCAATACGGATGTGGGTAACCCAACCGCGCCATTGATTGCGGCACTTGGGAGATAAGCGAGTTTTACTGGGCCGGTGGGGACGCATAGTTTCGTCCGCTCATATATAGGGGATACGGATCCACCTTTTCACCTACGCCTTCTTCCTCCTTTGCTTATCCATCTCCGCACACTCGAGCTCCAGCGCCCAAGTCCGCACATCTCACCTCAACCTTCTCCAACCATGTCCGGAGTGGGAGGCAAGTGGATGGCCTCCTCCGTCACGGAGGGGCACATCAAGAAGCTGCGCAAGGCCGGATATTTGTCCAGCGATATCGCGCACCGTCTCCCTGACGAGGGGCAGCTCGTCCCCACCCCCGGGCCCCATGAGAGGGTGGTATTCCTTCCCCATTTCCTCCGCGGACTGGGCTTCCCACTTCACCCCTTTGTCCGGGGGCTCATGTTCTACTACGGCCTGGATTTCCATGATCTGGCCCCAAATTTTATCCTCACATCTCGGCGTTCATCGTCGTGTGTGAGGCCTTCCTCTGCATCCAGCCCCATTTCGGCTTATGGCTAAAGACCTTCAATGTCAAGTCGAAGGTAGTGGGCGGCAGCCAAGCGGAGTGCGGAGGCGCCATGGTGGGCAAGATGCCCAACGTCACCTGGCTCGAGGGCGCCTTCGTGGAAACCATCAAAGGGTGGCAATCAGGGTGGTTCTACATCACCGAGCCACGTGACCCTGAATGGGCGCGGCCCCCGAATTCAGATCTGGCATCCCCACACGGCTCACCTCCTGGAAAGAGAAGGGCCTGCTGTGGGGCGATTCGGAGGAGCTGACCGGACTCCAATCCTGTCTCCAAATCCTGGTGAACAAGAAGCTCAAGCTTGTCAATGTGGTCCAGGTCATGCTCATCCGCCGGATTCTCCCGTGCCAACAGCGGGATTTCAACCTGTGGGAGTTCGATTTGGCACAGCACCAGACCTTGAGTAGGCTCTTCGACACTACGTACGAAGAGGCCTGGAGGGTGCTGTTCAAGGGCGCCGAGGCGCCCGCATCCGCTACCGAAGATCGCGGGTTCAGCTCGCAGCGTCCGGCTGGCGAGGTAAGCTATATTATCCTTTACGGGACACTTGTTTTCCATAGTTTGACTCTATGCGGGATTTAAACTCCCAATACCTTTAACAGGCCTGACAGAAGACGTTCGGACAGGTTAACCGTCCGGCTCCCCTTCCAGAAGACCCAGCGGATGCCCGTTTGACAGGGCTGTTGGTCCCGGCGCCTTATGTGGTGCCGGAGAAGAAGGCCAAGAAGAAGGCCACGGGAACTCGGAGGAGTTCCCGGCGCCAGGTGTTATCGAACTCATCGTCCGACGACTCCGAGGCGGACTCCTCCCACGAAGATGGGGAGGAGAAGAAAGAGGCCTCTCCCCCAGCGGGGGGAGAAAGGAAGAGGAAGGCTTCCCCAACAGGGGAGGCCGAAGGGTCCAAGAAGGGAAGGACCCTTCCCCCGGACTGTTCCACCAACACCGACAACGGCGACGAGGAGTGGCCCTCGAGGGACAAGCCCCTGGCGAGATCGTAAGTGTCCGGACTCCCGAATAACTCATAATTTTTCTATTTGTCGCATAGTTTCTTCTAACGCCGCATACAACTCTGTAGTCCGCCCAAGGATGATCTCCACGCTTCGTCGAGCGGGTCCTTGGGTTCGTCGGATGTGAACAACGCTTCACTTCCGACTGCCTCCTCCCCCCGTGACGCAGAAGACACCGAGGTAGGGTCCCAGAAGGGGACCCGCCAGGAGGAGGAGGTCCCGGAGGTGCCGTAGGGTAGCCTCCCGGACTTCGGACCGGACTCCGCACCGGAACCTTCAGTGGTTCCGGAGTCCGGCGGGTGGCCCCTTCGTGAGAAGGGCAAGACGGCGACGCTGGCGGCCTCCGTCCAACCGGAGGCGCCGGATAATTTGCTGGAGGCGCTCGACGGCGCTTCCATCGACGAGGAACACCGCACTGTCATGAGTGCGGTGATTCAAAAAGTTCAGTCCGCCAAGAGCGGGCTGACAGAAGCCTGCACCAGCCTTCTAACAGGCTTTGAGGTAAGGGTTTCAAGATATGTAAAAATAGTACCGCATAGACAGTAGCCCCTGATGCTCGGTTCGGTGTTCGGAAAGAAAAGCCGAACTAAGGATCTAAAAAGATATACGCAGGAGTCTAACACAAATATGTCAATATGGGGATGCAGGCTGCGCTGCTGACCTCTGCCGCACTGACTACGGAGGTCGGTGCTTTGAAGGAAAGTCTCGAGTGGTCCGAGAGCGAGCTCGGCCGTGCCAAGAAGCAGCTTGAGGACAAGAAAGGTAAGTAGCACCTTATTAAAGTTGTTCCTTATAAAAAAGGATTTGGTTGCAAAAAAAATGACAAGGATAACATCGGTATTGCAGGGGCCACAAACGAGGTGGCGACCCTGAAGGAGGCGGTGTCCGCGGCCGAGCGCAATGCGGCCGCAGAACGCACAGAGCAAGAGAAGCAGGATGCGCGGGTGGCGGAGGTGCGGCAAGAGCTCCAGGCTCTCGTGGAAAAACATGAGATATTGGAGCGTGACTCGAAGACTCGAGAGTCCGAGCTTGCGTCCGCTCTTGAGAGTGCCAAAGCCGCTAAGGCCGAAGCCCAAAAGGCCCTCCAGGAGCTTGAGGCAGTGAAGAAGATAGCGGCGGGTAAGGCATTCTTCATGCAAAGCAAGCATGTAAAAGTGAATTACCTGTTACTTACCCGAATTTGGAGCTCTCCAGGAGCGTTCACAGATCTGCCCCGTAGCATGTCCGATGCTGCCACATTCTACAGAGCCGAGGAGGGGAGCTCGACGGAGAAGGTGTTCTGGTCTCAGTATGCTGAGGCCGGACATCTGGTGCCCCTGAGCGACCAGCTGAAGCAGCTGGTCGAGCTCCACAAGGTGGCCGAACAGGCCATGAAGGGCCTCATAGTTCGGCTGTGGCCTAAAGAAGCCGTGCCTGGGAGCTACTTCGGTCTGGTGCGGCGGCTGGTGGACGCCTGTCCGTGGGTTGATGCCTCAAGCACTCCGCCTGTATTGAAGGTGCCCGTCGGGCCCTTGCCCGCGCTAAGGTGCACTGGAGCAAGATGGGCGCCGAGAAGCTTGTGACGGACGCGCCACCGCCGGGCAAGGAGTATCGCACGCCCGAGATGTACTACAAGGGTGTCCTGAAGGGTGCCCGCATTATTACGGGTGAGTGCTCCAAAGATGTAATCTTTTGATTAGACTCGCGTTTTGTTATCATGTGCGCTGAAAACTTTGTTCATATGCGCTAAGCAACGCTTGTTAATTTAAAATATTACCTTCTGTGCGGCCGTTTATCAAATCTGAGAGATGGCAAGTCGTTGGCTTCAGCCCCCGTGCCATGAGTGCTGGGGTGTTCGGGATAAACTTGAGCGCTCTTGTTCCCATTTTTGGGTCCTTCTAGGGAGGCGCTCAACACAACGAATGAGGCAACCGGACTTATAATGCTTGAACACTCTCACTTAGCCATAGAATTCTATAATTTTAAATTTCGGCGAAGCCCCTAGTATTCGGAAGGCCGAATTCGGGGCGCTATCGACGCCTTGGACCGGACACAGCCGGCTCCTCGCTCTAAGCGGCATAAGTCTTTAGGGACTCGAAGAGACCTCTCGAATAGCGACCAGCTCTCGCCTTATCATGACGGTCAGTTTTAGCTTTCTCCTCTGAGGTGCTCAACCCAGCTCAACTGGGGCACAATCACAGTGGTTCTCCCAGCGCTACCTTAGCCAATATAACGGAACGTAAGGTACCAAAACATGGGAGCCGGGCAAACCCAACTATTGACCCAAGACATGATTCGGAGCCGATGCATATAGTGCTATAAGTTCGGGGTGCCGCACTTGTGAAAGTGTTCGGACTTATCACACCATAATTTGGGGAACTTAAGTCCCTGGTGTATTTGGCCGTACCAAAGCATACGGGTGCAACATGTCACATGCGAACATATAAAAAGGAATGCAATGATAGGCAAAAAGCGATGCATTTTTTATTCAAAAGAACTACAATAAAGGCAGAATGATATAAATAGTGCGATAAGCAAGGGGTGGGACTACTTAACATGTCCCCCTCCAGGGGTAGGCTGCGGAATGGTATGTAAAACAGGTATAATGCTCGTAATGGAGACCACCTGGGTACTCGTCGTAGCTTGTCTGCTTCCCTGGCTATTGCATCGTTAGTTCGGCAGATCCGGTGCCGGACAGGGCTTCTGAAAAACGGAGTCCTAAGAGTAAGAAAAAAAAGAATGACCAATTCGGGAGCCCCTGGTGTGGTTGATCCGCACTCTGGGCCTGCCGTGGTCGTGCCCCTCCCCCTATGCCATGGTATCTCCAGAGCGTAATGATGTACGCGTGGCACTGATCTCGCGATGTCGCGAGGGCTGGGGTTGGGGCCGCATTGCTACGCGTGCTCGGAACATGCCAGGTGGTCCTGTTGTAGGTTACTCCGGGCGCGCTTGACGGTGTTCGGTCGCTTAACGGCCGGACTCGAGAATTGCCTTAAGAGGCTGCTCTGTACTTCCGCCGCGAGAGCCGTTGTATGCTCCTCCGTGCGGAGAGAGCGTTCAGTGTTTCCGTTGACCGTGATGACTCCTCAAGGGCCTGGCATCTTGAGCTTGAGGTATGCATAGTGCGGCACCGCATTAAACTTTGCAAATGCGGTTCGTCCGAGCAGTGCATGATAGCCGCTGCGGAACGAGACTATGTCGAAGATTAACTCCTCGCTTCGGAAGTTATCCGGGGATCCGAAGACCACTTCAAGTGTGACTGAGCCGGTACAGTTGGCCGCTACACCAGGTATGACGCCTTTGAAGGTCGTTTTTGTGGGTTTAATCCTTGAGGGGTCTATGCCCATCTTGCACACTGTATTCTGATAAAGCAGGTTCAGGCTGCTGCCGTCGTCCATCAGGACTCTAGTGAGGTGAAATCCGTCGACGATTGGGTCTAAAACCAATGCGGCGAATCCGCCGTGGCGGATACTGGTGGGGTGGTCCCTTCGATCAAAAGTGATCGGGTAGGAGGACCACGGATTGAACTTTGGGGCGACTGGCTCCATCGCGTATACGTCCCTGAGCGCACGCTTCCGCTCCCTTTTGGGTATGTGGGTTGCATATATCATGTTCACCGTCTGCACTTGTGGGGGGAATCCCTTCTGTCCTCTATTGTTCGGCGGCCGTGTCTCCTCCTCGTCGTCGCTATGTAGCCCCTTGTCATTGCCTTCGGCGATTAACTTGCCTGCCTGCTTGAACACCCAACAATCTCTGTTGGTGTGATTAGCTTCCTTTTTGGGGGTGCCGTGTATCTGGCACGAGCGATCGAGTATCCGGTCCAAATTGGACGGGCCTGGAGTAGTTCTATTGAATGGCTTTTTCTGCTGACCGGGTTTGGAACCTCTGAATCCGGGCGTTGACTATCGTATCTTCAGTGTTATCGCCATCAATGCGGCGTTTGTGCTTATTGCGACACGACCTTCCATTGATGTCTTTGGTATCCGAACTACTAGAGTTTTTGGTTAGGTTGTTACTTCGGGCTAGCCAGCTGTCTTCTCCCGCACAAAAGCGGGTCATGAGTGATGTGAGGGCTGCCATTGATTTCTGCTTTTCCTGTCCTAGGTGCCGGGCCAGCCATTCATCGCGGATGTTGTGTTTGAAGGCTGCAAGGGCCTCTGCATCTGGACAGTCGACGATTTGATTTTTCTTGGTTAAGAACCGAGTCCAAAATTGTCTGGCCGATTCATCTAGCTGCTGAATTATGTGGCCTAGGTCATCGGCGTCTGGTGGTCGCACATATGTGCCCTGGAAGTTATCAAGGAATGCGGCTTCCAGGTCCTCCCAACACCTAATTGATTCTGCTGGCAAGCTGTTGAGCCAATACCGAGTTGGTCCTTTAAGCGGGAGGTATTTGATGGCGTGAAGATCATCACCGCGGGCCATGTGGATATGAAGTAGATAGTCTTTGATCCAAACCGCGGGGTCTATTGTGCCATCGTAGGATTCAATGTTCACGGGTTTGAACCCTTCAGGGATTTGGTGATCCATTACTTCATCTGTGAAGCATAGTGGGTGTGTGGCGCCTCTGTATTGGGCTATATCACGACGTAGCTCAAGCGAGCTTTGTCTACTGTGTGCGGCCCGGCCGGAATTGTTGTATCCGGCGCGACGGTTGTCGTCGCGTATCATGGGGCGCCCATGCGATCCGTAGATCGATCTTGATTGTCTTGCCTTATCCTCCAATATTTCTTGCAAGTCCGGCGCATTCCCCCGTGGCTTTGTACTTTTCGAGCGATACCGGGGTGCGGCTTTAGTGGAGGGTCTAGAGGCCTCTCTGTCGCAGCCACGAGGTGGCCGGTCGGCCGTATTGTGTGCTAGTGATGTAGGTTTATATGCTTCCTCCTCTAATCGGGGTAGCAGCTTGCGTTTGGGGAAGCTTTTGGAGGGGCATTCGAGTTCGTACTCTTCGGCTGCGAGGACTTCAGTCCATCTGTCAGCTAGCAGATCTTGATCAGCTCTAAGCTGTTGCTGCTTTTTCTTGAGGCTACTTGCCGTGGCCATAAGCCTGCGTTTGAAACGCTCTTGTTCGACGGGATCCTCAGGAATGACAAATTCGTCGTCGTCGAGGCTTGCCTCATCTTCGGAGGGAGGCATGTAATTATCGTCCTCTACCTCTTCGTCTGCCGCTCTCTCATGAGGGCTGGCTTCCCCGTCCTCCTGTGCTGAATCTTGCTGGAGGGGGTTGTCTTCGGCACTATCCGGGGTGTTATTATCTCCGGTGCCGGAATCTCCATTCTTGTTGTGGCGGGATTTGGAGCGGCGCCGCTGACGCCGGCGCTTAGGCTGCTTTTTGGAGGTATCATCCTCCGCTGTCCCGTCGCCATTCCCATCCTTTAGGATGTCCACCATGTATATGTCGTATGACGAGGTGGCTTTCCAGTGCCCGGTAAGCGCTGGTTCTTGGTTGTCTCCGGCATCGTCGTCCATACCGTCGATGTCTTCGGAGTCGAAGTCTAGCATGTCGGTTAAGTCATCGACAGTGGCTACGAAGTGGGTGGTGGGTGGGCTTTGAATTTCTTCGTCGTCCGCATCCCAACCGTCCTGGCCATAATCCGGCCAGGGCTCTCCTGACAAAGAGAGACACTTTAGCGAATTCAGGATGTCGCCAAAAGGCGAGTGCTGAAAGATGTTCGTAGCGGTGAACTCCATGATTGGCGCCCAATCGGATTCGATTGGCAGGGGCGCGGAAGGTTCAGGGTCCGGAGAGGAGTCTGGCACCTTGGAGTCACCAGCTTCATGAGGGACAGGGTCGGTGTTCGGCTCTATCGCCGTAGGGGTAACAGCCCCCGAGGCGGTGTCCAACCACCCATCCTCGATTGGCGTCGCCGGCACCGAACCAAGGGTCGGAGCGGACTCTTGTGCGGCCTCCAGGGCACTGTTCGGCAGCAGAGCTAAATCATGCCCATCGAGACAATGCGGCACGCCTGACTGTGGCTCGAATCCGTTGAAGATCAAGTCTCCGCGGATGTCGGCCGTGTAGTTCAACCTTCCGAATCTGACCTGATGGCCAGGGGCGTAGCTTTCGATCTGCTCCAGATGGCCAAGTGAGTTGGCCCGCAGTGCGAAGCCGCCGAATACGAAGATCTCTCCGGGGAGAAAAATCTCACCCTGGACCGTGTTGTTGTTGATGATCGAAGGAGCCATCAGGCCTATAGGTGACGACACAGAGGAACTCTCAATGAAAGCACCAATGTCGATGTCAAAACCGGTGGATCTCGGGTAGGGGGTCCCGAACTGTGCGTCTAGGCGGATGGTAACAGGAGACAAGGGACACGATGTTTTTACCCAGGTTCGGGCCCTCTCGATGGAGGTAAACCCTACTCCTGCTGGATTAATATTGATGATATGGGTAGTACAAGAGTAGATCTACCACGAGATCAAGGAGGCTAAACCCTAGAAGCTAGCCTATGGTATGATTGTTATTCGTCCTATGGACTAAAACCCTCCGGTTTATATAGACACCGGAGAGGGCTAGGGTTACACAGAGTCGGTTACAATGGTAGGAGTCTACATATCCGTATCGCCAAGCTTGCCTTCCACGCCAAGGAAAGTCCCATCCGGACACGGGACAAAGTCTTCAATCTTGTATCTTCATAGTCTTGGAGTCCGGCCGACGATGATAGTTCGGCTATCCGGACACCCCCTAGTCCAGGACTCCCTCAGGGAGAAAGCCCCTTCTTCTTCTTCTTCCTTGACCTTCTCCCTAGATGGAAGAAGGGTTTCCCCTCTGGTCCTTGGCTCCCATGGCGTGGGAGGGGTGAGAGCCCCTCCGAGATTGGATCTATCTCTCTGTTTCTGCGCTCTCTGATTCTACCCCTTCACCGTTTCTTAAATATCCGGAGATCCGTAACTCCGATTGGGGTGAATCTTTCGCCCAGATCTTTCTCATAAAATTATCTTTCTTGCGCCAGAAGAAGAGCATCAACCGCCTTATGGTTGGACCACGAGGGCCAGGGGCGCGCCTGGGGGGTAGGGCGCGCCCCCTACCTCGTGACCACCTCGGACACCGTTTCGCGTTGATTTTACTTCCCAAAAATCATAAATATTCCAAAAAAAATCTCCGTCCGTTTTTATCCCGTTTGGACTCCGTTTGATATTGGGTTTCTGCGAAACAAAAAACATGCAACAGACAGGAACTGGCACTGGGCACTGGATCAATATGTTAGTCCCAAAAATAATATAAAAAGGTGCCAAAAAGTATATGAAAGTGAATAATATTGGCATGGAACAATCAAAAATTATAGATACGACGGAGACATATCAGCATCCCGAAGCTTAATTCCTGCTCGTCCTCGAGTAGGTAAACGATAAAAAAAGAATAATTTTTGATGTGGAATGCTACCTAGCATAATCTTGATCATATGTTTAATCATGGCATGAATAGTAAGACACGAGTGATTCAAAGCAATAGTCTATCATTTGACATAAAAACAATAATACTTCGAGCGTACCAACAAAGCAATCATGTCTTTTCAAAAGAACAAGGCAAAAGCAAGCTTATCCCTACAAAATCATACAGTTTGGCCATGCTTCATTTTCGTCACACAAAATGCTCCCATCATGCACAACCCCGATGACAAGCCGAGAAATTGGTTCATACTTTTTAACGCGCTTCAGCTTTTTCAACCCTCACGCAATACATGAGCGCAAGCCATGGATATAGCACTATAGGTGGAATAGAATATAATGATGGAGGTTATGTGGAGAAGACAAAAAAAGAGAAAGTCTCACATTGACGAGGCTAATCAACGGGCTATGGAGATGCCCATCAATTGATGTCAACATGAGGAGTAGGGATTGCCATGCAACGGATGCACTAAGAGCTATAAGTGTATGAAAGCTCAACAAAATAAACTAAGTGGGTGTGCATCCAACTTGCTTGCTCATGAAGACCTAGGGCATTTGAGGAAGCCCATCGTTGGAATATACAAGCCAAGTTCTATAATGAAATTCCCACTAGTATATGAAAGTGACAACATAGGAGACAATCTATATGAAGAACATGGTGCTACTTTGAAGCACAATATATGAGACTCACTACATGAAGAACATGGTGCTACTTTGAAGCACAAGTGTGGAAAAAGAGATAGTAACATTGTCCCTTCTCTCTTTTTCTCTCATTTTTTTTGGGACCTTCCTTTTTTTTGGCCTTGCTTTTTTTCCTTTTTTTTATTATTTTTTTATTTTTCGTCCGGAGTCTCATCCCGAATTATGGTGGAATCATAGTCTCCATCATCCTTTCCTCACTTGGGACAATGCTCTAATAATGATGATCATCACACTTTTATTTTTCTTACAACTCAACAATTACAACTCGAAACTTAGAACAAAATATGACTCTATATGAATGCCTCCGGCGATGTATCGGGATGGTGCAATGAATCAAGAGTGACATGTATGGAAAATAATGCATGGTGGCTTTGCCACAAATACGATGTCAACTACATGATCATGCAATGGCAATATGACAAAAGTAATGTATGTCATAATAATGATGATGGAAGTTGCATGGCAATATACCTCGGAATGGCTATGGAAATGCCATGATAGGTAGGTATGGTGGCTGTTTTGAGGAAGATATAATGAGGCTTATGTGTGATAGAGCGTATCGTATCACGGGGTTTGGATGCACCGGCGAAGTTTGCACCAACTCTCGAGGTGAGAAAGGGCAATGCACGGTACCGAAGAGGCTAGCAATGATGGAAAGGTAAAAGTGTATATAATCCATGGACTCACATTAATCATAAAGAACTCATATACTTATTGCAAAAGTTTATTAGCCCTCGAAGAAAAGTACTACTACGCATGCCCCTAGGGGGATAGATTGGTAGGAAAAGACCATCGCTCGTCCCCAACCGCCACTCATAAGGAAGACAATCAAAGAAACACCCCATGCTTCAAATTTGTCACACAACGGTTACCATACGTGCATGCTACGGGACTTGCAAACCTCAACACAAGTGTCTACAATCCACAACCACCCACTAGCATAACTCTAATATCACCATCTTTATATCGCAAAACTATTGCAAGGAATCAAACATATCATATTCAGCGATCTACAAGTTTATGTAGGATTTTATGACTAACCATGTGAATGACCAATTCCTGTCATCTCTCTAAATAGATATAAGTGAAGCAAGAGAGTTTAACTCTTTCTACAAAAGATATGCCCACGCTCTAACAAATATAAGTGAAGCAAAAGATTATTCTACAAATGGCGGCTTTCTATCTGAAGAGAAACAGGCAATCCAAACTTCAAAAGATATAAGTGAAGCACATGAAGCATTCTATAAAGCCACACTCAAAAGATTTACGTGAAGTGCAATGAGCATTATATAAATCAACCAAGGACTATCTCATACCAGCATGGTGCAAAAAAGAAAAAGAAAAAACTAATTGCAAAAGACGCTCCAAGACTTGCACATAATGCATGAACGAAACGAATCCGAAACATACCGATACTTGTCGAAGAAAGAGGGGATGCCTCCCAGCATCCCCAAGCTTATACGCTTGAGTCTCCTTGAATATTTACTTGGGGTGCCTCGGGCATCCCCAAGCTTGAGCTCTTGCCTCTCTTCCTTCTTCTCATATCGAAACATCCTCGATTAGACACTACATCCACACAAAACTTCAACAGAAAACTCGGTAAGATCCGTTAGTATAATAAAGCAAATCACCACTCTAAGTACTGTAGAAAACCAATTCATATTTTGTTTTTGCATTGTGTCTACTGTAATATAAATTTTTCATGGCTTAATCCACTGATATAAATTGATAGATTCATCAAAACAAGCAAACTATGCATCAAAAACAGAATCTGTCAAAAACAGAACAGTCTGTAGCAATCTGAACATCCACCATACTTCTGGTACCCCAAAAATTCTACCAAAATTAGGAAAAATAAAAAAGTTGTATATAAAGACAGTACAAAAAGAATCAGAACCAATTGACGTTCCAGTTAAAAATGTAAAATCGCGCACTACAGACAAAGTTTCTGTCCTGCACCGTACAAACCAACAAGCATTGTAAACATCCTAAAGGCAAACCTTGGCACATTATTTTTATAATACAATGGAATTATACAAGGTGATAATTATTTTTGTTGAAAAGTTTCTGTAATCAAGATTCACAAAGTTTCCGTGAGCATGAACAAAGTTCAAGGAGCTCTCCCACTTCAACAATGCTTGTCTTTCTTACTTTCACTTTCCTTGTTGAAAAGTTTTTAGGTTCCCCTCTTTATTTTTGTGTTTTTAAACTATATGAAAGCACTCAACAGAAATAAATGACTCTCTAAAACTTCCGGGTTGTCTCCCTGGCAGCGCTTTCTTTAAAGCCATTAAGCTAGGCATATAGTGCTCAAGTAGTGAATCCACCCGGATCCCAAGGTATATCAAAGCCAATTTTAATTAACAATGATTTGTAATTTAGTAGTGAGCACAAAGTAACATATATCAAGCAACAACGAAGTCTAACTCTCTTCCTATGCATCGGCAGATCATAATAGAACAATTCATGCACACATAGTAAAGGCCAAGGCATAGTATAAACAGTTTCTTGCAATTCTATCGTGTTGGAAACATAGAGAGGTGGACACATAGTTCCTCTCTCATAATAATTGCAAGTAGGAGCAGCAAGCACATGCATATTATATTCATAAAAATCATCATGTGCAATGGTAAAAGGCAACCCATCAATATAATCCTTAATAAGCACAAACTTCTCTGTTATAGTGTAGTTTGGAGAATTCAAAAAGATAATAGGACTATCATGCGTGGGTGCAATAGCAACAATTTCATGTTTAACATAAGGAACTATAGCAAGTTCATCTCCATAAGCATAATTCATATTGGCATCTTGGCCACAAGCATAGCAAGCATCACCAAAAAGGGATATTTCAAGAGAATCAATGGGATCATAATAGTCATCATAGCACGAAGGGGAATTAAACAATGTATGAGTTGAAGAGTTACTCTCATTAGAAGGTGGGCACGGGTGATCAATCCGCTCTTCCTCCTTTTGTTCTTCGCTCTCCTCATCATCTTTTTCATCCAATGAGCTCACAGTTCATCAATTTCTTCTTCCATAGCTTCCTGCAAAATATTAGTCTCTTCTTGGACAGCGGAGACTTCCTTAATAAATTGTTTAACATAGGCATTAGAAGCATAATTCTCATAGCAATATTCAAGTATGGCAAAATTTTCAGATTTGTAAAGAGTAGCATCATACTTTTCAATCAAAATAGCAATTTCAAAAGCACCCTTAAAAGCAACAAATTTTTCAATTTGTTGAACATCATAGTAACTATAAACACCCTTAGCATATGAAGATAAGATCCCATTATCAATAAACTCACATTGGTAGGGAAGGTGTTTTTTAGGGTTTTCAGAACAACAAGTAAAATCATATTCCCAACATAAATTCCAAGCATAGCATTGTAAACGTTGAATTTGATCCCATAATAGTTTCCCTTTTTCAGATATACGGTGTCGCACATAACAAGCATGCTCATCTAAAGATTTGCCCTCAACTAAGCTAGTTGGGGTTTCAGCACGAGCACACAGGGATCAAAGATGATCCAAGTAATAAGCTTCAGCAGTGTGATAGATTTTGAGTGGTTCTTCAACCATTGGTTCAGCAGGTACAACTAATTTTTTTGGTATTTTGCGTTTCCTACCCATGACTAAAGATAGAAAACAACTAAGAACAGCAAATAAAAATTACTTAGTGATAAAGCAAACAAGCACACACGAGAATATTCACCCCACGCTATGACTCCCTGGCAACGGCGCCAGAAAAGAGCTTGATAATCCCCAAGTGCAAGGAATCATCGTAGCACTTTCCAAAGGTGGAAGTGATAAGTATGGAGTGTCGAACCCACAAGGAGCTAAAGGTAAGATCAATATTCTCTCAAGCCCTATCTGCCACTGATACAACTCTACGTGCATCGAACGTTTACTTCCAACTAGAAACGAGAAATAGAACTACGTTGTGGGTATGAAGAGGATAACTTTGCATGGTATAGGAGAGCTAAAACATAAAAGTAGGTGTTTTTATCATAAAGTTAGAATATAATACTAAATATTATAAATAGTGAGTGTGGAAAAATGGTGGATCGGTGTGCGGAATTGTCCTAGGCAAATGTTAACAAGACCGGTAATCACTATTGCAGTTTCATATGAGGGAGAGGCATAAGCTAACATACTTTCTCTACTTGGATCATATGCACTTATGATTGGAACTCTAGCAAGCATCCGCAACTACTAAATATCATTAAGGTAAACCCAACCATAGCATTAACATATCAAGTCCTCTTTATTCCCATACGCAACAATCCCTCTTACTCGGGTTTGTGTTTCAGTCACTCACCAACCCACTATAAGCGAATCATGAACGTATTGCAACACCCTACAGAGGGAGTCCCTCACGCTTGCGTGACACGGAGGGCACCATAGGACAGCACCAAAGTAAAACATACAACTCATACCAATCTAGATCATCAATCAACCCAAAGACAAAAGATAACTACTCAAAACATCATAGGATGGCAACACATCATTGGATAATAATATGAAGCATAAAGCACCATGTTCAAGTAGAGGGTACAGCGGGATGCGGGAGAGTGGACCGCTGTAGATAGAAGGGGGAAGGTGATGGAGATGTTGGTGAAGATGGCGGAGGTGTTTGTGAAGATCGCGGTGATGATGATGGCCCCCGGCGGCGTTCCGGCGTCACCGGAAGCAAGGGGGAGAGAGCCCCCTTCTTCTTCTTCTTCCTTGACCTTCTCCCTAGATGGGAGAAGGGTTTCCCCTCTGGTCCTTGGCTCCCATGGCGTGGGAGGGGCGAGAGCCCCTCCGAGATTGGATCTATCTCTCTGTTTCTGCGTTCTCTGATTCTACCCCTTCACCGTTTCTTAAATATCCGGAGATCCGTAACTCCAATTGGGGTGAATCTTTCGCCCAAATCTTTCTCATGAAATTATCTTTCTTGCGCCAGTAGAAGAGCATCAACCGCTTTACGGGTGGACCACGAGGGCCAGGGGCGCGCCTGGGGGGTAGGGCGCGCCGCCCTACCTCGTGACCACCTCGGACACCGTTTCGCGTTGATTTTACTTCCCAAAAATCATAAATATTCCAAAAAAATCTCCGTCCGTTTTTATCCCGTTTGGACTCCGTTTGATATTGGGTTTCTGCGAAACAAAAAACATGCAACAGACAGGAACTGGCACTGGGCACTGGATCAATATGTTAGTCCCAAAAATAGTATAAAAAGTTGCCAAAAAGTATATGAAAGTGAATAATATTGGCATGGAACAATCAAAAATTATAGATACGACGGAGACGTATCATGGAGGCACAATGCTCCCCAAGAAGCCACTAGGGCCACCGAAATCTCCTCACGCCCTCGCACAATGCAAGATGCCGTGATTCCACTAAGGGACCCTTGAGGGCGGTCACCGAACCCGTACAAATGGCGACCCTTGGGGGGCGGTCACCGAACCCGTACACTTTTGCAACCCTTGGGGGCGGTCACCGGTACCCGTCAAATTGCTCAGGGCGATCTCCACAACCTAATTGGAGACCCCGACGCTTGCGTGGATGCTTTACACCACAATGATCGAGCTCCGAACAACACCAACCGTCTAGGGCGCCAAGGCACCCAAGAGGAACAAGCTCTAGGGTGTCCAAACACCCAAGAATAACAAGCTCAAGGGTACCAAGCACCCAAGAGTAATAAGCTTCTCAACTTGTAACTTCCACGTATCACGTGGAGAACTCAAACCGATGCACCAAATGCAATGGCAAGGGCACACGGAGTGCCCAAGTCCTTCTCTCTCAAATCCCACCGAAGCAACTAATGCTAGGGAGGCATATGAGAGGAAGAACAAGAAGGAGAACACCAAGAACTCCAAGATCTAGATCCAAGGGGTTCCCCTCACATACAGGAGAAAGTGATTGGTGAAAATGTGGATCTAGATCTCCTCTCTCTCTTCCCTCAAAAACTAGCAAGAAACGATGGAGGGATTGAGAGTTAGCAAGCTCGAAGAAGGTCAACAATGGGGGGAAGAAAACGAGCTCAAAGGATAAGGTTCATTGGGAAGAACACCCCCTTTTATAGGTGGGGAAAATCCAACCGTTATGCTCATAGCCTGCACAGAGCGGTACTACCGCTCCAAGGAGCGGTACTACCGCTAGGGCAGTAGTACCCCTTTGAAACACAACAGTGAGGAGGCAAAAAGGCCAGAAGAACCGTCGGAGCGGTAGTACCCCTTGACCTCACGGTACTACCGCTAGGGGTAGCGGTACTACTGCTAAGGGTAGCGGTAGTACTGCTTGCGAGCGGTACTAAAAAATTTCATCCGGGCCTACCACCGCAGGACTTGGGACGAGTTTTTGGTTCGGAGCGGTACTACCGCTGTAGGATCCGCGATAGTACCGCTCTGGAGCGGTAGTAAAAAATTACATCCTCTCCAATTCGCGGTAGTACCGCTGCAGCCTTTTCAGATAAGATCGGTAAAACCTCCAATGGTGAGAACCATTCCTCGGATAAGACCGGTAAAACCTCCAAAACTGAAAACATCATAGAAGACGCAAGCGAAGTCCGTTTTCGATGAACTCAAGCTTGTCATCAAGATGACAATAAGCTCTAAGACAAACAAAGAGAACCAAAACAAGAACCAAGAAACATGATGCAAGGATGCAATGGTTTGAGCTCTCTACTAACGATATGATCAAGCTACCAACTTGAGAGCCCCCTTGATAGTACGGCAAACGATCCTATAACCCGGTCTCCCAACTACCACCATGAGACCGGTAAAATAGAAAACCTGTCAAGGGAAAACCTTTGCCTTGCACATGGTCCACTTGAGCTAGATGATGAAGATCTTGACTCCCTCAAGTTGTACCACCTTTCTTGATTGCGTTGGCTCGATGAAGACTAGATGATTGCTCCCTCATAGTCCACTATGGGTTAGCCACTCTTCGACACATCTTCACAAGTCCATTGTCACCACAATGGACGACAAGCTTCAAGCACTTGATCTCTTTGTGATGCATCACTTGAACTTGCACACCGCAACCTAACCCCACAAAGAACTCTCACGAAGACCATGGGTTAGCACACAAAGCGTAATGGACAATGCTTACCATACCATGGGATCACTTGATCCCTCGGTACATCTTGTGTGCTTTGTGTGTTGAATCTTTCCAACTCTCTTCATTTGGATGATGTCTTGAAGGTAGACATGAATGATCACACAATCTTCTTCTTCAAGACATGCTTGCAATAAGCTCAACACTCACATGACCGATCTTTGGATAATTCCCTAATAGCACCATGGTCATCACAAACTCTCCTTGAAACCAACAAATGGACTCCAAGAAAAGCCTATGGACAAACCCTTCAAATATAACTCAAGGCAACCATTAGTCCGTAGAGATTGTCATCAATTGCCAAAACCAAACATGGGGGCACCGCATGTTCTTTCAATCTCCCCCATTTTGGTAATTGGTGACAATCACTTTCAAGAGAGTTTATACAAGGAATTATGCATCACCATGCAATGCAACAACCAATGATGCATGAGAATGATATGCAAAAGCTTAGGAACTAAAACCAAAGCAAGGAGAAAACTCAGAAGACTTCTCCACAAAACTCTCTGAAACTCCTCCCCCATTGGCATCGATTGCCAAAATGGATGAAAAGCTTAGAAGGCCCAAATAAACAGTGTTCCTCCATAAATTGTGTATCTCTCAAAAAGAGAGTGGAATGCAATACACATATCCAATGGTAAATACTTGGAGGAATACAAACTATATTGAGGCCCAAAGATTGCAAAAGAATGATATGCCACAAAGACATAACAAAGAGAGAAACAAGAAATCGAGCAATCAAAAGATACCAATAGAAGCAAGCAATCAAAGGATATCAATTGAACCAACTAGACCAATGATCCTACATGCCACAAGAATAAAGATATTATGATAAGTGCAAAGGAGTGTTCTAAAGAAATTAGAGAAGCTCCCCATGATTTGTTCACACATAAGAATTTTTGTATTTGAATACAAAGTGCACAAAATAGGATCATAGCTCCCCCAAAATCAATAGAAACTCACATGCAGTGCAAGTGAGCATATAGGAAACAAAGCCTAGCGCTTGCAACAAGCACATAGTTGAGCAACATGTAAAAGAGGCAACTTAAGAATAGGCTCAACCAAAATGATATGTGTGAGTCATGGCGGAGCACTTGAGAAGACTAAAAATTAGGATGAGCATTAAGCATCAACATAGTCTTGAAAGAATGAGGCACACGGTGCAAGGCCTATCATTCCCACGCACAACTGGCAAAAGGGTTCACAAGCTTACTAATAAGCAAAAGAGAACCTATGCTTGTGACAACCCGTGGTGAAGATAGACGATGAGAGGCTCATCAAGACGAGGGATACCAATTAAGATGGCAAAAGCCTCGTAAAGATAAGCAAGAGGAAAATAATCTTCACCACAGAAGAGTGCAACAAGATGCAACGATAGAGGACACGCACTCAAGGCAAAAGTCACGGAGCCACCAAAGAAATAACATACGAAAGACAAGGTGGACGTGAAAGAAAGGATATCAACTAGAGATGTAATTTCTCTCAAGTGTATAAGGTTCTATGTAGACGAAATCATGATGATATATATATCTACAAAGAAGGATGTACACCTGAAATAGTTACAACACGAAGGAACAAGATATCCACAAGGAAGTAATAAATATACCAATAAGATATTTGCTTGAAAGCATAGCACTTGGCTAGATATGGTCTTATTGTATATAAATGAAGTCCAAACACACATCCATCAAAGGCATCACAACTAGCAACAAGAGATCATCGTTGGGATGCTTTGAGAAAGGAAACAAGTATCACAAGATATGAAATGAATGTCATGCCAAGATACAACCTACACAAGGTTGAATGCAAGTGGGGAAAGCATGAATAGATACTTGTTACCGAGATATCATTGGAAGGATGTAGTAGATACCAATTGAAGGTAGATAGTAGTTCATTGATCATCCTAGCTTGACTCCAATATCCACATGGTGACAACACCTTCCTTGTGAGTGAGCCGAGCATCCAATGCATCTCCAAATGTTCCTAGAAGAACAACACAAACTAAACGGTACCCAAACTCATCGGGACCAAATAGTTAGAAACAATACATAGGACAAACTCCACATAAATATGTGCATATAGATATGAACATGAATTTCATGCACATCTCATCCAAATTTAGACTAGGTAGAGTTTCCCCTATATATTGAGTTAAAGAAAGAAAGCAAGCCAAAAAAATACATGAAGTAAACATGCATGCTCAAGACTTTCAAAACCCGAAACCAAAAGACAAAGAAATGCCAAGTGAAAAGGATACCAAATGGAGTTGGAAGATATCATTAAAGATACATCAAGGAATGAGATATCCATTGATACACACTAAATTAAAGATGTCAAACTCCCAAGGAGAGGATGGTTCCAAACAAACCAAGCTCTCAACAAAGTTTCATGATGGCAGAAGGTACCAAAAGAAAACGGCTTGCCTTCCACCGACACACACTTGATAAGGATCAAAAGAAAAGTATTCTAAAGAAAATAGGATAGCTCCCCCACGAGTTGTGCACTATAGAGAATTTGCTTTGAAAACAAAATGCACAAGGTGGGATCACCACTTTCACTATATCTAGAAAACACTAGACAAGAACAAGAAATTAACAAGATCCACAAGTGGTATGGAAGACAACGGGAGTTGACACAAACCTTGGCAAGAGAAAAGGCAAATAAAAACAAAAGCCAATGTAAAGATGATCAATAAATTCTACCACACATAAGTGACTACCAATTGTCAAAAGACAAGAAGTATCTAGAAATAATTCCCGTTGGTAGATAACAAGGATAACCAACATCATCTTCACAACAAACGCAAGCAAATTGCCACTTGTAGAGCTAACATGTCACCTAGGAACAATATAATTTATAATATCAATTCTAGGAGACAATATCTCAAATGTACACATTTTCCTCTAGGCTTGTAATATGCACATAGCATATTACTCCCCCATAATGTGATACCAATAAGAACTTAACAATAGGCAATAAGAGGATCCAACACGAGATAATCAATGGGATTTTTAGAATTTGAATTTCTCATGAGAGATATACCACATAGCGACTAGATAATCTTGTAATATCAATACTAGATGGTATCCCTCATGTACACACATTTATAGGATTGTGAGGTGCACAAAGCACATCACTCCCCCAAAATGGGATGTTCCATTGATCTCTCACATGAGCCAACTAGGATACAAACAAGAAGCAAAAAAGGCTCAACGCACGATGCACACGTACATGTTGTGCAAACCAACACACACATACTTGATTGCTCAAGATAAGCAAGTTGGAAGCGCAACATATACAAACACATGCAAGGAACAAAACCAAAACATGCAAGGGGGCAAGTAACTTTCAAAGTAAACAATTTAAGTACAAGTTACCGCAAGGAGGCACATTGGATATAAGATAGAAACTTGATAATCCAATTGACTTGGCTTGAGACAAAAAGAATGATGAAGTCCCCTTAATTCTTCATAATGTAGCCAAGTCTCCAATGCCCTCCAACAACACCTATTCATCAAGTTTAAGCTAGTTGGTACCCAACCAAGTTGGGTCCTAAGAGGTTAGTCACAATAGGCTTGGCTACCCAAATGGTTCTTTGCTTCAAACCACTTTGAGTACCAACAAACTTGGCAAACACATTGCCAACCTTATCCTTCCAAAGAGAATAGACATCATCAATAACAATTGGGTTGGATAAGTTACCACTAGTGCATGAAGAAGCAAGGTGACCTTTCTCGCAACATAGATAGCAACGTCTACTCTTCACTTTCTTCTCACTTGATTTCTCAACTTGAGAAGCATTAGCTTGAGTCTTCTTGGGAAGAGGCCTTTCTTTAACTTGAGGTTGAGCATGAGAATGCACTTGTAGCTGCTTCCCTTGTTGCTTGTCACTAATGGCCTTCTTCTTCAATGAGCAAGATCTAACATGATGCCCTTCAATTTTGCACTTGAAGCAAATAATCTTGGCCGAATTCTTGACTTGTTTTTGGCCCTTCTTCTTGATGATCTTGGACTTCTTCTTCTTGTTGGAGTTGAATCCAAGTCCACCTTTGTCATTGGGGGATTTTTGCACACTCAAGATATTGTTGAGTGTGAATTTTCCTTCATGACTCTTTTCCAAGTCTTTCTTTAAAGAAGTGACTTGGGCCTTGAGCTCTTTGATTTCCTCTACATGGTTAGTCTCAACACAAGTACTAGAGGAAGTATAAGCTTCATCGTTAGAGAAACAAGGCAAGGAAAGCAATTCATCACAAGATGTACCGACATTGTGAGTAGATGAATTACAAGGACTAGCACATGGCAATATACTATTTTGACTAGAAGTAGTGCTAGTATCCACATGAGGCTCACTAGATGTTACCTTAACAATCATGGCCTCATGAGCTATCTTTAGCACACTATGGGATACTAGAAGATCATCATGAGAGCTTGAGAGCTTTTCATGACTTTCTTCCAATTTCCCATAATTACTAGATAGAACCTCAAGTTGAGCCCGTAGCTCAACATTCTCCTTCAAAATGGATGCTTCACAAGTAATAAGGTTAGTATCACAAGCATCATCATTTACAACAATAGGAGAGGACAACTTGGCAAGCTCTTTTAAATAAGAAGCTTCAAGTTGGGCATGAGACTCGGTGAGTTTGATGAGCTCACCCTTGATGACCCTTGTGCCATTTTTGAGGTGCTCAAAATCCTCAAGGAGTCTAGCATGAGAAACTTCAAGCTTAGCATTTTTAGTTTTGAAATCATTGGCCACCTCAAGAGCTATATCATGAGATTCCATCACTCTAGATAATTCTAGAGCAAAAGTCTCCTCAAGAGATTCGGAGGTGGTTTGTTCATGTTCAAGAGCTTGAGTAGCTCCGCGATCTCATTTGCGTAATCACGCGCATGAGCTTCCATTTTCTCAATGGTGGCCTCATGCTCCTCTAGATTAGATTCCAAATCCTCAATGTATTTCTTGCCATCAATGGCAATGGACATTATTTCCATGAAGTTGGAACGAGCAAATTTATTTTTATGAAGAGCTTTCTAAATCATTTCCCCCTTAGTATTTAAGGAGGCAACATTATCATTCTCTTTATCATTATCCTCATCATCATTAGCATCAACATCATCATCAAGAGACATATTGGGTTACAAAGTAGGAGATACCTTTGACGCCTTAGCCATAAGGCAAAGCAATAGGTGATGATGTAGGATCCCTTGAGGCACCATTAAACACCACATCTTGTTCCATGGAGTGTTCGGTTTCCTCTACATTGTTAGCACAACAATTCGAGGAAATAGATGCATTTTTATCATGGCAACAAGATATAGCAAGCATATCATCATGAGATCTAGTCAAGAAATTTCTACATGATATGCAAGGACTATCAACACAAGCATGTGAAACATTTGGAGTAATCGAAGTGTTAAAGCCCAAAGAGGGAGCATTGCAATAAGATAATGATGAAGGATCATCCATAATAAGCATACTACCATCATTGCAATGACCAACACTACTCACCATATCATTACCTTGTGGCAAACGACATGTAGGTGAAGTAGAAGAAGTTGAGAACGTAACACGGTCGGAGGTGGAGGGAGAACGATCATCCTTACAAATCTTGGACACACCATATTTATCTTGAAGCTTTATCCACAACTCATGAGCATCCTGGAACGGCATGAGTTCAAATATAACTACATTTCTCAAAGCATCGAAAAGCACATTAGAAGCTTGAGCATTGAGATAAGAGTTTTTCTCATCCACTAAAGATAAGCTTTGGGGATCCTTTGGGGGAGATAAACTCATATCTACAATTCGCTCTAAATTTGGGTCCATGACCCTAAAGAGATTAAGCATTTGAATTACCCAAACATCAAAATTTGTGCCATCAAAACTAAGAGTGTCAGAGAATCCTAATCCCCTAGTCGACATATTTACTCTCTAGGCGGTTAATCCCAACAAAGAGAGACGAGGCTCTGATACAAAGTGAAAGATCGAGGATGTCGCCTAGAGGGAGGGTGAATAGGCGCTTTAAAATAATTACGGTTTAGGCTTGAACAAATGCGGAATAAACCTAGCGGTTAATTTGTCAAGCACAAAACCTAAAACAACTAGGTCCACCTATGTGCACCAACAACTTATGCTAAATAAGATAAGCAACTATGTGATAGCAAGATATATGACAAAGAACAATATGGCTATCACAAAGTAAATTGCATAAGTAAAGGGCTCGGGAAAGAGATAACCGAGGCATGCAGAGACGATGATGTATCCCGAAGTTCACACCCTTGCAGATGCTAATCTCCGTTTGGAGCGGTGTGGAGGCACAATGCTCCCCAAGAAGCCACTAAGGCCACTGTAATCTCCTCACGCCCTCGCACAATGCAAGATGATGTGATTCCACTAAGGGACCCTTGAGGGCGGTCACCGAACCCGTACAAATGGCGACCCTTGGGGGCGGTCACCGAACCCGTACACTTTGGCAACCCTTGGGGGCGGTCACCGGTACCCGTCAAATTGCTCAGGGCGATCTCCACAACCTAATTGGGGACCCCGACGCTTGCCTGGATGCTTTACACCATAATGATTGAGCTCTGAACAACACCAACCGTCTAGGGCGCCAAGGCACCCAAGAGGAACAAGCTCTAGGGTGTCCAAACACCCAAGAGTAACAAGCTCAAGGGTACCAAGCACCCAAGAGTAATAAGCTTCTCAACTTGTAACTTCCACGTATCACGTGGAGAACTCAAACCGATGCACCAAATGCAATGGCAAGGGCACACGGAGTGCCCAAGTCCTTCTCTCTCAAATCCCACCGAAGCAACTAATGCTAGGGAGGTAGATGAGAGGAAGAACAAGAAGGAGAACACCAAGAACTCCAAGATCTAGATCCAAGGGGTTCCCCTCACATAGAGGAGAAAGTGATTGGTGGAAATGTGGATCTAGATCTCCTCTCTCTTTTCCCTCAAAAACTAGCAAGAATCCATGGAGGGATTGAGAGTTAGCAAGCTCGAAGAAGGTCAACAATGGGGGGAAGAACACGAGCTCAAAGGATAAGGTTCATTGGGAAAAAGACCCCCTTTTATAGGTGGGGAAAAATCCAACCGTTATGCTCACAGCCCGCACAGAGCGGTAGTACCGCTCCAAGGAACGGTACTACCGCTAGGGCAGTAGTACCCCTTTGAAACACAACAGTGAGGAGGCAAAAAGGCTATAAGAACCATCGGAGCGGTAGTACCGCATGACCTCACGGTACTACCGCTAGGGGTAGCGGTACTACTGCTTGCGAGCGGTACTAAAAAATTACATCCGGGCCTACCACTGCAGGACTTGGGACGAGTTTTTGGTCCGGAGCGGTACTACCGCTGTAGGAGCCGCGATAGTACCGCTCTGGAGCGGTAGTAAAAAATTACATCTGCTCCAATTCGCGGTAGTACCGCTGCAGCCTTTTCAGAACACCAAAACTGCCACAACTTTTGCAAATGGACTCCGACTTCAATGAAACCAAGTTTGTTGGGAAGCTAGAGACAAGGGCTAACACAATCTTGAAAGAAATATCAATAAGAAGCAAATTAGAAAAGGCCCATAAGAAAATGGTGAGAACCATTCCTCGGATAAGACCGGTAAAACCTCCAACACCGAAAACATCATAGAAGACGCAAGCGAAGTCCGTTTTCGATGAACTCAAGCTTGTCATCAAGATGACCATAGGCTCTAAGACAAACAAAGAGAACTAAACAAGAACCAAGAAACATGATGCAAGGATGCAATGGTTTGAGCTCTCTACTAACGATACGATCAAGCTACCAACTTGAGAGCCCCTTGATAGTACGGCAAACGATCCTATAACCCGGTCTCCCAACTACCACCATGAGACCGGTAAAATAGAAAACCTGTCAAGGGAAAACCTTTGCCTTGCACATGGTCCACTTGAGCTAGATGATGAAGATCTTGACTCCCTCAAGTTGTACCACCTTTCTTGATTGTGTTGGCTCGATGAAGACTAGATGATTGCTCCCCCATAGTCCACTATGGGTGAGCCACTCTTCAACACATCTTCACAAGTCCATTGTCACCACAATAGACGACAAGCTTCAAGCACTTGATCTCTTCGTGATGCATCACTTGAACTTGCACACCGCAACCTAACCCCACAAAGAACTCTCACGAAGACCATGGGTTAGCACACAAAGCGTAATGGACAATGCTTACCATACCATGGGATCACTTGATCCCTCGGTACATCTTGTGCGCTTTGCGTGTTGAATCTTTCTAACTCTCTTCATTTGGATGATGTCTTGAAGGTAGACATGAATGATCACACAATCTTCTTCTTCAAGACATGCTTGCAATAAGCTCAACACTCACATGACCGATCTTTGGATAATTCCTTAATAGCACCATGGTCATCACAAACTCTCCTTGAAACCAACAAATGGACTCCAAGAAAAGCCTATGGACAAACCCTTCAAATATAACTCAAGGCAACCATTAGTCCATAGAGATTGTCATATATTGTCAAACCAAACATGGGGGCACCGCATGTTCTTTCAGCTTCCACATGTGTGACGGACAAGTGTTCCTTGGCCATCAAATCGGATAAGTATCTGCTTTCAATTCTGACTCAAACATGTTTTTGGCAAGAACCTCAACCTGTCAAATGGCTGGTTTTACTAATGCGTCTGCATTGATAATAGCAATTTGTATTTGTGGCCGATGTTGGGTTGGTAAATTGACATATATCTTGGCTTGCAAAATTTTAGCGGTGAAATCGACATGCAGATGTTTATTTCCTCGCCCAGATTTCTTACAGGGTAATCAAATGTCCCTGTGCTGGGGCTTACTAATGCTTCTAGCGAAGAGAAAGGTGCCCCAGCCCATTTTATTCAGGTGAAGCCACATGTATCATGCATTTTCTATTGAAAAAACGGCAAAGCTAAAATCCTGCCGTCCGGATTTTTGCGTCAAATCCGAACGATCTCGTTGTCGTACGATGTTTATCCTGCGACCGCGATCTAGCGTGGAACTGCTGAGTTGATTGCTTCGCGGTCCGATCCCGCACTATATACGCCCACGTCGCTCGTTCGTTTTTTCTCTCTCTCTCCCCCGTGGTCCACGCACTTATCTGATTATCTCTCGAGGTGGTAAATTGGTAATCTCTCTCGTGGGATTTCTTTCCCTCTCCTGGCCCACACGCCCACATCATGCGGCTCCTGGCCCACTAGTCCACATAATGCGGCAGGTTTTGGATTGAGAGATCGATTGTTCTGATGCGTACTTACATTTTCTTTTGGCGGGGTCTGATGCGTACTTACATGACAAGAGGTAAAGAGTAGAAAAATAGTGTGTGTTTGCATGAAGAGGAATCGAACCAAAGCTGGCATGGCTACTAGCTGGTTGCATTGCCACTTGAGACAACTGATCCCTTTGGTGTTATTTATACAAAAAATATATATTCTGCAGCCTTATTTTTACTACCATATTAGAAGAAAAATGGCTTTTGGTTTTCTTTTCTAGACCTGCTAACCTAGGTATAATCATCATCATCGTGATAATTTGACACAAGAAAAAATAATTGAAAACATAACATTTTGACCCAAGATAAAATATCCAAACATACCTTCGATAACTTCGGTGTGAATAACATTGGTAATATATGCACCGAAACTGATAACTTACGTACAAAACATTGTTGAAAAACACACCCTCCCCCCATAGTACGTAATTTGCGCACGGTAATGTTTGGCCCCTGGATAAACATACGCCCGATAGCTTATGTGTAAATAGCATGATAATATGCACACAACAGAGATGATAACTCACGCACAAAAATCAAGGTAACATTTTGACCTGGGAAAAAAATAGATACCCCGATAATTTCTATGTAAATAGCATGGTAATTTGCGCACACGGTAGCTTTTGACCCCGGGATAAAATTTGTTGAAAACTATATCCACGGTAACCTCTATGTAAATGGCATGATAATATACACACATTAGAGATGATAACTTCGGCTGTTCTTGGCGCTGCCGCCCACGCTCTCTCGGCCCGTCGGTGTGCACGGCGACCAACTCCTCCGCCAAGGAGGAGATCGTCATCTCCGTCGGTGATGAGGAGGACCAGGCGCCGCCGCAACAGCCTCCCTTACTCTGCAAGGAGGCCACTCTGACGAACGAAGATTTCATCCGTCAGAGCGAGATAATGACGAAGTGGTCGCTCCGTTACATGGATCCGTCTCCGCCATCGCCGCCGCGCCACCACGTGAAGCACGAGCCAGCGTCCCCGCTCTGGCCTGTGAAGGTGGAACCGGCCTCGCCCGGCACAACCGCGACGTCTAGATCGGACGCCACGTGAAGGAGGAGCCGGCATCGCCACCGCACCACCGCGACATCTAGATTGGACGCCGGGTCAAGAAGGAGTCGACGTCCCCGCCACATAGCAGGTACGGCCGCATGGACGTGCCTCCATCGCCATCACGCCACCACCATCTTACCATCAAGGAGGAGTTGCTGCCCGCGATCAGGATGGCGTGGGTGCCTCTTCCTCCACTACCTCAGAGGAGGCGGGCGGGGGGGGGGGGTGAAATATACCCCCGGCAACTTCCTTGTGATTAGCATGGTAACTTACACATCACAAACCTGATGACTTATGTACCACGATCCTGATTACTTTGGCGCGCGGGGGGGGGGGGGGGGGGCATGGGTGGTTGATGACATATTCCCCTGGTAACTTTATGTGAATAGCATGGTAACTCACACATTACAGACATGATGACTTATGTACCTCGATCTTGATAACTTTGGCATGGGGGGAGGGGTTGATGAAATACCGTCAGGTAACTTTTGCGTGAATAGCATGGTAACGCACACATCGTAGATCTGATAACTTATGTGTCTCGGTGCTGATAACTTTGGTGAGGGGGTGAAAAAATGTACCCACAATAACTTTAATGTTAATATCACGGTAACTCACTCATCGCAAACCTGATAACTTATGTATCCCGGTCCTGATAACTTTGCCGCCGGTGAGGGGGGGGGAGGGCAGGGGTGGTTGATGAAATATCCCTTGGTAACTTTTATGCGAATAACATGGTAACTCACACATCGCAGACTTGATAACTTATGTGACACGGTCCTGATAACTTTGGCGATGGGGGGGGGGGGGGGGGGGGGGTTGATGAAATATCCCCCGATTATGTGAATAGCATGGTAACTTACACATCGCAGACCTGAAAACTTATGTGCCTTAGTTCTGATAACTTTGGCGATGGAGTTGTTTAAAAACATACCCCGATAACATTTATGTAAATAGTTTGGTAATATAGGCATTGTATACTTGATAACTCACGCACAAACACCGTGGTAACTTTAACCTGAGCTGATAAGGAGGTTCGAGAAATCAAATTTATGCGCCGGTAATATCCGTGTAAGCAACATGGTCACATATGTAGCACATGCGTGATAAATTACTTAGCCCATTAGTGGTAACTTTTGATCTGAGAAAAGTCTTTGTAACATACCAACATGGGATCTAGTTTCGAGGCTCTCGTCATGACGGATTTTTTATGTGAAAATGATTTACGATCGGACCGAAGGTTTGAGCTACAAATATTTTGAAGTTTTAAAATAGAGGAAAATCTAAGATGACATCATTTTTTTTGTCCTCCGGTTCATTTGCACATGGGGAGAAGGTAGAAGGATCATTTTTATGCCCCGGTAATTTCACAATAAACAAGATGTAACATAGTTATCACATACGTGATAGCTTACTTAGTCTGGGCCCGACAACTTTTGATCCGAAAAATAATCATCGAAACATATCAATATGGGATCTAGCTTCGAAGATCTCGTCGCAACGAATCTTTTATGTGAAAACGAATTTTTAATATGACCGACGGTTTGAGCTACAAAACATTTTGAAGTTTTGAAATAGGGGGGAATCTAAGATGACATCACGTATTATTTCATCCGGTTCATTTGCACCTCGGGAGAAGGTTGGTTGACCATTTTTTATGCCCTGGTAATTTCTATATAAACAAGATGGTAACTTATGAACCAGAGACGTGATAACTTACTTAGTCTGAGCCTGATAATTTTTGACCCGAAAAAAAAGTCGTCAAAACATATTAATATGGGATCTTGTTTCGAAGATCTTCTCGCAACGAATCTTTTATATGAAAACGGTTTTTCAATCGGAGCGACGAATTGAGCTACAAAATATTTTGAATTTTCGTATTGGGAAGAATCTTTGATGACATCATCAATTTCGTTTTTTCTGCATGTATATGATTAGTAGCTACTAATTAACTGCTAGTAGATGGTGGACACTCACAGAAAAAAGAAATAAGATGAAGCTAATGCATGCATGCAAATTAGAAAAGGGGAAATTGGGCGGATCTGTTGCTTAACTTCCGACTGGGTGGAAGTTAGCAAAGTCCTTGAAAAAAATAGGTATCATGCTTTCCGGTTCAGTTTTTTAGCTCACTAGATGCACCTGACTTGTTTGGATGCTGCAGTGAAATGAATTTCTGTGAATCAAAATTCTGGGTTGATGGAGCGGGTATGCGTTTGCATTTGGTTTGCCATCCTTTAGTAATTCTTTCTTGAGCTAGTACTTTTTATGATGCCCGGTGTATTGAGTGAGTTAAAAACATATCCCACCTTTATAAAAAGGCAAAATAACTTTCCTATGATTGTAATTGTGATTATGCCAATGAGAAATCAAAATAAGCATCTTTTAGCTCCAGTTGGCTATGCAGTACTCATACAAGTACATAAGATCTTTAAAGTTCAGAAAAAAAAAGTACATAAGTTCTTTTCATCTAATGAACAAGTGGATCTTTTGTACCCAGTAGATCAAACTGTCGCCCCTCCCCCCCCCCCCCCCCCCCCGCGCGCGTCGCCCTCCTCTGGTGACACGGGGGAACCCTAGCCGCCGTCGCTAGCAACCTCCCCCGCCGCCCTCTCCCGCATCGCCGCCGCCGGAGGGCCGGCCGGCGAAGCCGCGCCGGGCCCCAGGAAGGTGGCGGCGGGGCGGATCCGTGCCCCCCACGCCCCACGACCACCCCCGCGCATCGCCCCCCTACCGCAGCGGCGCCGCCCCCTTCCCCCGCCTGTCCGGCGGCGGCGGATCCGGTCCCCAGCGGCCTGGCCCCTGCGCGTCTCCGGCTGGCCGCGCCACCCACGTCGTCCTTGACCATCGCGGACCCCCGCACTGCTCGCGCCTCCACCCCCCTCGGCCCGCGACCCCGGGATCCTCTCCGGAGAATCTCGGGCGCCCTTACCCCAGCTGTTGCACGAGCCTGCCGGCCGGTAGCGACCCGGCGCTCCTGGCCACTGCCATGGGCGCCACCCCCCTGCAGCTCCTCATCCCTCCCATGGCCTCGTTTCGGTCGGCCGTGGTTGGGTCTTAGGCCTGCGGCCGGTTACGGGCGCGTTCGCGGTCTGCCTCCTGTGCAGGCGGCCCCCTCGTCTCCGGCAGCCTTCCTTCCCTCCCGAGCCACGGTGGCGGCTCTCGTGTGGAGGCGGCGACGCATCTGCGGTTGTGGCTGGCACTAGGCTTCTCGTGGTGGTCCTTGTCGGTGCTGGTCCGGCCCGGCAGCCTCAGGCCCGCATCTCTCCGGTGTTCCTCGCTGCCGGCGTCCGCTACCGGGCAGCTCCGGCCTTGGCGGCTAGGTAGCTGCGTCCCTTCCAGCTCACCTTGCTTGCCGATGTCCCGACGGCTAAGGCCATAACAGTTTGGATCTGCGTCCTCCAGTCCTCGCTGCTGGCGTTGCTGGACGCCGTCGCCCCGGTACCCCCGTGTGGTTCGCCTCGTCGCCTGCCCTACCCAGTTTGCCTCAAAGCTTCCCCCTTTTGCCTGATCCTACGCTCGTGGATTCGGAGGAGGTGCCACCCTCCAACAGCAGGTGCAGCCCGCCTACCTCTTCCTGACATGGTGGTTTCGACTAGCGTTGGCCTCCCCATCTACATTTCCGGATTTGGCGGCTATGGGATTGCTCAGCTTTAGGCCAGGGAGAGATCCCTGCTCGGCTTGCCGGTGCTGGCAGCGACGGCGCCCGCGGGTGTCGTGTCCTTCTTGGAGGCGCTGCCAAGGCCTTCAGCTTAGCCCCTCTTCGAGCTCAGGGAAAACCCTAGGTCCGGGTCCCCCGGACCGGATAGTGGTGATGTTCCTGGCGTCATCTTCCTTCCTGAAGGCACTATCTTGCTCGCTCGAGGTGTCCCCGTTTTCGGCTCGGACGATGGTGGAATTCTTGTTGGTTGGGCATTACCATTCTTGGCTAGGGTCTGGCTGATTTAGCTGTGTTGTATCCTCTCATCCCCTGTCTCTCTGCTCTGGGCACCATGTAAGCGCCTTCCTGCGTTCGTGTTATGTGTTGTACCCCTTTTGTACTCATTCTAATTCTTTCTATCAATGCAATGGATACGCAAGCTTTGCGTATTCGCGGAAAAAAAAAGATCAAACTGTCTTTTCATTTAAATGAAGAAGTGGATATCTTGTATCCAATAGATGAACTACATAACATCTTTTCACTGTATTGTTTGATTAAATCCTCCAACATGCATACACTGCATCCCTGAATCTTGGTATTTTTTAGATACTTTCAGTTGACTCAAAAAGAACTAAGATAAATGAGCTCTTAAGAGTAAAATGTATATTTTTTGTGTTTACTTAGTTGGCTGCAACTGTTCTTGCTAAAGGAAAGTTCAGTTTGTATCCCAACTTTATAGTGTCTACTCCATACTTCAGATAGTATGCGATTCAGTTCGAATTACAAGCCTTGTACCCTTTCCTTGTAAAAGTTTACTTCTATCTTGAATGTAGATGATGACAAAAACAATGGTTAGATGTGCTGAATGCTTCCAATAAAGAAACGGGAAGAGTAGGAATAGGGAGGGAAAATAAAAACAATGGTTAGATGTGCTGAATGCTGGTAAAAAATATTGATTCCATGCACAGAAAAATATGCATATCTCAACGATTTGGCAACTTTCCTCGATCGGATGTCTCGCTACCAGGATTCGAGTGAAGTCTGTTCATATCTCAATGGTACTTACTAGTCTCTTGTATATAGAATCATCATGGCCCACTTAATTATGCCTTCTTTTCAGGCACATCCCTAGTAAAAGAACCATATGCGAGTGGATGCTACGAAGAAGTTTCAGAACACACTATCTGAAATGGTAGTGTTTCTTTTCTTCCTACTGACTACAAAATGGTATCGCTCCATCTTGCGCGTGGAACCTGCAAACATGTTGACAAATCATCCTATGTACAGACCTGCAAGTCATCTTGGTGCTGCTGCCTTGTTAGGGACCATTTGGAAAACAAGGAATAAATTCTGTTTTCAATGTGTGCTTCCTACTGAACCTAGTAGTACTAATTTTTACTATGTGCTCTTTGCTTGACTCCTGGACTGCTCTGCAGAAAAAATGAATGCAAAGAATGCTCAGTGAAGTGCTTTCAGAAGGGTGTATGGTTGGGGCCCAAACATTCAAAGACTGAGATGATTTTAGCTGCTGATATTGTGATGCCAACCTTGGTACAGCACGCCCTTCTTCCCAGTGACGATGACTAGTAGGTAAGTTTGATATACGTACGAGCGAATGGGTTCGGCGGCATTTGCTTGATTGATTCATGCTGCAGCAGGTTAGAACCTGAACTGGATTTGAATCCAAGAACACACTAATTGCAACTGCGCAAGATTTTGGTATCTAAGGAATCTGAACCCAAAAACTCTCTCACAGCTACACTCTCATCCAATTCCAGCACAGTTCTTACCGTGGGATAACATGGTCAGAACTCAGAACACACGCCAGCATGCATGTAATTATACATACAGAGCCTGAAAGTGAAACGAGCGCAAGAAGCAGCAGCAGCCAAGCCTAGGACGACTCTGAAGCTGGTACCACAGCCACAAGACAAGACGATTTCTTCCGCTCCATTGTGCACTACATGTGCATAGAAGCCATGCATGTAAAGCTTTCTTCAGTTGACAGCAGCAAGGCAATAACACAAAGAAGAATCGCTATCTTGTTTAGTAGCAGTACAATTGGACAGTAACTCACATTTCACTTTCCTCAAAAACAACTTGCATCTGCCATTTATTTCAAGTACTCCCTCCGTAAACATTAAATCGCTGTCACAGAAAATGCACCATCATTTCTAAATCTCAGTTTGCATCACAGAATTCTTCAGTCCTTCCAAGCCAACCGAAGCGTCAACGGTGATGCGGTACTACTCGCAGATAGTAACACGATTTAAACAATACAAATGGCCAAACATTTCAGAAGAATAGACAAGCAAACATCAGTCAGACCATCACCGATACAGACATAGTACCACCACAACTTCAGTTCTAGATAGATATCAGTTTTTCAACAGCAGAAGCTTCAGTCCTTACAACCAACGAGCCAACGAAGCGTTGGCAATCACCCAGCACACGTACTGCTTGCAGAGAGATAAGCAGAGTCGACAGTACAGATACAGATACAGAGACCAACTACAGGGGACAGTCTAGGAGGAGGTGAACTTGGTGACGGCCTTGGTGCCCTCGGAGACGGCGTGCTTGGCGAGCTCGCCGGGGAGGACGAGGCGGACGGAGGTCTGGATCTCCCTGGACGTGATTGTCGGCTTCTTGTTGTAGCGGGCGAGCTTGGCCGACTCCCCGGCGAGCTTCTCGAAGATGTCGTTGATGAAGGAGTTCATGATGGACATGGCCTTGGAGGAGATGCCGATGTCCGGGTGCACCTGCTTCAGCACCTTGAAGATGTAGATCTTGTACGTCTCCACGCCCTTCTTCGCCTTGCTGCCCTTCTTCCGGCCCCTCGTCTTCGCCTCGCCCTCCTTGGCCGCCGTCTTGCCCGCCGGCAGCCGCTTCTCGGCCTTGGGCTTCTTGCCCGCGGGCGCCTTCTCCGCCGCCTTCTCCACCTTGCTTTCGGCCGCCGGCTTCTTGTCTGCCTTGGGGGCCATGGCTGCTGCTTCGAGGTGGGAGAGGGAGTGAGGTGTTTCGCTGGGAGGTGGGGAATTGCAGATGGGAATAGAGGCGGGGGTGGGGAGGGTATATAGCGGGGAGGAGGTGCGCGCTGATTGGTGGAGAGGCCGGTGCCTCGGATCGATGACGTGGGCGGAATGGTAGGCACCACGAAACCAAGCCGTGGCTGGCGGGAATTTTGGAATTTTTCCGCGGGGTGCTGCACCGTCCGGTTTGGCAGCGACTAAATTGATTCACAGCGAGTTGTTGTTAGTGGGTAGGGCTGGAATTCGAGCCGAGGCGAGCCAGCTCGCCTCGCTAAAGCTCGTTTCGCTAACGAGCTAACTCGACTCGACTCGTTACTATAACGAGGTCGAATCCAAGATTGGCTCGACTCGTATAACTCGCGAGCTGGCTCGTTTAGCTTGTTAAGCTCGTTAATAATATAAACATAAAAGCTTATGAATATGATAAACATGATTACTTGGGAATGAAAAATGTACATATTAAGCATGTACAATGTTCACAAACAATTGTAAGCATGTACGAGCTTAATTTACAATTGTCAGTACCATCAAGTCAGTACCATGTACATGACCATTGACTATAAACAATTGTACATTACCACAATGACCAGCAAGTTAGTAACATATACATGACCAAAAAATTGTAATTTCCTTGAACGTTTAGGCGGTGTGTTGTGTGCCTAGGACGTAGTGTGTTTGACTGATCTTTTGTACCGAGCCTAACAAGTTACACGAGTACTTGTGAGATCGACTCGTCTAACTCATTCTATAAATGATCTTAAACTAAAGCTTGGCTCGACTCGTTATTCTTCGAGTTCGAGCCGAGTCACGAGCTACTCGTTTAGCTCGCGAGCTTCGAGCTTTTTTTCCAGCCCTATTAGTGGAGTTGAAGTCTTTTTTTAGTTAACCACGTATATATATTCATAAATCAACAATGCTACAATTGATCCACGTTGATACAATAAGAGAACCCGAGAGAATACAAATGTGCTGAGATTTTGCATAAGACACTCTGAGTAAAGGAAAAAGTGCTCTGTCTATGGAGGCCCTTGTAGATGCCAACGAAACTGCTTACCATCAGAAAACCAGCAACGCCAAGGCGTGCACAGGAGGTCCATCGAATCTGGAATGCACCATCGCATAGGGCTTTTTTGAGTCAGTGAACAGGGCCGGCATGAGCAACATAGCCCTCGTCTTTGTGATGAGTCGACATGGGATTTTCCTCATGCTTCCCAAATCCGCCGCATCAAACCAAACTAGTCGGAGAATGGCATCGAATATGCCTTCGAGCAACCACTTGTCCAATTCCAACACATTCGAAAGCTCGCACGAGCCAACGCCGACATCGACTAGGACATCGATCACCGAGCAGGGTTGAAGTTTGTGCGATTGGAGGATACGATTAGGGTTTCGAGAGCATAAGGAGTTCCACGACTGACGAGGTCAGTGGTGTCTGCACACTCTATACAAGGGCGGACCTAGGATTGGGCCAAGCCCAGGGCCCAGGCTGCTACAGCGCCACTGCAGTGTGCAAATATGCTACAGTGACGAAGCAATTCATCTTCCCACCTCCGGCCCAGCCCCCCCCCCCCCCCTCGCCTGCGTCCTCGATCCGCCACTGACTTCTATACGTCGTTGTGTGCCTTCTATACGTCGTTGTGCGCCTTCTATAAGTCATGTTTAGTAAGGCTGAATTTGGTAACTTTATGCTTCTTACGGCAATTTTGTTCCCACGCTTATGGTATTTGTCTCATCCATTTATGCAGAAAAGCTTTCACATGTGCGACGGACAAGTGTTCTTTGGCCATCAAATTGGATAAGTATCTGCTTTCAATTCAAACTCAAACATGTTTTACAGAGTTTATGTGTGTCTTCTTTGATCCACACATGCACCAATTCGTTAGTACATACTAGAGGTTAAGTGCACTTTGCCCCACTGGTCTTTACTTGTGGAATTGTCGTTTTTCCCCTAGCAGGTTACTATGGTCGGTTATTTCGTTTTGGTTTCATTATCTGCGTTAGCTTGGCCTTTAATTACGTTCTAGTGGTGTGTTTTCCGTTCGCATATCGTGTTGGGTTGCTGCTAGAGATATTATATGTTTTGGGAGGAGAATGGAGTTGCTCGATGTGTGGCCATGGTCAACCTTTGGCTATGGTGTCCCTGCACATTTCAGCCTCGATTTCAACCACGGGTCGTTGTGTGAGCCCCTTCGGGGCTCCTATACCACACCCAAAACCATTAAATTGCGGCATGAACGCTCACATGGGTCAGCCCACGAAGCTCCCACTAACTCAGATCGGTTCCATGATCCACTCGTTTGCTTAACATTATTCTTCCGACAACTCCATTGCCATCTTATAGAAAGGTGGCTATTGTTTCTTTTGAACTTTTTTGTTAAATCAAAAGATGTTCACGGACTTTAAATCTATTGGATTTCTAAAACTATGGCAAATTAAAAAAATAAAATTTAAAAAATGTTTCAATATTATAAAATATTCAGGGATCAAAAAAATATTCATGAAAATGAAATAAAGTTCACAAATTTAATTTAATTTTACAAACTTTAATAATTTTCATGAACTTAAAGAATATTCATGAATTTAAAAAATGTTCGTAAAGTTCAAAATATGTTCTGGGATTTTAAAAAATGATCACAATTTTCTAAAATGTTCATAAATTAAATGAAAATGTTCACGTTTCAGCTTGATGTCAATCGCTGGTCATTGTGTGAGCCCCTTGCGTGCTCCTATTCCACACCGAAACCATGGAATTGCTACAATAACACTCGCACGGGGCGGCTCAAGACTCAGCTGGCTCCCTGGTCCACTCACTTGCTTAGCATTTTTTTTCCGACATGCTCCATTGATATCTTATAAAAATGCAGCTATCATTTTATTTTGAAAAGTTTGTTAAATCGAAAGATGTTAATAGATTTTAAAAACTCTTGGATTTTTTGAATGGTTACAATTTTTTAAAACTTAAATTTTTAAAAATGTTTCAAATTTCATAAATATTCATGGATTTTAACAAATAATCACAAATTTGAAATAAAGTTCAACTTTTTTAATCCACGAGCTTTACGAATATTCAAAATTTTAAAAATTATTCATGGATTTCAAAATAAGTTATGGGATTTAAAAAATATTCAAAACTTTTTAAAAAGTTCATGATTTAAAATATGAAAATGTTCACATTTCGGCCTCAATGTCAAACGTTGGTCGTTGTGCGAGCTCCTTGGGAGCTCCTATTTCACACCAAAAGCATAAAATATCTACTATAATACTCACATGGTACAGCCCATGAAGCTCCCGCTCACTCAACTCTGCTCCCAGGTCCACTGACTCGCTTAGCATATTTTCCCGGCATGCTCCACTGATATCTTATAAGAAGGTGGCTATCATTTTATTTGGCAAAAGTTTGTTAAACCAAAAGATGTAAATGGGTTTTGAAACTCTTGGATTTGTAAAACTGTTGCATCTTTAAAAACCTTATATTTTAAAAAGTATTCCAAAATTCAAAAAAAATCATGTATTTCAAAAAAATATTCACAAAATTGAAATAAAGCTCACATTTAATTCTTTCCATGAAATTTAATAATGTTCATGAACTGTAAGAATATTCAAAAATTTGAAAGATATTTATGAATCTCAAAATATGTTCTGGGATTTTTTAAAATGTTTGCACTTTTAATAAATGTTCATGAATTTAAATATATAAAAAGTAAATTAAAATAAAAAAGAGAAGAAAACAGAAAAAAGAAACATAACAAAAACATAAAGCATAACACAAACAAGAATCCTCAACCAAGGACACACACCCTTAGGCCTCCTTTGGTTTGTAGGAATTTCATATGATAGGATTTTCAAAGGAAAAAAATTATATGGAGCCCTTTGGTTTGTAGGATTGGATTTCTATTCTTATGTAGGATAGGAACCAATCCTTCACATTTCAATGGAAAAAACACATTTTGATACCGTGTTGAATTTTGACTCGTTGTTGCCTTAGTATTTTATTTTATTTTCCTTTTTTGGCAAAAAATATTCCACATGTGAGAGTAAAAAAGGTTAGTGAACTCACGACAAACTCAAACCTTTCAAAGTAGGAAAACAATGGCGTACCAAGCAGTCAACTTGGTAAGCTATCAACAAAAAATTGCAATACAAGTAAAACAATTGAGTGACTTTGTGAATTTATGATTGATAGATGTTTTCTGGGCACCATGTGTTTCACACTCTGGCTCCCTTCCCTCACCAGCCCCCATTTGTGTTTAATACCGCGATTCCCATGCCTCTTCGACTTTAGGGAGGGGTCCATGTAACTTCTACTATTGCTAGTGCCTTCTTTACATTTCCCGGGTTGCTATGACAATGTGTCGCTCTTTTTTATGACTAGGGTAACACATTACCAGAGGCATTGTCCCAAGTATCTTGGCTAAATGACAGGGGCAGTGCTAAGTGAGAGTTTACAATGATTTTGCGTGAGAGTGAACAGTTGGAGGAGAAACAAAGGTGGAGAAAGAAGAAAGAAGGACTGTCATTGGATCATAATCTAATGGCCCAAAAAATCGACTTACCCAATATAACTTTTCAGACGACCCACATATAGCACTGCCCCCTATCATTTAGCCAAGAGACTCGGGACAATGCCTCTGGTAGTTACCCTAGTCTTAAAAAAGAGCGAAAGGCGATATAACAAGATTAACTATGACAGTGTGTTGCTATGACAAGATCAGCTTTTTTTTGCGGGAAACATAGAGCTTTATTCAATCATTCTCAACTCCAGCGCGATCAGCCAACAGGCTTGTCACGAGGAAGCCCGAGGGGAATTCATCCAACAATCAGTCACACCCAGTGTGGTTGCATGTTTCACACAGAGGTGAGCTGAATTGTTGGCTTGTATCATTACATGTTGAACATCGAAAGAAATAAATGTTAAGGCTAGCCCTTCAATTTCGAGAAGAATAGGCACTATTACAGAGCGCGAAAATTGTTGCGAGTTCCAGAGTTGTACCAAATCTAAACAGTCAACTTCGAATACCACTCGCGAAAACCCCCGAAGTTTGCCAAAGATTACTCCATCTCCCAAAGCCAAAGCTTCTGCAACAAGCGGATACATGACATTATTATACGACTTGCTCCAGGCAGCGACGAAGGCAGAGGGAGATCTTGCAAGGCCTACCGCTCCGCTCCTGTTTTCAGTCGAGGAGACACTTGCATCCATGTTGATTTTTATGCATTCTGGACCAGGTGGTCTCCAACCGTAACCAGACATGATCCTGGTGTGTTCCACTGGGAGCTCCAGCAACATTAGAGCTTCTCTGATACGCTTCAAGGATTGTGTGGGGTTCAGACTAACTTTGTCATGGGTTATATTGTTGCGGAACGTCCATATTGCCCACATGACAGTAATTATCTTTGCCTGGTCTTTCTCAGCAATGCGTGAGTCACATAGAATATCCTTGCACCAGGTGCTTGGATGCAGTTCTGGTAACTTAATGTCGAGCCACTTTCTTGCTTCCGTCCAGAAGCTTCGAGCATGAGAGCACTTAATAAGTGCATGAACCAAGTCTTTGTCTGCACCCTTGCAGACTTTGCATCGAGCCAAGCTCACAATATGTCTATGTCTTAGTGTTGATTCCACTGGTAGTATGCCTAGGAGGACCTCGCCACCAGAAAACGCGAACCTTAGGTAGCACTTTGAGCTTCCATAGTCGAGTCCACAACTGTTTATCATTCTCCGAAGTTTCGGTGATCGCCCTTCCTTTAGAGCTAACTGCTCGTTGCAAGTCATTAGAGCACGATATGCAGATTTTACAGTATAGGATCCACGCCCAGAAATCATCACCACCTCCGTGTCTAAGCAGGATGTTTAAAATTGCATCAGCATCCGGCGGTGTGAAGTAGCTCCTTACAAGATCACCTTTCCAAGACCAATTTTCATTGACAATCAGGTCTGGAACTATATGGAGAGTGGCGCCACCAATCTGAACTGATGGCCGCAGAGATATTTTCCCGGGGAGCCACCGATCAGTCCAAATGTTCACTGAGGTGCCATCATAGTTTCTCTTCAGCAAGCCAACTTCAAGTGCCTTTTGCCCTGCCACGATCCCTTTCCAGGTCACGGAGGCCCTCCGTGGGTAGCATGCATGAAATCAGAGGTTGGGAAATAATAGCCTTTTAGAACCCTAGAGCACAGAGAGTTCGAGTTTGTGATTAGTCTCCAGCCGTGTTTGCCCAACAACACTATATTGAAACATTCCAAGTCTTGAAAACTCATTCGGCCTTTACTTTTTGCTTTTTGGAAGTGTCAGAGACCTCCGGTCTATCCAGTACATGGAGCGGCGGTCGATGGAGCTGCCCCACCAGTACTTTTCCATCGGCGAGGAAATGCTTTTGTAAACTTTCTTGGTCAGCTTGAAGCAACTCATTGTGAACGTCGGGATAGATTGGGCCTGTAGGAACAAAGTAGTTCTACCAGAGGGGGGGGGGGGGGGGTGTGAATGGGAGTTTAAAATTTTCTTTCGGAAATATTAAAACTCTCAGAACCCAGCAGCAAAGCGAACGAAAACAGAGTACAGTGAGCGAATACAAACTAACGAATGGAAACTAAAGCATGCATCGAGCGCGGTGGCCGCCATTGCGGCCGACACCGGCATCACCACGGGCAGCTTCAGAGAAGCGAGCAATGACTCTGCGTACTCGGAGTCCCAGGAAGCGCGGCAGGGGTGCCACCGCTAGTAGCGGGAGGATCGGAGCTCGGCCTGCGCGATGCGGGTCACTGGTTCAGAGAACATGCATGATATGAAAGCATCTCAAGTTTTTTAGTTAAGGTATGAACAAAGACAGTGAATGACCTTAATTAGTTTGCATTGCACACTATCAGTTCCATGATCCTCCTCCTCTCCCTGTCAGCAATCTGGCCTTCTCGAAGGATGTCGGAAGGTGCCACCGTATGGACTCTGAACCAATGCCAGGCCAGCGACCTTGCCCTTGAGCTCGGACCAGTACTACAATGAAAGCGCCTTTGCTATGCCCCAGGAGCAAAGCAACACCTGTTTGCCAGATCCCCAGTAGAGCTCCTCGATGTATAGTTTCAGTTCCCGTGCGTTCATTTTTTTCAACCGATGCCTGGAAAAATGGAAACAGACCTACAAGCACAGGCGGAGCTCCCGGTAGGGCGAGGCAGGGCGCCCGCCCTACCTTGATTTTTGGCAGAAAGATTTATACATGTACGCATACGTTGAGTGGTTGGCTGATTCTGTATGCGTGGAGTCAGGTCGCTAGGAAAAGGGAAAAAGAAGAAAAAGGAGTGGGCCTAGTCGCTCAGCTTCGGTCCACGCTGTTTAGGCCCACTAGTTCCTGCTGCCAGGCATCGTTCCCTAAGCGGAACTGCCAAAGCGATCAGGTCAATCCCAATCATTTCTAAAAAAAAAAGGCCAATCCCAATCGATCCAGCGCACGCACCAGTATACCACATATACACACGGAGTCCCACTCAGAAAGAAAAACGTATACACACGGAGAGGTATAAATTTCTACTCCCTCCTTTCTTAAATATAAGTCTTTTACAGATTTTTATATGGACTACATATGGATGTATATAGATATATTTTAGAGTGTATATTCACTCATTTTGCTCCATATGTAGTACATATAAGAATCTCTAAAAAGTCTTATATTTAGAAATGGAGGGAGTACATTTTCGTGTCAAGAATTTATCAAATTTATGATACTTTTTTAGAAAATAGCTTTGGCAATCTAGTCCATATTTTTTTTAGGCCATTTTTCTATTTAGATTTGTTTTCTCCTGAAAATTCCACTGAATTTAATGATTCAGTTTAGAATCACCTAAAATCATTAGAGTGTATTGTTAGTGTGTACATGATATTTTGATATTGCATGAAATCATTCTTTAACCTTTATGATTCGCCCCACCTTAAATTTTTCTCGTCCTCCGCCACTGCCTACAAGGGTCGACAGAAAGAAACACAAACTTGTTAGGTATACATACATGCACTGCAGAGACCGACAAGAAGATACAACAACTTGCTAAACACAGGCATTCATAGGTTTTAAGACACATGCATGCACAACACACAAAAACAGAGACATTCAGTTGAATTACCTCACTATGTATCTTGGCAATATGGCCCATCTTTGAAAATAATCTTTCAGTATTCAGAAAGTAAAGTTGGACTGTGGTTGCTAGAGGCCTGCATAAAGGAGTCATTATTAAGCTACATCATATTACGGATATCTGCAGCAAACAAACTGAGAAAGATGTCTCACCGGGATGAGCAAGTAAACCAGAGTATTTGGCAGGTAATGAATGCCATTTCTAAAAAAAATCAAGTGTCATATTTTTCGTCCAAGTTGATTTGTAATTCAAAACATGCAGCTCCATATGTTGATTCCTTCCTTCATAAAGTGCCCACTCACAGCAACATAACAGAATGTATGCTTTGACTAACAATTCATCCAACATTGCAAGCCAAAATTTCGACAAGGTTCGGTTCCTCGCCAACTACCACTTCACTGGACAGGGAAACACAGCTCACCTGACATCATGCAAAAGCTCCTGAAAGCGAGATGTGCCATCAACTGAATAAAGCGACATTTGAGTTCTTTGCAACCATCCTATATCTTCAGAAGAGAAGAGCCTTGTAATGTTGTCCAGAAACGATGCAAGGACCTGTGAGCATGCACCAGATCTTAGCAACCATCTGCGAACACAAGTTTCACTGAATGGACTTGAGCACTTGGATCAACACAAAGAAGTTGGAAGCCAGAAGACGGTAAACCAACCTGGTTAGTTTGGTATTAATCTCATTATAGAGAGACTGCGCATGGAGTGCCAATCTTTGTCCCCTAGTCTAGAAGGAAGAAAGGAGAAGATTGAGAATGGGGGAAAATTGGTAGGAGAAAGTAAAAAAATAAATAGAAAACCCATTTAGCTGGCCCCACCAAGACACATGTGGCTTGACTAATGGCATCTGTGCTGTGACCCCTGCACTACTGCACCTGAGCCGGACCCCCTAACCAACGTACGGCACTACCGGACCCTCCTCTCACTTCATTATAGCGGGACCTATACGTACGGTACTACCTACCTTGCTAGTTCACAGATCGATCCAGATCTGCTCCAAATCAGGCAATCAACAAACGAACAAGTGAGAAAGCTGGGAAGAAAATGTTCTTGAAGCAATTCCACGTCCTGCCGTTGCTACTGCTGCTGCATCTAGTTGCCCGGCTCTCGGCGTCGACGCCGGCGCCGGCGGTGGTCACCCACCTGCCAGGATTCGATGGCCCTCTGCCCTTCCACCTCGAAACCGGGTAAGCATGCAGCACATCTAAGCTTCGTTGATTGATTAATTCCTCCTGAAATCCCATGGCCGTGCGTGTGTGCGATATGCAGGTACGTGGGCGTGGAGGAGGAGACCGGGACGGAGCTCTTCTACTACTTCGTGGAGTCGGAGAGGAGCCCCGGCACCGACCCCGTCATCCTGTGGCTCACCGGCGGCCCCCGCTGCTCGGGCTTCTGCGGCATGGTCTTCCAAGTCGGTACGTCTCACTCCCTCGCTCAGAATCTCGAACAGTTTGTCAGCTCCGGCGACATGGATGCACGCATAGGTTAAAAAAACTGGACCGATAAAAATTGAAACCGGTGACCGTACCGGCTTTTAAGCTAAAAAGACCAACCTGCAATTGGACCCCATGTAAATCGGTCGTTTTTTTTGCATGAACCGGAGGCATAAAACCGGCAGTTGAACCAGTGCCACTCACAAAACAAAAAATACAAAGGGATTAAAACCCAGGATGCTAGATATAGGTGCGTATGTTGCCTATAACCACCCTGATTAGCCAACTTTCTTGTTAGATTTAAGTAAATGATTGTATTTTACTCTATTTACTATGACACAAATACACAAAACAAATTAGTGGTATAAAAAAACCAGACATCGAACCAATGAACCGGTGGTCCGACCAGTAAAAACCTGAACCGACGGCCTCGCCGGTTCGATCACCGGTTTTGGTTTTTTAAACTATGCATAAATGTTGCACTCCATATGGTCTTTCTTACCATCGGTTTAATTTAATTTGTCTGTTTGATGCTTTCTCCTCTCACAGGTCCTATAAACTTTGTGGTGGCACCGTATAACGGTAGCTTGCCGCAGCTTGTCTATAACCCCTATTCATGGTCCAAGGTGAGGTCTCTGGCACACAAAATGTTTCAGTTCTTTCAATTATACATCCATTTGAGCGACAATTATTTCTGAACGGTGGGAGTAGTTATTAATTAGTCTGCAAGTGTGCAGATTGCAAGCATCATCTTCTTGGATACTCCCGTCGGCGCTGGATTCTCGTATGCTCATGATCCCAAAGGTTACGATGTTGGAGACATATCGTCTTCTTGGCAAGTTGTCACATTTCTGCACAAGGTGAAAAGAAGGTTACACATGTTGTGGTCTCCCTTCATAACTGAAATATTTATCTATTCTTATTACGTCATATGCCTATATTTGCAGTGGTTCAGCGATCACCCACGCTATGCTTCAAATCCTTTTTACATTGGAGGAACTTCATATGCTGGAAAGGTTGTTCCACTTATTGCACAATACATTTCACAAGGTATGTAACTTTAGATAACACGATGCATTTTCATGTAAATATACATAAATCATGTCTTAAACAAGATCCCTTTCGATAATCACCACATGTCCACACAGACACATTTAAGCAAAACATTTTCCTTATTTTTTTTATAAATAAATGATATTAGAACCCCTGGCCCATGCATCATTGCGACGTTCGCCACCATCTTTATGGAAGTTTTTTTGCCAGAACATCTTTATTAACGTTTTACTTTATTAAAGTTGATGCAATGCAACGGCGCAAAACATATCAACAATTAGAGTACATAGCGTAGACAACCAAATATCTCATTACAAAACATGAACATAACACCTATGACTAATTTGACTTTTTCGCAACAACGCCTTAAACAAGGGATATACACCCTCACGCCGTCGTTACCATGAAGAGACGGATCCAACATGGTGTAAGGGGTGGGCGGGCCACACCCTACGAAATTGGCCAAACACCCAACGTATATATATCAGAAAAATGAAGAAAAGGCCTAGCAGGCTAGTCCAGTTAGCATTGCACACCAGCAACACTCCAGGACAATCTATCTGTATTTATACCATTATATAGTGTACAAATAATTTTGAATGTTGACCATTGGATGAAGTCAATCCGATGATACAAAGGTGGCAAATTCGAGCACAATTGGTCATTGAGTTCTGCCACATGCACTATCTAGAAGATTCCATGATTGAAATTAAGCATAAGTAACAAATCTCAAAACAAGCACTTCTCCTTTGTTCTAGGATCTTCCTTACTTTAATTATCTAAAGTTTGTTCTTCTAAATGAATTGCTCTTGCCATTTTACTTTATGATTTAGAATGCACAATATTCACAAACCTCAAAACACAAGCACTTATATTTTGTTCTAAAATCTTTCATATTTTCATCATCCAATTTTTTTTCTTCTAAATGAATTACCATTGAAATTTTACCTTTTGATTTAAAAGTGCACAATATGCACAAATCTCACATCACAATCACTTCTCATTTGTTCTAGACTCGTCCATACTTTAATTTCTCCCACATTTTTTCTTTTAAAAGAATAGGAAATGTTATAGAGCGAACATGCTTTGGGAAGGTTTTTTTGTGAATACTTGGTGGTGTGTCCTGTCCCGTGCGTGAATCTCAACACAGTGACACGTGGCAATCCCCATGGGTGTTCCGTTCGCTCATTTGAGCCTCCCAGAGCGAACGACGCAAACGTTTGCCTCATCATCCCTCTGGAGCGAACGAGAAATGGATCCGTAAAGCCTCTCTCGGGAAGGAATCATCCCTCCATGAAAATTGGGATCTAGAGACTTTTGCGTTTCACCACCCGACCTTTTTTCTCTTTTCTTTGCATTTAAGCAAACTATGGTGAGATTACCACAGCATAACCATATTTAAGGCAACAATATGATAGAGTATCTTAAATTATCCGTGTTGGTTCAAAATTTGAAAAAACTAGATGATACCCCATGTGTTGCTGCGGGAATGAGTTGCTATGTATTTTGGTGAGACTAGACGGAATTTGAATATGAGAATGGAAACTGAAAATATATATGATCTATTGTAGTTGATTAGTATATAATTTTAAAATATTTGTAGAATATAATTACCAATTTCCGTGCATGTTGAGACAAATATAAGTAGTGGGGTTGATGAGGTGGTATGTGCGGTGATGTGGTGCATGTTAAGAGAATTAGAAGTAGTAGTGGTTGAAATATGATTATTGTATAGTTATAAAATATTTATACAATATAATTAGAATTTTGCGTGTATGTTGAGAGAAATAGAAGTAGTTAGAATAATGAGGTGACATACATGGTGAGGTGGGAAATGTTGGGAAATAGAATAGTGAATTTGATGTCATGCATGGAGAGGTGGGATGTGTGCATGCATGTTGAGAGAAATAAATGTAGTAGGGTTGGTGAGGTGGCATGCAAGAGGTGTGCGCATGTTGAAATAATAAATAGAAGTTGTAGGGACCAACTAATTAGATATATAGGATCTGAATACTTTGGCTATCGATTGCTTATCCCAGTAAAACTCCGTATAGCCTTGTAAAATAGAAAATTGTAATATTGTCAAAATATTTTTCAAGGCAAATCCAAATGTCCAATCTAAGATAATTTATAAATATAGTAGCCAAGTAAATATTTGGACTAGACCCTGATTCAAAATGACGCATTCTCTTTAACCGTGAGAGAAGTAACTTAATTATGACTTATACGTAGCATACCACACAAGTGGTACCTTTACAAGAAAAGTTCTATAAATCAAACATTGTCACAGTGTCATGTCTTGGTTAAAAGCGGCGAGGGGCTAGGTTTTCCTCATTTTTAAGTTCATGGACCAAATGTAGACTTGACAACAATTGACGGAATAAAAAAACAATTTCTTAAAGTTAAATGTTGTTCTTTCCCTTTATTTTGCTCAGATAGATTTCTAATGTCTCCACCATTTAGCTTGGACATGGGCCAATTCATGTTTCAAGTTTTTCTCATTGATCCTCTTATCCTAGTAATCCCTTCATAATGTGATGGCATTCTTTTCGTTCTTACTTTACTCCAGGAAACGAACAAAGAAGGCAAGATGAGATTTGTCAAATGATAGTTAGTATTAGATAGTATATATTTAATGGTAACAACAAAAGAGATACACAAGTAATGTGAAATCATATGTTTTCCTTTTTGTTTTATCAATTCAATTTTTTACAGGGCTATTTAGTTGGCAACCCTATTACAGGCATAAGGTTTGATGATTTCAATTCCAGAATACCATATGGTCATGGTGTTGGAATCATTTCTGATCAACTATATGAGGTAATTCCATATTCATATGTTTTAACAAAGAGCAGTGACAAAATCATGGATCTTGTTTTCCTTTTCCTTTTCAAAGGCTGCAATGGAGAATTGTGAAGGTAACTATGTAAGCCCAATGAATAAAATGTGCGTCGTGGTTATAAATACCATTGAAAATGTAAGTTTATTTTACTGAAAAATTATTTCTCCGAAATCACGTATAGTAGCTACCATTTGATTAATGCACTGGTCTCTCAGCTCATTTCTGAACTGTACGAAGAATATATCTTGGGTGATAGATGTGTACATGATGCACCAAAACCTGTGAAGAATGATACTTCAAGAAGTAGGTTTCTATCAGAAGAACAATTTCAGCTAAGCAAATCATCTCCTCATCCTACTATCAATTGTTTCGTAAGTTAGTCTTATCCCTGGAGTGTTACTTCATTAGAAGATTTGATAGAGTGTGAATTGTTGAATTATATGAATTCCTCGTTCCTCTAATGTGAATTTGTCTACATTGCTTTCTGAAATGCAGAATTACCGGTACTACCTGTCTAACATTTGGGCAAATGATCACAGGACTAGAGATGCTCTTAGGATCAAGAAGGTACCCAATTGATATCTTTTCTGTTTGTCTAAATGGCTAGCGGCCTTTATGATTTTTTATTTTTAACGCTTGATTTCCTCAATGAAATCGACATTCAACTCCATTTCATCAAAAAGGGAAAAAAAAATCTTCCTCAAAGAATGCCTACATAGTAAGGTTATGCATGCTTCTGTTGCTCTGAAGTTAAACTGGCTGCCATCATACGCTTACAAATTATTTGGAATGATGTTGTGATGATTATTGACTACACAAGTATGGCATATAGGGAACCATTGGCACGTGGTAAGATGCATCAAAGGATTCCCCTATGCGTACGACGTTCCAAGTAGCATAGAGTATCAGTTCAACCTCACCACCAGGGGTTACCGTGCGCTTGTGTTCAGGTGAAAAGACCAAAGGAGAATTCTCGAGTTGTAACATACAACTACCTTTTCTCTTGTGAGAGGACCTATTTGTGTTTTTATATATTTTTTCCACCACTTAAAATCATGACCTGTGAGTGCAGCGGAGACCATGATATGGTGGTACCACATTTGGGAACACAGGCTTGGATAAGATCCTTCAACTTCTCCATTGTTGATGACTGGAGAGCATGGCATGTTGATGGCCAGTCTGCAGGGTCAAGTCATCTGACTCTTATCCTTTAAATTGTGCCGTCCTCCTCTCTCTTTCTTTTCTTGTTCTTAGACCAAGCATAAAAATTGTTAACCCTTTCCAATGATTACAATCTGACTGAACCTCCTCACTCAGTAAACCAGGAGTTACACCAAAGCATATAAAGGTCTCAATGCTACACCAATGATGGGCGGCATGTCTTCTGTAGAATAACTCGTACTCGTATAGAACTTTGCAAAAGACAGGTTATGTTGCATATAATTTAACAAAGGTTGTTTGTTTAGGGCTCTATTATTCTATAAAGCCAGGCGCATCGGCGCCTTCTGTCTTCAATTAATATGTTAGCAACAATATGTTATGCTGCCAAGGGATTACAACACCCCGCCAGCAAAAGAATTGTACATGCTTTCACATTTTAGTTATGTTAGTTTTGTGTTATCTGATTAGGAATACATTCTTTCTATGCAGATTTACAATTGGTTATGCCAATCACATGACATTCGCGACAATAAAGGTATATCGTTCTCCTTTCTACATATATTTATGCATAATACAAACCCCGTTACATATGTTACTTATAATGTATAGAGGATGCAGATGTGACAGTATAAAACCATGAATTTGCTTCTTATGTACGTAGGGTGGTGGTCATACAGCAATCAGCTTCCGGCCTAAACAAGGATTTGCCATGGGTCAGCGGTGGCTGGACAATGAGCCGCTGTGATGTGCCTGCTTTGGTTGTACTGTTTTCTTGTGCTTACAGTCCTTTCTATCATCTCAGTTTGTTCTCCTTTCTTCTTACAGTTACGCTTCTGTGGCCTGATAGAACAAGTATGTTCTTGCAACTCATTTAGGTCAATGAGGGTTGGGTCTTCTAGTTTACTTTTGTAAGTTGAGTTGATCCTGCTTGCTTCCATAACTTTGTTACATGTGTTTTTCTCTTATGGCATACTAGTCATTTAGGGTTGAGCATGCAACAACTTATGTAATTTTACATATGCAGTATGGTAATAATCATTTTGATCTTCTGTTCTCTAATTCCATTCAGTTGGTGAGTATGTTTGTTTTGCTGTGAGAGTTAGTAAAACAGGTAAAGTGCACGAGAAATGCTCTTGCAGCGAACAATTTGTTTCCTTAATATACTCTTTTTTTAGAAACATATTACAGACGTAGACGCTCACAACGCGCACGCACACTCATCCCTATAAACACATGCACGCAAACCTATCCATATGAGCACCTATGAAACACTGAGCCGACATATCTTGAGATTGACGAAGTCGCCACAAATGGATCTAAAAGCATTGCATGAAGCACAAGCATGCAAAGGGAAGAATCAATTGCTCAACCCAATAATTACTAACTGATTGTAGCGGGATGTAATTGACTATTTTTTTCGCCACGTCACCCCTTCTGGCGGGACCCACCTGTCATAATCATGCTCAAAACGGCCTAAGCCGGCGACTAGTGTTTTTTGCAAAAAATTACGAAAAAATAGTGCTTTTTGGCACAATTCCGTAAATGTGTGGTTCCTGCAAACCTAGCCTGAAGTGTCGATGTTTTTTGCAGTTCACTCCATTTCAGTTGAATTGCAGTAACCTAAAGATAGTATATTAGGCCTACGAAACCATAGCCGGCCGGTTTGTTGCAAGGGGCACAGAGCAAGTAGAAAAGCCAGTTCTTCAAACTCCCACATAACTGCAACCAAATAACATGACAAGCTAATGTAAACTACTATCTCTACCTATTGTGCGCCTCTGCATCTTTTTTCTTCCTTTTCTTCGCTTTGTTCTTCTCACTCTTTTCATCACCGCCTTCATTGCTCTGCTTCTTCTTCTTTTTCTTCTTGCCGCCACCCTTCTCCTCATCAGACAGACTGCTCTTTTGCTCCTTCACTGTCTCCGAAACTGTCTTTCTTCGCTAGCTCCTCAACAGGCTGATGCATCATTTGCTTCCAACCCTGCAGCTCATGAGATTCTCAATAAAGTGAGGACTGTAACTGTTAGTTTTGTCAACACTGGTATTCATGCAACTTTTTCTGTCCAAGGAAACATCTTTACGGCTAAATGTTGCCAATCAAGTGTCATATGTGCTTGGCCGTCTCGCTGCTAGATATGGACGCTCGAGTCATGGTTTTGGCTTCGCCCCAATAGGATTTGACACCTGAGCCGTGACTCTGGACTCCGCAGTGATCGGCCCTCGTCACTCTCTAGTTATAACTGAAATTGGAGAAGAGCTGGACAGTCCAATGGAACTCTAATGCAATGCTGATCCTAGCAGCCTGATGGGTGATGCTGATGTTTAGCTTATTCAGGATGGTGCTACTACTGACTTACAGGGGACTGGCCTCAGTCTGATCAGTCACATAGTTGCACCATCCTCAGGGCTCTTATTCAGGTTGTTGTTGGTACATGTGTGGGGAGGTATATTCCTGATATTGGGGTGGTGGACTAGGAACTGGTGGAATTTGTGTCAAGGCTAGTGTAGGGGGTGGGTGGGAAACTGCAAGGGGTGTTGGTATGTTCCTTGACTCGCTGGCATTTGCTCTCTCTGATTTGCAGGCAAAGGCATGGACCTTGGCACTGAATTTGCCAAAGGAACAGATACAGGCCATAATTGGACTCAAAGGCACATGATTGTGCGGAGGAGTGTTAAAGCTTAGCCCCGATCCGATTGATTAGATCCAGATGGATCTGCTGCTCCCCCTGCCCATCTGTTCAGAGCCAACCCAATTTGAGCAACCATGGTGGTAAGTTTTGAGATATCACCTTGCAAACTCTCCAGAATTGAAGACGACGAACTCGTGCAGCGCCAATTCGTCGCCGCAGGGATTTTATAACCAATCAAGATGATCAGAAACGTAGCTAATCGATGGCTCTGGCACGGAAGAGATTCAGTGATCACCAAGCTGGCAAAAACAGGGGAAGAAATGATAAAATGTAGCTAAGTTGGAAGGAAGAACATGAGCAAAAGAGTAAAGCTAAACTGGCAGCGCAAGGAGGAAGATATAGAACTAGGGTTTATTTCTGATGGCGTGCCGCCCATCCACCCACTCTCCAGCTTATATACTACTCCCTTTGTCCCACAATATAAGACGTTTTTGCAAGCTAGCCAGGAGCCACGACAGAGTGCAAGACTGTTTACCATCAAATTAAGAACAGGGGCCATCTCAGCCGTAGGTGCCTAACTGAAGGTGTGCTGCTACAGCTAACTGAAGATGAAGACAGTTGCACAGTTCCTGACACTATCATTTGAGAAATAAAGTCTTATTGCTGTAAAAAAAACTGTAATTGTACTCCATATCGAAAATTCTAGCTCAACAAACAAGCAGAGAGAAAAAATAATTCAAGTAACGATCTCCTCAATGAGGCAGCGGCGTCTCTTGCCGCCGATCTCGACGAGCATGGCCAGCAAGGCCTCGCACACCTGGGTGGCGTCGGCCTTGGCGCGGCGCCTGCTCAGCGTCGAGAACACCAGCCACGCGTGGTCCAGCCTCCGCTCGGGCCTGACCACCACGGACCCCGGCACCTCGGCATCGCGCCGCGTCACCAGGCCGTCGCTGCTCTCCCCGTACCGCAGCCGCAGGTGGAGCGCGGTGGCCGCCATTGCGGCCGACACCGGCATCACCACGGGCAGCTTCAGAGAAGCGAGCAATGACTCTGCATACTCGGACAGGAAGCGCGGCAGGGGTGCCACCGCGAGTAGCGGGAGGAGCTCAGCCTGGGCGATGCGGGTCAGCGTGGCGAGCACCGTCGGGGCGGTGCTGGCCTCGGTGTGGAAGGAGACGATCGGCAGCTCGTCCACCGGGAGCCTGTGCCTGGAAATGAAGTCCTTCCTCCTGTCGTACGTGAGGTCCTCTAGAGCTCTAATGTCGCCCTGCGTCCGTGCACTTGTTAGAGAACATGCATGATATGAAAGCAACTCAGTTTTTTAGTTAAGGTATGAACAAAGAAAGTGAAGGACCTTGATTAGTTTGCACACGATCAGTTCCATGATCCTCCTCGTCTCCCTGTCAGCGATCTGGCCTTCTCGAAGGATGTCGGAAGCCACCGGGGTGCCACCGTATGGGCTCTGAACCAATGCCAGACCGGCGACCTTGCCCTTGAGCTCGCACCAGTACAACGAGAGTGCGGCAGCCGCATCAACTCCGCCCTTGCTATGTCCCAGGAGCAAAACCTGTTTGCCAGATCCCCAATAGAGCTCCTCGATGTATAGTTTCAGTTCCCGTGCATTTTTCTCCACTGATGCCTGAACAAAATGGAAGGTAAGTACAGATCTACAGTGGTGGGCAGAATGAAACACGAACTTGTAAAGCATACACTGCAGAAAATACGAGGAAGATACAAGAAACAAAGAGACGGACATTCCTTGGTTTACGGCACATGCACAACACGAAACAAATATAGGTCAACAAACTAGAAAGATCTTGTATGCCACCCTGTTGAGCTGAATTACCTCACTATGAATCTTTGCAATATGGCAAGTAAGCCCCATCTTTGAAAAGAATCTTTTAGTGTTGAGAAAGTAAAGTGGACTGTGGTTGCTAAAAAGGCCTGCATAGAGGAACGCTGTGAGTCACCATCAAGCTACGACGACATAATAAGGTTATCTGTGAAAACTGAGAAAGATGTCTCACCAGGGATGAGCAAGTAAACCAGTGTATCAGGCAGGGAATGCATGCCATTTCTGAAAAAATAAACACAATGCAAAAGAATAACTGAATAATCCTCCTACTAAACACTATGCCATTTCCTTATTAACTGACACTTCACTAGGCAGGGAAAACAGTTCACCTGACATCATGCAAAAGCTCCTGAAAGCGAGATGTGCCATCAACTGAATAAAGCGACATTTGAGTTCTTTGCAACCATCCTATATCTTCAGAAGAGCCTTGTAATGTTGTCCAGAAACGATGCAAGGACCTGTGAGCATGCACCAGATCTTAGCAACCATCTGCGAACAGAAGTTTCACTGTATGGACTTGAGCACTTGGATCAACACAAAGAAGTTGGAAGTCAGAAGACGGTAACCAACCTGGTTAGTTTGGTATTAATCTCATTTACAAAAAGACTGCACAGCCCTCGCAAATGGAGTGCCAATCTTTGTCCCAATCTGTAGCCACGCAAAATATAGGATGACCAGCTAGCATATGATCTGATAGCACAAAGTTGCAAAGTGGACGCGAGAAACAACATCAAAACACATGGTTAGCTAGTGTGATAAGAAATATTACTATCTGCAAGCATTAACTTTATCTGATTAAAGAAGGCACAGGAATACTAAACCTTTGACAAATTTCAGATACGCCATTTCTGAAAATTGTGATCTCAGATATCCTATGTGCAGTCTGTTCTTCTGTAGTACTACTAATGGACAACTCTTCTGTAGTATTGCTAATGGACAACGCAGAACTCTGTCCATGAACATATCTTTCAGTGTCAGGCAATGATCCTCCATAGTAAGCAGAGAACCAATGCCTTGAGCCATAATCATCACCGTTAAACCCTTGAAAAAAAATCTAAAGTGAATGACACCGGATCTCATCGTCATACCCAGTGAGATATCCTAGCCTCGCCGCACCAAGGAGATAATATGAATCTATGTCGGAGCTCCACTGAATTTGTCCCGATGGAAGAAGTTAATGAGGGTCAGAACTCAGAAGGACTACAAAACCCTGACATAAACTACTAGCCTGAACTGAGGCAGTAAGATTCCCCGGCCCACCACCAACCGCCGAGCGGCAAGCAAAGGGGAGACGAATCCATGGGCTCGCCAACGGAGCCTAGAGGGGCCGAGTTCTTTGCCCTAGCACACCTTTCATGAGAGCAGAAGGAAAATACCTTTTTCAATATCCCAAAGGAACTTTATCTAAGCAAAAACAAAGGCAGTGATTTCGAATAGCTTCATCCTGGTCGCATTTCAGATAGTTTGCCAGTTTGGAGCGAGGTCGACAATGCTTCTCCATGGCGTGCTGAATTCACACCATCGTGGATGCATAGTAGTTGAAAGAGAGTGGAGAGGGGTGGTGAGGGGTTTGGACATAGGCAGTTGATGAGAGAGAGAGGATTTGTAGCGCGCATGAAACGGGGCACGCAGATTTGTGGCCGCCCGATTGCCTCATGATTCGGAAACTGGTTTACCGTTTGCATGCCTGAGGGAGTCCTGAACTAGGGGGTGTCCGGACAGCCGGACTATCATCGTCCGCCGGACTCCAAGACTACGAAGATACAAGATTGAAGACTCCGTCCCGTGTCCGGATGGGACTTTCCTTGGCGTGGAAGGCAAGCTTGGCGATACGGATATGTAGATCTCCTACCATTGTAACCGACTCTGTGTAACCCTAGCCCTCTCCGGTGTCTATATAAACCGGAGGGCTTTAGTCCGTAGGACATAACCTCCATTACAACAATCATACCATAGGCTAGCTTTTAGGGTTTAGCCTCCTTGATCTCGTGGTAGATCCACTCTTGTACTACCCATATCATCAATATTAATCAAGCAGGACGTAGGGTTTTACCTCCATCGAGAGGGCCCAAACCTGGGTAAAACATCGTGTCCCTCGTCTCCTGTTACCATCCGCCTAGACGCACAGTTCGGGACCCCCTACCCGAGATCCGCCGGTTTTGACACCGACATTGGTGCTTTCATTGAGAGTTCCTCTGTGTCGTCGCTGATAGGCTCGATGGCTTCTTCAATCAACAACAACGCCGTCTAGGGTGAGACTTTTCTCCCCAGACAGATCTTCGTATTCGGCGGCTTGGCACTGCGAGCTAATTCACTTGGCCATCTGGAGCAGATCGAAAGCTACGCCCCTGGCCGTCAGGTCAGGTTCGGAAGCCTAAACTTCACGGCCGACATCCGCGGGGACTTGATCTTCGACGGGCTCGAGCCACAGCCGAGCGTGCCGCACTGTCACGATGGGCATGATCTAGCTCTGCCGCCGGACAGTGCCTTGGTGGCCGCACATGAATCCGCTCTGGCCCTTAGTCCGGAGCCGATCGCCCAGATCGAGGACCGGTGGCTGGACACCGCCTCAGGGGCTGCAACTTCCGCGGCGATGGAGCCGAACACTGACCTTGTCCCCTATAAAGCTCGTGACTCCGAGGTGCCGGACTCCCTGCCGGACTTCGAACCTCCTGCGCCCCTGTCTATCGAATCCGATTGGGCGCCGATCATGGAGTTCACCGCTGCGGACATTTTTCAGCACTCGCCCTTTGGCGACATCCTAAATTCGCTAAAGCATCTCTCGCTATCCGGAGAGCCCTGGCCGGATTACGGCCAGGATGGTTGGGAAGCGGACGATGAAGAAATTCAAAGCCCACCCACCTCCCACTTTGTAGCCACTGTCGAAGATTTAACCGACATGCTAGACTATGACTCCGAAGACATCGACGGTATGGACGACGATGCCGGAGACGAACAAGAACCAGCACCTACAGGGCACTGGAAGACCACCTCGTCATATGACATATACATGGTGGACACCCCAAAAGATGGGGACGGCGAAGAAGCAGCGGAGGCAGATTCCTTAAAGAAACAGCCCAAGCGCCGACGTCAGCGGCGCCGCTCCAAATCTCGCCACAGCAAGAATGGAGATTCCGGCATAGGAGATAATAATACCCCAGAAAGTGCCGAAGACAATCCCCTCCAGCAAGATTCAGCATAGGAGGGTGCAGAAGCAAGCCCTCACGAGAGAGCGGCAGATGAAGAGGTCGAGGATGATAATTACATACCTCCCTCCAAAGACAAGGCAAGCCTCAACGACGACGAATTCGTCGTGCCCGAGGATCCCGTCGAACAAGAGCGTTTTAGACGCAGGCTTATCGCCACGGCAAATAGCCTAACGAAAAAGCAGCAGCAGCTTCAAGCTGATCAAGACCTGCTTGCCGATCGATGGACCGAGGTCCTCGCGGCCGAAGAGTACGAACTCGAACGCCCCTCCAAAAGCTACCCAAAATGCAAGTTGCTCCCTCGATTAGAGGAGGAAGCATACATACCTTCATCACCAGCGCACAATACGGCCGACCGACCACCCCGTGGTCGCGACAGAGAGGCATCTAGGCCCTCCACCAAGACCGTACATCGCTCCAAAAGTACGAAGCCAAGAGGGAACGCGCCGGACTTGCGAGATATATTGGAGGACAAAGCAAGGCAATCCAGATCCATCTATGGATCACATGGGCGCCCCACGACCCACGACGAATACCCTCGCGCCGGATACAACAACTCCGGCCGGGCCGTGTTGGGGAACGTAGTAATTTCAAAAAATTTCCTACGCACACGCAAGATCATGGTGATGATATAGCAACGAGAGGGGAGAGTGTTGTCTACGTACCCTCGTAGACCGAAGCGGAAGCGTTGACGCAACATAGAGGAAGTAGTCGTACGTCCTCCCGGTCCAACCGATCCAAGCACCGTTACTCCGGCACCTCCGAGTTCTTGACACACGTACAGCTCGATGACGCACCCCGATCTCCGATCCAGCAGAGGCGTGGGGAGGAGTTTCGTCAGCACGACGGCGTGGTGACGATCTTGATGTTCTCCTGTCGCAGGGCTTCGCCTAAGCACCGCTACAATATGACCGAGGTGTAATATCGTGGAGGGGGGCACCGCACACGGCTAAGGAACGATCTCAATGATCAACTTGTGTGTCTAGGGTGCCCCCTTACCCCCGTATATAAAGGAGGGAGGGAGGAGGAGGCCGGCCCCAAGGGGTGGCGCGCCCTCGGGGGGGCAATCCTACTCCAAGTAGGTTTGGCCCCCCCTTTCCTATTCGGAGTAGGAGAAGGAAGGAAGAGGGGGGAGGAGAGAAGGACAGGGGGGGGGGGGCGGCCCCCCTCCCAATTCGGATTGGGCTTGGGGGGGGGGGCGCCCCTTCCCTTCCTCCTTCTCCCTCCTTTCCACTAAGGCCCATATACTTACCGGGGGGTTCCGGTAACCTCCCGGAGCTCCGGTATATTCCCAAACTCTCCCAGAACCTTTCCGGTGTCCAAATATATCCGTCCAATATATCAATCTTTATGTCTCGACCATTTCGAGACTCCTCGTCATGTCCGTGATCACATCCGGGACTCCGAACAACCTTCGGTACATCAAAATACATAAACTCATAATATAACTGTCATCGAAACCTTAAGTGTGCGGACCCTACGGTTCGAGAACAATGTAGACATGACCGAGACATGTCTCCGGTCAATAACCAATAGCGGGACCTGGATGTCCATATTGGTTCCTACATATTCTACGAAGATCTTTATCGGTCAAACCGCATAACAACATACTTTGTTCCCTTTGTCATCGGTATGTTACTTGCCCGAGATTTGATCGTCGGTATCCAATACCTAGTTCAATCTCGTTACCGGCAAGTCTCTTTACTCGTTCTGTAATACGTCATCTCATAACTAACTCATTAGTTACATGGTTGCAAGGCTTAGGTGATGAGTATTACCGAGAGGGCCCAGAGATACCTCTCCGACAATCGGAGTGACAAATCCTAATCTCGATTTATGCCAACTCAACATGTACCTTCGGAAACACCTGTAGAGCACCTTTATAATCACCCAGTTACGTTGTGACGTTTGGTAGCACACAAAGTGTTCTTCTGGTAAACGGGAGTTGCACAATCTCATAGTTGCAGGAACTTTGTATAAGTCATGACGACAGCAATAGCAGTATACTAAACGATCAAGTGCTAGGCTAACAGAATGGGTCATGTCAATCACATCATTCTTCTAATGATGTGATCCCACTAATCAAATGACAACACATGTCTATGGTCAGGAAACATAACCATCTTTGATTAATGAGCTAGTCAAGTAGAGGCATACTAGTGACTATAGTTTTGTCTATGTATTCACACATGTATTATGTTTCCGGTTAATACAATTCTAGCATGAATAATAAACATTTATCATGATATGAGGAAATAAATAATAACTTTATTATTGCCTCTAGGGCATATTTCCTTCAGTCTCCCACTTGCACTAGAGTCAATAATCTAGATTACATAGTAATGATTCTAACACCCATGGAGTCTTGGTGCTGATCATGTTTTGCTCGTGAGAGAGGCTTAGTCAACGGGTCTGCAACATTCAGATCCGTATGTATCTTGCAAATTTCTATGTCTCCCACTTGGACTTGGTCCCGAATGGAATTGAAGCGTCTCTTGATGTGCTTGGTCCTCTTGTGAAATCTGGATTCCTTTGCTAAAGCAATTGCACCAGTATTGTCACAGAAGATCTTCATTGGTCCCGATGCACTAGGTATTACACCTAGATCGGAAATGAACTCCTTCATCCAGACTCCTTCATTCGCTGCTTCAGAAGCAACTATGTACTCTGCTTCACATGTAGATCCCGCCACGATGCTTTGTTTAGAACTGCACCAACTTACAGCTCCACCGTTTAATATAAACACGTATCCGGTTTGCGATTTAGAATCGTCCGGATCAGTGTCAAAGCTTGCATCGACGTAACCATTTACGACTAGCTCTTTGTCACCTCCATATACGAGAAACATATCCTTAGTCCTTTTCAGGTATTTCAGGATGTTCTTGACCGCTGTCCAGTGATCCACTCCTAGATTACTTTGGTACCTTCCTGCCAAGCTTATTGCTAAGCATACGTCAGGTCTGGTACACAACATTGCATACATGATAGAGCCTATGGCTGAAGCATAGGGAACATCTTTCATTTTCTCTCTATCTTCTGCTGTGGTCGGGCATTGAGTTTGACTCAATTTCACACCTTGTAGCACAGGCAAGAATCCTTTCTTTGCCTGATCCATTTTGAACTTTTTCAAATTTTTGTCAAGGTAAGTGCTTTGTGAAAGTCCTATTAAGCGTCTTGATCTATCTCTATAGATCTTGATGCCCAATATGTAAGCAGCTTCACCGAGGTCTTTCATTGAAAAACTTTTATTCAAGTATCCCTTTATGCTATCCAGAAATTCTATATCATTTCCAATTAACAATATGTCATCTACATATAAAACTAGAAATGCTACAGAGCTCCCACTCACTTTCTTGTAAATACAGGCTTCTCCAAAAGTCTGTATAAAACCATATGCTTTGATCACACTATCAAAGCGTTTATTCCAACTCCGAGATGCTTGCACCAGTCCATAAATGGAACGCTGGAGCTTGCACACTTTGTTAGCACCTTTTGGATCAACAAAACCTTCCGGCTGCATCATATACAACTCTTCTTCTAGAAATCCATTCAAGAATGCAGTCTTGACATCCATTTGCCAAATTTCATAATCATGAAATGCAGCAATGGCTAACATGATTCGGACAGACTTAAGCATCGCTACGGGTGAGAAAGTCTCATCGTAGTCAACCCCTTGAACTTGTCGAAAACCTTTCGCAACAAGTCGAGCTTTATAGACAGTTACATTACCATCAGCGTCGGTCTTCTTCTTAAAAATCCATTTATTCTCAATAGCTTGCCGAACATCGCGCAAGTCAACCAAAGTCCATACTTTGTTTTCATACATGGATCCCATCTCAGATTTCATGGCCTCTAGCCATTTTGCGGAATCTGGGCTCATCATCGCTTTCTCATAGTTCGTAGGTTCATCATGGTCAAGTAACATGACTTCCAGAATAGGATTACCGTACCACTCTGGTGCGGATCTTACTCTGGTAGACCTACGAGGTTCTGTAGAAACTTGATCTGAAGTTTCATGATCAATATCATTAGCTTCCTCACTGATTGGTGTAGTTGTCACAGGAACTGGTTCTTGTGATGAATTACTTTCCAATAAGGGAGTAGATACATTTATCTCATCAAGTTCTACTTTCCTCCCACTCACTTCTTTCGAGAGAAACTCCTTCTCTAGAAAGGATCCGAATTTAGCAACGAAAATCTTGCCCTCAGATCTGTGATAGAAGGTGTACCCAATAGTCTCCTTTGGGTATCCTATGAAGACACATTTCTCCGATTTGGGTTCGAGCTTATCTGGTTGAAGTTTCTTCACATAAGCATCGCAGCCCCAAACTTTAAGAAACGACAACTTTGGTTTCTTGCCAAACCACAGTTCATAAGGCGTCATCTCAACGGATTTTGATGGTGCCCTATTTAACGTGAATGCGGCCGTCTCTAAAGCATAACCCCAAAACGATAGCGGTAAATCGGTAAGAGACATCATAGATCGCACCATATCAAGTAAAGTACGATTACGACGTTCGGACACACCATTTCGTTGTGGTGTTCCAGGTGGCGTGAGTTGCGAAACTATTCCGCATTGTTTCAAATGTAAACCAAACTCGTAACTCAAATATTCTCCTCCACGATCAGATCACAGAAATTTTATTTTCTTGTTACGATGATTCTCCACTTCACTCTGAAATTCTTTGAACTTTTCAAATGTTTCAGACTTGTGCTTCATTAAGTAGATATACCCATATCTGCTTAAATCATCTGTGAAGGTGAGAAAATAATGATATCCGCCACGAGCCTCAACATTCATCGGTCCACATACATCTGTATGTATGATTTCCAACAAATCTGTTGCTCTCTCCATAGTACCGGAGAACGGTGTTTTAGTCATCTTGCCCATGAGGCACGGTTCGCAAGTACCAAGTGATTCATAATCAAGTGATTCCAGAAGTCCATCAGTATGGAGTTTCTTCATGCGTTTTACACCGATATGACCCAAACGGCAGTGCCACAAATAAGTTGCACTATCATTATCAACTCTGCATCTTTTGGTTTCAACATTATGAATATGTGTATCACTACTATCGAGATTCAATAAAAATAGACCACTCTTCAAGGGTGCATGACCATAAAAGATATTACTCATATAAATAGAACAACCATTATTCTCTGATTTAAATGAATAACCGTCTCGCATCAAACAAGATCCAGATATAATGTTCATGCTCAACGCAGGCACCAAATAACAATTATTCAGGTCTAAAACTAATCCCGATGGTAGATGTAGAGGTAGCGTGCCGACGGCGATCACATCGACTTTGGAACCGTTTCCCACGCGCATCGTCACCTCGTCCTTGGCCAGTGCTCGCTTATTCCGTAGTCCCTGTTTCGAGTTGCAAATATTAGCAACAGAACCAGTATCAAATACCCAGGTGCTACTACGAGCTCTAGTTAGGTACACATCAATAACATGTATATCACATATACCTTTTTTCACTTTGCCATCCTTCTTATCCGCCAAATACTTGGGGCAGTTCCGCTTCCAGTGTCCAGTCTGCTTGCAGTAGAAGCACTCAGTTTCAGGCTTAGGTCCAGACTTGGGTTTCTTCTCTTGAGCAGCAACTTGCTTGCCGTTCTTTTTGAAGTTCCCCTTCTTCTTCCCTTTGCCCTTTTTCTTGAAACTAGTGGTCTTGTTGACCATCAACACTTGATGCTCCTTCTTGATTTCTACCTCCGCGGCTTTCAGCATCGCGAAGAGCTCGGGAATAGTCTTGTTCATCCCTTGCATATTATAGTTCATCACAAAGCTCATGTAGCTTGGTGGCAGTGATTGAAGAATTCTGTCAATGACACTATCATCAGGAAGATTAACTCCCAGTTGAATCAAGTGATTGTTATACCCAGACATTCAGAGTATATGTTCACTGACAGAACTATTCTCCTCCATCTTGCATCTATAGAACTTATTGGAGACTTCATATCTCTCAATCCGGGCATTTGCTTGAAATATTAACTTCAACTCCTGGAACATCTCATATGCTCCATGACGTTCAAAACGTCGTTGAAGACCCGGTTCTAAGCCGTAAAGCATGGCACACTGAACTATAGAGTAGTCATCAGCTTTGCTCTGCCAGACATTCTTAACGTCGTCAGTTGCATCAGCAGCAGGCCTGGCACCCAGCGGTGCTTCCAGGATGTAACTTTTCTGTGCAGCAATGAGGATAATCCTCAGGTTACGGACCCAGTCCGTGTAATTGCTACCATCATCTTTCAACTTTGCTTTCTCAAGGAACGCATTAAAATTCAACGGAACAACAGCACGAGCCATCTATCTACAAACAAACATAGACAAGCAAGATACTATCAGGTACTAAGTTCATGATAAATTTAAGTTCAATTAATCATACTACTTAAGAACTCCCACTTAGACAGACATCTCTCTAGTCATCTAAGTGATCACGTGATCCAAATCAACCAAACCATGTCCGATCATCACATGAGATGGAGTAGTTTCAATGGTGAACATCGCTATGTTGATCATATCTACTATATGATTCACGCTCGACCTTTCGGTCTCCGTGTTCCGAGGCCATATCTGTATATGCTAGGCTCGTCAAGTATAACCCGAGTATTCCGCGTGTGCAACTGTTTTGCACCCGTTGTATTTGAACGTAGAGCCTATCACACCCGATCATCACGTGGTGTCTCAGCACGAAGAACTTTCGCAATGGTGCATACTCAGGGAGAACACTTCTTGATAATTAGTGAGAGATCATCTTAAAATGCTACCGTCAATCAAAGCAAGATAAGATGCATAAAGGATAAACATCACATGCAATCAATATAAGTGATATGATATGGCCATCATCATCTTGTGCTTGTGATCTCCATCTTCGAAGCACCGTCATGATCACCATCGTCTCCGGCGCGACACCTTGATCTCCATCATAGCATCGTTGTCGTTACGCCATCTATTGCTTCTATGACTATCGCTACCGCTTAGTGATAAAGTAAAGCAATTACAGGGCGTTTGCATTTCATACAATAAAGCGACAACCATATGGCTCCTGCCAGTTTCCGATAACTTCGGTTACAAAACATGATCATCTCATACAATATAGCATCACGTCTTGACCATATCACATCACAACTTGCCCTGCAAAAACAAGTTAGACGTCCTCTACTTTGTTGTTGCAAATTTTACGTGGCTGCTACGGGCTTAGTAAGAACCGTTCTTACCTACGCATCAAAAAACCACAACGATAGTTCGTCAAGTTGGTGCTGTTTTAACCTTCGCAAGGACCGGGCGTAGCCACACTCGATTCAGCTAAAGTGAGAGAGACAGACACCCGCCAGCCACCTTTAAGCACGAGTGCTCGTAACGGTGAAACCAGTCTCGCGTAAGCGTACGCGTAATGTCGGTCCGGGCCGCTTCATCTCACAATACCGCCGAACCAAAGTATGACATGCTGGTAAGCAGTATGACTTGTATCGCCCACAACTCACTTGTGTTCTACTCATGCATATAACATCAACGCATAAAACGTAGGCTCGGATGCCACTGTTGGGGAACGTAGTAATTTCAAAAAAAATTCTACGCACATGCAAGATCATGGTGATGATATAGCAACGAGAGGGGAGAGTGTTCGTCCACGTACCCTCGTAGACCGTAAGCGGAAGCGTTAACACAACGCGGTTGATGTAGTCGTATGTCTTCACGATCCGACCGATCCAAGCACCGAACGTACGGGGCCTCCGAGTTCAGCACACGTTCAGCTCGATGACGATCTCCGGCCCTCTGATCCAGCAAAGGCTCCGGAGATGAGTTCCGTCAGCACGACGGCGTGGTGACGATGATGATGTTCTACCGGCGCAGGGCTTCGCCTAAAACTCCGCGACGATATGACCGAGGTGGAATATGGTGGAAGGGGGCACCGCACACGGCTAAGGAATGATCCGTAGATCAACTTGTGTGTCTTTGGGGTGCCCCCCGCCCCCGTATATAAAGGAGCCAGGGGGGAGGAGGCGGCCGGCCTAGAGGGCGCGCCAAGGGGGGGAGTCCTACTCCCACCGGGAGTAGGACTCCCTCTTTCCAAGTAGGAGTAGGAGAAGGGGGGAAAGAGGAGGAAGAGGGGAAGGAAAGGGGGGGCGCCGCCCCCCTTCCCTTGTCCTATTCGGACTAGGAGGGGAGGGGCGCGCGGCCCCCTCCTGGCTCCTTCCCTCTTCTTCCTCTTGGCCCATGTAGGCCCATTAACCCCCCGGGGGGTTCCGGTAACCTCCCGGTGCTCCGGTAAAATGCCGATTTCACCCGGAACTATTCCGATGTCCAAACATAGGCTTCCAATATATCAATCTTTATGTCTCGACCATTCCGAGACTCCTCGTCATGTCTGTGATCACATCCGGGACTCCGAACAAACTTTGGTACATCAAAACTTATAAACTCATAATAAAACTGTCATCGAAACGTTAAGCGTGCGGACCCTACGGGTTCGAGAACTATGTAGACATGACCTAAAATCATTCTCGGTCAATAACCAATAGCGGGACCTGGATGCCCATATTGGTTCCTACATATTCTACGAAGATCTTTATCGGTCAAACCGCATAACAACATACGTTGTTCCCTTTGTCATCGGTATGTTACTTGCCCGAGATTTGATCGTCGGTATCCAATACCTAGTTCAATCTCGTTACCGGCAAGTCTCTTTACTCGTTCTGTAATACGTCATCCCATAACTAAATCATTAGTTATAATGCTTGCAAGGCTTAAGTGATGAGTATTACCGAGAGGGCCCAGAGATACCTCTCCGACAATCGGAGTGACAAAACCTAATCTCGAAATACGCCAACTCAACATGTACCTTCGGAGACACCTGTAGTACTCCTTTATAATCACCCAGTTACGTTGTGATGTTTGATAGTACCCAAAGTGTTCCTCCGGTAAACGGGAGTTGCATAATTCTCATAGTTACAGGAACATGTATAAGTCATGAAGAAAGCAATAGCAGAATACTAAACGATCATGTGCTAAGCTAACGGGATGGGTCATGTCAATCACATCATTCTCCTAATGATGTGATCCCATTAATCAAATGACAACACATGTCTATGGTTAGGAAACATAACCATCTTTGATTAATGAGCTAGTCTAGTAGAGGCATACTAGTGACTATATGTTTGTCTATGTATTCACACATGTATCATGTTTCCGGTTAATACAATTCTAGCATGAATAATAAACATTTATCATGATATGAGGAAATAAATAATAACTTTATTATTGCCTCTTGGGCATATTTCCTTCAGCCACCTCGTTAGTGGCCCCTGCAGTACCCAAGTTATCCTTGTCATTTTTATCGCAACCTAAATCCTTTTCTGTAAGGTAAACTTTCAAAGTGATGTTACTCACCTTCTTTGTCCTCGAGCTGCTTTTTGGCACGGCCGAGCTCTTGCTCGGACCGCTCGAGATCCTGCTTCAACGCACCGACCTCCGCAGTCAGTGCGGCAGAGGTCAGCGCCGCAGCCTGCAAACCCATATTGACATATTTTTTAGCAACCCTGCGTATATCTTTTTAGATCCTCAGTCCGGCTTTTCTTTTCGAACACCGAACTGAGCATCGGGGGCTACTGTCTATGTGGTATTACATTACATAATTTTAACTTCTTACCTCAAAGCCTGTTAGAAGGCTGCTGCAGGCTGCCCGCTCTTGGCGAGCTGAACCTTCTGAATCACCGCACTCATGATAGTGCGGTGTTCTTCCTCGATGGAAGCGCCTTTGAGCACCTCCAACAAGTTGTCCGGCGCCTCCGGTTGGACGGGGGCCGCCGGTGTCACGGTCTTGCCCTTCTTGCGAAGGGGCCGCCTGCCGGACTCTGGAACCACTGCAGGTTCCAGCGTATAGTCCGGCGCAAAGTCCGGGAGGCTGCCTTGCGGCGCCTCCGGAGCCTCCTCCTGATGGGTCCCTTTTTGGGATCCCACCTCGGCGTCCTCATCGGCGCGAGGGGTGGAGGCAGTCGGGATGGAATCCACATCTGACGGAGCCAATGACCCGCTCGATGAAGCGGGAAGATCATCATCGGCCGGACTGCTGGCAGTATGCGGCATTAGAAGGACACTATGCGACACCGAAGAAATTACAGATCATTCAGGGATCCGGATACTTACGATCTCACCTGAGGCCTGGCCCTTGAGGGCCTCTCTTCGCCGCCAACGTTGGTGTTGGCGGAGCTGTCCGGGGGAATAGTTCTCCCCCTCTTGGACCCTTCGGCCTCCCCGGTTGGGGAAGCCTTCCTCTTCCTCTCTCCCTCCTCTAGGAGAGAGTCTTCTTCCTCCTCATCTTCGAGGGAGAAGTCCGCCTCGGAGTCGTCGGAGACCTGAAAACGGGAACTCTTTCGAGTGCCCGTGGCCACCTTCTTGGCCTTCTTCTCCGGCACCACATGCGGTGCCGGAACCAGCAACCCCGCTAGACGGGCGTCCACTGGGTCTTCTGGCATGGGAGCCGGGCAGATGAGCTGCTCGGCCTTCTTCATCCATTCCTGTTAAAGGAAAAGGGAGATTGAAACCCGCTCAGAATCAATTTATTAACAATAAGTGTCCCGTAAAGGGGTAGAATCACTTACCTCGTCAGCTGGACGCTGCGAGTGAAATCCGCGATCTTCCGTCGCGGATGCGGGGGCTTCGGCGCCCTTAAACAGCACCCTCCAGGCGCCTTCGTACGTCGTGTCGAAGAGCCCGCTCAACACCTGGTGCTGTTCCGAATTGAACTCCCACAGATTGAATGCCCGTTCTTGGCATGGGAGAATCCGGCGGACGAGCATGACTTGGACCACGTTAACCAGCCTGAGCTTTTTATTCACCAGTTTCTGGATACAGGCTTGGAGTCCCGTCAGCTCCTGCGAATTGCCCCACAGCAAGCCCTTCTCTTTCCAGGAGGTGAGCTGCGTGGGGATTCCAGATCTGAACTCGGGGGCCGCCGCCCACGTAGGGTCGCGCGGCTCGGTGATATAGAACCACCCCGACTGCCACCCCTTGACGGATTCCACGAAGGCCCCTTCGAACCAAAGGACGTTGGGTGTCGGTGTCAAAACCGGCGGATCTCGGGTAGGGGGTCCCGAACTGTGCGTCTAGGCGGATGGTAACAGGAGACAAGGGACACAATGTTTTTACCCAGGTTCGGGCCCTCTCAATGGAGGTAAAACCCTACGTCCTGCTTGATTAATATTGATGATATGGGTAGTACAAGAGTAGATCTACCATGAGATCAAGGAGGCTAAACCCTAGAAGCTAGCCTATGGTATGATTGTTGAGATGTATGTTGTCCTACGGACTAAAGCCCTCCGGTTTATATAGACACCGGAGAGGGCTAGGGTTACACAGAGTCGGTTACAATGGTAGGAGATCTACATATCCGTATCGCCAAGCTTGCCTTCCACGCCAAGGAAAGTACCATCCGGACACGAGCCGGAGTCTTCAATCTTGTATCTTCGTAGTCTTGGAGTCCGGCGGACATTGATAGTCCGGCTGTCCGGACCCCCCCTAGTCCAGGACTCCCTCAGTAGCCCCTGAACCAGTCTTCAATGACGATAAGTCCGGCGTGCACAATGTTTGGCATTGCAAGGCGGGTTCCTCCCTTGAATAATCCAGAGAAGATCATGAACACCAGGATAGTGTCCGGCTCTGCAAAATAAATTCCACATTCCATCGTAGAGAGAATAAAATGCACACTTAGCTCGATCTGCTGACGTATTATGCAGCGTTACATCACACCGCGACCAAGCCTTTGTTTGAATTGTTTTTTACTATACCACCTCAGCACGCTTAGCGAAGCGGTTTTCTTGGCACGTCTTGTCGAAGCAGAGATCGTGTTCCCCTTATTCCGGGATTCTCATCAATACGTGCGTGGGTAACCCAACCGTTCCCATCGCCACGCCTCCTCTATCGAAGGGGAATCCCAAACGGTCACGGAGACGGCCCTTGGTATTTCTTCCCCTTTATAAGAGGACCAAGGCTCGCCCTTGTTCTTCAATCTCGCATCGAATCTTTTCCCCGCTCCCAGTTCCAACACCCAGAGCCTCAGATTCGAGCGCTTCGGATCCTCAATCATGTCCGGCTCCGACCTCCAGGGCCGGTGGATGCCCTCCTCCGTCACGGAGGAGGACATATTGAAGTTGCGTGAGGCCAAGTACCTGGCCTACGAGGTTTCGCACAGGTTGCCTGTCCAAGGGCAGGCTGTGCCAGCCCCCGAGCCCGGTGAATACGTCGTTTTCGTATCCCACCTCCGCCGGGGTTTAGGCTTCCCGACGGATCCCTTCGTGAGAGGGCTCCTGTTCTACTATGGGCTGGACTTTCACGACTTGGCTCCGGAGTCTATCCTCCATATCTCCGCATTCATTATCGTCTGCGAAGCCTTCCTCCGTGTCATCCCCCACTTCGGCCTATGGCTGAAGACCTTCAAGGTGGAGCCGAAGATGATCGGGGGGGGCGTCAAGCGGAGTGCGGCGGGGCGACCATAAGCAAGAAGGTCGATGCCCCGTGGCTTGAGGGTTCCTTCCAAGAGGAACTTGGACTGTGGCAGCAGGAGTGGTTCTATATCACCGCTCCAAGGGGCAGCAGGCAAAAACCGCCGCCCTCATTCCGCCCGGGACCTCCACGCCAACTGATGTCGTGGGTCAACCAAGGGCTCAACTGGGGGCCGTCCGAAGACGTGCCCTCACTGCAGGGCCGGATTCGAGATCTCCAAGCGAGGGAGATCGACCTGATCAAGGTGATGCAGGTTATGCTAATCAGGCATCTCCTGCCCTGCAAACGCCGTCTTCTCCGTCTATGGGAGTTCAACCCGGAGGGACCTCGGATTCTCCAACACTTCATGGGTGCGACACCCGTGGAGATGTAAAAGTTGTTCTTCGGACCGCAGGTGGCGTGTCCGGATTTAGCCGAGGATGCAGGCCTAAGCCGCGATCGCCCGGATACTCAGGTAAGTAGCTCAGAGTCCGGACATTCTGTTTATGTGCCTTTCTAGAGTTCGCCTCCTGACCCTTTGTTCTTTACAGGAATGGGTGGCGCGATCAAGGCTGATAAGGTGTCCGGCCCCCCTCCCAGAGACCGCACTGGAGCCCGTGCTGGTCAGAATGTTGGAGGTTGCGCCCACAGAAGGGGGCGACGGGGAAAATAGAGGAGCTAATATTTCGCCCAAAGGGGCGACTGAAGAGGGGGGAACCAAGAACCCCTCCCTTCAGGGGGAGAAGAGGACCACCTCCGAAGATCCTGAGACTAAAGCCCCTAAGCGCGGGAAGAGATCTTCCCTATGGGTCCGGTGCCCGGAAAGAATCCGGACGCACAATCATCACCAAAGGATCATCCCTCCAGCGAGCCGTGAGTATAAAAGAGGGAGTTAATTAATAAGGAAGTACCTTCATTTGTGCTTCTGTAGGTAACCGAAATATTTATATTGCAGTTCGGATCTGCAGCCTTCTCAGATGAGTTCATCTTCGGGGGACCTTCTTCCGGAGATGATGGAGAGCGATACGCCTCCGTCCGCAGCGCCGCCAGATGAGGCAGGCAAACCCGAAGTGTCATCACGGAGGGTATCCCCGAGTCCGGAGGGGCTAGAGAGTTCGGCACCTACTAGTGTCCGGCCGGGAGAACTGAAGAATCTGCTTGAGAGGGCGTCCATTTCAGAAGATCACCGTGCGCTAATGCGTATGGTGATTGGAAGGATTTCGTCCGCCGAGAGCGGATTGCGTAATGCCGCCATGGGTTTGCTGGCGGGATTTGAGGTATGCAAAAATGACGCACCCCTTCATCTTTTAACAGTTTTGCATATAAAAAATGCGCCCTGTATAGATAGTAGCCCCTGAGACTCAGTAGGTTGTCGGAAACGACAGCGTACCGAGGATCGAAATCTAAAGTAATGAATTCCGTCGTTCCTATGCAGGTGGCGGATAGTCCGGGGGCTAGCCGGACTTATGAGTTTGCCGAATTAAGTCGGCAACTTGACGTGGCAGATGATGACATCGCACTTGTCAACCGGCGACTTGACGAGTCGCAAGGTAAATAAATTCTCCGCAGTCGCTTTATTTGAGGGGGTCAAAGCCCTCCTCTGATAAATTGTATGCTGTTGTATAGACGGTGCTGCTGCTGTGGAGAGCCTTCGGGCCGAACTTGCTCGAGCTAGGGAGCAAGCCCGAAGGAGTGACGCGGCTGCCTCGAAGGCGGCCGAAGAGTTGAAAGCCGAAAAGGCTGCGCACTGCCTAAGCAGGGCGGAGGTGGCCGAATTGGCCATGAAGGTAAGGAATGCTGCCGACCGCTATGAGGCTCTTGAAAAGGAGCGCTTATCGGAGCGGGAAGACCTGCAGAAGGCCACCGCCGAAGCCAAGGATGCCCGCTCTGGAATGCGGGCTATGAAGGAGGAACTGCGCCAGGCCGGAGAGATCGTGGCTGGCAAGCCTTTTCTGCTACGTCGCCGGTTTATGGATGCAAGGTATGCTCAATTTGAGCGGCTGTGGAGTCCGGAAGATCCGTATATGGACTTAGCTGCAAGTGCAGCTGATGCCGTGAAGCACTTCCGGAGCCAGGAGGATCACGAGACGGAAGAGCTATATTGGTCTCAATTCCACAGTCCGGATCGCTCACTTCCATTGACAGACCGGTTGGCCGAATGGGCCGAGCTAAATAGATTGTCCGGACTTGCCATGACTGACATCGTGGCCCATGTCTGGCCAGAGAGGTCCAAGGCGACGAGCTACTTCGGCTTACTGCAGAAATTCCTTGGAGCGGTGCCGCATATAAAGGACATGAAGCGGTCAGCCTGCATCGAGGGCGCGCGGATGGCTCTTGCCCGTGTGAAGGCGCATTGTCCAGAGATGGACGCCACCGCTGTTGCTGCCCAGGGTTTGGATAAAGACCGGCTCCCTGCCGAGCACTATTTTGGGGAAGTTATGCGTGGCGCTCGTGTAATAGAGCCGCAGTGCTCGAAGAATGTAACGTTCAAATGAATGCATTAGCTTGTAAATCGATGATTATGTTATAACTGCTTTTTATACTTGTGCGTCCCAAGTAGTAAAACTTCTCCTGTGCGGCCGTTTACGTATACTTTTGTATAACTTGAAAGATTGCAGTCTTCGGCTTCAGCCCCCACGCACAGGGTGCAGGGGTGTTCGCAAAAATAGCGCATTTTCACACTTAATCCGACGTCTCGGTCCTGTTTAAGGAGGTGGTAGCGTAGCGAACTAGGCAATCCGGACTATAATGCTTTATCACTTTCACTTAGCCAGTGGAGCTCGAGAGTGAGGCTACGATATAGCCCCTGGTGGCACCGCACATCTCCGGATTCGGGGTGCGTATGTGCCTGACCGGGAAATGGTCCTTCGTCAAAGCGGGGAATTCTAAACATTCCGATAGTCGATCGAGTGGTTGACCAGACTCTCGCTGTATCATGACAGTCAGTTTTCGGCTTTCTCTACTGAGGTGCTCGCCCAGCCGAACTGGGGCACAATCGCAGTGTTCTCCTGGTGCCGCGTTAGCCGATGATACGGAACGTAAGGCAGCAAAACACAGGAGCCGGGCAAACCCAACATTTGACCAAAGACATGATTCGGAGCTGATGCATATAATGCCAAACTCGAGACGCCGAACACTCCCTAAGGTGTTCGGTCTTTATAATAATGGGCAGAACGATGCCCTAAGCCCCTAGTGTCCAGGTACGGGCATGGTCTTCTGACGCGGCCGATGCCAAAGCGTCAGGCTCCGCTTTGGCTATAGGAAGAAACCAAGGGAGAGTAACAACAAGAGACAGTAAAAAAGGTCTACGCAGGGTCTTAATCTGAAAAGAATCCTTGCAACGGGTCCCTACTGCACGTCTGCGCCTGTGTCTCCGTTGCGCCGTTATCCTGGACGGGTATGCACGTTGTTCATCTGTAGAAAGAGAGGAACGTTTAGTTTTAGAAACAATTCGTGCGAAAAATATGTAAAATAAGAATATAAATTATTAAAGCGAGGTTTATATGAAACCGCGATTGTTTGTGCGTGCAGCCCCCCTGTGAAGGGGTATGCGGCTAGGGAGCCCCTAGCCTGCTGAGGCCGGATTCATCTATCCGAGTCCGGGGTCCTTAAGTGACCCTCGCACTGAAATGGCGCCATGCGGACCGGGCATCTTGAGTGTAAGAGACGCGTGATGCGGTATGGCGTTGAAGCGGACAAAAGCCTTTCGTCCCAAGAGTGCTTGATATTCACTTTCAAATGAGACGATATGAAAAATTAATTTTTCGCGTCGAAAATTGTTCGGCGATCCGAACACGACTTCTAGTAATATAGAGCCTGTGCACTTGGCGTAAGGGCCTGGCGTCACTCCTTTGAAGGGAGTGCGGCTGTGTCAAATTTTGGTAGGGTCTATCCCCATCCTACGGATTGTGTTTGAATATAGCGGGTTTAAGTCACTGCCTCCGTCCATTAGGACGTTAGTAAATTGTAATCCGTCTATTATGGGATTCAATATCAGGGGAGTCCGTCCCGCATTTCGAACGCTTCTGGAATAGTCCAGGTGGTCGAAAGTGATTGGTTTTGATATCCAATCTCTACGGTCTGCTGGGTTGGACCGTGCGAAGCTCCTTTTAGAAAGTGCCGCACTATTTTTCCGTGTTATCACATGAAGTGAGTTTACTGCTTTGACCCCTTGTGGGAAAGTTTTTTGTTTTCCGGTGCTCTGCTGGTGGGGTTTATCTTCTTCGCTTGACGCGTCGAGCCCCTTGTGTTCGGCATTTAGTCGGCCGGATTGTTTGAAAACCCAACAATCCCTGTGGGTGTGGTTTGCAGGCCTTCCGGGGGTACTGTGGATTTGACATATCCGACCCAAGATTTTGGTTAAGTTGGACAATTCGTCACTGTCATCCTTGAGAGGCTGTGTTTTGTTATTGGGCCGCGAGCTTTTGAATCCGGCGTTGACTGCCGTGCTCTTTGGGCTTTTCTCTTTATTCCGGCGCTGCTTTTTTCTGCGCCGTGATTTTCCGTTTCCATCTCTTATCTCAGATGTACTTGGGTCGCTGGTGCTGCTTCTTGCTAGCCAGCTATCCTCTCCCGCACAGAAGCGGGTCATGAGGCTTGTTAGTGCGGACATTGTCCTCGGTTTCTCTTGACCGAGGTGCCTGGCGAGCCATTCGTCTCGGACATTGTGCTTGAAAGCTGCTAAGGCTTCGGCGTTCGGATAGTCGACTATTTGGTTCTTTTTGGTAAGAAACCTGTTCCAGAATTTCCGCGCCGACTCTCCGGGCTGTTGAATTATATGACTTAAATCGTCTGCATCCGGAGGACGGACATAAGTCCCTTGAAAATTTGCTCTAAACGCGTCCTCGAGCTCTTCCCAACTTCCAACAGTGTTTTCTGGGAGGCTTTTGAGCCAATGACCGGCTGGCCCTTTGAGCTTGAGGGGTAGATATTTTATGGCGTGGAGATCGTCTCCTCTGGCCATGTGTATATGCAGTATATAATCTTCTATCCAGACTCCAGGGTCTGTTGTTCCATCATAGGCCTCGATGTTTATGGGTTTAAACCCTGCTGGGAATTCATGGTCCAGCACCTCATCGGTGAAACATAGTGGGTGTGCGGCGCCCCTGTACTTGTATGTGCCGCTATCATCGGACACTTGACGTGTTACTTTGCTTCCTGGGGCCTTCTTTTTGGGTCCGTAGATGGACCTGGCTGGGCCATTTGACGGTGGAGGCTCTATGGCCTCCTCGTCGAATTCTGGTAGCAGCTTACGCTTTGGGTAGCTCTTTGATTGGTGGCCATTGCCGTATTTATCTGCGGTTTTGAGCATTTTGCTCCATCTCATTCTGAGCGTGTCTTCCGCTGTTTTGAGCTTCCGCTTTTCCTTCTTCAGGCTTCTTGCCGTGGCGATGAGCTTGCGCTTAAAAAGCTCTTGTTCGACGGGGTCCTCGGGCACGACGAGTTCGTCGTCATTGAGGCTTGCTTCGTCTTCGGAGGGAGGCATATAGTTATGATCCTCAACCTCTTCGTCTGCCGCCCTCTCGTGAGGGCTTGCTTCTGCATCCTCCTGCGCTGAGTCTTGCTGGAGAGGATTGTCTTCGGCACTCTCTGGGGTATTGTTATCTGCTGTGCCGGAATCTCTATTCTTGCTGTGGCGGGATTTAGAGCGGCGCCGCTGACGCCGGCGCTTGGGCTGTTTCTTTAAGGAGTCTGCCTCCGCTGTTTCTTTGCCATCCCCGTCTTTTGGGGTGTCCACCATGTATATGTTGTATGGCGAGGTGGTTTTCCAGTGCCCTGTAGGCGTTGGTTCCTGTTCGTCTCCGGCATCGTCGTCCATAGCGTTGATGTCTTCGGAGTCGTAGTCTAGCATGTCGGTTAGGTCGTCGACAGTGGCTATAAAGTGGGTGGTGGGTGGGCTCTGAATTTCTTCATCGTCCGTATCCCAACCATCCTGGCCATGATCCGGCCAGGACTTTCCTGATAACGAGAGATGCTTTAGTGAATTCAAGATATCGCCGAAAGGCGAGTGTTGGAATATGTCCGCGGCGGTGAATTCCATAACCGGCGCCCAATCCGGATTGATTGGTAGGGGCGCGGGAGGTTCGGAGTCCGGCGAGGAGTCCGGCGTCTCGGATCCACGAGTTTCACAAGGGACAAGATTGGTGTTCGGCTCCATCGCCGTGGATGTTGAAGCCCCCAGGGCGGTGTCTACCCACCGGCCCTCGATCTGGGCGATCGGCTCCGGGCTAATGGCCGAAGCTGATCCGTGTGCGGCCACCAAGGCACTGTTCGGTGGCAGAGCTAGATCATGCCCATCGTCACAGTGTGGCGCGCTCGGCTGTGGCTCGAGTCCGTCGAAGATCAAGTCTCCGCGGACATCGGCCGTGAAGTTTAAGCTTCCAAATCTGACCTGACGGCCAGGGGCGTAGCTTTCGATCTGCTCCAGATGGCCAAGAGAATTGGCCCGCAGTGCAAAGCCGCCGAATACGAAGATCTGTCCGGGGAGAAAAGTCTCACCCTGGACAGCGTTGTTGATTGAAGATGCCATCGAACCTATCAGTGACGACACAGAGGAACTCTCAATGAAAGCACCAATGTCGGTGTCAAAACCGGCGGATCTCGGGTAGGGGGTCCCGAACTGTGCGTCTAGGCGGATGGTAACAGGAGGCAAGGGACACAATGTTTTTACCCAGGTTCGGGCCCTCTCGATGGAGGTAAAACCCTACGTCTTGCTTGATTAATATTGATGATATGGGTAGTACAAGAGTAGATCTACCACGAGATCAAGGAGGCTAAACCCTAGAAGCTAGCCTATGGTATGATTGTTGAGATGTATGTTGTCCTACGGACTAAAGCCCTCCGGTTTATATAGACACCGGAGAGGGCTAGGGTTACACAGAGTCGGTTACAATGGTAGGAGATCTACATATCCGTATCGCCAAGCTTGCCTTCCACGCCAAGGAAAGTACCATCCGGACACGAGCCGGAGTCTTCAATCTTGTATCTTCGTAGTCTTGGAGTCCGGCGGACATTGATAGTCCGGCTGTCCGGACACCCCCTAGTCCAGGACTCCCTCATTGGGCATCTTGCCCAACATGGCGCCTCCGCACTCCGCTTGAGTGCCCTTCACCACCTTCGGCTTGACATTGAAGGTCTTGAGCCACAGGCCGAAGTGGGGCTGGATGCAGAGGAAGGCCTCGCACACGACGATAAACGCCGAGATGTTGAGGATGAAGTTCGGCGCCAGATCATGGAAATCCAGGCCGTAGTAGAACATGAGCCCCCGGACAAAGGGGTGAAGTGGAAAGCCCAGTCCGCGGAGGAAGTGGGGAAGGAAAACGACCCTCTCATGGGGCCTGGGGGTGGGGATGAGCTGCCCCTCGTCGGGCAGCCGGTGCGCGACGTCACCGGAAAGGTATCCGGCGCTGCGCAGCCTTGTGATGTGCTCCTCCTTGACGGTGGAGGCCAACCATTTACCTCCCGCTCCAGACATGGTCGGAGAAGGTCGAGATGAGATGCGCGAACTTGGGCGCTGGAGCTTGAGTGCGCGGAGATGGATAAGCAAAGGAGGAAGAAGGCGTAGGTGAAAAGGTGAATCCTTATCCCTTATATATAGGCGGACGAAACTATGCGTCCCCACTAGCCTGGTAAAACTCGCTTATCTCCCAAGCGCCGCCATCAATGGTGCGGTTGGGTTACCCACGCCCGTATTGATGAGAATCCCGGAATAAGGGGAACACGATCTCTGCTTCGACAAGACGTGCCAAGGAAACCGCTTCGCTAAACACGCCGAGGCAGTATAATAAAAAACGATTCAAGTAAAGGCTTGGTAGTGGTGTGACGTCATGCCGCAAAATACGTAAGCAGATTGAACCTGTGTACATTTTATTCTCTCTACGGTGGAATGTGGAATTTATTTTGCAGAGCCGGACACTATCCTGGTGTTCATGATCTTCTTTGGATTATTTAAGGGAGGAACCGGCCTTGCAATGCCGAACATTATGCGCGCCGGACTCATCGTCATTGAAGCCAGGTTCAGGGGCTACTGAGGGAGTCCTGGACTAGGGGGTGTCCGGACAGCCGGACTATCATCGTCCGCCGGACTCCAAGACTACGAAGATACAAGATTGAAGACTCCGTCCCGTGTCCGGATGGGACTTTCCTTGGCGTGGAAGGCAAGCTTGGCGATACGGATATGTAGATCTCCTACCATTGTAACCGACTCTGTGTAACCCTAGCCCTCTCCGGTGTCTATATAAACCGGAGGGCTTTAGTCCGTAGGACATAACCTCCATTACAACAATCATACCATAGGCTAGCTTCTAGGGTTTAGCCTCCTTGATCTCGTGGTAGATCCACTCTTGTACTACCCATATCATCAATATTAATCAAGCAGGACGTAGGGTTTTACCTCCATCGAGAGGGCCCGAACCTGGGTAAAACATCGTGTCCCTCGTCTCCTGTTACCATCCGCCTAGACGCACAGTTCGGGACCCCCTATCCGAGATCCGCCGGTTTTGACACCGACAATGCCCTTTAGGCCTTAAATGCTATAGATAGGGTCCATGCACATAGCTTTTCACAACTCCACTCATCCCATGTCCCATGTTTTTTCTTTTGACTTTTAATTTTGAATCTTCTATATCTTTTTGTAAGATAAATCCAATATAGTATCCGTTTTCAGATTTGTGTTGCTTGTGACGAGGGCTTTGAAATAAGACAATATGTTTTGACACGTTTTTAAAATTTGGTAAGTTTCAACAAGCAAAATTTATATGCACTAGTGAAAAAAAAACAAGTTTCAGAAACCAGAACTAAAAACATGCAGGGAATCGCCTTTTTTTTGCTTTTAGGGTTCTTGAAACTTGGTAAATCTTGATCATGAAATATGAAACATGCAGAGAATCACCACCGCCGTCACGACCATAAACTGTCTCATCACCCCAATCGTGATTGTTCCGTCCATCGTGAGCATGCGCGACAGGCAGTTCACCCATCCCAGGAGCTTTGTTGGTCATGAGAACCTCAACAATGGGTGAGAGGCTCCCACAACTTTCTTCATCCTCGTGGAGGGATGCAAATAAATCATGGAATGACTCATTGGGTTCCATCATAGCTACCTGCTGGGTTGAAGCTTGATCTGAAGCCGCATGCCGAGTCCAACGATGAAGAGCGCTTGCGACAACGACAAACTGAAGACTGCCACATGCCGGGTCCAACGATGAAGAGCGCTTGCGACGACGACAAACTGAATATTGCGGCAGTGCCTGGTACGAGATAGACGGATGACGGAGCAGAACACCAAAGTCGTCGACACGAAAGTGCACGGAGCCGCGCATAGGCATGGATTCAACGTCCAGCGAAGCTTCCTGGAGCCACGCCGAGTCATTGGCGATGAAACTGATCGAGCCGAAGAGGAGCTCCACGCCGGTAGTTGCACTTTATCTATTCGTGGATGGTGTGATCGATAGGGTCGTCCATAGATCGGGCAAAGGTTATCGTTCGCATAACATTGATCTTTCAACAATACCCCCATCCCCCCAGGTCAAAAAGTTACCATATTGGACTAAGTAAGTTATCAGCTCAATTGTGTGTATATTGCCATACTATTTACAAAATAATTAGGAAGGGGGGGGGGGGTCAACAATTTACCCCGGGTCAAAAAGTTACCACGACTGGGCTAAGTAAGTTATCATCGCTGTTGTGCGTATATTACCATGCTTTTTACATAGAAGTTGTCGAGTGTATGTTTTTCAACAACTTTTATCTCGAGGGTAAGTTTTTGTCAACAACTTTTATCCTGGGGCCGAAAGTTACCATGGTCTAACACAGAAGTTACCGTAAAGATCTCATTACACATGTTCTCTCAATATATCTCTTTCACCAAGCCTCTCTTTGATACAATGGTATACAATGCTCAGATATTCCAGCACGATTCACATGTCTATAAGTTATATCCCAATTAGTGAACTCACACAAATGATTAGATAGTCTAGTGGCTATCTTACTCAATCCTAAATGGAGAGGTTGAGGGTTCAGATCCCGCCCTTGACAATCTTTTTACCGTGGAAAAGCATACATACTCTCTGTCCTTAAATGAAAAAAGTAGGCGTGTATCTGTCTCCTTAAATGAGAATTGAAAACCGTTCTTACATCATAGGGAAAAAACTTTCTATTTTAGTGAGAATTGAAAACCGTCCTTCAATCACAGGAAACAGATCTTCCTGCATTAATGAGATTTAAAACCGTCTTTAAATCACGGGACATGATCAGTCGTGATTCTAGGCGCGGTTGATTCGGGCGAGTAGAAAAGTCGAAGGCGGGATCACCGGCGAGGGGGAGCAAGAAGGGATTGCGAGCAGGAGCAGCAGGATCGAATGGTTATTTGGATATGCAGCTAAAATCATGTGGTTCGGATTTTAGCCTTTTTCTATTGTTTAATAAAGGTCGCCAAAGGTAGGCATAATTTGCATGACTATTTTTTTTAGTTACTATCAACTACAGTAAGTCTTAAAGCTGGTGGTATATCATGTGACACATGTGATAAGCAATCTAAACAATAATAAGAAACGGAAAATGTGGTCGGTACTCTGCAAGCTTGGATTCAGGTGGCACGTTGCTACTGTTTTTTTTTTTTGAGGGTTACGTTGCTACTGGTGGTGAGCACTCGGCTAGCTAGTCGAAAAAGCCCCCGAGTCACTCGTCGCGCTTGCTCCTACTCCACACACACACACACACACACACACACCGGACACAAGCCCACCCAGCGCCCGCCGCTCGCCCGCCCGCCCGGCATGTCGTCCGCCGCGCCGGCGCCGGAGGAGCAACCGCCGCGCCCGGTGCGCTTCGGCATCATGGGCTGCGCCTCCATCGCGCGCAAGCTCGCGCGGGCGATGCTGCTCGCCGCGCCCGCGGCCGCCGTGGCCGCCGTCGGCAGCCGCTCCGAGGCCAAGGCGCGCCTTTTCGCCGCCGACAACGGCCTCCCGGCGGACGCGCGCCTGCACGGCTCCTACGAGGCGCTGCTCGACGACCCGGCCGTCGACGCCGTCTACCTGCCGCTCCCCACCAGCCTCCACGTGCGGTGGGCCACCGCCGCCGCCGCGCGGGGCAAGCACGTGCTCCTCGAGAAGCCCACCGCGCTCTGCGCCGCCGACCTCGACGCCATCCTCGCCGCCTGCGACGCCGGCGGCGTCCAGTTCATGGACTCGACCATGTGGATGCACCACCCCCGCACCGGCAAGATGCGCGAGCTCCTCCCCGCCGACGTCGGCGACGTCAGAGTTGTGAGTTCTTCAAGCTGAATTTCCTGCGATAATAATCCTGCTCTAATTCTCTAGAGAAATAGTACTATTCCATTGTTGATGTGGTCCTTTGCATTTGTGTTCTAGCCGGTCTCGATGGAGATACATTACCAATAATTTGTGGATCTTGTCAGGTTGCTTACTATTCTAGTGCATCTGCTTAAGCGCCAAAAGATTCTCTAGTGAACTCTGAACTAATTGCAGTTTGTCGTCTTATCCAGCCAGCAGGGGCTAGTTAATTGCCCTTTGGTAGCCAAAAAACTCGTTTTTTACAGTCAAAACAGAGCTCAAACCCCTGGAAGGATAAAATGAGCTCATCAATCTGACTGAGAATGCCCATGATTTCTGACCTGTGTTTCTTCTGAGACTTCCACATACTGACCAGCACTCTGCAATCAGTTTCAACATCGATCTGCTGCTACCCTTCTCTGGCTGCAATTGTTACCCCATCTCTGAAAGCAAGTGTTTCCGCTGTTGAGTGATTTTGGACATTTTCGTATCCCCTTCCAGCAGCAAGCACAAACTCACCATCAAACCTTCTTCCAACCATCACTGAAGCAGCACAACATGATACTTTAGTATGCTTGAAATCTCTTGCTACTGAATTTGGTTTGTGAGGTGACTTTGCCTATTGAAGAATGCGGAATTTCTGTCTGACATATTGGTGGGAGATAAAAGGACTTAGTTCCAAAATGTGTGCGTAAGGCAATATCACTTGGTGAGCAAAATTACATTGCGAAGTACTAATCTCGTTTGTCTATAGCTACACAATGTGCTTACATTTCCTTGCAAGGATTCTTACAAAAAAACTTTAAATATGCGATAGCCAATTCATAGTTCACTACTGGAGCAAATGTTTATTGACAATGATCAACCCTATACTGACAGCGTAAGTCATGATAGAGTTCGAAATTAGGATGTTCACATAACAGAGGAAAAAGACAAATTTCAGTTTGCAGAAACCAAAGACATGGAAAAGAAAAGAGATGGAAACTTTATCCGGCAAGATTCGACAGCTACCTTTATGTAGTTGCCAGATTGACAACGATGAATGTGCAGCGAATCATATTGTGTTTCTAGCACCTGATACCATTATCTTACTTGAGATATAGGCTTTGTTCGATTGTTTCCTTCCGTCAAACTATCCATATGTCATTTTCTCGTCGAACCCTATGTACAAAATAATCCATAAAGCTGTATTGAGCACAGTGAAGATGGGTGACATTTTGTTACTAGCAATTGGAACTACCAAAACACCTCAGACGAACCTGTCATTGTGTACCTCAAACCAATTTGGTGAAGCCATTATTAATAATTTAATGACATCTATGCATCCTTGCTTAGTTTACTTGAAGGGACAACGATGTCTTGTTTCTTGTTTCTTGGACTTCTCTCTTGATTGAGCTGTAGATTTTGTTCATCCTGCGTCGTCCTGTAGAATTCCTTGAAAGTCCTTATCATGACCATCAACTTACGATTGGCTAATACCACAAATATTACAGTGGCCGGGTATAAGCATAGTTCCACAATCTCTGTTTGCACTCTCTAGCAGTGTGATGTACTGATGTTTCCTTTCTTGATATGAGTATAAATTCACAACTGTCTGTGTTCACTTCCATAAATCAATGGTTTTTCTTCTGTTGTTTCAGATAAACAGTCTGTTCAGCTTCCGAGCAAACGAGGACTTCCTCGAGAATGACATCAGGGTAAAGCCAGACCTCGACGCGCTGGGTGTGCTCGGCGATGCCGGGTGGTACTGCATCCGCGCGATCCTGTGGGCCGTCGACTACGAGCTCCCGAAGAACGTGATCGCGCTCCCCGACCCTGTCAAGAACCAAGCCGGCGTGCTCATCGCCTGCGGCGCGACGCTCTACTGGGCCGACGGAAAGATGGCCACCTTCCACTGCTCGTTCCTCGCCAACCTCACCATGGACCTGACCGTCATCGGCACGGACGGCACGCTCCACGTCACCGACTTCATCATCCCGTACGAGGAGAAGTCCGGCCCGTTCAGCGTGGCGTCCAGGTCGAACTTCGCCGAGCTCCACACCGGATGGGTTCCGCAGCCGAGCAGGCACGTCGTCACGACAGACCTGCCGCAGGAGGCCCTGATGGTCAATGAGTTCTGCAGGCTGGTGCAGGGCATCAGAGACGCCGGCGCCAAGCCTGAGGGGAAGTGGCCGGCCATCACCAGGAAGACGCAGGTTGTGATGGATGCGGTGAAGGCTTCCATTGACAACGGATTTGAGTCTGTCGATGTCGCGAGCTAAAATGCAACACGTAGCTGGCCATTCTGGTGATATGTCTTCCAAGCCATGGTGCATACCTGGCCATTCCGGTGATCTTCAAGGCCATGGCGTATCGGTTGTGCGTTTGCTCAAATCGTACTTGTACGCAGCGCAAAACTACTTATATATTGGAATAATAACTCGAATTATTATTGCCATGCCAAGGACAACATTGCAGTTATCAAGTTCAATGGTATATTGCTACGGATTTATTGTGTGATATTTTGGCAATATGGATGCTTGCGTTTGCGTGGTCCACGTACTAATGGTACCGTTCATCTTAAACTCAGGATTTGACAATGGATTTTAGGTTCCTCTTTGGTGTTCCATGTATATGGTTCCTCTCTGATTTGACAATGGACACATCCGTGAGCACCTTTTTTTTTTTTTGAGAGAACGATCGGCTTTATAAATTAATGAACAACATTACACAGAGTTTGCCGGATACAATCCGGAACAGAATGGAACACACAAAGACTAGAAGAGTTCATACAAGATTTAGCTAGCACATGAGCAGGAACATTTAAATGCCGACGAACATGTTTGAAGGACTGCGAAGAGAAACCTTGAGACAAAGACTTGATATCAGCCACCACCACTCCAATTGAAGAACGGTCCCTCATATGCGAGTTGATCCTTTGCACAAGTGAGAGACAGTCAGAGGCGAAGATAACATCTAAAACTTGTTCATCATGCGCCAAAAGAATAGCACGTCGAAGAGCCATGGCCTCAGCCATTTCAGGTTCCAAGCTACCTGCAATAGGCTCGCTACAGGCCACCACGAATTGACCTCCGTCAACCCTGCCGACGACCCCAATGTCGGACTTATCCAGGCTCGAGAAAGTTGCAGCGTCCGAGTAGAACATAATGGTACCTGACGGCGGCGGAGACCAGTTGGAGCTGGACGCATTGGTTTCACGCCTGTGTTCAGATACTGGAAGGAAAAGATGCTGCAGGATAAGGGTGACATAAGCCTTGATCTTCTCAGCAGTACGTCGTGGATGGGGAGCCTCCGGATTGTTTCTCGTAAAGTTTCGAGCCTCCCAAATATGCCAGAGGGTCACAACCAGGACAGTACGCACCTGATTAGACAACCTTGCCAAGAAGTCAAAAATCCATTGCCTTGGAGACAGAAAAGTGCCACAGACCGAGCACAAAAGTTGGGTACCTGGCAGCGTTTAAGTTGTTCCCCAGATGGTAAACAATCCTGCGCAAAGCACCATAAGACGACTTTCATCTTGCCCGGTGCTTTGATAGACCATAACAGTCTCCAATCCTTTTCCTGGGAAGAAAAATTGGAACTCAAACCCATTCCTTTTTTACTATGAGACTCCAGGAAGAGTGCAGACCGAGCCAAATTGTAGGCTGATCGCACCGTGTATTCTCCGAATCTTGTGAATGGCCATCGAACAAAATCCTCCCCATGCTTGTAGATAGGGATCCGAAGAATCTCGCATGCGACGTCGTTCCGAAAGAAGGCACGCACCGTTGCTTCATTCCAGGACCCGCTTTCCTCATCCATGAGGCACTTAACTTTAGCATTAGCAGGAATAGGAGAGAGCAGCTGAAGAACACAAGGCGGAGATGATGGGATCCAGTGGTCAGAAATAATGTGAACCTGGCAGCCGTCCCCAATTCCCCATTGAACTCCCTTCTTGAGCAGGTCACGACCAGCAAGAATGCTGCGCCAAGTGGCAGAAGCTGAACGCGGGGCCGGTTGTGACGCCCGATAATTAAGCTACAGTAATCTCCTGCTAATGATGCCAGGTCATCATTCTTACCGTTAGTAATACTCATTTGATCCGAAGCACAATTCAAATATAATTCAAATTAAAGTAAAAAAAAACTCCAAGTTTGTCAAACATGAAAACTAAAATGTTCAAAGTGTGGCAAATAATCCTAGGATAATTTTCATGTTGGAACCAACCTCTTTTGAGTTCCCAAAATGCCCCTGGGATTTTATTTTGTGGTCCAGCAACATTTATCTTGCCTTATTTAATTTCTAAAAATACCTAGTCACTTCCAAATGCCTTGAAACATTTTGTGGCGATTTCATAATTCACAAAGTATTTATGTGGCCTAGTTCCACATTTATCAAAAGTGGTTTGATGCCCTAATCTAAATAAAACAATAATATAAAAAGTTAAAAGGAAAACCCCAGGCCAACTGGGCCATCCGGCCCCTAACCCCCTCTGGGCTGGCCACAACCGGCCCACCTACCCCAGCAGCCCACCTCCCTCGATCGCCTCCCTCCTCTCTGTTCCTGCGACCCGAGCCACTCCAGGGCTCGCCCCCGCCGGACCATCTCGACGGCGTCTCCCCGCGAGAGGATAAGGCCACGCCCCACCCCGCGGCGCCTCGCTCCCCGTGTCTACCCTATCCACTCCCCCTTCCCCCCCACTCATTCCTCTCCACCTTCCCCTCCTCAGATCCACACCATCCCGAGCTCCGCCATGGACGCGTCGCCGGCGTAGCCGTCGCCGCTGCCCACCCCGCTGCTGGAGACCGCACCAGGGGCTTCTTCTTCGTTGCCTACTTCAACTACATGGGCGAGATCGAGCCGGAAGCCACCAGGACGCCCGCTACTTCCCTGTCCTCAACCTCCGCCCGTCTCGGTCGCCACCGCCGTCGCCAACTCCGGCCGCCACTGCAGCTTCTAACCTCTCGACGGGCCTCCTTGTGCCTTCACGGTGAGCCCCCGTACGGAACCCCTCTCTCAGCATTTTTTTTGGCCGCCTGTAGCCATTGTGGCCATCACCACCGTAGTCTTCGCCCGCGCCTCCTGCTCGCCGCACCCGGCGCCCGTCCCGCCCATGCCTCACCTGGCCTCGTCGCCTGGCCGCGCCCGTGCGCCAGCTGCACGTGCTGGTCGCGCCTCGACATTCCGTTGCCGTGCCACTACCGTGTCGGCGCCGGGCCCGGGGCTCCGTCCCCGCTCGACACCACCGTCGCCCCCACTACCGCACGGCCGCGGCCCCGCTTTGCTTCTGCCCGGTGGCGCAGCCCTCCATCCCTGCCGCGCCCCACGTGGCCTCCGCCGCTCCGCGCCCTGCCGGCCCCTCGCCACTCCGGCCGGCGCCCCGCAGCCGCGGCCACCCTCGCCAGTGCCTCGCCGAGGCCACGGCCCGGGCCGCGCTGGCACCGCCCTCCATCGTCGTCTTCCTCCGCCGGTGCCGCCGCACCGCCCACCACCGCTGCCGCCGTGGCCGGCGCCCACCGGCGCCGACGCGCCCTTCTGGGCGGGCTCCCCGTCGCCCCCGACACCCAGGCGGGGTTGCCCGCACCCGGCACCACTCCACTAAAGCCAGCGCCCGTTAGGCCCCCTCGGCCTATGACATATGGGCCCACGCCCTTGTTTAGAAAAAAAAGAAATGTAAAAAATCATATTAATAAAAATAATTAATTAATAAGTTTAACGCTTAATTAACTTAATTAATTAAACTTAATTAAACTAATGAACTAGATTAGTTAACTTAATCAGTAGTTATATAAACGTGTGCATAACAGGGGGGTCCCACCCCTGTTGACCAGTCAAGCGTTGACTGGTCAACTGGGTCCCCATGGCCCACCTGTCAGCCGCAGGGTACATTCTTGTGTACACTGTGCTGGGTGCGCCTAGCATTTTAGCATTTATTTTCGAATTAATAATAATTCCAGAATATTGCTAAAACTTTAGAAAATTATAGAAAATAATCCGTAGCTCGGATGAAAAAGTTTTTTACATGAAAGTTGCTCAGAATTTCGAGACGAATCCGAATACGTGGTCCGTTCATCTGCCACACGTATCTAGCATAGCGAACCTGCAAACTTTCCCCTCCGGTTCATTTGTCTGACAAACGTCCGGAACCGGGAAAACTTTCCCGGATGTTTTCTCCCTTCGCCAGTATCACCTAGCACCGCGTTCGAACACCTCTAGCCCCGCTTGTTGTCTTGTTATACATATGTTTGCGTGTATTTACTGTTTCTTCCCCCTCTTCTCTCCGGTATACCCCGAGACCGCTGCTGATGCCGCTGTGATCGACTATGTCGACGACGACCCTCCTTCTTGTCTGAGCAACCAAGCAAGCCCCCCTTTGATCATCCGGATATCGCCCATTCTATATTCTCATGCTTGCATTAGATTTTGCTATTGTATTTGATTGCTCCTATTCTGATGCATAGCCTGCTTTTGTACCTGCTTATTGTTACCTACATGCTTATCCTAAACTGCTTAGTATAGGTTGGCTAGTGATCAATTAGTGACCCCCACTTGTCCTTGTTGCCCCTGCTTCATCTTTGACGCCTTGATCAGCGTGATCGACGACCAGAGCCCGACACCTCACATCATATCACGCCCCTTTTGTTGCTCGACTCTGCAGAGCTACTATCGAGTGCCGAGGGTGATCCCTCATAATGCACTCCTGATGATAATTCTGTAGTGTAGCTATTCGGTCGTGGTCATCGAGGCTGATTTCCTCTTTCACCATTCCCGATATGGCTCTGTCGTTCAACACCTCACGTGTGAACCTCGAGGGTGGTCCCTCTTACGTTCACCTTGATGATTACACTGAGTGGAATCCACCGGGGGTGATTCCTCGGGTTTTCCCCTTGATGTTTGGACACACGGTTACAATGACTTTACTTGAGACCTTGGTGAAAGTTGGGCGGGCCCGGAGAGCACCCGCAAGATCATGATGTGGCACGGCCGGGCATTCTAGGCCCTCGTAGTAAGTCCACGAGACGGGGCGACGGGGTCACTTTCGATCGCGAGTCTCTGCTCGTCTCCGCAAGCTAATAATACACTATGGTTTGGGTATTTGTTCTGAGCTGGCCTCTGGCCTTTATGCACCAATCACCATGCGAGAATAGTTATGGGCCTCGACGTCGCGGTATCAGCCGAAGCTTTGTCAGACGTCTAGTTCAGCAGTGCGGCACGGCTGGGCCGGCACCATCCATGTAAAGGTGGAGCCTGGACCCGCCCGTACGCAATGATCCCGAGTGCAACGGGCGATGGGCCCAGACACCGGAGTGCTTAGGATGTAGACCGGCGGGGACCTCTCTGCTGAGCCTAGGTAGGGCTGCGACGTGTTGATCTTCCGAGGTTGGGCATTGACCCCAGAAAGGTGTGTCCGGCCAACGTTACCGAGCGTGTTGGAAAAAGTGGTGTACCCCTGCAGGGAAGATTATCTATTAATAGCCATGTCCACTGTAACGGACGTTCAGACTTATATCCTGATCTTATACAACTACAAATGGATACTTGAGATATGTGGCTCCGGGATTGCTTTCTCACAGGGAGTCGAGGAAGGATCTCTGGGCATTAATGTTACAACATGCTTGTTAATTATAAACTGCTATTCTTTACTCTTCTACATGCTGCAAGATGCTCGGAGCTGCGTGAAGATGCTAGTCTTCGATAGGCTAGGCTTTCCCCTCTATTATGCATTCTGCAGTTCAGTCCACAGATACAAACCTTCCATTTGATACTAGTGCATACTTAGTATAGATCTGATGCTTGCGAGTACTTCGGATGAGTACTCGCGGTTGCTTTGCTACCCCTTTTCCCCCTTCTCTCTTCTTTCCGGTTGATGCAACCAGATGGTGGATCCCTGGAGCCAGATGCCACCGCCGATGGATGCTGCTACGTGAAGATCGTCGACGACCAGGAGTAGTTAGGAGGTCCCAGGAAGGAGGCCTTGCCTCTTTGATCAGTGTGGCTTTTGTGCCAGCCTTCTTATGGCATCCTTGTTTAACTTATGTCTATACTCAGATATTGTTGCTTCCGCTGACTCTTGTGTATCGAGCTATGTATTCGAGCCATCGAGGCCCCTGGCTTGTAATATAAAGCTTGTATTATTTTGATTTGTGTCTAGAGTTGTGTTGTGATATCTTTCCGTGAGTCCCTGATCTTGATCGTACACATTTGCGTGTATGATTAGTGTACGATTGAATCGGGGGCGTCACAAGTTGGTATCAGAGCCGACTGCCTGTAGGATCCTCCTTTCCAACTCCTTGGTCGAAGTTGTGTCTAGTCTTTGAAAAACTGATTTACTAACATGCTTGTGCGGCTTACGGGGCCACGTCGCCATTGGGTGGTATTAGGATCTTTTATTCCCCGTCTATACTCTGGGACTCTGATCTCTCTTCTATTCGGGTTAAATGATTTTGCTAACTCTAACTCTAGGTTCTCATAAATACTTTCTCCCGGAGGGCCCCTCACTCCAGATGATTGCTTGGTGCATAAGAAGATTCTGAAGATATTCTCCGATGTTTTCCCGAGACCCTTGTACCCTTCGTCGTTGCGATCCCTATCACCGATAAGTCCTTATGGGTAACTACCTACATTGTCATTCATACCTTCATCCCCAGTTGCTCTTGTTATTACAAGATGCCTTGAAAAACTATTTGATCTTCCGAAAATGCTCAGTAGCCTATTACTCTCCTTCCTCCTTATCTGCTTGCATTATGGTTACTTCCATATGTCTAGCAATACTCATTAGCATCCTTTGTCATCGTAATTTCGAGCATATGATTCGATAAGTTTTTTTAATGCTCGCGATCATTGGTCCTAATTAGGATTCTTCCCTTGGCTCAGACGTCACTCCGGACATGAGCTGGTGTTCGACAAATCAAACCTTATTTGATTGCCGATCTATGTCTATCGAACTTACTTGTCTTTGATCATAGCCTCTACTTCTGATTCCCCGATTTGGAAACCATAATTCCTTTGCATTTTGAGCTTTGAATCAGTCAGTTGTTTCTATAACCTGACCTCCTTGAATTCTTTCTTCTTCTGGTTGAGTACCGACACTCACATCAGATCCATTGTGGACCTCCAGGTCCTTTGTTGGGATTTATCCAACAACATCCTTCATATTCATTAACCTTGTGAGCCTTTCCGCGGATACACAATGTCTTTGGTAAATTGTATCCCTCGCTCTTGTCAACCATACTCTGCTTCTAGGCTTGAGTTATTTACTCGTGAAGTTTGTGGTATAGGTTCCTAAGATGCCCCTATGGGTTGAACCTACGCCTCCCCTAATCCGTTTGAACCCGAGAGTCTTCACGAGTCTTACTCTTCTGGTGTTTTGCCAGATAAAATATCAACACTGCAACTTCATCGAAAGCGAGAAGTGAATGAAAGTTTATGCATTGAAGAAGTGGGAGTCGACCTTGAACTTGGTGTTCATGCCCATGGAAACGATGTAGATCTTATCATGGGAACTTCTTGTAAAAATAATTATCCCCTTGGTATAGATTCATCTGGTATTTTGTTTTGGTCCTTGGCAACTGTGGTTCGACCATGATTGTTATCCTTCGATTGCATTTCTCGGACGAGTTAAAGTACTTGTCTTCTTCAGATCATTTCACCTGTCAAGCCTCTACTTTGATCTACCTTCGAGTGTTACCCTCTGGTATCTCGAGAATATCACGGAGCTACATAACTTCTTATGAGTTTTTCATCAACTATTATTCTCGCCGATTCAAATTTTCCACGGGTTCTGAGTTGTTAGACACTCGTGAACACCGGTAATTGATCCAGGTCTCTATTGCTTTATTTAACCTTTCTTGTAACCTAACATATCTGAGCAGTGATAATTTCCTGCTTATGTAAACACCTCGGTGTACAACTCTGTCCATAAGGCCTTGTTACTATTGCTGATGACATTCCGGTAGCCACCAATGGACGAAAACTTTGCCTATTGGTCCGCCTCGTCTTAACGAGTAGGAAAATGGTTCTCTTTGTCCCTCGCCCTTGGTACCAGCGTTGTTGCCAAACATAACTGACAGGCTATCCGCTGACCTGCCTTGCTATCATGGATGTACAAAATGTTAGCACCCTTCCTGCTTTTAGCCCACATGGTGGGCCCATAACCCACACTTCCACAGGATCGAAACCTGACTCTCATGTACACCTTTGTCTTCCAAAATTGTACCTCACGCTTGGTTTCATATGTAATTCACGAGCCACCTTCTTGTTGGGGAACGTTGCATAAAATAAAAAATTTCCTACATTCACCAAGATCAATCTATGGAGTCATCTAGCAAAGAGAGAGGGGAGTGCATCTACATACCCTTGTAGATCACGTGCGGAAGCATTCAAGAGAACGGGGTTGAGGGAGTCGTACTCGTCGTGATCCAAATCACCGATGATCCTAGTGCTGAACGGACAACACCTCCGCGTTCAACACACGTACGGTTGAGGAAGACGTCTCCTTCTTGATCCAGCAAGGGGGAAGGAGAGGTTGACAGAGATCCAGCAGCACGACGGCGTGGTGGTGGATGCAGCACGATCACGGCAGGGCTTCGCCGAGCTTCTGCGAGAGGGAGAGGTGTAGCAGGGGAGAGGGAGGCGCCAAGACTTGGGGGTGCGGCTGCCCTCCCCCCCTCTTTATATAGGCCCCTGGGGGGGCGCCGGCCCTAGGAGATGAGATCTCCAAGGGGGGCGGCGGCCAAGGGGGTGGCTTGCCCCCCCCAAGGCAAGTGGAGGCGCCCCCCACCCTAGGGTTTCCAACCCTAGGCGCAGGGGGGGGCAAGGGGGGCGCACCAGCCCACCAGGGGCTGGTTCCGTCCCCACTTCAGCCCACGGGGCCCTCCGGGATAGGTGGCCCCACTCGGTGGACCCTCGGCACCCTTCCGGTGGTCCCGGTACAATACCGGTGACCCCGAAACTTTTCCGATGGCCGAAACTGCACTTCCTATATATAATTCTTCACCTCCGGACCATTCCGGGACTCCTCGTGATGTCCGGGATCTCATACGGGACTCCGAACAACTTTCGGGTTACTGCATACTCATATCTCTACAACCCTAGCATCACTGAACCTTAAGTGTGTAGACCCTACGGGTTTGGGAGACATGCAGACATGACCGAGACGCCTCTCCGGTCAATAACCAACAGCGGGATCTGGTTACCCATGTTGGCTTCCACATACTCCTCGATGATCTCATCGGATGAACCTCGATGTCGAGGATTCAATCAATCCCGTATACAATTCCCTTTGTTAATCGGTACGTTACTTGCCCGAGACTCGATCGTCGGTATCCCAATACCTCGTTCAATCTCGTTACTGGCAAGTCACTTTACTCGTACCGTAATGCATGGTCCCGTGACCAGACACTTGGTCACATTGAGCTCATTATGATGATGCATTACCGAGTGGGCCCAGAGATACCTCTCCATCATACGGAGTGACAAATCCCAGTCTCGATTCGTGCCAACCCAACAGACACTTTCGGAGATACCCGTAGTGCACCTTTATAGTCACCCAGTTACGTTGTGACGTTTGGCACACCCAAAGCACTCCTACGGTATCCAGGAGTTGCACAATCTCATGGTGTAAGGAAATGATACTTGCCATTTGGAAAAGCTCTAGCGAAACGAACTACACGATCTTTGTGCTATGCTTAGGACTGGGTCTTGTCCATCACATCATTCTCCTAATGATGTGATCCCGTTATCAATGACATCCAATGTCCATGGTCAGGAAACCATGACTATCCGTTGATCAACGAGCTAGTCAACTAGAGGCTCACTAGGGACTTGTTGTGGTCTATGTATTCACACATGTATTATGATTTCCGGATAATACAATTATAGCATGAACAATAGACAATTATCATGAACAAAGAAATATAATAATAACCATTTTATTATTGCCTCTAGGGCATATTTCCAACACTTCTTGTGATCTGTTCTGGTAGCAAATGCAATACTTATTCTCGATGCTTTGAACCCCTTTCACACTCTGTTTCAGACATCGAACGATTGCCTACCCAGGTCATCATTCTTACTGTTACTAATACTCATTTGATCCGAAGCACAATTCAAATTCAATTTAAATTAAAGTAAAAAAAACCTCAAAGTTTGTCAAACATGAAAACTAAAATGTTCAAGGTGTGGCAAATAATCCTAGGATATTTTTCATGTTGGAACCAACCTCTTTTGAGTTCCCAAAATGCCCCTCGGATTTTATTTTGTGGTCCAGCAACATTTATCTTGCCTTATTTAATTTCTAAAAATACCTAGTCACTTCCAAATGCCTTGAAACATTTTGTGGCGGTTTCATAATTCACAAAGTATTTATGTGGCCTAGTTCCACATTTATCAAAAGTGGTTTGATGCCCTAATCTAAATAAAATAGTAATATAAAAAGTTAAAAGGAAAACCCCAGGCCAACTGGGCCATCCGCCCCCTAACCCCCTCTGGGCTGGCCACAACCGGCCCACCTACCCCAGCAGCCCATCTCCCTCGATCGCCTCCCTCCTCTCTGTTCCTGCGACCCGAGCCACTACAGGGCTCGCCCCCGCCGGACCATCTCGACGGCGTCTCCCCGCGAGAGGATAAGGCCACGGCCCACCCCGCGGCACCTTGCTCCCCGCGTCTACCCTATCCACTCCCCCTTGCCCCCCACTCATTCCTCTCCACCTTCCCCTCCTCAGATCCACACCTTCCCGAGGTCCGCCATGGACGCGTCGCCGGCGTAGCCATCACCGCTGCCCACCCCGCTGCTGGAGACCGCACCAGGGGCTTCGTCTTCGTTGCCTACTTCAACTACATGGGCGAGATCGAGCCGGAAACCACCAGGACGCCCGCTACTTCCCTGTCCTCAACCTCCGCCCGTCTCGGTCGCCACCGCCGTCGCCAACTCCGGCCGCCACTGCAACTTCTAACCTCTCGACGGGCCTCCTTGTGCCTTCACGGTGAGCCCCCGTAAGGAACCCCTCTCTCGGTGTTTTTTTGGCCGCCTGTAGCCATCGTGGCCATCACCACCGTAGTCTTCGCCCGCGCCTCCTGCTCGCCGCACCCGACGCCCGTCCCGCCCGTGCCTCACCTCGCCTCGTCGCCTGGCCGCGCCCGTGCGCCAGCTGCACGTGTCGGTCGCGCCTCGGCATTCCGTTGCCACGCCACTACTGTGCCGGCGCCGCGCCCGAGGCTCCGTCCCCGCTCGACACCACCGTCGCCCCCACTACCGCACGGCCGCGGCCCCGCTTTGCTTCTGCCCGGTGGCGCAGCCCTCCATCCCTGCCGCGCCCCACGTGGCCTCCGCTGCTCCATGCCCTGCCGGCCCCTCGCCACTCCGGTCGGCGCCCCGCAGCCGCGGCCACCCTCGCCAGTGCCTCGCCGAGGCCACGGCCTCGCCGTGCCCCGTTGGACGGGCGCCCACGCCCCAGCGCCCGGGCCGCGCTGGCGCCGCCCTCCATCGGCGTCTTCCTCCGCCGGTGCCGCTGCACCACCCACCACCGCTGGCGCCGTCGCGCCCTTCTATGCGGGCTCCCCGTCGCCCCCGTCGCCCAGGCGGGTTTGCCCGCACCCAGCTCCGCTCCACTAAAGCGAGCGCCCGTTAGGCCCCCTCGGGCCTATGATATATGGGCCCACGCCCTTATTTAGAAAAAAAGAAATGTAAAAAATCATATTAATAAAAATAATTAATTAATAAGTTTAACGCTTAATTAACTTAATTAATTAAACTTAATTAAACTAATGAACTAGATTAGTTAACTTAATCAGTAGTTATATAAACGTGTGCATGACAGGGGGGTCCCACCCCTGTTGACCAGTCAAGCGTTGACTGGTCAACTGGGTCCCCCTGGCCCACCTATCAGCCGCAGGGTACATTCTTGTGTACACTGTGCTGGGTGCGGCTAGCATTTTAGCATTTATAATTAATAATAATTCCAGAATATTGCTAAAACTTTAGAAAATCATAGAAAATAATCCGTAGCTCGGATGTAAAAGTTTTCTACATGAAAGTTGCTCAGAATTTCGAGACGAATCCGAATACTCAGTCCGTTCATCTGCCACACGTATCTAGCATAGCGAACCTGCAAACTTTCCCCTCCGGTTCATTTGTCTGACAAACGTCCGGAACCGGGAAAACTTTCCCGGATGTTTTCCCCCTTCGCCAGTATCACCTAGCACCGCGTTCGAACACCTCTAGCCCCGCTTGTTGTCTTGTTATACATATGTTTGTGTGTATTTACTGTTTCTTCCCCCTCTTCTCTCTGGTATACCCCGAGACCGCTGCTGATGCCGCTGTGATCAACTACGTCGACGACGACCCTCCTTCTTGTCTGAGCAACCAGGCAAGCCCCCCTTTGATCATCCGGATATCGCCCATTCTATACTCTCATGCTTGCATTAGATTTTGCTATTGTATTTGATTGCTCCTATTCTGGTGCATAGCCTGCTTTTGTACCTGCTTATTGTTACCTACCTGCTTATCCTAAACTGCTTAGTATAGGTTGGCTAGTGATCAATTAGTGACCCCCACTTGTCCTTGTTGCCCCTGCTTCATCTTCGACGCCTCGATCAGCGTGATTGACGACCAGAGCCCGACACCTGACATCACATCACGCCCCTTTTGTTGCTCGACTCTGCAGAGCTACTATCGAGTGCCGAGGGTGATCCCTCATAATGCACTCCTGATGATAATTCTGTTGTGTAGCTATTCGGTCGTGGTCATCGAGGCTGATTTCCTCTTTCACCATTCTCGATATGGCTCTGTCGTTCAACACCTCACGTGTGAACCTCGAGGGTGGTCCCTCTTACGTTCACCTTGATGATTACATTGAGTGGAATCCACCGGGGGTGATTCCTCGGGTTTTCCCCTTGATGTTTGGACACACGGTTACAATGACTTTACTTGAGACCTTGGTGAAAGTCGGGCGGACCCGGAGAGCACCCGCAAGATCATGATGTCGCACGGCCGGGCATTCTAGGCCCTTTCGTAAGTCCACGAGACGGGGCGACGGGTCACTTTCGATCGTGAGTCTCTGCTCGTCTCTGCAAGCTAATAATACAATATGGTTTGGGTATTTGTTCTGAGTTGGCCTCTGGCCTTTATGCACCAATCACCACGCGAGAATAGTTATGGGCCTCGACGTCGCGGTATCAGCCAAAGCTTTGTCAGACGTCCACTTCAGCAGTGCGGCACGGCTGGGCCAACACCATCCATGTAAAGGTGGAGCCTGGACCCGCCCTGTACGCAACGATCCGGAGAGCAACGGGCGATGGGCCCAGACCCCGGAGTGCTTGGGATGTAGACCTGCGGGGACCTCTCTGCTGAGCCTAGGTAGGGCTGCGACGTGTTGATCTTTCGAGGCTGGGCATTGACCCCAGAAAGGTGTGTCCGACCAACGTGATCGAGCGTGTTGGAAAACGTGGTGCACCCCTGCAGGGAAGATTATCTATTAATAGTCGTGTCCACGGTAACGGACGTTCAGACTTATATCCTGATCTTATACAACTACAAATGGATACTTGAGATATGTGGCTCCGGGATTGCTTTCTCGTAGGGAGTCGAGGAAGGATCTCTGGGCATTAATGTTACAACATGCTTGTTAATTATAAACTTCTATTCTTTACTCTTCTACATGCTGCAAGATGCTCGGAGCTGCGTAAAGATGCTAGTCTTCGATAGGCTAGGATTTCCCCTCTATTCTGCATTCTGCAGTTAAGTCCACATATACAAACCTTCCATTTGATACTAGTGCATACTTAGTATAGATCTGATGCTTGCGAGTACTTTGGATGAGTACTCACGGTTGCTTTGCTACCCCTTTTCCCCCTTCTTTCTTCTCTCCGATTGATGCAACCAGATGGTGGATCCCTGGAGCCAGATGCCACCGCCGATGGATGCTGCTACATGAAGATCGTCAACGACCAGGAGTAATTAGGAGGTCCCAGGCAGGAGGCCTTGCCTCTTCGATCGTTGTGGCTTTTGTGCTAGCCTTCTTAAGGCATCCTTGTTTAACTTATGTCTGTACTCAGATATTGTTGCTTCCGCTGACTCTTGTGTATCGAGCTATGTATTCGAGCCCTCGAGGCCCCTGGCTTGTAATATAAAGCTTATATTATTTTGATTTGTGTCTAGAGTTGTGTTGTGATATCTTCCCGTGAGTCCCCTGATCTTGATCGTACACATTTGCGTGTATGATTAGTGTACGATTGAATCGGGGGCGTCACAAGTTGGTATCAAAGCCGACTGCCTGTAGGATCCCCCTTTCCAACTCCTTGGTCCAAGTTGTGTCTTGTCTTTGAAAAACTAATTTAATAACATGGTTGTGTGGCTTACGGGCCCACATCGCCATTGGGTGGTATTGGGATCTTTTATTCCTCGTCTATACTCTGGGACTCCGATCTCTCTTCTATTCGGGTTAAATGATTTTGCTAATTCTAACTCTAGGTTCTCATAAATACTTTCTCCCGGAGGGCCCCTCACTCCAGATGATTGCTTGGTGCACCAGAAGATTCTAAAGATATTCTCCGATGTTTTCCCGAGACCCTTGTACCCTTCGTCGTTGCGATCCCTATCACCGATAAGTCCTTATGGGTAACTACCTACATTGTCATTCATACCTTCATCCCCAGTTGCTCTTGTTATTACAAGATGCCTTGAAAAACTATTTGATCTTCCGAAAATGCTCAGTAGCCTATTACTCTCGTTCCTCCTTATCTGCTTGCATTATGGTTACTTCCATATGTCTAGCAATACTCATTAGCATCCTTTGTCATCGTAATTTCGAGCATATGATTCGATAAGTTTTTTTTAATGCTCGCGATCATTGGTCCTAATTAGGATTCTTCCCTTGGATCAGACGTCACTCCGGACATGAGCTGGTGTTCGACAAATCAAACCTTATTTGATTGCCGATCTATGTCTATCGAACTTACTTGTCTTTGATCATAGCCTCTACTTCTGATTCCCCGATTTGGAAACCATAATTCCTTTGCATTTTGAGCTTTGAATCAGTCAGTTGTTTCTATAACCTGACCTCCTTGAATTCTTTCTTCTTCTGGTTGAGTACCGACACTCACATCAGATCCATTGTGGACCTCCAGGTCCTTTGTTGGGATTTATCCGATAACATCCTTCATATTCAGTAACCTTGTGAGGCTTTCCGCGGATACACAATGCCTTTGGTAAATTGTATCCCTCGCCCTTGTCAACCATACTCTGCTTCTGGGCTTGAGTTATTTACTCGTGAAGTATATGGTATAGGTTCCTAAGATGCCCCTATGGGTTGAACCTACGCCTCCCCTAATCCGTTTGAACCCGAGAGTCTTCACGAGTCTTACTCTTCTGGTGTTTTGCCAGATAAAATATCAACACTGCAACTTCATCGAAAGCGAGAAGTGAATGAAAGGTTATGCATTAAGAAGTGGGAGTCGACCTTGAACTTGGTGTTCATGCCCATGGAAATGATGTAGATCTTATCATGGGAACTTCTTGTAAAAATAATTATCCCCTTGGTATAGATTCATCTGGTATTTTGTTTTGGTCCTTGGCAACTGTGGTTCCGACCATGAATGTTATCCTTCGATTGCATTTCTCGGACAAGTTAAAGTACTTGTCTTCTTTAGATCATTTCACCTGTCAAGCCTCTACTTTGATCTACCTTCGAGTGTTACCCTCTGGTATCTCGAGAATATCACGGAGCTACATAACTTCTTATGAGTTTTTCATCAACTATTATTCTCGCCGATTCAAATTTTCCATGGGTTCTGAGTTGTTAGACACTCGTGAACACCGGTAATTGATTCAGGTCTCTATTGATTTATTTAACCTTTGTTGTAACCTAACATATCTGAGCAGTGATAATTTCCTGCTTATGTAAACACCTCGGTGTACAACTCTGTCTGTAAGGCCTTGTTACTATTGCTGATGACATTCCGGTAGCCACCGATGGACGACAACTTTGCCTATTGGTCCGCCTCGTCTTAACGAGCAGGAAAATGGTTCTCTTCGTCCCTCGCCCTTGGTACCAGCATTGTTGCCAACATAACTGACAGGCTATCCTCTGACCTGCCTTGCTATCATGGCTGTACAAAATGTTAGCACCCTTCCTGCTTGTAGCCCACATGGTGGGCCCATAACCCACAGTTCCACAGGATCGAAACCTGACTCTCATGTACACCTTTGTCTTCCAAAATTGTACCTCACACTTGGTTTCGTATGTAATTCACGAGCCACCTTCTTGTGATCTGTTCTGGTAGCAAATGCAATACTTATTCTCGATGCTTTGATCCCCTTTCACACTCTGTTTCAGACATCGAACGATTGCCTACCCGGTTGAAGCCTCATATTGCTCCTCCTTACCTTGCCCTCGGTGACTTTCTTGAATTTCAACTCGAGAGATGCCTCTATGCCACGTTCATCGAGATAGCCCCAGGTACCTATCTTGTGTTGAGCTTGTCCTTTCCGAGTCTTTCCCCCTTACTTCACCCCTTAAATCTCGGGACGAGATTTCTTGTAGTGGAGGAGATTTGTGATGCCCGATAATTAAGCTACAGTAATCTCCTGCTAATGATGCCAGGTCATCATTCTTACTGTTACTAATACTCATTTGATCCGAAGCACAATTTAAATTCAATTCAAATTAAAGTAAAAAAACTCCAAGTTTGTCAAACATGAAAACTAAAATGTTCAAAGTGTGGCAAATAATCCTAGGATATTTTTCATGTTGGAACCAACCTCTTTGAGTTCCCAAAATGCTAGTGGGATTTTATTTTGTGGTCCAGCAACATTTATCTTGCCTTATTTAATTTCTAAAAATACCTAGTCACTTCCAAATGCCTTGAAACATTTTGTGGCGGTTTCATAATTCACAAAGTATTTATGTGGCCTAGTTCCACATTTATCAAAAGTGGTTTGATGCCCTAATCTAAATAAAACAGTAATATAAAAAGTTAAAAGGAAAACCCTAGGCCAACTGGGCCATCCGCCCCCTAACCCCCTCTGGGCTGGCCACAACCGGCCCACCTACCCCAGCAGCCCACCTCCCTCGATCGCCTCCCTCCTCGCTGTTCCTGCGACCCGAGCCGCTACAGGGCTTGCCCCCGCCGGACCATCTCGAGGCGTCTCCCCGCGAGAGGATAAGGCCACGCCCTACCCCCCGGCGCCTCGTTCCCCTCGTCTACCCTATCCACTCCCCCTTCCCCCCACTCATTCCTCTCCACCTTCCCCTCCTCAGATCCACACCTTCCCGAGGTCCGCCATGGATGCGTCGCCGGCGTAGCCGTCGCCGCTTACTCCCGTGTCGAGGTACCACACGTGTCCCACCGTGTTCGTCCTCTGCTTGTATGAAGGTGAACCTTCTCTCTGACGAACCTTCGTTAAGGGGAGTGGTCATGACCAACATACGTTACCCTTATCCCAACTAACGCGTCATGATCGAGGGCACCCTAACCAACAAGTGGTTTTGGTCTCAGCCGACACCTACCATCTGGATGGGACCTCCGGTCTCAGATGTTAGGTTTGGCTGCGAGGTCTGTTTGGTATTAGGCCCAGACTATCGGCATCACTTCATCAATTGGATAGGAGTAGCGACAGATGTTGCCTAGACGGTGGCTTTAGTCTTACTGTTGTATTTCTTTTTAAGGTCTTGTGTGAACAATTAATAAAATGGCTGCATGCATCATCATGATGCAGAGGCCGGGGGCACGCCTCCAAAAGAACCATCTGACAAGTTCACATACGGTTTACTTCTGCTCCCCATATCCCTAAAACCATAACCGATCTGGGGGAGCGTTGCACGACTGGCAGTGTCGGTGGCGTCCGGAGGGGCGCTGCTTCCCGTTGCGACCGTCTACACCAAGCCTGCATCAAGCATGCATGGGACTTCGCATCGACTGCTTTCTTTGGTGGTAAGGTCCTAATCCATCTCTCTGATCCATATGCAATTAGGTGATCCTATGAATAGGCTTAAGATCCAATCACGTACAGGGGCGGAGGCAGCGTACAACCATTGGGTTCAACTGAACCCAATGACTTTTCCCTGCCACGTAATATGCCCCACGTACAAACTAGTCTGAACCCATTAGTTTTTTAAGGCTGAACCCATCAAAAAGTAGCTACAACGCAAGAGCAAAGCCTTTTAGTCCATTCATTAAAAATATTCTAACCTGATTAGCCCAGCGAGAAGCCCAAAAATAACCTTAATTAATTGACTAACCTGATTAGCCCAGTAGGCCGCCGCAGTACTCCACCATCTCGCCAACGCCACCATCGATCTGGTATCGTCTCTCTGGCGTCCCGTTTGTTTGCTCGCCGGAGACACCGCTGGCAACGGCAGGTCCCAGTCCAAATTTAAGGTATGGAAGATTAGATCACCACGTCTTCTCTCTTCTTTGCACATGTCTAATCTAATCGAATCTACTTCCTCCGTTCCTAAATAATTGTCTTTTTAGAGATTTCAACAAGTGACTACATACGGAGCAAAATGAGTGAATCTACACTCTAAAACATGTCTACATACATCCGTATGTTGTAGTCCATTTGAGATGGCTAGAAAGACAATTATTTAGGAACAAAGGGAGTAGTAGCTTAGTTTGGTACTGGATTTTGCCCTAATTTTTTTAATTGCCTTTTTCCTGAACTTTGATTAATCTAGGTTATGGAGCGATACTCCATAAAAGAATAATAGTTCACCAAATTCAGATAATGGTGTTGGCACTTGAAGGGCACTCTGTAAGCAAAGTCCATCAAATGTTGTTGCTCAAGGTAGTCTCTCAAACTTTCTATCCAGGGACAAACTATTCTATATAATTTTTATTTACAAAAAGAAGGATGATCTTGATCTTGAACTTCACACTTATATCAGCAATATGTGAATATATGACAAGTTCACCAATTTGTAATGGACAGCTAATCTTGCTCAATTACTCATCTAATATATCGGCACGCAATGCTTTTGCGTGTTCGCAAAAAAACTTCTTCTGTAGTGTATCAACCTCCGAAACTAGTACTAATATTGCTCGTTGCCACAACATATGCGGACATATGATTTTCAGTTAAGAATGGTATTAAGAAACAAATGCACAATAAAATTGTTGATTAACTCACGAGTGATCGTTTAATTTGTCATGTGAAGAAACATATGCTTTCTAGCTACCATTAATAATGATGATATGTTTTTTTCAGAAATGTGAGTGACTTTACATGCCTCTTTAATTTTTATGGTATTTTTTTTGTAATTGTCAAAGTGACTTGTCATTTTTTTCAGCGTTTTCAGGAAGATTAGAAGTTGCACCAGAATCTATAAAACTATTTTGGTACTACACTATATACAATATGTAAACAAGTGATTTTTGTGACTTTGTCTAACAGGTATGTCTCGCACTCTTCAGTTTTTAATGCACCAACTATATGTGATATTGTTTTTTTTTGTTCACTGTGTTGTCTTTCAGTGTTATATTCTAGTAGTAAAATGATAAGAACTTAGACTTTACACTCAGTTAATTCATACCAAATTCTCACAATGACTGAAGGAGTGAACCCATTGACCAAAATTTCTGGCTCCGCCCCTGATCACGTAAATCCTAATGAGTTAAACCTAACATGGTGTTGTTATATACGTATAACCTAGTGATGGGGCACGAGACGACCAGAGAAAGGACGCTGCAGCCGCCTCCATGCCACCAAAGCGCGAAAGGGCATACGCCTCCTGCGACGAGAACTTGCCCTTAGGGGCTGCGCAGAGCGTAGCGATCCGAGAGTCAGGCGCCTCTCCGGGGGCGCACCCCTCCACCAGCTGCTGGACAGCAGCGCACTCCCTGACAGCCAGAGGGGTGAGCCGGGGCACGAGCAGGGCACGCACGCGATGACAGGCCTCCCATGCCGTAATCTCCGGGCAGACCACATGAGTGAACAAGGCGGGGAAAGCCACTCGGAGCGGGCCGCAGGTGAGCCATCCGTCGTGCCAGAATGAGGTCGTCCTCCCATCCCCCACCTTCACACGCGTGAGAGCTCGATAGACGGGCAGAAGCCCTAGAAGGGCATGCCAATGCTCACCCTCGAGAGGGGAACGACCGGGGGCCAAGAGAGATCTCCCGTCCAGCTGGCCCCAAATCCAGGAGGCCCACTGGGACGGGGCGCGGGTGTGAAGACAATGAAGCAGCTTGAGAAGGAGGCAGTCGTTCTGGACGCCCAGAGCCCGGACACCGAGGCCGCCCTCGGCCTTGGACCGACAGAGCCGTTCCCAAGCAACGGGACACTGGGCGCCAGAGGCCCGATCCGCAACATTACACAGGAACACCCGCCATGGACTGTCCAGCTTAGCCAAAACAGCCGGCGGGAGACGCGTGGCCGCCATGGCGTATGTAGGGATGGCGTCGAGCATTGCGTTGATGAGCACCAGACGCCCCGCAGGGGACATCAGTCTCGCCTGCCTCCCCGCAAGGTATCGGTCCACCTTAGTGATCATGGGGAAGTCGTCGAGCTTGAGCTTGTGGCATGAGAACGACAAGCTCTCATGCACACGAAGTTGGGCCCACCGGAAGATCGATGCTGCCGTGTTGACCCTTCCCCCTCGCATACACATGACTTGTACTGGAGAATATGAATAATGATGTCTTTTTGTGTTAAATATAAAATAAATTAAGACGTTTTTTTTTCAGGTGACCGACTTCGATTGTATGGTGTTAAAAAAAAGGCTATGATCGCTAGTTGCACGTACGCAGTCGCATTATTCAAACAGTTTTGCTTGATTCATTCAAATGAGTACGTACGTCAAATTATTGAGCAAGCAAGCATGCATGTACACCAAACCGAATCGATTACGTTTCGTGTGTTTGCCGGTCAAAGTCAAACTCGCCTTTCAGTTCTTGTTTCTTCCTTCTCTACGTGCGTGCATGTGCTGGCCCGGCCCGGCCCGATTTGGGTCCTCGATCGTGTCCGATCTGGCAGCTCATCCCGTTCTGCACACGATTTCGGCTTGGTGATTACCATACACATATTTCATGGTGACTGGTTTGCGGCCGGAGACTTGCTGCAAGGATTCCTTATAGTGCCTCTACCTCAAACGAAACGCGCACACGAACCAAACCATGGCGCCAGGGAAACGCCGACGGAACAACGTATGTGTGCCGACGCAGGAGCCGGCGCCAGAGATTGCCTCGGCGTTCACGCTCCCAGCCGATCTCCTCCTTGAGATCGTGGCACGCACCGACGTTTTCACCATTGTCCGCTGCGCTGCCCTCTGCAAGTACCTCCGCCGTGACATCCTAAGCCCGTCCTTTATCCATCGCGTTGCCCTAGAGGCGGCTCCTTGCATCCTCGCCTACCTCTCCACCTATGATGGACCTTGCCTGACTGTGGTCCACCCAGTCACACCTGCCGCCATGTCCTTCTGCCATGACCGCCTCTCACCCTTCATGTCACGTTGCATGGCCAGCCTCCTTGACAAATACAGTCCAGTTGCGTTCCGTGGCGGCTTGATCGTCCTCCGCAACAAACTTATCAGTAAGCGAGCCAAGCACAAGCACCGCTTGGACCTATGCGTGCACAACCCCATGACAGGCCATACATCCTTCCTCCCGAAATCGCCTTATGCCCGCATTAGCATTACCTCCGCCCATAAGTACGTCCTTCTCACCGCCGCGGATGGCATCGACTGCTCCTTCATGTTGCTTTTCTTTGATCTCAACATTTTAAGGAGCATCAAATTAAACACCGCCACATCTTCCTCTTGTACCTGGGGGACCCTCACTACTTACGACAGCAACCCTGACTCTCCGTGGTGGTCAATTCAAGACTACAACCACCCCACAATCCTCCACGGTGGCGTTCTCCACTGGCTAGTAGACCACGACAAACAAATCCTCTCCTACGACGTCAGAACGAGGATGTCGGGACTGGTGAAGCTCCCACCTACCAACTGCAAGGGAAACCAACTCCACTTGGCGACGTCGTCACACGGGAACGTATTGAAACTGATCACTCTCGATGGGTTCAAGATATCCACGTGGCTACACCATCCCCCCGTCCTAGCAGGTGGAGGTGGTGTTGGTGGTTGGGTGCTGGAAAGCGTGATCGACGTAGAGGAGAAGCTGCGGCCATTGTACCCAGACCTTCCTGTTGAAGCTGGGCCTGATGTACTTGTTGAGCTTAACGGATCCGGAAAGAGGAACGGGGACGTGGTTGTATTGCAGGTACGCAATCGGGCTTGCGTATTTCTTGATTTGGAGACAAAGGATATGCATAGGCAACAATGGGGCTACTGCTCACCCTTGTTGGAGATTGACCTGCCATCTCACTTACAAACCATGAAAATTTTCTCCTAGCTAGCAAGCTAGCCAACTAAGTATGGCAGGTTACAAATGTATTTACCACCTTGATCGAGTTGGCGCTTGATTAGTCTATATTTGACTTTATTTTTGAGTATGGTTTACAAATCACGGCCTGGGGAAGTGGCTCGAGGGGGTCGAGCTTTGCGGTGTGATGGATGCAGTTGACAGGCTCAACTAGTCTGTCTAAGAACTACCAGTGGATTTGAACACGAAATAGCAAAATCCGAGGACTATCACGGGTGATTCGAGTCGCTTAAGGATACAAGTTTCACGCCAGCCAGAACAATGGATGCTAGGGTTTATACCCGGATACAGGGACATGAGCTGTACCTGCTCAGATCCATGGCTTATATAGCCGGAAAGTTGGTAAAAGTAAAGAAATGTGATCTGAAAAGTAAAAGCAGGGTTCGTTGTCGGAACTTAAACAGAGCAGGTGAATCCAGCGGAGCCGTCCGATGTACGATGAAGGGCTGAGGAGCGTCGTAAACAGCCGTTGGATAGGAATCAGACGGCTGAGGCGAGTCGAAGATGGCGCGCTCGATGGAGATGTCAAAATCTTCTTTCAGACTAAACAGAGGAAGTGTTGGTTTTGTCAAATATGCTTCAGGGCCTGACAGCAGTGGAAGCTTCCATTGGCAATGGATTCAAATCGGTCGATGTCACCAGCTGAATGCAGCACGTAACTGGTCATTCCAGTAACACGTCTTCCACACGATATGTCGTATTAGTAGATCATATGTCGCCTCGAACCATTTAGGACCAGTTTTTTGGTGGCTTTTTTAGGACTTCTAGAATAAGATGTCTCCTAACTAATTTATTCTTGAAACTCAACCAAAATTTATTTTTAAAAACCTACTCGCTCCGTCCGAAAATATTTGTCATCAAAATGGATAAAAAGGGATGTATTTAGAACTAAAATACGTCTAGATACATCTCTTTTTATTCATTTTAATGATAAGTATTTTCAGACGGAGGGAGTAGCTAGTACTCCCTCCGTTCCAAAATAGATGACCCAAATTTATACTAATGTACTTAAGTTAGTACAAAGTTGGGTCATCTATTTTGAAATGGAGTAAGTAGTTAAAGTATTTCAAAAGTCAGCAAAAAAACTGGCATTCATACTGAGGACAATATTGTAGTTATCAAGTTGGATGGAGTTAATTGCACGTTGGTACCACACTTGCTCACCTACTCACGAATCAGTACCACTACTTGTGCATGTCGCAGTTCAGTACCAACTCACGGTCTAAGTGATGCATAACGGACTAAGGAGCGTATAAGCGCGTATTGACCGCGTATCCGACAGGTCGAGCCCACATGTCAGGTGCGCTGACTCGGACGAGTCCGACCTAACGGGCTAGGTCGAACCGAGCCGCCAGTTCGAACCCTAACTCTCGTTCCCCTCTCCCTCTCCTCCCTGTGCTTCTCTGTGTCAATGGCGACGGCGAATCCGGGCGGCGGCGGTGTAGGCGGCAACTCGAGCAGCGGTGGCGGTGTGGCCGGGTACGGAGATCTTCCTGGCCTCGGGGCCGATGCGCACCCAGGATTGGCCGAGGGCGACAGCGACAGTTCGTCGTACTACTCGAGCGGCGAGGAAGAAATGGAGGAGGCCCCGCTGACCATGGAGCAGCGCCTGCGGATGGCAGAGATCTGGGTCGCCAACCCTTTCACGAGCCATCACTGGACCCATGGATGTGGTGGGGTGCTGTAAGTCCTCCTCCCTCTCCTCTGTTCTTTCTTCCAATTTGGGGGCTAGGGTTAGTGTTAATGAAAATGTCCAAATTTGCTTGCACTTGTAGTGTGGAGGAGGCTATCTGGGATGTTAGGAATCACTTTGATGCCCTACATAATTTGGATAGAAAGATATGCAGTTCTGATGTCACTTTTCTCAATCTGTATGCACTGTTGCATACACAAGGATTTACATTCTCTGATGAATTGTATCACATGGAGAACACATGCATAGGAGAACAGAGAGAGCATGGCCTAGACTTGATTGACACAAACATTAAATTGCAGAATATTAAGAAGCAGCATGAGCATACTTTAGTTTTGAATCTGTTAGTTAGAGCAACAGCCACTGACAGTGCTGCAATTCAGAGAAATGCTGAACTACAGACCATTCTTTATGCACCACCAGTTGTGTATGATCTCAGTGAGCCAGCTGTGCCTGCTGTTGATGACCAAGGTGTTGTTTTTAATAGTCAGGGCAGTAGTAGTACCAATGTTGAAGCTAGTGGTTTTTGCACACAAGAGAGCAAAAATCTAGGTAAATAAAAGCTGAAATCTGTGATGGAGGATGAAGTCTTGTTGCAGGAGGGATATTACAGTAGTGATAATTCAGAAGGGGCATATGACAGTGACAACTACTTGGAGACGTACAGGATTTCTCAAGACACAGAGATAATAGATGGAAAGAGACAAGCAGAGAGGAACAACTAGCAGATGATCAAGATGAATATTCAGATGATGAGTCAGAAAAGGAGGAACAACTTCATTATGAGGGTGACACTGAGGTTGAGGATCTGTTTGAGAGGGAGGAGGAAGAGAGTGGGGATGAAGAGAGGGAGGAGAGCTTGAATGTGGAGTTAGCTCAACAGTTGCAGTAGAACCTCCAAAGAAGAAACAGAAGCTGCCAATTAGGAGGTGCCCCACCACTAGAACACATTCTAGTGTTTTAAAGGAGGTGAAGAAAGATTTCATTCCTTCATCAGATGAAGAAGAAACTGGTTGGCTGATGGATAGTGAAGATGATGGGCATGAGCCACTGCAATTTGTCCTAAAGAAAAATAAGAAGAGTAGGGCACAGAAAAGAAAACCTAGGATATGGTTCAATGAAAAAATGGAGCACCCACACCAGCAATTATGTAAGTACATGTGCTTCACAAATCAGCAGCAATTCAGAGATGCTCTGTTGAGCTTGCACATTTCACAGGCAAGAGATTTCAGATATCATAGAAACTCTGACCAAAGGATCATTGCAAGTTGCAGAAATGAGTACTGTCAGTTCCACATTGTTGCTGCTGTGATCAAAGGTGAAAAGACTTTTGCTATAAAAAAATGAACCTGGAGCACACTTGCCCTACCACTACAGAGTCTTCCAGGGTTAGTGCAAAGTGGCTTGCAAAGACATATGAGTCATTGTTCAGTCTGATCCAACCACTAGCATACAAACTCTGATTTATGCCTGCAATGAGAAGTATGGTGTTGAGGTTCCTAAGCACATGGCCTATAGGGCCAAAAACTTAGCTTTGGAAGCTGCCTTAGGAGAGCACAAGAAGCAGTATCCCAGGTTAAGGGACTATGCAGCAACCATTATGCAGACAAACCCTGGAAGTAGGGTTGTAGTTACAACTCTAGTTCCTAAAGCAACAAAAAAATACCACATCCAGGACCAAGGTTTCATGCAATGTTTTTCTGCTTAAATGGAGCAAGGGAGGGATTTCTCAATGGATGCAGACCTTTCATTGGTTAGTTAGTTGTTTCTTTTCTTTAGTTTCATTGCTATGTACATGATTACACCTTTGCTGCAGTTTCTTTGCTATGTACTGACTTAATTGGTTCTTTTTTTTGCAAAACAGGTGTTGATGGATGTTTTATTAAGCTGACCATATGTGCACAGATCCTTGCTGCCACTGGCAGAGATGGCAATAACAATATTTATCCAATTGCATTTGCCATTGTTGGTCAGGAGGATACATCAAATTGGTGCTGGTTTCTGCACCAACTCAAGATATGTCTAGGAGGAGAAGTTGGCCAATTTGGTCCTTATACTATCATGTCAGATAGACAGAAGGCAAGTACTTAGTTTGCTGTGTAATTTCAGTAGCATAGTACTTAGTTTCAACTATATCTGTAGTCAGTAGCTTAGTTTGTTGTTGTAATTTCAACAGGGGCTACTCAATGTAGTGAATAGAGTATTTCCAAACTGCCACCAGAGATATTGTCTTAGAAACTTATATGCAAATTTCCAGAATGCTGGTTTTAGGGGGGAAGATCTAAAGAAATGCATGGATAATGCCAGTTATGCTTACAATGAATATAAGTTTAATATTGCTATGAATGATTTGAGAAATGAGTGTGTGGATGCTTGGAACTGGCTTAATGCAATTCCTAAGAAGACATGGGCAAGGCATGCTTTTGACACTAACTGCAAGACAGATTTGGTTGTTAACAACCTATCTGAGGTGTTCAACAAGTATTCCTTGATTATAGGAAAAAGCCTATTAGGACTATGGTTGATGGTATTAAGGACAAGCAAATGGTGAGGTTGCATGAGAAGAGAGAGAGAGAGGAAAGACAGCTTTCTGGGAGATCACACCACACTATGCTGAGAAGTTAGAGCTGGAAAGGAGAGGGCTAGATACTGCAAACCCATTCAAGCTGGTGTTAATTTATGGCAAGTGACCAGTGGGCAGCAAACACACCCTGTGAACTTGGATAATCATACATGTGGTTGCAGAAAATGGGACCTCAGTGGCCTACCATGCAACCATGCAATTTCAGCAATTAACAAGGCCAAGAGGTTTCCAGAGGACTTTGTTTGTAAATTCTTCAGAAAACCATTTTATGTGGCAGCATATGAACCTATGATCTTTCCTGTTCCTGGTGAACATGATTGGATAAGAACACCTGGACCAGACATAGAGCCACCAGAATTTCATGTTAGGAGAGGAAGAAAGCAAGAGAAGAGGATGAAGGGCAAGTTTGAAGTGCCAAAGCCAAAGGACAACAGTAGAATGGCCACAATAACATGCTCTAACTGTGGTCTCCAAGGCCATAGATACACCAATTGCCTGAAACAATTGAAACCAGATTTGGCTATGAGGAAAAACAAGCATGTGGTAATACCAAATCTCACTTCTTTTGTATTAGTTGACTAGTGCATTTGTTAATATTTTAATGTTGTCTACTAATACCAATCTCACTTCTTTCTGCAAGACCAAGAGGTCACAACAGCAACCTACACCTGCAAGATCACAACCCCTACCTGCAAGATCACAGCCTCCACCTGCAAGATCCCAGCCTACACCAAGATCACAGCCTCCACCTGCAAGGACTGGTGCAAGATCTGGAGCAAGGTCTGGTGCAAGGACTGGTGCAAGATCTGGAGCAAGGTCTGGTGCAAGTTCACAACCATCAACTAGTGGTGCAAGGCCATTCACTGCCCCAAGATATGCAACTCCTTCTACATCTTCTGCCCCAAGAAGTCACACTGGTTGGATGAGCTGGTTTGATCCTAGTGGTAACAGATGAGTGTGTGTAATGAGTTGTTGTTTCTCAAAACTATGGTACTGATCAATGTTTTGTGTCCTGAACCATGGCATGGTTGGATGCTTAGGTTTGATTGTACTAAACCAACAAGTCAAACTGGTTGGATGATTATGTTTGAGTGTACTGAATTGCTATCAACTATCTTAATGTTATGGGCAATGTTATGCTATCAATTTGGTGATTAGTGTTATTGGCAATGTTAAGGTTTGATTATGAGATTTGATGATTAGTGTTATTGGCAATGTTAGTGTTATTGGTGATTAGGGGGTTCTTGACGTCGATGGACCCTAAATGCCTAACCACTTTGGTTTAGGGGGTTCTCGACGTCTACGGAGCCACAACACCATAGAGTTGAAGCAACTTTGGTTTAGGGGGTTCATAAAAGAGTTCAAGCAACTAAGACAAGCAACAACTAAGGGTTAACATACAGGTTCACAACAAACTGGTTCACAATAACAACATATTGATTAACATAGTGGTTCACAACAACTAAGAGTTAACATAGTGGTTCACAGCAACAACATAGTGGTTCACCACAACACCATAGTGGTTCACAACAACTTAAAGCAACAACATAGTGGTTCACAACAACTACACATCCATAGTACATAACTTAGTTCACAACAACACCATACTTCACAAAAGGTCAGCAAAGCAAGCATTCTTCTTCTTCATGTTGATCTGGATCTTGCTCTTGCTCTTCCTCTACATCTTCATTCTGACAAGATGTCCAGGATCCCCTTCAATTTCTGCTTGTTCTTCTCCTCTGACTTCAACAATTCAGCAATCTGAATCTTTAGCTGATCCCTCCTTGCTGTGAGCTTGTCATGCCCCTTCTTGAGATCACCCATGTGAAGGAGCAGCTGGGTGTTCTCCTGGGTGAGCTTTTCCTCAGATTTTTTGAGTTCATCAACCTGGAATTGCAGGTTCCTGGTGGATGTACTAAGCACTTCCTTCTCTTTTAGATGATTAAACTTCAGGTTCCTGATGCAAGTGCCTTGAGATTCTGTCAGGTTCATCAGTACTTTATACTTCTCCTACAGCTTGAAGATCTCTGCATCTTTCTTCCCCATCTCTGTCTTCATGTCAGATACAACAACTGAATCAGAAACATGCACATTCTGCATCTTAGCCTGCAAATAGCTGAAATCTACCATCCTATCCTCTTGAGCATTGAACAGTTGGTGCACATCTTCAACCAATTTGTGATAGTTGGCCTCTAGATTATTTTTTTCTTCAGTCAAATGGTGAATAGTGAGTGAACTCTCCAGGTTATCCTTCCTCCTATCACTCTTGCTCTCATGATACATTTCCCATAGCTTCAACAAGGCATTTTGCAATGTAGGAGGCCACTCTGGGTCAACCCAGAGAACAACACCACAGTTGTCATCTTCCTGCAATATAAACAACCATAGCATGTGCAAAATCAATCTCCTAGGCAAATTATTTAAGCAATAAACTTTGAGAAACTAGCTTTAAACAATGAACTTTGAGCATCTTTAAACAATGTAGGACCCTAAATGACTAGCCACTGAATTAAAAATGAACTTTAAGCATCCTTGGGAAACAACTTTACTAATATAGCCAACTTTAATAATATAACACTAACTGAATTTTAAGCTTCTGACATTGAATCTCTCTAACCTTAAACAATCAAATAATTTGCCAAGTGAGTACTCTTGTACTACAAACAATGATTATATGCACTGCAAACGAAGCTGTTGACCAATTATAAAATTACTGGCCAAATTAAATATACATGGCAAGCATCAACACATTTTCTAATCCACTGATTAGCATCAGTACTACTAAATGGCTACAAAATGACCTTCACAGCTACAAAATGACCATAAGAGCTATGGTACAAGAGTACTCATTAAACAATGTGCATCAGCTAGATTAAAGAACATGAATTCCATGCACTGGACTGCACAATTCTATGCACATGGCTAGATTAAACAATACCATTAACACAGAGTTTGGACAGAATCTTACACTCATAGGACAGACTAAGAACCTCCTGCCCGTGTTAAATGCTTCGAATGCTACACACCTCTCAGCCGCCACACCATGCTGATGGCAAAGAACTCTGGGTGCTGTCTCAATGCCACTGTAGTCTTGGTCTTCAATGCTAGCAGGGATCTACAGGAACAAAAGGAAAACAAAATCCCCAAATCAAATCAAATCCCCCCAAATCCCAAATCTGATAACCCAACCCTAACCCTAGCTCTACAACTCACCCGGTAATGCATGGCTTCGTCGTCGGAGAGGTTCATGTATTGCGCGCTTGAGTCCTGGCTGCTCTCGTCCTCCATGGCGCGCCGGCGAGCCGGATGAGGTGGCGGCGGCGGCGGGCGGCGGCGAATCGGAGAGAGAAGGGAGAGCGAGAGTGAGAGTGAGGTCGAGCGAGAGCGAGGCGAGTCTGACCGAGCCCATGTAACCGACCGCACCGGCCTCGTCCTAGTCAGCGCACCAGGCACGCGCCGATTGGCCACCGTGTCACCTGACAGGTGGGCCCGGTCTGTTAGATACATGGTCAATACTCACTTATACGGCTGTCAGCCCGTTATGCATCACTTAGGCCCTGAGTTGGTACTGAACTGCGACATGCACAAGTAGTGGTACTGATTCGTGAGTAGGTGAGCAAGTGTGGTACCAACGTGCAATTAACTCAGTTGGATGGTATATTGCCACTTGGTTTTCACCACCATTGGAGACTGCAGTCACCAGAATTCTTTTATACCTACTCCCAGTACCAGATCTAGCCAGCGAGAGGATTGACCACATGGCCAAGGAACAGCACCATGCCGGTTTTCTCCTCGACAATGGCGAATAGAAACGGCCGATCAGCGGGATGGACACGGCCGTCGCTGCGGCGGCCATAGTGCCCAGGTCGTCCACCTCGATGGTGGCCTTGTGGTACACCCCGGAGATGGAGAGCCCATGCCCGCCGCTCACCATGCCGGAGAAGTCGCCGCCCTGGAAAGCCCTGGTGACCCCGAGCTTCTGCATGTCCGCCGACGCCTCAAACTCGAACGTGAACTTGAACTTCGGGACCATGAACCGCCCCACCGGGACCTGCTCCGCCGGCGCGTGGCTCCTGATGAACCCCGAATCGGAGTTGCGGCCGCCTTGTCGTAGAGACCGGCGAGGCCGAGGTTGTTGCCGTCGTCTGGGAGGAGGAGAAGCATGTGGAATGCAGCGGCGGTGTGGTCGCCGTCGTTGTGGTAGCGCAGCTTGAGGGCCCTGAAGCCCGGGTAGACGGCGATCTGCTGCTTGAACTCGAACCGGCCTGTCGTCATGAACGGCACGCGCACGGTGGTGCCGTCCAGGACATGGAACGGCCCGACGAAGGTCGCCGACTGGTCGAATGGCTGGAACCACGCCCCCTTGAAGTAGAGCGCGTTGGCGAGGACGACGACCATGGACGAGCCGACCGAGCATGGAGGGAGGACGTCGCGGATGCGCTTGCTGGTCGCACACGAAGGCGTTCACTCGCCGCCTCGCCTGCTCCACGCCCTGGACGAAATCCACGGCTTCCGCGGTGGCGTCGTAGCTCGACGCGGCAGTGGCCACGAACTCCGGCTCCAGCGCCTGCCTTCGGTCGACCCACACGCTGCAGGCGAAGGACGTCTGCGCCAGGCCGTTGAGCTTGCGCGCCAGCTCCGTGGCCGGCGCGCCGTGCAGCTCGTCGAGCGACGCCGACCCGAGGAAAACCCGAGGAGCTCGCCAAGCGTCTCTCCCCGCGTGCCGGCGGCCACCAGCGCGAGCGCCGCGTGGATGGACAGCGGCGAGACGATGAAGTTGGCTCCCCTGCCGGCCGCCGCTACGCCGACCTCCCTGGCGAGAGGCAGGCATCACTCCCCCCCGCCCGCGTCGACGCTGCCTGCCGCTCCTCCCATTGGCACATAGTCATAGTCGCCACCTGGAGCGAAGGGCCTCGCCATAGCAAGGATGGGGTCGCGTGGTTGCGACTCCGCATGGTGGTAAGAGCATCTCCAACAACCGCGCTAAGCGCCGCGCGCAAAAAACCTGTTTGCCGCGCGCGCTGCGGCTGGTTTTGTGCGTCCGCCTGCGCTGGCTCCAGCAGCCGCGCTATAATGCAGCGCGCGCGCGCTGCTCTAGCAGAGCGCAAAAATACAGTGCGCGCGCGCCGCACAAACCACATGTACATTTCAACGAAGATGAGCAAAAATGATCAAACAAACAAAATAAATCAACAACAAATAGTTCAAAATAAATCATTACAACTCAAACAAATAGTTTATCGTTTAGTACAACAACTAATAATGCAATAAAGACAACAAATAGTTCATGAACAATACAATGTCGAATGCAGATATCGTCATGCTCTTTGTCATCCATGCCATGCCCACCACTCTTCAATTAGATCATTCTGAAGTTCATTGTGCGTTGCGGGACGCCGAATGGCATGATAGGAGGCAACAAAACGGGCTACCCTTTCAGCCCTCCGCCGCACTCGCACGGGATGTCCCAAGAGCTCATACTGTGAGTAGTCTAAATCTTGGCCACGCTCATTCTCGATGATCATGTTGTGCATGATCACACAAGCGTGCATGATGTACCAAAGCATTTTTTGATCCCAAAATCTAGCCGGTCCTCTCACAATAGCAAATTGGGCTTGCAAAATCCCAAATGCTCTCTCCACATCTTTTCTAGCCGCCGCCTGAGCATTGTGGAAATCAAGATTTTTCTTACCTTCCGGTTTTTTCAACGGCTTCACGAAGGTTTGCCACTTTGAATAGATGCCATCCGCTAGATAATAGCCATAGTTGTACGTACAACCATTTGCTACAAACTGCACAGGTGGCAACTCACCGTTTGCAATCTTATTCATCAGTGGTGACCGGTTGACAACATTGATGTCATTCAAAGATCTAGGCATTCCAAAGAATGCATGCCAAATCCAAGTCTCTTGATCAGCCACCGCTTCAAGGATTATAGTGGAACCCTTTTTTTGGCCGTGGAATTGCCCATGCCATGCCTTTGGACAATTCTTCCAACTCCAATGCATGCAATCTATTGAGCCAAGCATGCCAGGAAAGCCGCGCGCTTTGTTCATCGCCAATAGCCTTGCGGCGTCTTCAGCAGTGGGAGATCTCAAATACTCCCCGCCAAACACTTGCACAATTCCCACTGCAAAGCGCTTGACACACATGATGGCTTGGCTCTCACCCATAGCCAAGTGATCATCAACTAGATCAGCCGGGATATCGTATGCCAACATACGCAAAGCGGCTGTCACCTTCAGAAAAGTGCTATGCCCGAGCTCTCCGGCGGCATTCCTCCTTTGCTGGAAAAACCGGTCATGGCTCGCTAGTTTCTCTGCAATGTGCCTGAACAAGTCGGTGCTCATCCTAAACCGTCGACGAAAATACGACTCCGGGTATGTGGGATTCTCCACGAAATAGGTCTTAATCAATCTGTTATGGGCATCAATCCTATCTCTCCAAATTTTCTCCCGACCCATAACCGAACCACCGTGCTTCGGTTTTTTATTGATATGCATAGCTAGGATCATTGCAAGATCCTCCTCCTCTTTCATATCAAATTCTTCTTCGGAAGAATCATACGACGAACTCATCTACAATGTTCAATACTATACTATAAAAAACTACAATTCAAAACATGCCCCAAATTCATGAAGTTTGAGCAATACATACCTTGTAGGCGTTTTGTCGAACACCTTGCGGGCGCGGCGCGGCAGCGAGCGCTCGGACGCTGTTCCTCGGATGACGGAGGCGCGCGAGCGCCGACGGGACTAGGAGGGGATGGGCGGAAGCGCGGGCGCGCGGGGATAGGCCGGGGAAGCCTGAACGGTCGCCGGGGTGCGGGCGGCGGCGGCGGCGCGGCCGGACGGGGGGTGGAAGTGGGAGAGGAAGTGCGGGCGCGAGCGCTCGAGTGTGCCGCGCGCTTGAGCGGGCGCCCGAAATACGCCGCGCGGGTAAGTGTTTTCGACCGCGCGCCCAACCCGTTATAGCGCGCGCGCCGTTTTTGCGCGCCTGCTAGAGCGACCCGACGCGTTGCGCGCGCGCTAAAACGACCTATTTTGCGGCGCGACGCTAGTTTAGCGCGTCTGTTGGAGATGCTCTAAGGGCCGTGGATGTAGGTCTGGCCGGTGCAAGGGCAGCGCTGGTTGCAGTCAAGCGGCCGCCGCGACGGCGAAGTCATTGCCCTGAATTCGACCTGCGCCCGCCATGCGGCGAACAGTGTCAAGCAGAGGAAGGCCTTCCAAAAGGGCGACAATCTGGAATAGGTGTGCTCTTGACTCTTGAGCAAGGTGGGTGTTTCATGCGATGTAATGTGCACTAAAACGCTTGCGGATCAAATTGTACCCTTTTTTAACCCCCTGCAGATAACAGAAACTTGCAGCCATTAGAATCAAATGTCTCTATAAAAGATTGCAACTTACAGCAAATTTTGGAGCGAGAGTATACTCCCTCGTCCAGCAAATTACCAGCCAAAAAATTGCTCTCTTTTTCAACAGGCACATTGACCAGATCATACTGTGCTGCATACATGGAGTTGCAAAGGTATGTTTAAATTACTGTCCTTGGAAACACGTCAGATAAAAGGCCTTTTTGCTGCAATTATTTACTGTCCATGTAGGAGTATCTTTTTTCACAGATATCTCAACTGGCCACCGAGGAAAGTGCACGGCATATCAACACAACCTGCACTACTGAATTGCAAAAAACGCAGTTGAGTAGCCCGAAGGCGGCGGCACAATAGGAGGGTAAGTTGCAAAGCTGACTGCATCTACACAGTGGTTTCAGAAGGCTAGAACCGAGTGGACTAACATGGGCAGAATGCAAAATCACAATGGTGGTGACAAGTCTGGCAAGGCGCCCATACATTGTTTGTTTTGTACTAATAAGATAAATGAAAGTATCTCCGTGGAGCAAAAGGAATTAGGAAAAGATCGACAAATTTCTGGTACCAAAAGTGTGCCTGAATAAAACAAGAGGGACAAAAGTGTGCCTGAATCCTGTAGGGACTACTGTGCCTTTCCCACAAGAACTGATATAGACAAACCTTCTACACAGTTTGACGATATTAACAAGGAACCAACGCTTGCTTTGTCAGACCAAGCTTTTGAGTTTTTGCCCTATAAAATCAAGGAACATGTTTTTTTTCTTGCAATAGAAAATCATGGGACAACATGTCTTCTGAGAGGTCAAGGGGGGGCAAAAGCCGACATGAACAAAATTTCCATTAACCACAAAAGTGGGGAGGTCGAAACATATTTTCAGCATTGGCCGTGCCCAGCAACGCAAGGAGACCGGGGACAACATGTTCCATTCGATACAAAATTATAAGCAGTTAGCACATACGATTCCGGTACCAGCCACCATGAAGAGGCCTGTGTCATCTTTTAGGGACTTTATTATGATGAAAATACATGCCGTAGAAAATTTAGATAGTTCTTATAAAAACAGTCAGCCATGAATGGCATGTGCCGTCACAAGATGATTTTAGTAACGCTCTTGGACCCGTTGGTGGTCTGGTCACTGCCGCAGCTCATGATTATTAGGGTTCAGCAACAAGAATTTTGTGTTGATATAACACTAGTAAGTAAAAGGGTTTGTGATTTTTCTTTCTGCTTAATCTCAATCCAACAAATTACACTCTCTCATGATTATTCTTTTGCCCTTAAGATGGAGGTACTCCTTAATTTCAGGAGGCAGCACTTCCTAAAACTTGTGTTGGAGTAGCGAATGATATTAACCGTTAGATAAGGAACTTCCAGGTTGAACAGCTATTTCTTCTCTTTTGAATCACTCGTTGGACTCAACAGTTTGTTGTTCTTCTCAGAAGGTGTAACCACAACGTCTGAGTTACTGAACCCAAGCTCCGACATATCTTGCTTTGCCATCAGGTTCCTGGATTGCAAAAGAATATCGTGATTGGAAATCCTACTAGATGGAGCAGCATCAAGCCAAAAATAAATAAATGGAAAGCATCTTGCTTATGAGCCTGAACAGTGACTTTCAGATGTCAAAGTTGGCAAGAACCCTTCACAATGCAAGTCAGAACTTCAGCTTATAACATTCATAAGAAATATCAACTACTGCAAGCACTAAACATCTCCTAGAAGGCTAAAACAAGTAGTTGCAAGAGAATATCGTGATTAGAAATCCTACTAGATGGAGCAGCATCAAGCCAAAAATAAATAAATGGAAAGCATCTTGCTTATGAGCCTGAACAGTGAATTTCACAAGGTTGGTAAGAACCCTTTCCAATGCAAGTCATAACTTCAGCTTATAACATTCATAAGAAATATCGACTACTGCAAGCACTAAACATCTCCTAGAAGGCTAGAACAAGTAGTTACATTTGTTGGTTGCTTCCCGCAACCATCAAATAGACAAACCTGGATGCAGCACATTACACACGTGTTGTGCCAGAGGAGGCAAATAATCAAACATGTAAGGAGGCCAGGCATGGTTTGCTGTAGGCTAATGAGGCAATAAACTGTTTCTTCACTCAACTACTAAAAACGGTTCGACATGATGTTAACATGCTGCGGCAATAAATAAACTGTATCTCTACTGTGGCAAGATTTTCTTGCCCATGCATACTAGCTTGCTTGGCAAAGTTAATTTTTTGTTTCAGTACCAAACACCTGTCCTTGCCTGGTGAGGTCAATATTAAGTTTGCTTCCAAGGCAAGTGCACCCTAAATCATTACACATAAATTGGTGGATGTGCCAAATAAAAGCATGTTGAGCAACTACATTACTACAGTACAGTAGTTCTGAAATTAGTACACAGGGAATAAGCATGGTAACCTCTCCATCCTACATTCCAAGTATTTCTTGGAGAACATCCGGCATTTTTCAGACTGAGCTCCTGTCGATTTCAGGCAGGCAAGATAGTCCTTCTTCTCCTGTTTGAACAGGCAACTCTCATATAACACTTGCTAACATTACACCACTACGAGATAAACAAGAGTGATCGTGACTTACCAGATCGCATTCATGCAAGTGATCGAGGGGGAACACACCTTTTTCAGGAGGTACAGGCCTCGCCCCCCTGTTTCCGCCAAACGCGCCACCTGTGAGAAGTCACAAGGTTATGCAGCGGCTGGTGTATGATCTGTGATGCCAAGTTAGTGATGGGGTAGATGACGGGTAACACGCTGACAGAGCACAAAGCTGTTGGCCACCGCCAGATACCTGAACCTACTACATGCATGCCATGAGCATTGCATAGGAGATGAATCGGAACGACGCGTCCTCACCTGCACTCATTTCCCAAGCAGCAGTTGGGGATCGAGACGTTGATGCCGGAGCTCTCGATGCTCAAATGCTGCAGCAGGGTGACGACACAAGGCGCACGTCAGCCAGCCAAGGTGCAGGCATTTCATCGAACAGGTCAGGTGCGCGCCCAGTGTCATGCATGCGTAGACTTACCGAAATTTAGAGCGCCAGGAGAGGAGACGCTCACAGGTCACAGCGGTGGCTTCGTCGCGGTTCCGTTCAAAATTCTGCACGCCGGAGCGAGGGATGGCGCCGGCGGACGGAGCCGGCCAGCGAGAGGGAGGAAGCTCGCGCAGGGCCGGAGCGGAAGGAGCGGGAGCAGAGAAGCGCGGGACGACCTGGGCCACTATATTTTTTTTTGAGGGGTTACGACCTGGCCCAGGTACTACGACGCCCTTCTGTTTGGGCCGGGCCATTCCCGCGGGCCCAAGGATGGCCGCGTGAGGTGCGGCCTCGTATAATAGGGTCTGGCAGCCAGGCTCCTCCTCCTCCTCCTCCTCTCCTCTTTCCGCCGCCACGCTAAACCCTAAACCGCCGCAGCCATGTCGCCGCTGACGCAGCCGCAGCTGAAGGACAAGGCGGCGCACGAGGTGCCGCGCGCGACGGCGGCCAGCGCCGTGGCGTCCCTCACCAAGTGGATGCGCGAGCGCGCGGCGGAGGCGCCGCCCAACCTGCTCGCCGACGAGCGCGACGACCTCGTCGTGCTCCAGCTCTCGCTCCGCCGCGTCCCGCCCAAGCCCACCACCAAGCCGCACCTCCTCCCGCTCCCGCACCCCGTCGTCGCCCACTCGGCCGCCTCCGTCTGCGTCATCTCCGACGACCGCGCCGGCTCCGGCTCCCCCGCGGCCGCCGCCATCCTCGACGTGGCCAGGTCCCTCAAGCTCCCCGTCTCGGAGGTCGTCCCCTTCTCCGCCCTGCGCACCGACTACCGCCCCTACGAGTCGCGCCGCCGCTTCGCCGCCTCCTACGACCTCTTCCTCGCCGACCGCGCCCTCCTCCCCATGCTGCCCCGCCTCCTCGGCAAGTCCTTCTACTCCACCAAGAAGGCCCCCATCGCCGTCGACTTCACCCGGGCTGGCTGGCCGGAGCAGGTCCGCAAGGTCCTGAGCTCCACTTTCCTGTACCTGCGGACCGGCACCTGCTCGGGGATCAAGGTGGGCAGGCTGGATATGGAGGAGGAGCAGATCGTTGACAATGTGATGGCGGCAGTGGAGGCCGCCGTGGAGAAGGTGCCCAAGAAGTGGGAAAACGTGAGGGCTCTGCATTTGAAGGCTGTGGATTCGGTTGCACTGCCAATTTACCAGGTTGTGCCGGAGTTGGGCATGAAGATTGAGGTTCCGGTTGCGCGGTTGGAAGCAGGAGTTGGTGCCGGAGAGGTCATCGATGCTGCAGAAGTGGGGACTGGCAGCAAGCGCAAGGACAAGAAGATGAAGGCGCTGAAAGATGCCAATGGTGGAGCTGAAAGTTTGAAGTACAAGAGGAAAAGGAACAAGAAGGATCAGACTGAAGATGTTGTGATGGAAGAAGCCCAAGAGGCGACTGAGAAGAGGAGGAAGAAGGAGGCTGCTCCTTCGGTAGAGGAGCTTTCTGCTGGTGAGGACCTGAAGACCCCAAAGAAGGGCAAGGATAAGAAGCGTGCTTTGGACAAGGAGGTGGATGAGGCCAGCCCTGCAGAAAAGAAGGGTAAGAAGAATGAGCGTGAAACCAAGGAAGCCAGCAACAAGAAAAGTAAGGGCAAGAAAGAAGATATCAAGCAAGCACCTGAGGAGGTGGAGGATGTTGGCAGCAAGAAGAATAAGGGGAAGAAGAAGAAGAGCATGAAGGGTGATTCTGATGATGGTGAAATCCTCTTTGATGGAGAAAGCACTCCTGCTGCCCTTATAGCTGACAAGGAAGAGAAGAAGAGCAGGGGGAAAAAGTCAAGTGGCGATAAGATGAAGAGATCCAGGGCAAGGGTCTAAGGTTGTACGCCAATCTCTTGAATTGAGACCAAGCTGCATGTTGTATGCATAGATAAGCTGGTTAATCTGATTACTCTCAGCTGTGAGAAGCAATCATTGCCGTATCTGTTTTTTTTGTATTAGGAGATTGCATGTGAGATTATACTGCTGAGTGTAATACGGGGGCGTGGGGGGATTTCTGGAGTAGTTTCTTCAGATTTTAGTATGTATGCCCTCGCAGGGAAATTCTGGTAAACAATCTTATGTCGTTGAACATTTTGCTTTTTCGTCCAATCTGAAGTACTAGTACAAATGGTACATTAACTTTTAGACGCTTATATATTCATTTTCCATGTTCTTTGAAGTCTGAAACTACTTGATGCATCAATTGGGTCAAAATGGTTCTAATGCATTTTCATCTTAATCGCTTCTTGCTTCAGTTTTAAAGCAGCCTTATATATAGATTACAGTGTGAATAAATGGCAGACCTCGCCTCTCCCTTCTTCCTTAAACTGCGTCTAGATTTTCTAAATTGTTTGTAGTTTTGACTTTCACTTGTCCATGAAGGATCCCCTGGGAATTACCACCCAAAGGTACCTTTTTGAGATAATGACCTACAGATGTTTATAAGGCATGCATTTGTATTATGAATTGGAAGAACATCAATCAGCAAGTATTTATGGCTGATGTCTCCTAGATGAGATAATTTTCCCCAAACTATGTGTGATTCATTGCTCTAGGCAGGAACATCATGGAACCGCAGTGTTATTTTTTATGCCCTACTTTCTACCGCAGATACACTTGGATTTGCATATTTTGAGTCCTGCTTCTACTAATTTGACTTATGATGTCCATGGTTTTGGATGATTGGTCGCAGCTCATCTTCTATCCTATGGTGTGTGTTGTGCTCCTCTCGGTTGTAGTTACTTTTACATTATTATACAATTTAAGACATACATGATATATTGAACGTGATGAAGATTTATTTCCATTTCTTCAGTTCTAATAATTTATGCAAAGTTCCGTCCAGTAACTAGACTGATTTTTTCTTGACCGTTGTTCTCTGGAGCTCATTATTTTAGTCCCTTTCTCTTAGATTTTTGACTAATCTGTCTGCTCTGGTGCTCCAGTTTCTTATTTGCAGGTGATGATCTTGCTGCAACTTGCTGCCTGGGTTTACAGGTTGGTGATTCTTCTATCCCTTGATCTTCTTCTGTCCACGTGTGTCGTCTGTGCTTATATCTAAGTTGGATGCGACTATTCTTTTTCCAGTGAGCTAGCTGCTGCAGTCCCGCTCGTTTCTTTAGAGGACACAGATGACAGAAATGCCGCCATGGGATCAGGTCGTGAACCTTTTTCCATCTCTGTCCGCATGTATCCATGCAATTTGTTTGTACGTCGTTTGCCCACTTGCATGTGTATATATGCTTCTTTCTAACAATGGTCGTTTGGATGCATATGCCCATATTTCCATTTTTTGTGAAGTGTGTAGTACAACCACTGGTTATTCCTTGTAATATCCAAGTGGTATAAGAGATTTTGGTAGTGCGCCATTAGCATATTCTTTGTTACTGGATCACTTCAGAGTTGAGACCAAATATTGTTGACAAAATGTTACTTTCTTCATATACAGTGAATTACCATTTGGATCTCGCTGAACCCTAACCTCTCGGTCACCTGTGGTTTCGTTCTGTCTGCGGCGATGGATTGCTTACTCTGCTCCGTTTGTGTGTCGAGGTTTGTTCTTCTTACATCCTCTTCCTTCCTTTGCCTCGTCACAAGCACAGGCCACACAGGCAACAGAGCCTAAACTCTATTGGTATGCAATTGGAAAATCAGCTGGAGGGGAGCTTCAAAGTTCTTCACAGTAGATATTTCTACTCCCTGTATTCTCAGACCTGTGTGACTGAACCTAATAATCCATTATATGTTACTGTTCTAAATTTCTTAAGTTCTGTATTGAGCCTCTGGCTTCAGACTTGGATCACCAGATTGTTCAATTCTTTTTGTGCTACAAAACTACACAATCACTACTTGATCATTGCAGTCTCCTGTTCTGTGTATATCAATATCTCTACCACTATAATGCATCAGTTTTGAATTTGGATTTACCACCCCACCATTTTTTTAGTCTGCTTGGGTACTGATTACCTGAAGTAATAGCTAAGATACAGTGTAGAGTGTAAACTTGCAGGGTGATACATGAGAGCATTTCTATAATGGTTGGTTCGATCAATCTTTTTACCGATTTATACTGAATTAAACTTGTTGATGTGGTGATAGGGTGTCCAGTGTACATGATTGTCGATTAAATTTGTATATGAACCTCTTCCAGTTTGTTGGTTAGTACAGGAAATGCATGAGTTGTCAATCAGAAAGAAGTTCAATTCTTCAAGCAAGAACTCCAGACTTGGCTTTCAAATAACTACATTGTGATGATGAAACATGGTCAGTCCGCAGCATCGCGTCTGCAAGATCACCTTCCAGTTTACATACACCATTGTAAGTACATGGCAGCTGACCAAGCAGTAAGTAAATCCTAGATTGCTGTTAAGAGCTCCATTCTACGTGTGAGTTATGAAAGAGCAGTTGCTGTAGTTCTGTTTTACTGGTCCAATGGATTTGCCCTGCCTTACTGTCATTTATTCAGAATTTTTTACTGGTTTGCTGATGTACAAAGGACTGATCCAGCTCTTCTCATTTGATCAGAATATGCGTACACCATAATGGTTGGTGAGAAACCTGACACGCAGTTATGGCGTTGTGCTGTTGGAGCTGCTAACTTGCGACCAATATAACTGGGAGGCGATCTCGTAGCATAGGCCAAAAAATTACATCAGGGACAATTCTCTGGGTCGACACTAATCTGGATTTGGAAGTTGGAAGATGAAGCCACCGTCAATCATTCAGTTGTTGAAAATTGCTCTGCTATGTGGAGTAGTTACCTGCCGCCGTGTGAGAGACTGGCAAGTCGAAAGATAAAGATAGGGCCTGGGCGAGCTCTGCATCCTCGTCTGCTTCTGATCATTCTTCCAGGAAGGATACATTTATATAAGTTAAGTTATACCCGTTGTTCTGTTTACCTTGTTACTTATGGTGGGGATTAGGGGAGCCTGAGCTCATTCTTTCTGTCATTATTTTCTAGCAAGATAAATACTAGTGACTGACTTGTGTATGTTAGCCTCTGGTCTGATGAAGAAGGTAGCATCGAGTCCAGAAAGTCCCTGGACGTTGGTGTTGTGCCTCTGGCATAATTGGGTCCATTATGTGAGTATGCTTTTGCTGGAACATACAGTAGTACTCTGAAGATATGCCATTTTTTTTTCATTTACACACAATCTAGCTTGATTGACCAATTCATTAGTGCTTAATGACCCTCCATCCTCCTCCTGCTGCTACTGCATCTGCATATAACCTGTTGTTAAATTTTGTCTTTCTGAATTAATGAAATTCCTCAAGACCCCCAAAAGATGAGCCTCCATGGCTCCACATTTCCAGTCACTCTACTCCAGCGAGCAAGCCACCCCCTTCCTGGCGCGCAGCCACATCCTGGGCTGGCCTTCCTCTGCCTCGACGCCAAGGACGGCTTCAAAGTCGGAGTGGCTCCCCACGGAGGCCAGCAGGAACTGTTGGTGTGCGGCTGAGCGCCGCATGTACGGGTCCTGGCGCACCCGTCTTCATGGTCCACTGCGCGTGGAACTCATCCTCAACCACTACTAGTGGTAGAATAAATGCATTATAATTAAATTTCTGCCTTCTATAAAGCTATGGTACGCCTAGGCGTACTCTAAAAAAAAAAACTTGCATGAAGTTATGCTCTTGATACCTTCCTTGCGAATTCACGTAGGCGCACCCGTCCCGGTACTTCATGCTGCTGCCTGCTATGGTTTACATATTCCATGCAGCTGTAACCTGCAAGATTTTTGTACTCTTACCCCGTCAAGAAGCATGGAGAGAAAAAACAGAGCACCATCCATTGATCGGCGAGTTCTGAACGGAGTTCAGCACTGCATGCAGCACACAATTACCTAGTACACCGCATTCTTACAAGCTCCAAGTCGCCAATGCGAGACAAAGACATTTGCGCTACACAATTGATCTCCGACCTTTGTGGCAATATCCGTCGGAAATCACAATGTAGTAACTATTTGTTGCACTGTCTTTCTCATGGAAAAAATAGAAAATGCCAACAAATCCTAGATATATTTCCACTGCCTTCATCACAATAGTCACTGACACATCATCGTGCTCGTTTTGATTAGGGCACCAGAGCATGTGGAGGAGGTGAATAGTAGTGGGCTTGGGGTTTATGATAGGGCCGCAAACGAGTCGAGCTCGAGCGAGTTGGAGTTGACTCAGCTCAACTCATATGAAAATTCGAGCGAGTTGGAGTTGGCTCAGCTCAACTCATATGAAAATTCGAGCGAGCTCAAACTGAGTGAAGCTCATGATCGAGCTGTAGAACATGACTCGTGCTCAGCTTGTAACGATCTCGAGCTAGCTTCGAGCTAAATGACATGGTAAAAAAAAATATAAATCTATGGATGAAAAACAAAAAAATTAAGGTGAATATGTTGGGAACCTTTGCCAAAAATATAGGATATCTAACATATAGTCAACCACGTGCCATAATTAGGCCTAAATCTTCTCCGCACTTAACTAAGTTTTCATGTTTGTTGGTAAATAAAATGGAGAAAAGTTATGGACAACATATATGATAATAAATTGTCTTATTTTCATTTAATATATGGCATGATCATTTAAGGTAATGATATTCTATCGAGTTATCGAGCTAAAATCGAGCGAGCCAACATTGGCTCAAGATCGGCTCGTTTCTTGATCGAGCTACATAAAGTGTTCGAACTCGTCTCGTTTCTTTTCGAGTCGATCTCGAGTCGAGTCAAAAAACGAGTCGATCTCGAGCGGTTCATGAGCCTCGAGCTTTTCTTGCAGCCCTAGGTCTATCTAAGTTTGAGACCCTAACGCCTAATAACGCTGAATGACACACCTCACTCTTGAATCAGCTGACGGGTGTGCCCATCTTTATTTTGTCCTTCCTTTTTGTAAGTTATTAATAATTGCTTTGTTGGAAACTCCCCTGAGACTGATGGCATGTTTTTTTTAAAAAAAGGAGGATGACCCCCGGCCTCTGCATCTGGGCGATGCATACGGCCTCTTTATTAATTATGAGATTTGGTATGTACCTGTCCGTATCTGATAGATTTGGTTACTTTCTCCTTGAGGTGGTGAGGATGCCACCATGATTATGAGATTTGGTTGCTGGGTGTTTTCTTTCTGGATGCCAGCTCCAGCCTCTTTTTGTCTCTAAGACTTTGTATTCTGCCTCTCCTGATTAATCAATGAAATACAGCCCTAGGGCCGTCTTTTCGTCAAAAAAAAAAAGAACTATGTAAACAATTGTAGCAAGAATTTATGAATGATTCATTTCGTTCAAACAACTTCTCAGCATACACACTTGAACATGAAGAAATTCATTTGTGATTGTCCCACAAGTATTTGTTCCTTGTTACAATCTTCATATGGCTGACCTTACACACTATCGATCAGATGAAAGCTAAATTAAGCTAGCCACTGTCAGAGCAGTTCATTTGTGTCATTGTCAGAATTAATTAATTAATTAGCTTATCATTACAATAACATGAGCAATAAACCTATGGCCAGCATGCCCTTGCAAAAAAGGAGCCCCTTGCTCCTTGGATCCATCCCCGCTGCATACACGTGTGAACCACTACCATGTTAGAATTCTTCATAGGCAGAGTTCTGATATTTCTATCTAGGCAGGAGATACTTGTAGGATTTTATCCACTCGACCATAAAGGTGATATAAAATTTGCGGGAAGACAAGGTGATGAACGAGCTCAATTATTCCAAGCACGAGGGTATTGGCCACTCAACTTTGAAGCTAATAGACAATGCGCAGACAAGCAAGCTGAAAAACAAACTCAATCAGTCCAAGCCGCGTTCTTATCGCCTGTAGTGACATATCTAAGAAAAGAGTGCTTAGTTTATTAATGCAAGTTCAGTTTAGGTGAGAATCAGTTTATTGCATCTTGCCCCTTGTATTATGAGGACAGTGACTCTGATGAATTTCATCCAAGAGCGGGAGGGAGTGAATTTGATGTTGATATGAGTTGATCTCCTTGTCCTTTATTCAAGTATAGGTTTACTTTAGCTCTTGTATGTTCTTAATTTATTGATTCAAGTCTGGCTGGGATTTTTTTTTTTTGGGGGGGGGGGGGGGGTGGTTTATTTAGATAAAAGGCAGGCTCTCTGCTAGACTCATATAGATAGGGGAAAAATAAAAAGTGTACAAACGATATTTACAGGACAAAAAAGCCCTAGAAATTACATTCCATTTGCCATAGCTAAACCCAACTGGACAAGGTCCTCCTCGACGAGGTAAGCAACATCTAACACCTATAGAGAGGCATTATGGAAAATCCTCCGATTCCTCTCCTTCCATACATGCCATAACACATAAATTAGCACCTTGCCAAAATGCTTCCGCATCGACGAGTCCAAAGCCTCAACATTTTGGTTCCACCAGTCCTTGAGTGTGGAAAAAACCGTGGCCGAGCTTGGCAAGATCGAGGACCAGCCATCAACGATACCCCAAACACTTCAGCCAGCAACGATACCCCAAACACTTCAGACAAAAAGGCATGTTTGGGATATCGTTGCTTCACAAGGAGGTGCTATTATGTGTTGTCAGTTCTATCGCTTTGGTGCCTCTGGTCTACTCTGCTTTGATGGCTGGGACATGGGAGTATTTGCTTTGATGGAGTTATAATTGCATAAAGGTACTACAATTGAGGTTAGGTTAACGAATCAGTAATGGTATTTCTGTTTTTTTGCAAATCAGTACCGGCTCACACATTGGACTGATCCCTATTTGGTCACGTTTTTGATAGGAAACCTAACCATGAGGCACATGAGGTCGTATCCTTGCACGCACCCAGCAGCGCGTACCAGTACCTCATCGCCTGAACTCCACCCGCGCCGCACAAAACGTATTCATGGCATCATCGGCCAACACTCGTAGTACGAACACAACCAATGCTATCACAGTCGACCCGCGTCTGTGGCCTCGCCTGCGTTGTCCCAACCACCGCTTCTGCCTGTTGCTTCATGCGTGCGTGTGTTGGATGGCCGGAGCTCGTGCATGGCGGGAGCTTGCTGAGCAGAAGTGGCGGCGTGGCTTAGCATCGGTGCACGTGGTCCGGCTCGATGGAGCTGCAAAGGCTCTCGCACTTTGCTTCTTCGTTGGTTGGCGCATGGAGGGTGCTCGGCAAAATTCCCGAGACCTATTTGTCGGCGTCGCACAAGCTATTTGTGGATTAGAAACTAATGGGGCCTTTTCAGTTAAATCTTTTTTACAAACAGATCAACTTTGGGGGTGTGGTTCCTAATGTTAGTACAAAAATGTGGAAAATTCTCTGTCCACAGAACATTCATATTTTCTTATGGCTTTGTATTCACAACAAAATACTGACTAGAGATAATCTTGCAAAAAGAAGGGAAGTGGATGATCCTTCCCGCCTGTTCTGTTCTGAACCTGAAACTGTTCAACATCTGATGTTTGATTGTGTGGTGGCCCAACATGTTTGGGGCTTTGTTGCAGAAATCTTCAAAATTGACAACATATCTTGTTTTGATAAAGTTGTGGCCTTCTGGCATATGCATAAAGTTAAAGCTGTTCTGAACCTGGTAACATCTGCTGCCTTATGGAGCTTGTGGAGATTAAGAAATGAATTTTGTTTTCAGGGGCGCAAGTGGAGGAATGTGAATTGCATTCTTGCAAAACTAAGCTGTTATTTGCACCAGTGAAAAGTTCTCTGCGACGATGGGCAAGCAGACCTACTACAACGATGCATCTTGCTGCTGGACAAGCGACGTGGGGAACTCCTCCGGATCGCCTTGAGATGAGACTTGGGGCGACCAACTGAATGATCAGGGGCATCGGAGGGGAGAGCGGCAGCTGATCTTCTTTTGATGTCCTGTTTTGTGTTGGTTCCCTTCTGATCGACTCAGTCTAAAACTTCCGTAGCTTGCGTCCTGGACTTGGTCCTTAGTCTTTCTAGCTGTATGCGCTTTACTTTGAGCCTGATGCTCTGGATGATCGTCGTTCCTGATCGTGTATTCTGTGAACTGTTTCGTGCTCTGCTTCAATAAAATGGGGCAAGGGGGGTGTGACCCCTTTCGTTCAAACTGTGATACGGTACGGTGCTCAAGCCTGGCTTTAGCATTGAGCACATCCAAGGTTGCCTTGATGACTTGAGCACACAAGAAAATGGGATGGCCAGGTTGAACGCATTCATGATACAAGTGTTTCTGATAACTTTTTAGGTTTAATAACATTAATAATATTAGTAACCTCTTGTGGCTTAAACAAGATTGTTGTCATGAATGCAAATGCGATACACATATAGGTGATGTTTTCTGAACATTCTGATATCTTATTTTTCTGAGTTAATATGAAATTGTTGTGAAGTTTTAAAAATGACATTCAAATTGTCAAAGGGCAAAAACATAAGAGAAGCAAACATGCTTGGGCATAACCGAGATTTTTTTTGAAGCTAGGGGGAACAAATGGGTGGGGTCCAACTAGCAACATAGAACTAATTATGCCTTTCGAAAATGTTCCGAGGGGCTATGGGAATGTCCAGGTGATTCTCGGAGTGTCTCGGATGGTCCCAGAAGGTATTTGGAAGACTATTGAAGTTTCCGAAATGTTCCAAAGTGGGATGCACCCTTGGCTAGCCCGGGGGGCTGCAACCACATGGGCCATAGGGGCCATAAGTGGTATGCACCCCCCAAGCTTTCAGGCCAAGCTGAAAAGTTAGGAAGGTGCTTCAAAGGTTAGGGGATCCTGGGAGGATCCTCCTCCCTTTGGCGTGCTAGCCCTTGGAGGGGTCAACCCCTCTCCAAGGCGCGCTCCTCGGCCATCTATAAATAGATGGGAGGGACGCCCCCTCGAAACACACACATCGAAAGGAGACGCCCCCTACGCATGCTCTTTTTCTTTCTCTCTCTCTCTCTCTCTCTCTCTCTCTCTCTCTGTTCCATCGATACATTGCTAGGCTGTTGTTCCTTGATACGTCTCCGTCGTATCTATAACTTTTGATTGTTCCATGCCAATATTCTTCAACTTTCATATACTTTTGGCAACTTTTTATACTATTTTTTGGGACTAACATATTGATCCAGTGCCCAGTGCCAGTTCCTGTTTGTTGCATGTTTTATGTTTCGCAGAAACCCAATATCAAATGGAATCCAAACGTGATAGAAACGTACGGAGAATTATTTTGGAATATTTGGGATTTTCTGGAGGAAGAATCAACGCGAAACGGTGCCCGAGTGGCCAGGAGATAGGGGGCGCGCCCTCCCCCCTGGGCGCGCCTAGCACTCTCCTGGGCCACCCGTAAGGCGGTTGTTGCTCTTCTTTTGCCGCAAGAAAGCTAATTTTATGAGAAAAATCTGGACGAAAGATTCACCCCAATCGGAGTTACAGATCTTTGGATATAAAAGAAACGGTGAAGGGGAAGGATCTGGGAACGCAGAAACAGAGAGAGACAAAGAGATAGATCCAATCTCGGAGGGGCTCTCGCCCCTCCCAAGCCATGGGAGCCAAGGATCAGAGGGGAAACCCTTCTCCCATCTAGGGAGGAGGTCAAGGAAGAAGAAGAAGAAGGGAGGCCCTCTCCCCCTTGCTTCTGGTGGCGCCGGAGTGCTGCCGGGGGCCATCATCATCACTGCGATCTACACCAACACCTCCGCCATCTTCACCAACATCTCCATCACCTTCCCCCCTCTATCTATAGCGGTCCACTCTCCCGCAACCCGCTGTACCCTCTACTTGAACATGGTGCTTTATGCTTCATATTATTATCCAATGATGTGTTGCCATCCTATGATGTCTGAGTAGATTTTCGTTGTCCTATTGGTGGTTGATGAATTGCTATGATTGATTTAATTTGCTTGTGGTTATGTTGCCGTCCTTTGGTGCCCATCATATGAGCGCGCGCGTGGATCACACCATAGGGTTAGTTGTATGTTGATAGGACTATGTATTGGAGGGCTAGAGTGACAGAAGCTTCAACCTAGCATAGAAATTGATGCATACAGAATTGAAGGGGTACCAATATATCTTAATACTATGGCTGGGTTTTACCTTAATGAACGTTAGTAGTTGCGGATGTTGGGGAACGTAGTAATTTCAAAAAAATTCCTATGCACACGCAAGATCATGGTGATGCATAGCAACGAGAGGGGAGAGTGTTGTCCACGTACCCTCGTAGACCGAAAGCGGAAGCGTTAGAACAACGCGGTTGATGTAGTCGTACGTCTTCACGGCCCGACCGGTCAAGCACCGAAACTACGGCACCTCCGAGTTCTAGCACACGTTCAGCTCGATGACGATCCCCATACTTCGATCCAGCAGAATGTCGGGGAAGAGTTCCGTCAGCACGACGGCATGGTGACGATCTTGATGTTCTACTGTCGCAGGGCTTCGCCTAAGCACCGCTAATATTATCGAGGACTATGGTGGAGGGGGGCACCGCACACGGCTAAGAGATCAAGAGATGAATTGTTGTTTCTATGGGGTGCCCCCTGCCCTCCTCCTTTCCTTGTTGGAGTAGGAGAGAAGGAAAGAGGGGGAGAGGGAGAAGGAAAAGGGGGCTGCACCCCTTCTCCAATTCGGACCAGAGGGGCGCAAGCCTCCTTCCTTTTGGCCTCTCTTCTCTATTCCCGTATGGCCCAATAAGGCCCATATACTCCCCGGCGAATTCCCATAACTCTCCGGTACTCCGAAAAATACCCGAATCACTCGGAACCTTTTCGATGTCCGAATATAGTCGTCCAATATATCGATCTTTACGTCTCGACTATTTTGAGACTCCTCGTCATGTCCCCGATCTCATGCGGGACTTCGAACTCCTTCGGTACATCAAAACTCATAAACTCATAATATAACTGTCATCGAAACCTTAAGCGTGCGGACCCTACGGGTTCGAGAATAATGTAGACATGACCGAGACACGTCTCCGGTCAATAACCAATAGCGAAACCTGGATGCTCATATTGGCTCCCACATATTCTACGAAGCTCTTTATCGGTCAAACCGCATAACAACATTAGTTGTTCCCTTTGTCATCGGTATGTTACTTGCCCGAGATTCGATCGTCGGTATCTCAATACCTAGTTCAATCTCGTTACTGGCAAGTCTCTTTACTCGTTATGTAATGCATCATCCTGCAACTAACTCATTAGTCACATTGCTTGCAAGGCTTATAGTGATGTGCATTACCGAGAGGGCCCAGAGATACCTCTCCGACAATCGGAGTGACAAATCCTAATCTCGAAATACGCCAACTCAACATGTACCTTCGGAGACACCTGTAGAGCACCTTTATAATCACCCAGTTACGTTGTGACATTTGGTAGCACACAAAGTGTTCCTCCGGTAAACGGGAGTTGCATAATCTCATAGTCATAGGAACATGTATAAGTCATGAAGAAAGCAATAGCAACATACTAAACGATCAAGTGCTAAGCTAACAGAATGGGTCAAGTCAATCACACCATTCTCCTGATGATGTGACCCCGTTAATCAAATGACAACACATGTCTATGGCTAGGAAACTTAACCATCTTTGATTCAACGAGCTAGTCAAGTAGAGGCATACTAGTGACACTTTGTTTTTCTATGTATTCACACATGTACTAAGTTTTTGGTTAATACAATTCTAGCATGAATAATAAACATTTATCATGAAATAAGGAAATAAATAATAACTTTATTATTGCCTATAGGGCATATTTCCTTCAGTCTCTCACTTGCACTAGAGTCAATAATCTAGTTCACATCGCCATGTGATTTAACACCAATATTCACATCTGTATGTGATTAATACCCATAGTTCACATCGTCATGTGATCAACACCCAAAGGATTTACTAGAGTCAATAATCTAGTTCACATCGTTATGTGATTAACACCCAAAGAGTATTAAGGTATGATCATGTTTTGTTCGTGAGAGAAGCTTAGTCAACGGATCTGTCATATTCAGAGCCGTATGTATTTTGCAAATATTCTATGTCTACAATGCTCTGCATGGAGCTACTCTAGCTAATTGCTCCCACTTTCAATATGTATCCAAATTGAGACTTAGAGTCATCTGGATCGGTGTAAAAGCTTGCACCGATGTAACTCTTTACGACGGGCTCTTTTATCACCTCCATAATCGAGAAATATTTCCTTAGTCCTCACTAAGGATGATAGAAAACAACATATCTTTTCCCTCCTGACCCCTATAAAAATCTAGTGGAAGTCCGGTCGCGTCAGAGACATCTTTATCTGATTTTGAGGCTTCGTCGTCCGGCTCCTCCAAAATTATGTTAGGATCGGCTGGCTCATCCTCATCATCCGAAAAGAAAATAGAGACAAAACAGATTTGTTTCAATGACATATCTAATCAGACTGAAATTGATGTCGAAGACACGATCATTCACATCAATTGAAGCAGGCAGGAAGGGCGCGAAAGCTACCGTTTAACGAATGCAATGCAAGCAAGGTAGCTTGCTTACTCTCCATCTAGCGTGCGTTGGCGGCAAGGAAGGAGGCATTGGAAAGACTAGACCATACACATTAATTAGTACAAGAAAGAGGCATTCGGGAAGCGACTAGTCGCTTCTGGCGAAGAAGCTGGAGTGCTTTAGCCCTTTTTTAAGCAAGAATCACCGTCTTGAGCGCCTTGCACGCTCAAGAACAAGCAAGGGATGAGCGCTTTGTTGCTAAAGCGGATACGTTTTCTTGCTGGAGAAGGCTAGTTTGATCGAGGATTGGAGAGGAGGGAGAGGTGGAATAAAAAGCTCGGGATGGATTTTGGAGTCTTTGTGCGAGCCGTATGCGGTGAGAGTTGCACGTATGGTAAGGAGGGGGGGGGGGTTCGCGTCTATACGTGTAGTGTGGTGGTTGGGCCTACCCACCCTATGTTTCAGTGATCTACTCCTAGATCACTATTGTACTCCCTTGCCAAATTCAGAGCAAGGTATACAATAGGTCTGATGAAGGAAATATGCCCTAGAGGCAATAATAAAGTTATTATTTATTTCCTTATATCATGATAAATGTTTATTATTCATGCTAGAATTGTATTAACCGGAAACATAATACATGTGTGAATATATAGACAAACAGAGTGTCACTAGTATGCCTCTACTTGACTAGCTTGTTAATCAAAGATGGTTATGTTTCCTAACCATGGACAAAGAGTTGTTATTTGATTAACGGGATCACATCATTGGTTGAATGATCTGATTGACATGACCCATTCCGTTAGCTTAGCACCCGATCGTTTAGTATGTTGCTACTGCTTTCTTCATGACTTATACATGTTCCTATGACTATGAGATTATGCAACTCCCATTTACCGGAGGAACACTTTGTGTGCTACCAAACGTCACAACGTAACTGGGTGATTATAAAGGTGCTCTACAAGTGTCTCCAAAGGTACTTGTTGGGTTGGCGTATTTCGAGATTAGGATTTGTCACTCCGAATGTCGGAGAGGTATCTCTGGGCCCTCTCGGTAATGCACATCACTTAAGCCTTGCAAGCATTGCAACTAATGAGTTAGTTGCGAGATGATGTATTACGGAACGAGTAAAGAGACTTGCCGGTAACGAGATTGAACTAGGTATTGGATACCGACGATCGAATCTCGGGCAAGTAACATACCGATGACAAAGGGAACAACGTATGTTGTTATGCGGTCTGACCGATAAAGATCTTCGTAGAATATGTAGGAACCAATATGGGCATCCAGGTCCCGCTATTGGTTATTGACCGGAGACGTGTCTCAGTCATGTCTACATTGTTCTCGAACCGTAGGGTCCGCACGCTTAAGGTTTCGATGACAGTTATATTATGAGTTTATGAGTTTTGATGTACCGAAGGAGTTTGGAGTCCCATATGAGATCGGGGACATGACGAGGAGTCTCGAAATGGTCGAGAAGTAAAGATTGATATATTGGACGGATATATTTGGACACCGGAAAGGTTCCGGAGAAGTTTGGAGCTCCGGGAGGTTACCGGAACCCCCCGAGAGGTATATGCGCCTTATTGGGCCCATGTAGGAGGAAGAGAGAAGGAACAAGGGAGGGGGGCGCCCCCCCCCAAGCCCAATCCGAATTTGGGAGGGGGGCCGGCCCCCCCTTTCCTTTCTCCTTCCCCCTCTCTTCCTTCCTACTACTAGTACTACTTCCTAATACTAGTACTCCTTCCTTCCCCCTCCAAATAAGATAAGGAAAAAGGGGGGAAACCTACTTGGAGTAGGTTTCCCCCTCCCCTATGGCGCGCCCCCCTTGGGCCGGCCACCTCCTCCCTCCCTCCTTTATATACGGGGGTAGGGGGGCACCCTAGGACACACAAGTTGATCATTGAGATCGTTCCTTAGCCGTGTGCGGTGCCCCCCTCCACGATATTACACCTCGGTCATATTGTAGCGGTGCTTAGGCGAAGCCCTGCGACAGGAGAACATCAAGATCGTCACCATGCCGTCGTGCTGACGGAACTTCCCCTCGAAGCCTCTATTGGATTGGAGATCAAGGGTGCGTCATCGAGCTGTACGCGTGTCAAGAACTCGGAGGTGCCGGAGTAACGGTGCTTGGATCGGTTGGACCGGGAGGACGTACGACTACTTCCTCTATGTTGCGTCAACGCTTCCGCTTCGGTCTACGAGGGTACGTAGACAACACTCTCCCCTCTCATTGCTATATCATCACCACGATCTTGCGTGTGCGTAGAATTTTTTTTGAAATTACTACGTTCCCCAACAGTGGCATCCGAGCCTAGGTTTTTATGGTTTGATGTTATATGCACGAGTAGAACACAAGTGAGTTGTGGGCGATATAAGTCATACTGCTTACCAGCATGTCATACTTTGGTTCAGCGGTATTGTTGGATGAAGCGGCCCGGACCGACATTACGCGTACGCTTACGCGAGACTGGTTTTACCGCCGTGCTTTGCACACAGGTGACTAGCGGGTGTCAGTTTCTCCAACTTTAGTTGAACCGAGTGTGGCTACGCTCGGTCCTTGCGAAGGTTAAAACAACATCAACTTGACAAACTATCGTTGTGGTTTTGATGCGTAGGTGAGATTGGTTCTTGCTTAAGCCCGTAGCAGCCACGTAAAACTTGCAACAACAAAGTAGAGGACGTCTAACTTGTTTTTGCAGGGCATGTTGTGATGTGATATGGTCAAGACGTGATAAGATATAAGTTGTTGTATGAGATGATCATGTTTTGTTGAAGTTATCGGCAACTGGCAGAAGCCCTATGGATGTCTCTTTGTTGCATAAGATGCAAGTGCCAAATAATTGCTTTACTTTATCGCTATATGATAGCAATAGTTGCAAGAGCAATAGTTGGTGAGACAACCATGTGATGACACATTGATATAGATCAAGATGATGAAGATCATGGTGTCGTGCCGGTGATGATAGAGATCATGACAGTACTTTGGAGATGGAGATCAAAGGCGCAAGATGATCATGGCCATATCATGTCACATATTTTGATTGCATATGATGTTTATCTATTATACATCTTATTCTTGCTTTGATTGACGGTAGCATTTTAAGATGATCTCTCACTAAAATTATCAAGAAGTGTTCTCCCTGAGTATGCACCGTTGCCAAAGTTCGTCGTGCCCAGACACCACGTGATGATCGGGTGTGATAAGCTCTACGTCCATCTACAACGGGTGCAAGCCAGTTTTTGCACACGCAGAATACTCAGGTTAAACTTGACGAGCCTAGCATATGCAGATATGGCCTCGGAACACGAAGACCGAAAGGTCGAGCGTGAATCATATAGTAGATATGATCAACATAAGATGTTCACCATTGAAAACTACTCCATCTCACGTGATGATCGGTTATGGTTTAGTTGATTTGGGTCACGTGATCACTTAGATGACTAGAGAGATGTCTATCTAAGTGGGAGTTCTTAAGTAATATGATTAATTGAACTTAAATTTATCATGAACTTAGTCCTGGTAGTATTTTGCAAATTATGTTGTAAGATCAATAGCTTGCGTTGTTGCTTTCATATGTTTATTTTGATATGTTCCTAGAGAAAAATGTATTGAAAGATGTTAGTAGCAATGATGCGGATTGGATCCGTGATCTGAGGTTTATCCTCATTGCTGCACAGAAGAATTATGTCCTTGATGCACCGCTAGGTGACAGACCTATTGCAGGAGCAGATGCAAACGTTATGAACGTTTGGCTAGCTCAATATGATGACTACTTGATAGTTTAAGTGCACCATGCTTAACGGCTTAGAATCGGGACTTCAAAGACGTTTTGAACATCATGGACCATATGAGATGTTCCAGGAGTTGAAGTTAATATTTCAAGAAAATACCCGAGTTGAGAGATATGAAGTCTACAACAAGTTCTATAGCTAAAAGATGGAGGAGAATCGCTCAACTAGTGAGCATGTGCTCAGATTGTCTGGGTACAACAATCGCTTGAATCAAGTGGGAGTTAATCTTCCAGATAAGATAGTGATTGACAGAATTCTCTAGTCACCATCACCGAGTTAGTAGAACTTTGTGATGAACTATAGTATGCAAGGGATGATGAAAATGATTCCCGAGTTTTTCATGATGATGAAATCGATGAAGGTAGAAATCAAGAAAGAACATCAAGTGTTGATGGTTAACAAGACCACTAGTTTCAAGAAAAGGGCAAAGGGATAGAAGGGAACTTCAAGAAGAACGGCAAGCAAGTTGCTGCTCAAGTGAAGAAGCCCAAGTCTGGACCTAAGCCTGAGACTAAGTGCTTCTACTGCAAAGGGACTGGTCACTGGAAGCAGAACTACCCCAAGTATTTGGCGGATAAGAAGGATGGCAAAGTGAACAAAGGTATATTTGATATACATGTTATTGATGTGTACTTTACTAGTGTTTATAGCAACCCCTCGGTATTTGGTACTGGTTCAGTTGCTAAGAGTAGTAACTCGAAACGGGAGTTGCAGAATAAACAGAAACTAGTTAAGGGTGAAGTGACGATGTGTGTTGAAAGTAGTTTCAAGATTGATATGATCATCATCGCACACTCCCTATACTTTCGGGATTAGTGTTGAACCTAAATAAATGTTATTTGGTGTTTGCGTTGAGCATGAATATGATTTGATCGTGTTTTTTGCAATACGGTTATTCATTTAAGTAAGAGAATAAACTGTTATTCTGTTTACATGAATAAAACCTTATATGGTTACACACCCAATGAAAATGGTTCATTGGATCTCGATCGTAGTGATACACATATTCATAATATTGAAACCAAAAGATGCAAAGTTAATAATGATAGTGCAACTTATTTGTGGCACTGCCGTTTAGGTCATATTGGTGTAAAGCGCATGAAGAAACTCCATGCTGATGGGATTTTGGAATCACTTGATTATGAATCACTTGATGCTTGCGAACCATGCCTCATGGGCAAGATGACTAAGACTCCGTTCTCCGGAACAGTGGAGCGAGCAACTAACTTATTGGAAATAATACATACTGATGTATGCGATCCAATGAGTGTTAAGGCTCGCGGCGGGTATTGTTATTTTCTGACCTTCACAGATGATTTGAGAAGATATGGGTATATCTACTTAATGAAACATAAGTCTGAAATAGTTGAAAGGTTCAAAGAATTTCAGAGTGAAGTGGAAAAATCATCGTGACAAGAAAATAAGGTTTCTACGATCTGATTGCGGAGACAAATATTTGAGTTACGAGTTTGGTCTTCAATTAAAACAATGTGGAATAGTTTCACAAATTCATGCCACCTGGAACACCACATCATAATGGTGTGTCCGAATGTCATAACCGTACTTTATTGGATATAGTACAATCTATGATGTTTCTTACTGATTTACCAATATCGTTTTGGGATCATGCATTAGAGACAGCTGCATTCACGTTAAATAGGGCACCATCTAAATCCGTTGAGACGACACTATATGAACTGTGGTTTAGCAAGAAACCAAAGTTGTCGCTTCTTAAAGTTTGGGGCTGCGATGCTTATGTGTAAAAGTTTCATCCTGATAAGCTCAAATCCAAATCGGAGAAGTGCGTCTTCATAGAATACCCGAAGGAAATTGTTGGGTACACCTTCTATCACAGATCCGAAGGCAAAATATTCGTTGCTAATAAATGGATCCTTTCTAGAGAAAGAGTTTCTCTCGAAAGAAGTGAGTGGGAGGAAAGTAGAACTTGATGAGGTAATTGTACCTTCTCCCTTATTGGAAAGTAGTTCATCACAGAAATCTGTTCCTGTGACTACTACACCAATTAGTGAGGAAGCTAATGATGATGATCATGTAACTTCAGATCAAGTTACTACCGAATCTCGTAGGTAAACCAGAGTGAGATCTGCACCAGAGTGGTACGGTAATCCTGTTCTGGAAGTCATGTAACTAGACCATGATGAACCTACGAACTATGAGGAAGCGATGATGAGCCCAGATTCCGCGAAATGGCTTGAGGCCATGAAATCTGAGATGAGATCCATGTATGAGAACACAGTGTGGACTTTGGTGGAGTTGCCCGATGATCGGCAAGCCATAGAAAATAAATGGATCTTCAAGAGGAAGATGGACGCTGATAGTAGTGTTACTATCTACAAAGCTAGACTTGTCGAAAAAGGTTTTTGACAAAGTTCAAGATGTTGAAAACAATGAGATTTTCTCACTCGTATCGATGCTTAAAAGTCTGTCCGAATCATGTTAGCAATTGCCGCATTTTATGAAATCTGGCAAATGGATAAACAAAACTGCATTCCTTAATGGAGTTATTAAAGAAGAGTTGTATGTGATGCAACCAAGAGGTTTTGTCGATCCTAAAGGTGTTAACAAAATATGCATCTATGGACTGGTGCAAGCATCTCGGAGTTGGAATATACGCTTTGATAAGTTGATCAAAGCATATAGTTTATACAGACTTGCAGTGAAGCCTGTATTTACTAGAAAGTGAGTGGGAGCACTACAACATTTCTGATAAGTATATGTGAATGACATATTGTAGATCGGAAATAATGTAGAATTATTCTGCAAAGCATAAAGGAGTGTTTAAAAGGAGTTTTTCAAAGAAAGACCTCGGTGAAGCTGCTTACATATTGAGCATTGAGATCTATAGAGATAGATCAAGACGCTTGATAAGTTTTTTCAATGAGTACATACCTTGACAAGATTTTGAAGTAGTTCAAAATGGAACAGTCAAAGAAAGAGTTCTTGCCTGTGTTACAAGGTGTGAAATTGAGTAAGACTCAAAACCCGACCACGGCAGAGGATAGAAAGAGAATGAAAGTCATTCCCTATGCCTTGGCCATAGGTTCTATAAAGTATGCCATGCTGTGTGCCAGATCTATTGTATACCCTGCACTGAGTTTGGCAAGGGAGTACAATAGTGATCTAGAAGTAGATCACTGGACAGCGGTCAAAATTATCCTTAGTGGAATAAGGATATGTTTCTCGATTATGGAAGTAAAAAAAAGGTTCGTCGTAAAGGGTTACGTCGATGCAAGTTTTGACACCGATCTGGATGACTCTAAGTCTCGATCTAGATACATATTGAAAGTGGGAGCAATTAGCTAGAGTAGCTCCGTGCAGAGCATTGTAGACATAAAAAAATTGCAAAATACATAACGGATCTGAATGTGAAAGACCCGTTGACTAAGATTCTCTCACAAGCAAAACATGATCACACCTAAGTACTCTTTGGGTGTTAATCACATAGCGATGTGAACTAGATTACTGAATCTAGTAAACCCTTTGGAAGTTGGTCACATGGCGATGTGAACTATGGGTGTTAATCACATGATGATGTGAACTATCAATGTGAATCACATGGTGATGTGATCTAGATTATTGACTCTAGTGCAAGTGGGAGACTGAAGGAAATATGCCCTAGAGACAATAATAAAGTTATTATTTATTTCCTTATATCATGATAAATGTTTATTATTCATGCTAGAATTGTATTAACCGGAAGCATAATACATGTGTGAATATATAGACAAACAGAGTGTCACTAGTATGCCTCTACTTGACTAGCTTGTTAATCAAAGATGGTTATGTTTCCTAACCATGGACAAAGAGTTGTTATTTGATTAACGGGATCACATCATTGGTTGAATGATCTGATTGACATGACCCATTCCATTAGCTTAGCACCCGATCGTTTAGTATGTTGCTACTGCTTTCTTCATGACTTATACATGTTCCTATGACTATGAGATTATGCAACTCCCATTTACCGGAGGAACACTTTGTGTGCTACCAAACGTCACAACGTAACTGGGTGATTATAAAGGTGCTCTACAGGTGTCTCCAAAGGTACTTGTTGGGTTGGCGTATTTCGAGATTAGGATTTGTCACTCCGAATGTCGGAGAGGTATCTCTGTGCCCTCTCGGTAATGCACATCACTTAAGCCTTGCAAGCATTGCAACTAATGAGTTAGTTGCGAGATGATGTATTACGGAACGAGTAAAGAGACTTGCCGGTAACGATATTGAACTAGGTATTGGATACCGACAATCGAATCTCGGGCAAGTAACATACCGATGACAAAGGGAACAACGTATGTTGTTATGCGGTCTGACCGATAAAGATCTTCGTAGAATATGTAGGAACCAATATGGGTATCCAGGTCCCGCTATTGGTTATTGACCGGAGACGTGTCTCGGTCATGTCTACATTGTTCTCTAACCGTAGGGTCCGCACGCTTAAGGTTTCGATGACAGTTATATTATGAGTTTATGAGTTTTGATGTACCGAAGGAGTTCGGAGTCCCGGATGAGATCGGGGACATGACGAGGAGTCTCGAAATGGTCGAGACGTAAAGATTGATATATTGGACGGATATATTTGGACATCGGAAAGGTTCCGGAGAAGTTTGGAGCTCCGGGAGGTTACCGGAACCCCCCGGGAGGTATATGGGCCTTATTGGGCCCATGTAGGAGGAAGAGAGAAGGAACAAGGGAGGGGGGCGCGCCCCCCCAAGCCCAATCCGAATTGGGGAGGGGGGCCGGCCCCCCTTTCCTTTCTCCTTCCCCCTCTCTTCCTTCCTACTACTAGTACTACTTCCTAATACTAGTACTCCTTCCTTCCCCCTCCAAATAAGATAAGGAAAAAGGGGGGAAACCTACTTGGAGTAGGTTTCCCCCTCCCCTATGGCGCGCCCCCCTTGGGCCGGCCACCTCCTCCCTCCTTCCTTTATATACGGGGGTAGGGGGGCACCCTAGGACACACAAGTTGATCATTGAGATCGTTCCTTAGCCGTGTGCGGTGCCCCCCTCCACGATATTACACCTCGGTCATATTGTAGCGGTGCTTAGGCGAAGCCCTGCGACAGGAGAACATCAAGATTGTCACCACGCCGTCGTGCTGACGGAACTTCCCCTCGGAGCCTCTACTGGATTGGAGATCGAGGGTGCGTCATCGAGCTGTACGCGTGTCAAGAACTCGGAGGTGCCGGAGTAACGGTGCTTGGATCGGTTGGACCGGGAGGACGTACGACTACTTCCTCTATGTTGCGTCAACGCTTCCGCTTCGGTCTACGAGGGTACATAGACAACACTCTCCCCTCTCGTTGCTATATCATCACCATGATCTTGCGTGTGCGTAGGAATTTTTTTGAAATTACTACGTTCCCCAACATCTGATACATAGCATAGCATACTTTATAGAACCTATGACCGAGGCATAGGGAATGACTTTCATTCTCTTTTCTATTTTCTGCCGTGGTCGGGATTTGAGTCTTACTCAATTTCGCACCTTTGCAACACAGGCAAGAACTCTTTCTTTGACTGTTCCATTTTGAACTACTTCAATAACTTGATAAGGTGTGTACTTATTGAAAAAACTTATCAAGCGTCTTGATCTATCTCAATAGATCTTGATGCTCAATATGTAAGTAGCTTTACTGAGGTCTTTCTTTTAAAGAACTCCTTTCAAATACTCCTTTATGCTTTCCAGAAAAATTCTACATCATTTCTGATCAACAATATGTTACTCACATATATTTATTAGAAAGGCGGTAGTGCTCCCACTCACTTTATTGTAAATATAGGCTTCACCGCAAGTTTGTATAAAACTTATGCTTTGATCAACTTATCAAAGCGTATATTCCAACGCTGAGATGCTTGCACCAGTCCATAGATGGATTGCTGGAGCTTGCACATTTTATTAGCACCTTTAGGATTGAAAAAACCTTCTGGTTGCATCATATACAACTCTTCTTTAAGAAAACCATTAAGGAATGCAGTTTTGACATCCATTTGCCAGATTTCATAAAATGTGGCAATTGCTAACATGATTCGGACAGATTTAAGCATCGCTACAGTTGATAAGATCTTACTATAGTCAACACTTTGAACTTGTCGAAAACCTTTTTGCGACAAGTTGAGCTTTGTAGATAGTAACACTACTATCAGCGTCTGTCTTCCTCTTGAAAATCCATTTATACAATATGGCTTGCCGATCATCGGGCAACTCTACCAAAGTCCACACTTTGTTCTCATACATGGATCCCATCTCAGATTTCATGGCCTCAAGCCATTTCGCAGAATCTGGGCTCATCATTGCTTCCTCATATTTCGTAGGTTCATCATGGTCTAGTAACATGACTTCCAAAATAGGATTACCGTACCACTCTGGTGCGGACTGTACTTTGGAAGACCTACGAGGTTTTGTAGTAACTTAATCTGAAGTTTCATGATCATCATCATTAGCTTCCTCACTAATTGGTGTAGGAATCACTGGAACTGATTTCTGTGATGAACTATTTTCCAGTTCGGGAGAAGGTACAAATTACCTTATCAAGCTCTACTTTCCTCCCACTCACTTCTTTCGAGAGAAACTCCTTCTTTAGAAAGGATCCACTCTTAGCAACAAATGTTTTGCCTTTAGATCTGTGATAGAAGGTGTACCCAATAGTTTCCTTTGGTATTCTATGAAGACGCACTTCTCCGATTTGGGTTCGAGCTTATCAGGTTGAAATTAAACCTTTTTCATATAAGCATCGCAACTCCAAACTTTAAGAAACGACAGCTTAGGTTTACTGCTAAACCATAGTTCATACGGTGTCGTCTCAACGGATTTAGATGGTGCCCTATTAAACGTGAATGCAGCTGTCTCTAATGCATAACCCCAAAACGATAGTGGTAAACCGATAAGAGACATCATAGATCCCACCATATCTAGTAAAGTACGATTACGACGTTCGGACGCACCATTACATTGTGGTGTTCCAGGTGGCGTGAGTTGCGAAACTATTTCACCTTGTTTCAAATGAAGACCGAACTCATAACTCAAATATTCGTCTCCACGATCAGATCGTAGAAACTTTATTTTTCTTGTTACGATGATTTTCCACTTCACTCTAAAATTCTTTGAACTTTTCAAATGTTTCAGACTTATGTTTCATCAAGTAGATATACCCATATCTGCTCAAATCATCTGTGAAGGTCAGAAAATAACAATACACGCTACGAGCCTTAACACTCATCGGATCGCATACATCGGTATGTATTATTTCCAATAAGTCAGTAGCTCGTTCCATTGTTCCGGGGAATGGAGTTTTAGTCATCTTGCCCAAAAGGCACGGTTCGCAAGCATCAAAGGATTCATAACCAAGTGATTCCGAAGATCCATCTTTATGGAGTTTCTTCATGCGCTTTAAACCGATATGACCCAAACGGCAGTGCCACAAATAAGTTGCACTATCATTATTAACTTTGCATCTTTTGGCATCAATATTATGAATATGTGTATCACTACCATCGAGATCAACAAACTATTTTCATTGGGTGTATGACCATTTGAAGGTTCTATTCATGTAAACAGAACAACAATTGTTCTCTGACTTTAAATGAATAACCGTATTGCAATAAACATGATCAAATCATATTCATGCTCAACGCAAACGCCAAATAACATTTATTTAGGTTTAACACTAATCCCGAAAGTATAGGGAGTGTCCGATGATGATCATATCAATCTTGGAACTACTTCCAACACTCATCGTCACTTCCCCTTCAACTAGTCTCTGTTTATTCTGTAACTCCAGTTTCCAGTTACTAATCTTAGCAACCGAACAAGTATCAAATACTCAGGGGCTACTATAAACACTAGTAAGGCACACATCAATAACCCGTACATCAAATATACCCTTGTTCACTTTTCCATCCTTCTTATCCACCAAATATACAGGGCATTTCCGCTTCCAGTGACCATTTCATTTGCAGTGTAAGCATTCAGTTTCAGGCTTTGGTCCAGCTTTGGTCTTCTTTACGGGAGTGACAACTTGTTTGCCATTCTACTTGAAGTTTTCCTTTCTTTCCCTTTGCCCTTTTCTTGAAACTAGTGGTCTTGTCAATCATCAACACTTGATGCTCTTTCTTTATTTCTACCTTCATCGATTTCAACATCACGAAGAGCTCGGGAATCATTTTCGCATCCCTTGCATACTATAGTTCATCATGAAGTTCTAGTAACTTAGTGATGGTGACTAGAGAATTCTGTCAATCACTATCTTATCTGGAGGATTAACTCCCACTTGATTCAAGCGATTGAAGTACCCAGACAATCTGAGCACATGCTCACTAGTTGAGCGATTCTCCTCCATCTTTTAGCTATAGAACTTGTTGGAGACTTCATATCTCTCAACTCGGGTATTTGCTTGAAATATTAACTTCAATTCCTGGAACATCTCATATGGTCCATGATGTTCAAAACGTCTTTGAAGTCCCGATTCTAAGCCGTTAAGCATGGTGCACTAAACTATCAAGTAGTCATCATATTGAGCTAGCCAAATGTTCATAACGTCTGCATCTGCTCCTGCAATAGGTCTGTCACCTAGCGGTGCATTAAGGACATAATTCTTCTGTGCAGAAATGAGGATAAACCTCAGATCACGGATCCAATCCGCATCATTGCTACTAACATCTTTCAACACAATTTTCTCTAGGAACATATCAAAATAAACATATGAAAGCAACAACGTGAGCTATTGATCTACAACATAATTTGCAAAATACTACCAGGACTAAGTTCATGATAAATTTAAGTTCAATTAATCATATTACTTAAGAACTCCCACTTAGACAGACATCTCTCTAGTCATCTAAGTGATCACGTGATCCAAATCAACTAAACCATGTCCGATCATCACGTGAGATGGAGTAGTTTTCAATGGTGAACATCACTATGTTGATCATTGTTGGGGAATGTAGTAATTTCAAAAAAATTCCTACACACACGCAAGATCATGGTGATGGCATAGCAACGAGAGGGGAGAGTGTTCGTCCACGTACCCTCGTAGACCGTAAGCGGAAGCGTTAGCACAACGCGGTTGATGTAGTCGTACGTCTTCACGATCCGACCGATCCAAGCACCGAACGTACGGGGCCTCCGAGTTCAGCACACGTTCAGCTCGATGACGATCTCCATGCTCCGATCCAGCAAAGCTCCGGAGATGAGTTCCGTCAGCACGACGGCGTGGTGATGATGATGATGTTCTACCGGCGCAGGGCTTCGCCTAAACTCCGCGACGATATGACCGAGGTGGAATATAGTGGAGGGGGGCACCGCACATGACTAAGGACCGATCCGTAGATCAACTTGTGTGTCTATGGGGTGCCCCCCCGCCCCCGTATATAAAGGAGCAAGGGGGAGGCCGGCCGGCCCCTTGGGGCGCGCCAAGGAGGAGGAATCCTCCTCCTAGTAGGAGTAGGACTCCTCCTTTCCTACTCCTACTAGGAGGGGGAAGGAAGGGGGAGAGGGGAAAGGAAAGGGGGGGGGGAGCCGCCCCCCTCCTAGTCCAATTCGGACTAGAGGGGGGAGGGGGCGCGCGGCCCATGCTGGCCGCCCCTCTCTCCTTTCCCCTAAGGCCCATAAGGCCCAATACTCTCCCGGGGGGTTCCGGTAACCCTCCCGGCACTCCGGTTTTCTCCGAAATCACCCGGAACAATTCCGGTGTCCGAATATAGTCGTCCAATATATCAATCTTTATGTCTCGACCATTTCGAGACTCCTCGTCATGTCCGTGATCACATCCGGGACTCCGAACAAACTTCGGTACATCAAAACTTATAAACTCATAATAAAACTGTCATCGTAATGTTAAGCGTGCGGACCCTACGGGTTCGAGAACTATGTAGACATGACCTAGAACTATTCTCGGTCAATAACCAATAGCGGGACCTGGATGCCCATATTGGTTCCTACATATTCTACGAAGATCTTTATCGGTCAAACCGCATAACAACATACGTTGTTCCCTTTGTCATCGGTATGTTACTTGCCCGAGGTTTGATCGTCGGTATCCAATACCTAGTTCAATCTGGTTACCGGCAAGTCTCTTTACTCGTTCTATAATGCATCATCCCGTAACCAACTCATTGGTCACATTGCTTGCAAGGCTTATAATGATGTGCATTACCGAGAGGGCCCAGAGATACCTCTCCGACGATCGAAGTGACAAAACCTAATCTCGAAATACGCCAACTCAACATGTACCTTCGGAGACACCTGTAGTACTCCTTTATAATCACCCAGTTATGTTGTGACGTTTGGTAGTACCCAAAGTGTTCCTCCGGTAAACGGGAGTTGCCTAATTCTCATAGTTACAGGAACATGTATAGGTCATGAAGAAAGCAATAGCAGTATACTAAACGATCAAGTGCTAGGCTAACGGAATGGGTCATGTCAATCACATCATTCTTCTAATGATGTGATCCCACTAATCAAATGACAACACATGTCTATGGTTAGGAAACATAACCATCTTTGATCAATGAGCTAGTCAAGTAGAGGCATACTAGTGACTGTATGTTTGTCTATGTATTCACACATGTATCATGTTTCCGGTTAATACAATTCTAGCATGAATAATAAACATTTATCATGATATGAGGAAATAAATAATAACTTTATTATTGCCTCTAGGGCATATTTCCTTTAGTCTCCCACTTGCACTAGAGTCAATAATCTAGATTACATAGTAATGATTCTAACACCCATGGAGTCTTGGTGCTGATCATGTTTTGCTCGTGAGAGAGGCTTAGTCAACGGGTCTGCAACATTCAGATCCGTATGTATCTTGCAAATCTTTATGTCTCCCACTTGGACTTGGTCCCGAATGGAATTGAAGCGTCTCTTGATGTGCTTGGTCCTCTTGTGAAATCTGGACTCCTTTGCCAAGGCAATTGCACCAGTATTGTCACAGAAGATCTTCATTGGTCCCGATGCACTAGGTTTGACACCTAGATCGGAAATGAACTCCTTCATCCAGACTCCTTCATTTGCTACTTCAGAAGCAGCTATGTACTCTGCTTCACATGTAGATCCCGCCACGACGCTTAGTTTAGAACTGCACCAACTTACAGCTCCACCGTTTAATATAAACACGTACCCGGTTTGCGATTTAGAATCGTCCGGATCAGTGTCAAAGCTTGCATCGACGTAACCATTTACGACTAGCTCTTTGTCACCTCCATATACGAGAAACATATCCTTAGTCCTTTTCAGGTATTTCAGGATGTTCTTGACCGCTGTCCAGTGATCCACTCCTGGATTACTTTGGTACCTTCCTGCCAAGCTTATTGCTAAGCATACGTAAGGTCTGGTACACAGCATTGCATACATGATAGAGCCTATGGCTGAAGCATAGGGAACATCTTTCATTTTCTCTCTATCTTCTGCTGTGGTCGGGCATTGAGCTTGACTCAATTTCACACCTTGCAGCACAGGCAAGAATCCTTTCTTTGCCTGATCCATTTTGAACTTTTTCAAAATTTTGTCAAGGTATGTGCTTTGTGAAAGTCCTATTAAGCGTCTTGATCTATCTCTATAGATCTTGATGCCCAATATGTAAGCAGCTTCACCGAGGTCTTTCATTGAAAAACTTTTATTCAAGTATCCCTTTATGCTATCCAGAAATTCTATATCATTTCCAATTAATAATATGTCATCTACATATAATATCAGAAATGCTACAGAGCTCCCACTCACTTTCTTGTAAATACAGGCTTCTCCAAAAGTCTGTATAAAACCATATGCTTTGATCACACTATCAAAGCGTTTATTCCAACTCCGAGATGCTTGCACCAGTCCATAAATGAAACGCTGGAGCTTGCACACTTTTTTAGCACCTTTTGGATCAACAAAACCTTCTGGCTGCATCATATACAACTCTTCTTCTAGAAATCCATTCAAGAATGCAGTTTTGACATCCATTTGCCAAATTTCATAATCATGAAATGCAGCAATAGCTAACATGATTCGGACAGACTTAAGCATCGCTACGGGTGAGAAAGTCTCATCGTAGTCAACTCCTTGAACTTGTCGAAAACCTTTTGCAACAAGTCGAGCTTTATAGACAGTTACATTACCATCAGCGTCAGTCTTCTTCTTAAAGATCCATTTATTCTCAATGGCTTGCCGATCATCGGGCAAGTCAACCAAAGTCCATACTTTGTTTTCATACATGGATCCCATCTCAGATTTCATGGCCTCTAGCCATTTTGCGGAATCTGGGCTCATCATCGCTTCCTCATAGTTCGTAGGTTCATCATGGTCAAGTAACATGACTTCCAGAATTGGATTACCATACCACTCTGGTGCGGATCTTATTCTGGTAGACCTACGAGGTTCAGCAGAAACTTGATCTGAAGTTTCATGATCAATATCATTAGCTTCCTCACTGATTGGTGTAGTTGTCACAGGAACCGGTTCTTGTGCTGAACTACTTTCCAATAAGGGAGTAGATACAGTTATCTCATCAAGTTCTACTTTCCTCCCACACACTTCTTTCGAGAGAAACTCCTTCTCTAGAAAGGATCCGATTTTAGCAACGAAGATCTTGCCCTCAGATCTGTGATAGAAGGTGTACCCAATAGTCTCTTTTGGGTATCCTATGAAGACACATTTCTCTGATTTGGGTTCGAGCTTATCTGGTTGAAGTTTCTTCACATAAGCATCGCAGCCCCAAACTTTAAGAAACGACAACTTTGGTTTCTTGCCAAACCACAGTTCATAAGGCATTGTCCTAACGGATTTTGATGGTGCCCTATTTAACGTGAATGCGGCCGTCTCTAAAGCATAACCCCAAAACGATAGCGGTAAATCAGTAAGAGACATCATAGATCGCACCATATCTAGTAAAGTACGATTACGGCGTTCGGACACACCATTTCGTTGTGGTGTTTCGGGTGGCGTGAGTTGCGAAACTATTCCGCATTGTTTCAAGTGCAGACCAAACTCGTAACTCAAATATTCTCCTCCACGATCAGATCGTAGAAACTTTATTTTCTTGTTACGATGATTTTCCACTTCAGTCTGAAATTCTTTGAACTTTTCAAATGTTTCAGACTTGTGTTTCATTAAGTAGATATACCCATATCTGCTCAAATCATCTGTGAAGGTGAGAAAATAACGATACCCGCCGCGAGCCTCAACATTCATTGGACCACAGACATCAGTATGTATGATTTCCAACAAATCAGTTGCTCGCTCCATAGTTCCGGAGAACGGTGTTTTAGTCATCTTGCCCATGAGGCACGGTTCGCAAGTACCAAGTGATTCATAATCAAGTGATTCCAAAATCCCATCAGTATGGAGTTTCTTCATGCGCTTTACACCGATATGACCTAAACGGCAGTGCCACAAATAAGTTGCACTATCGTTATCAACTCTGCATCTTTTAGTTTCAACACTATGAACATGTGTATCACTACTATCGAGATTCAATAAGAATAGACCACTCTTCAAGGGTGCATGACGATAAAAGATATTACTCATATAAATAGAACAATCATTATTCTCTGATTTAAATGAATAACCGTCTCGCATCAAACAAGATCCAGATATAATGTTCATGCTCAACGCTGGCACCAAATAACAATTATTTAGGTCTAAAACTAATCCCGATGGTAGATGTAGAGGTAGCGTGCCGACCGCGATCACATAGACTTTGGAACCATTTCCCACGCGCATCGTCACCTCGTCCTTAGCCAATCTTCGCTTAATCCGTAGTCCCTGTTTCGAGTTGCAAATATTAGCAACAGAACCAGTATCAAATACCCAGGTGCTACTGCGAGCATTAGTAAGGTACACATCAATAACATGTATATCACATATACCTTTGTTCACTTTGCCATCCTTCTTATCCGCCAAATACTTGGGGCAGTTCCGCTTCCAGTGTCCAGTCTGCTTGCAGTAGAAGCACTCAGTTTCAGGCTTAGATCCAGACTTGGGTTTCTTCTCTTGAGCAGCAACTTGCTTGCCGTTCTTTTTGAAGTTCCCCTTCTTCTTCCCTTTGCCCTTTTTCTTGAGACTGGTGGTCTTGTTAACCATCAACACTTGATGCTCCTTCTTGATTTCTACCTCCGCAGCTTTTAGCATTGCGAAGAGCTCGGGAATAGTCTTGTTCATCCCTTGCATATTATAGTTCATCACGAAGCTCTTGTAGCTTGGTGGCAGTGATTGGAGAATTCTGTCAATGACACTATCATCAGGAAGATTAACTCCCAGTTGAATCAAGTGATTATTATACCCAGACATTTTGAGTATGTGTTCACTGACAGAACTATTCTCCTCCATCTTGCAGCTATAGAACTTATTGGAGACTTCATATCTCTCAATCCGGGCATTTGCTTGAAATATTAACTTCAACTCCTAGAACATCTCATATGCTCCATGACGTTCAAAACGTCGTTGAAGACCCGGTTCTAAGCCGTAAAGCATGGCACACTGAATTATCGAGTAGTCATCAACTTTGCTCTGCCAGACTTTCTTAACGTCGTCAGTTGCATTAGCAGCAGGCCTGGCACCCAGCGGTACTTCCAGGATGTAACTTTTCTGTGCAGCAATGAGGATAATCCTCAGATTACGGACCCAGTCCGTGTAATTGCTACCATCATCTTTCAACTTTGCTTTCTCAAGGAACACATTAAAATTCAACGGAACAACAGCACGAGCCATCTATCTACAAACAAACATAAACAAGCAAAATACTATCAGGTACTAAGTTCATGATAAATTTAAGTTCAATTAATCATATTACTTAAGAACTCCCACTTAGACAGACATCTCTCTAGTCATCTAAGTGATCACGTGATCCAAATCAACTAAACCATGCCCGATCATCACGTGAGATGGAGTAGTTTCAATGGTGAACATCACTATGTTGATCATATCTACTATATGATTCATGTTCGACCTTTCGGTCTCCGTGTTCCGAGGCCATATCTGTATATGCTAGGCTCGTCAAGTATGACCTGAGTATTCCACGTGTGCAACTGTTTTTGCACCCATTGTATTTGAACGTAGAGCCTATCACACCCGATCATCACGTGGTGTCTCAGCACGAAGAACTTTCGCAACGGTGCATATTCAGGGAGAACACTTCTTGATTATTTAGTGAGAGATCATCTTAAAATGCTACCGTCAATCAAAGCAAGATAAGATGCATAAAGGATAAACATCACATGCAATCAATATAAGTGATATGATATGGCCATCATCATTTTGTGCTTGTGATCTCCATCTTCGAAGCACCGTCGTGATCACCATTGTCACCGGCGCGACACCTTGATCTCCATCGTAGCATCGTTGTCGTTACGCCATCTATTGCTTCTACGACTATCGCTACCGCTTAGTGATAAAGTAAAGCAATTACAGGGCGTTTGCATTTCATACAATAAAGCGACAACCATATGGCTCCTGCCAGTTGCCGATAACTTCGGTTACAGAACATCATCATCTCATATAATAAAATATAGCATCACGTCTTGACCATATCACATCACATCATGCCCTGCAAAGACAAGTTAGACGTCCTCTACTTTGTTGTTGCAAATTTTACGTGGCTGCTACGGGCTTTAGCAAGAACCGTTCTTACCTACGCATCAAAAACCACAACGATAGTTCGTCAAGTTGGTGCTGTTTTAACCTTCGCAAGGACCGGGCGTAGCCACACTCGATTCAGCTAAAGTGAGAGAGACAGACAGCCGCCAGCCACCTTTAAGCACGAGTGCCCGTAACGGTGAAACCAGTCTCGCGTAAGCGTACGCGTAATGTCGGTCCAGGCCGCTTCATCTCACAATACCGCCGAACCAAAGTATGACATGCTGGTGAGCAGTATGACTTGTATCGCCCACAACTCACTTGTGTTCTACTCGTGCATATAACATCAACGCATAAAACCTAGGCTCGGATGCCACAGTTGGGGAACGTAGTAATTTCAAAAAATTTCCTACGCACATGCAAGATCATGGTGATGGATAGCAACGAGGGGGGAGAGTGTTCGTCCACGTACCCTCGTAAACCGTAAGCGGAAGCGTTAGCACATCGCGGTTGATGTAGTCGTACGTCTTCACGATCCGACCGATCCAAGCACCGAACGTACGGGGCCTCCGAGTTCAGCACACGTTCAGCTCGATGACGATCTCCGTGCTCCGATCCAGCAAAGCTCCGGAGATGAGTTCCGTCAGCATGACGGTGTGGTGACGATGATGACGTTATACCGGCGCAGGGCTTCGCTTAAACTCCGCGACGATATGACCGAGGTGGAATATGGTGGAGGGGGCACCGCACACGGCTAAGGAACGATCCGTAGATCAACTTGTGTGTCTATGGGGTGCCCCCTGCCCCCGTATATAAAGGAGCAAGGGGGGAGGCCGGCCGGCCCCTTGGGGCGCGCCAAGGAGGAGGAATCCTCCTCCTAGTAGGAGTAGGACTCCTCCTTTCCTACTCCTACTTGGAGGGGGAAGGAAGGGGGAGAGGGGAAAGGAAAGGGGGGGGCGCCGCCCCCCTCCTAGTCCAATTCGGACCAGAGGGGGGAGGGGGCGCACGGCCCATGCTGGCCGCCCCTCTCTCCTTTCCCCTAAGGCCCATAAGGCCCAATACTCTCCCGCGGGGTTCCGGTAACCCCCCCGGCACTCTGGTTTTCTCCGAAATCACCCGGAACAATTCCGGTGTCCGAATATAGTCGTCCAAAATATCAATCTTTATGTCTCAACCATTTCGAGACTCCTCGTCATGTCCGTGATCACATCCGGGACTCCGAACAAACTACAATACATCAAAACTTATAAACTCATAATAAAACTGTCGTCGTAACGTTAAGCGTGCGGACCCTACGGGTTCGAGAACTATGTAGACATTACCTAGAACTATTCTCGGTCAATAACCAATAGCGGGACCTGGATGCCCATATTGGTTCCTTCATAATCTACGAAGATCTTTATCGGCAAACCGCATAACAACATACGTTGTTCCCTTTGTCATCGGTATGTTACTTGCCCGAGGTTTGATCGTCAGTATCCAATACCTAGTTCAATCTCGTTACCGGCAAGTCTCTTTACTCGTTCTGTAATGCATCATCCCATAACCAACTCATTGGTCACATTGCTTGCAAGGCTTATAATGATGTGCATTACCGAGAGGGCCCAGAGATACCTCTCCGACGATCGGATTGACAAAACCTAATCTCGAAATACGCCAACTCAACATGTACCTTCGAAGACACCTGTAGTACTCCTTTATAATCACCCAGTTACGTTGTGACGTTTGGTTGTACCCAAAGTGTTCCTCCGGTAAACGGGAGTTGCATAATTCTCATAGTTACAGGAACATGTATAAGTCATGAAGAAAGCAATAGTAGTATACTAAACGATCAAGTGCTAGGCTAACGGAATGGGTCATGTCAATCACATCATTCTTCCAATGATGTGATCCCACTAATCAAATGACAACACATGTCTATGGTTAGGAAACATAACCATCTTTGATCAATGAGCTAGTCAAGTAGAGGCATATTGGTGACTGTATGTTTGTCTATGTATTCACACATGTATCATGTTTCCGGTTTATACAATTCTAGCATGAATAATAAACATTTATCATGATATGAGGAAATAAATAATAACTTTATTATTGCCTCTAGGGCATATTTCCTTCAATCATATCTACTATATGATTCACGCTTGACTTTTCGGCCTCCGTGTTCCGAGGCCATATCTGTATATGCTAGGCTCGTCAAGTTTAACCTAAGTATTCCGCGTGTGCAACTGTTCTGCACCTGTTGTATTTGAACGTAGAGCCTATCATACCCGATCATCACGTGGTCTCTCAGCATGAAGAACTTTCGCAATGGTGCATACTCAGGGAGAACACTTCTTGATAATTAGTGAGAGATCATCTTATAATGCTACCGTCAATCAAAGCAAAAAAAAGATGTATAAAAGATAAACATCATATGCAATCAAAATATGTGACATGATATGGCCATGATCATCTTGCGCCTTTGATCTCCATCTTCAAAGTACTGTCATGATCTCTATCATCTCCGGCACGACACCATGATCTCCATCATCTTGATCTATATCAATGTGTCATCACATGGTCGTCTCGCCAACTATTGCTCTTGAAACTATTGCTATCGCATAGCGATAAAGTAAAGCAATTATTTGGCGCTTGCATCTTATGCAATAAAAAGACAACCATAAGGTTTCTGTCAGTTGCCGATAACTTCAACAAAACATGATCATCTCATACAATAACTTATATCTCATCACGTCTTGACCATATCACATCACAACATGCCCTGCAAAAACAAGTTAGATGTCCTCTACTTTGTTTTTGCAAGTTTTGCGTGGCTGGTACGGGCTGAGAAAGAACCGTTCTTACCTACGCATCAAAACCACAATGATATTTCGTCAATTAGTGCTATTTTAACCTTCGCAAGGACCGGGCGTAGCCACACTCGGTTCAACTAAAGTTGAAGAAACTGACACCCTCTAGTCACCTGTGTGCAAAGCATGGCGGTAAAACCAATCTCGCGTAAGCGTACGCGTAATGTCGGTCCGGGCTGCTTCATCCAACAATACTGCCGAACCAAAGTATGACATTTTGGTAAGCAGTATGACTTGTATCGCCCACAACTCACTTGTGTTCTACTCGTGCATATAACATCTACGCATAAAACCTGGCTCGGATGCCACTGTTGGGGAACGTAGTAATTTCAAAAAAATTCCTACGCACACGCAAGATCATGGTGATGCATATCAACGAGAGGGGAGAGTGTTGTCCACGTACCCTCATAGACCGAAAGCGCAAGCGTTAGAACAACGCGGTTGATGTAGTCATACGTCTTCACGGCCCGACCGATCAAGCACCGAAACTACGACACCTCCGAGTTCTAGCACACGTTCAGCTCGATGACGATCCCTGTACTCCAATCCAGTAGAATGTCGGGGAAGAGTTCCGTCAGCACGACGGCGTGGTGACGATCTTGATGTTCTACCGTCTCAGGGCTTCGCCTAAGCACCGCTACAATATTATCGAGGACTATGGTGGAGGGGGGCACCGCACACGGCTAAGAGATCAAGAGATCAATTGTTGTGTCTATGGGGTGCCCCCTGCCCCCGTATATGAAGGAGCAAGGGGGAAGCGGCCGGCCAAGGAGGAGGGCGCGCCAAGGGGGGAGTCCTACTCCCACCGGGAGTAGGACTCCTCCTTTCCTTGTTGGAGTAGGAGAGAAGGAAAGAGGGGGAGAGGGAGAAGGAAAAGGGGGCTGCACCCCTTGTCCAATTCGGACCGGAGGGGGGGGGGCGCAGGCCACCTTCCTTTTGGCCTCTCTCCTCTATTCCCGTATGGCCCAATAAGGCCCATATACTCCCCGGCGAATTCCCATAACTCTCCGGTAATCCGGAAAATACCCGAATCACACGGAACCTTTCCGATGTTCGAATATAGTCGTCCAATATATCGATCTTTACGTCTCGACCATTTTGAGACTCCTCGTCATGTCCCCGATCTCATCCGGGACTCCGAACTCCTTCGGTACATCAAAACTCATAAACTCATAATATAACTGTCATCGAAACCTTAAGCGTGCGGACCCTACGGGTTCGAGAACAATGTAGACATGACCGAGACACGTCTCCGGTCAATAACCAATAGCGGAACCTGGATGCTTATATTGGCTCCCACATATTCTACGAAGATCTTTATCGGTCAAACCGCATAACAACATATGTTGTTCCCTTTGTCATCGGTATGTTACTTGCCCGAGATTCGATCGTCGGTATCTCAATACCTAGTTCAATCTCGTTACCGGCAAGTCTCTTTACTCGTTATGTAATGCATCATCCTGCAACTAACTCATTAGTCACATTGCTTGCAAGGCTTATAGTGATGTGCATGACCGAGAGGGCCCAGAGATACGTCTCCGACAATCGGAGTGACAAATCCTAATCTCGAAATACGCCAACTCAACATATACCTTCGGAGACACCTGTAGAGCTCCTTTATAATCACCCAGTTACGTTGTGACGTTTGGTAGCACACAAAGTGTTCCTCTGGTAAACGGGAGTTGCATAATCTCATAGTCATAGGAATATGTATAAGTCATGAAGAAAGCAATAGCAATATACTAAATGATCAAGTGCTAAGCTAACGGAATGGGTCAAGTCAATCACACCATTCTCCTAATGATGTGACCCCGTTAATCAAATGAGAACACATGTCTATGGCTAGGAAACTTAACCATCTTTGATTCAACGAGCTAGTCAAGTAGAGGCATACCAGTGACACTTTGTTTGTCTATGTATTCACAAATGTACTAAGTTTTCGGTTAATACAATTCTAACATGAATAATAAACATTTATCTTGAAATAAGGAAATAAATAATAACTTTATTATTGCCTATAGGGCATATTTCCTTCAGTCTCTCACTTGCACTAGAGTCAATAAACTAGTTCACATCGCCATGTGATTTAACACCAATATTCACACCTGTATGTGATTAATACCCATAGTTCACATCGTCATGTGATCAACACCCAAAGGATTTACTAGAGTCAATAATCTAGTTCACATCGTTATGTGATTAACACCCAAAGAGTACTAAGGTATGATCATGTTTTGTTCGTGAGAGAAGCTTAGTCAACGGATCTGTCATATTCAGAGCCGTATGTATTTTGCAAATATTCTATGTCTACAATGCTCTGCATGGATCTACTCTAGCTAATTGCTCACACTTTCAATATGTATCCAAATTGAGACTTAGAGTCATCTGGATCGGTGTAAAAGCTTGCACCGATGTAACTCTTTACGACGGGCTCTTTTATCACCTCCATAATCGAGAAATATTTCCTTAGTCCTCACTAAGGATATTCTTGACCAATGTTTCAGTGATCTACTCCTAGATCACTATTGTACTCCCTTGCCAAATTCAGAGCAAGGTGTACAATAGGTCTGATACATAGCATAGCATACTTTATAGAACCTATGACTGAGGCATAGGGAATGACTTTCATTCTCTTTTCTATTTTCTGCCGTGGTCGGGATTTGAGTCTTACTCAATTTCACACATTTGCAACACAGGCAAGAACTCTTTCTTTGACTATTCCATTTTGAACTACTTCAAAAACTTGATAAGGTGTGTACTTATTGAAAAAACTTATCAAGCGTCTTGATCTATCTCAATAGATCTTGATGCTCAATATGTAAGTAGCTTTACTGAGGTCTTTCTTTTAAAGAACTCCTTTCAAATACTCCTTTATGCTTTCCAGAAAAATTCTACATCATTTCTGATCAACAATATGTTACTCACATATATTTATAAGAAAGGCGGTAGTGCTCCCACTCACTTTATTGTAAATACAGGCTTCACCACAAGTTTGTATACAACTTATGCTTTGATCAACTTATCAAAGCTTATATTCCAACGCTGAGATGCTTGCACCAGTCCATAGATGGATTGCTGGAGCTTGCACATTTTGTTAGCACCTTTAGGATTGAAAAAACCTTCTGGTTGCATCATATACAACTCTTCTTTAAGAAAACCATTAAGGAATGCAGTTTTGACATCCATTTGCCAAATTTCATAAAATGTGGCAATTGCTAACATGATTCGGACAGATTTAAGCATCACTACAGTTGATAAAATCTTACTATAGTCAACACTTTGAACTTGTCGAAAACCTTTTTGCGACAAGTCGAGCTTTGTAGATAGTAACACTACTATCAGCGTCTGTCTTCCTCTTGAAAATCCATTTATACAATATGGCTTGCCGATCATCGGGCAACTCCACCAAAGTCCGCACTTTGTTCTCATACATGGATCCCATCTCAGATTTCATGGCCTCAAGCCATTTCGCAGAATCTGGGCTCATCATTGCTTCCTCATATTTCGTAGGTTCATCATGGTCTAGTAACATGACTTCCAAAACAGGATTACCGTACCACTCTAGTGCGGACTGTACTTTGGAAGACCTAAGAGGTTTTGTAGTAACTTTATCCGAAGTTTCATGATCATCATCATTAGCTTCCTCACTAATTGGTGTAGGAATCACTGGAACTGATTTCTGTGATGAACTACTTTCCAATTCGGGAGAAGGTACAAATTACCTTATCAAGCTCTACTTTCCTCCCACTCACTTCTTTCGAGAGAAACTCCTTCTCTAGAAAGGATCCACTCCTAGCAACAAATGTTTTGCCTTCAGATCTGTGATAGAAGGTGTACCCAACAGTTTCCTTTGGGTATTCTATGAAGACGCACTTCTCCGATTTGGGTTCGAGCTTATCAGGTTGAAATTAAACCTTTTTCATATAAGCATCGCAACTCCAAACTTTAAGAAACGACAGCTTAGGTTTACTGCTAAACCATAGTTCATACGGTGTCGTCTCAATGAATTTAGATGGTGCCCTATTAAACGTGAATGCAGCTGTCTCTAATGCATAACTCCAAAACGATAGTGGTAAATCGATAAGAGACATCATAGATCGCACCATATCTAGTAAAGTACGATTACGACATTCGGACACAATATTACATTGTGGTGTTCCAGGTGGCGTGAGTTGCGAAACTATTTCACATTGTTTCAAATGAAGACCAAACTCGTAACTCAAATATTCGTCTCCATGATCAGATCGTAGAAACTTTATTTTTCTTGTTACGATGATTTTCCACTTCACTCTAAAATTCTTTGAACTTTTCAAATGTTTCAGACTTATGTTTCATCAAGTAGATATACCCATATCTGCTCAAATCATCTGTGAAGGTCAGAAAATAACGATACACACTGCAAGCCTTATCACTCATCGGATCGCATACATCGGTATGTATTATTTCCAATAAGTCAGTAGCTCGTTCCATTGTTCCGGGGAATGGAGTTTTAGTCATCTTGCCCAGAAGGCACGGTTCACAAGCATCAAAGGATTCATAACCAAGTGATTCCGAAGATCCATCTTTATGGAGTTTCTTCATGCGCTTTACACCGATATGACCCAAACGGCAGTGCCACAAATAAGTTGCACTATCATTATTAACTTTGCATCTTTTGGCATCAATATTATGAATATGTGTATCACTACGATCGAGATCAACAAACTATTTTCATTGGTGTATGACCATTTGAAGGTTTTATTCATGTAAACAGAACAACAATTGTTCTCTGACTTTAAATGAATAACCGTATTGCAATAAACATGATCAAATCATATTCATGCTCAACGCAAACGCCAAACAACATTTATTTAGGTTTAACACTAATCCCGAAAGTATAGGGAGTGTGCGATGATGATTATATCAATCTTGGAACTACTTCCAACACTCATCGTCACTTCCCCTTCAACTAGTCTCTGTTTATTCTGTAACTCATGTTTCGAGTTACTAATCTTAGCAACCGAACAAGTATCAAATACTCAGGGGCTACTATAAACACTAGTAAGGCACACATCAATAACCTGTATATCAAATATACCCTTGTTCACTTTGCCATCCTTCTTATCCACCAAATATTCAGGGCATTTCCGCTTCCAGTGACCATTTCCTTTGTAGTGTAAGCACTCAGTTTCAGGCTTTGGTCCAGCTTTGGTCTTCTTTACGGGAGTGACAACTTGTTTGCCATTCTACTTGAAGTTTCCCTTTCTTTCCCTTTGCCCTTTTCTTGAAACTAGTGGTCTTGTCAATCATCAACACTTGATGCTCTTTCTTTATTTCTACCTTCATCGATTTCAACATCACGTAGAGCTCGGGAATCGTTTTCGTCATCCCTTGCATACTATAATTCATCATGAAGTTCTAGTAACTTAGTGATGGTGACTAGAGAATTCTGTCAATCACTATCTTATCTGGAAGATTAAATCCCACTTGATTCAAGCGATTGAAGTACCCAGACAATCTGAGCACATGCTCACTAGTTGAGCGATTCTCCTCCATCTTTTAGCTATAGAACTTGTTGGAGACTTCATATCTCTCAACTCGGGTATTTGCTTGAAATATTAACTTCAATTCCTGGAACATCTCATATGGTCCATGACATTCAAAACGTCTTTGAAGTCCTGATTCTAAGCCGTTAAGCATGGTGCACTAAACTATCAAGTAGTCATCATATTGAGCTAGCCAAACGTTCATAATGTCTGCATCTGCTCCTGCAATAGGTCTGTCACCTAGCGGTGCATTAAGTACATAATTCTTCTGTGCAGCAATGAGGATAAACCTCAGATCACGGATCCAATCCACATCATTGCTAGTAACATCTTTCAACACAATTTTCTCTAGGAACATATCAAAATAAACATATGAAAGCAACAACATGAGCTATTGATCTACAACATAATTTGCAAAATACTACCAGGACTAAGTTCATGATAAATTTAAGTTCAATTAATCATATTACTTAAGAACTCCCACTTAGACAGACATCTCTCTAGTCATCTAAGTGATCACGTGATCCAAATCAACTAAACCATGTCCGATCATCACATGAGATGGAGTAGTTTTCAATGGTGAACATCACTATGTTGATCATATCTACTATATGATTCACGCTCGACCTTTCGGTCTCCGTGTTCCGAGGCCATATCTGTATATGCTAGGCTCGTCAAGTTTAACCTAAGTATTCCGCGTGTGCAACTGTTTTGCACCCGTAGTATTTGAACGTAGAGCCTATCACACCCGATCATCACGTGGTGTCTCAGCACGAAGAACTTTCGCAACGGTGCATACTCAGGGAGAACACTTGATAATTATTGAGAGATCATCTTATAATTCTACCGTCAATCAAAGCAAAAAAAGATGTATAAAAGATAAACATCATATGCAATCAAAATATGTGACATGATATGGCCATGATCATCTTGCGCCTTTGATCTCCATCTTCAAAGTATTGTCATGATCTCTATCGTCACCGGCATGACACCATGATCTCCATCATCTTGATCTATATCAATGTGTCATCACATGGTCGTCTCGCCAACTATTGCTCTTGCAACTATTTCTATGGCATAGCGATAAAGTAAAGCAATTATTTGGCGCTTGCAACTTATGCAATAAAAAGACAACCATAAGGTTTCTGTGTCGGTGTACTAAAGTAGGGGTACCTTAGTATCCCGAACTTGTGCACGGGCAGTCGCAGCACCCCGCGGCAAGGCTTGCCGGGTGACCGCCAAGGTCCTCCGTTGGTTCCTTTGGAGCCATTCAAGAACAAAGTGTTTAAGACAAGACGACAAGGCCCCGGCAAGAGGAGCTTGCCGGGAAGGACAAGGCCCCGACAAGAGGAGCTTGCCGGGAAAGCCAACCAAGGCGTTTCAAGGAACTTGCCGCGACGCGCCGCGCGTCCCGGCAAGGCCCGGCGAGCGACAAGCTTCCGGACGCGACAAGACGACGGCCACGGCAAGACGCTTGCCGCGGCAGGATGCCACTCTGTACCTACGCTCCAGCGCATCCGTCAACGTGTCGCCCTGGGACCGTTCCAGGCGCGCGTGGCGGGAGGCTGTGCAGCCAAGCGGTGCGAGGTGGCAAGTGGAGATGACAAGATTGCCATTGTGGCAAGCAGTGGCGCCCCTAACGGTCACTTTTCTGCACTGTTTACGCGACACAGACGGGCATTTAATGCCTTTGTCCCCTACCGTCGGGGTTAGGTATGATACACTGTGCAAGTAGGTATACCTACCGCACCTCTTTTCCACTTTTACCCTTGCATGCGTTGCCACCTGTTGGTGACCCCTTTAGCATATAAAAGGAGGCCCATGCGCAACGTAGAAAGGGTTCGAAACCAGAAAACACTCACGCTCGGTATTGTAGCTCTCAACACTCTCGAGCAAGAACACAATATAGCCCGACAAGCAGCAGTAGGAGTATTATCTCTCCGGAGAGCTCCGAAGCTGGGTAAAATCGCTCGTGTGCTTCGCCTCGACCCGCTCTTCGTGCGACCTCCGCTCCCCGCCGGACCGAAAAGGGGCCCTATCCCATAGGTGTTCGTTCCCACGACATCTTTGGCGCGCCAGGTAGGGGGCGTCGAGGTTGTGTGAACCCGATCCGGCATTCACGCGAGCCAGATCTTCATCTTTTTCATCATCTTCATCGACATGCCACTGAAGAAGAAGGCTTCAGAGGTGGCAGCTCCGTCCACGTCGATCCCGCCGCCACCAGAGCAAACGGGTGGTGGGGTAGACGTTGGCGGAGGAACGGGCGTCGACGAGGGAGCTCACGCTGCCGCCAGGTCCAAGGACAAGGCTGCGCAAACCTCGGCGTCCGTACATGCACCGCGCCCATCTCAGGAGGTGCGAGGCCAATAGCATCATGGTACTCGCGGTACCATACGCTTGTTGGACCAAAACCGAGCTGGTGGATCCCAGGGTGCTCAAGACCAGCATGCACGCCAACCTGCTGGCACGAGCAAGACACGGTCGCCTGGACGGGATCCTGCTCCTTCTAACATAGTTAGAAGTCCGAGCATATCCCGCTCCTCGCACCGTTCACCACCGCCACCGAAGACTCCAGAAGAAGCGTTGGCCCGAGCCCAACTGCTCCTGGATTACCCTCCAACAGCGGACAAGATCGACGATTGGAGGGCCACCATTCAGAGTCTCATCGGCTTCGCCAACGGCGACACTCCGCGGCAGCCGAATGCGTCGCAGCCGCGGCAAGATTGCCGGACGCGAGCCGATGGCGACAAGACCGATTGGGGTGCGACCACCGTGCACTCCCCACCCCGAAGGCCAAGATCGCCGACTCGCTGGGTTAACCTCGACACTGACTCCACAGCGTCATCAGACCCACGAGATCGTCACGATCAGTGCCAAGTTCTTCAAGAATGACGGCAAGAAGACGCTCGTACACGCATCGAGCGCCGAAGAGAAGCACGGCGTCAGTCAGACCAGTGCGCTGGGCCCACTGTCGATATGCATGCGCCAGGGGAACCAGGCGACTTGCCGTATGCGGTAGGTTGCCCTGCGTTCACTCGTGAGCTGCGGCAAGTCCAGTGGCCCAGTACCAAGAACTTCAAGCCAGATGTACCAGCGAAGTATGATGGCAGGTTGCATCCGTCGGAGTTCCTCAGCATCTACACCATCGCGGTGCAAGCTGCCGGGGGGCGCAACGACAAGATCCTTGCCAACTACTTTCCACTGGTGCTCAAGCCCAATGTCAGATCCTGGCTCATGCACTTGCCGGACAACTCCATATCTTCATGGGCGGATTTGTGCCATCAGTTTGTTAGCGCCTTCACAGGCAGCCACAAGCCCCATGGCTAGGAGAGTGATCTTCATCTGCTCGCCCAGAAGGAAGGAGAGCCCCTGCGCAAGTACATTCAGAGATTCAGCCAAGTGCAGCACAACATCCCAGACGTCCACCCTGCCGCGGTCATCAGCGCGTTCCATCAGAACGTGCGAAACCGTAGGATGAGGGAGGAGATGGCGATGTGCAAGATCAGGGACGTTAGTGAGCTATACGCCCTGGCCGACAAGTGCGCACGTGCTGAAGAAGGGAGGAAACTCCCCGGAGAGAACACAGGAGCAGGAGGATCTGACAGTGATGATGCTGCCCCGGCAAAGAAGAACCGGCGACGGAACAACAGGAGAAGGAAAGGCAAAGATGTACTAGCTATTGAGCAGTCCGGCAACGGAGGTGGCGCCAAGGAAGCCGAACCTGTGGCGGCCGCTGACAAGCAGGGCGGCTCCGACAAGCAGTATTGCAAGATCCACCACACCAAGGGCCATGATCTCCAAAGCTGCAAGAAGGTCGAGAAGCTTGTCGAGCAGCAGAAAGCTGAGTATGAGCGACGCGACAAGGAGAAGGCCCAGGAGGGTACTGGAGGATCCGGCAAGTAGTGCCCCGGCCGGGGAGGACGCCGCGGCAAGGCCAAGCAGCGGCAAGGAGACAGACCTCCCCGCGGCCGCGACAAGGATGAAGATGAAGACGATGATGAAGAGATGGATGAAGATGAGGCCGACGAGCAGGAGTTTCAGAAAGCCACAGAGGTTCTGTGCGTTGACGGCGGTGCTTCTCTGCATACCTCGCACCGTCAGCTCAAACAGTGGGTGCGGGAGGTTAATGCAGCAGAACCACCAGTTGAGTCACGCAAGCCTCTGAAGTGGTCCAGCACGCCTATCATCTTTGATATTGAGGACCACCCTGATCGCATAACTGCAGTCGGGTGCTTGCCGATGTTGGTTTCACCAACTATCTGCAACCTCAAAGTCACAAAGATGCTAGTTGACGGCGGGGCCGGCTTGAATCTCATCTCCTCCGTGGTGCTCCAGAAACTCCAGATCCCCGACAGCGAGCTCGAGGAGACCGGCACATTCCAAGGAATTAACCCGGGAAGGAGCAAGCCAAAGGGGAAGATCACATTGCCGGTGACATTTGGCAGCAAATTAAATTTCAGGACTGAGAGAGTCACTTTTGACATCGCTGATTTCCCATTACCCTACAATGGGATACTCGGCCGTCCAGCACTCGCCAAGTTCATGGCAGCCTCTCACTATGCCTACAATGTGCTCAAGATTCCAGGTCCGATAAGTGTCATCTCTGTCCTTGGCGACAAGAAAGATGCTCTTATCTGTACCGACAATATTTACCGGGAAGCAGCAGCCGCAGCGGATCGCAAGCCACTTGCCGCTGAAGCTCCCGCGGGGAAGAAGAGGACCAAGTCCGGCAAGAGCTCTGATGCCCACTCCGGCAAGCGCACCTCTTCGGAGTGCTGCGCTACCATCGAGGACGCACCATCGAGCTCCACCGGCAAGTGTAAGAAGATGAAGGCAACTCCGCCAGAGAACAAGAAGGTGCCCGCCAAGGAGGACGGCGCTGGTGGTACCTTCACCATCAGTGCCACGCTCGACCCTAAATAGGAAAGCGCGCTCGTTGCTTTCGTGCGGGCGAACGTCGACGTGTTTGCATGGCAACCGTCTGACATCCTCGGTGTTCCCAGGAAAGTAATTGAGCACCACCTTGCCGTCTGTCCTCACGCACGGCCCGTTAAGCAGAAAGTCAGGAAGCAAGCAGTGGAGCGCCAAGAATTCATTGCAGAAGAGATCAAGAAGTTGGAAGCAGCGGGCATTGTCAGAGGAGTGCTCCATCCTACGTGGTTGGCCAATCCTGTAGTCGTGCGCAAGGCGAACGGGAAATGGAGGCTTTGTATTGACTTTACTGATGTTAATAAAGCTTGTCCCAAAGACCCATTTCCCTTGCCGCGCATTGACCAGATTGTTGATTCCACAGCCGGATGTGGTTTGCTTTCATTTCTTGATGCATATTCAGGATACCATCAGATCTTCATGGCAGAAGAGGATGTAGAGAAGACTGCATTCATCACTCCATGTGGCACATATTGTTTTGTACGGATGGCTTTTGGATTAAAGAATTCCGGTTCAACATTTGCAAGAGTAGTCAGTCACGCTTTTGAGCCCCAGTTACACAGAAATGTGGAAGCCTACATGGATGACATAGTGGTCAAGAGCAAGGACAAGGCAACTCTGATTCAAGATTTGGATGAAACTTTTACAAATCTGCGCAAGATCAACCTCAAGCTTAACCCCGAGAAGTGTGTGTTTGGAGTTCCCTCCAGCAAGCTTCTCGGGTTCTTCGTGTCTCAGCGGGGAATTGAAGCCAACCCCGACAAGATTAAAGCCATTGAGCAGATTGAAGCACCGAAGCGCGTCAAGGATGTACGAAGGCTTGCCGGCTGCGTGGCTGCTCTCAGCAGGTTTATCTCTAAGTCTGCTGAGCGCGCCCTGCCATTTTTCAAAATATTGAAAAAGGCAGGTCCAATGAAATGGACTCCGGAAGCGGAGGCTGCGCTGCAGGACTTGAAGAGATACCTGTCCTCCACTCCAATACTTGTCGCACCTAGGCCACAAGAGAAGTTGCTGCTATATCTAGCGGCAACCAATCAAGTGGTTAGTGCTGCGTTAGTAGCGGAGAGGGAGGCAGATGATGAGCCAGCAACCACGGCAAGCGCATCCAGCGACAAGCAGGGGGCTTCCCCGACAAGCTCTGGTCCCGACAAGGATGGATCTGCGCAGACACAGGAGGTGCAGAAGAAAATGGTGCAGCGCCCAGTTTACTTTGTCAGTTCCCTTCTGCAGGGGGCTAGGTCAAGGTACTCTAGTGTGCAGAAATTGCTTTTCGGCCTTCTCATGGCCTCGAGAAAGCTGCGCCATTACTTCCAAGCACATGAGATCATAGTCGTCACTCGCTTTCCGCTGAAGAGGATACTGCAGAATCCAGAAGCAACAGGCAGGATTGTCGAGTGGGCGCTGGAACTGTCAAGTTTTGGCCTTAAGTTTGAGAGCACCTCAACTATCCAGAGCCGAGCATTGGCAGAGTTCATAGCAGAGTGGACGCCAACGCCAGATGAGGAGATTCCAGAAACGAGCATCCCCGTCAAGGAGGCGAGCAAAGAGTGGCTCATGTACTTTGATGGTGCCTTTTCGCTGCAAGGCGCCGGTGCGGGCGTGCTGCTTATCGCGCCCACCAGAGAGCACCTCAAGTACGTAGTCCAGATGCACTTTCCCAAGGAGCAAGCAACAAACAATACTGCAGAGTATGAAGGTTTGCTTGCCGGCCTCAGAATCGCAGTAGACCTTGGGATCAAGAAGCTCATTGTCAGGGGTGACTCGCAGCTTGTCGTCCGCCAAGTGAACAAGGATTATCAGAGTCCGTTGATGGAAGCCTACGTTAACGAAGTGAGAAAGTTAGAAGAGCACTTTGACGGCCTACAGATGGAACATGTTCCAAGAGCTCAGAACAACATTGCTGACGGCCTGTCAAAGTGCGCTGCACTAAAGTTACCTGTGGAACCAGGGATCTTTGTGCTCAAACTGACTCAACCAACAGTAACACCATCAACTGGACAGAGCAAAAAGAGGAAGTTGGTTTCCGGTGACTACTTTCCGGCAGAGCTCCCCGAAGCCGCCGCCAAGAAGGTCCCCAAGATCAACACAAAGAGTGCTGAGGGGTAGTCTGCTCCGACAAGCCCTAGGGTTTGTTCCGTTGCAGCAGACGCTCCCGACAAGTTTTGCTCCGGCAAGCTTGCCGGGGAACATCAAGCTCCGGCTGAGCCGCAGGTTCTTGCCGTAGAAGCGGATGTTCCCGCAGCAGCATACGTGCCTTTAGTCCTTGTTGTCGAGCCGCAAGCTCCGGCATGGGCGCAGCAGATTGTCCGTTTCCTTCAGACAGGAGAACTTCCCGAAGAGAAAGAAGAAGCGGAAAGAGTAGCCCGGCAGTCGAGTATGTACCAGTTTGTTGATGACACACTGTACAAAAGAAGACTCAATGGTGTGAAATTGAAGTGTATTCCCCGGGAAGACGGACAAGAGTTGTTGGCGGAGATACATGGAGGCATATGTGGTCACCACATTGGCGCAAGAGCACTCGCCGGCAAAGCATTCTGGCAAGGTTTCTTTTGGCCGACAGCCCTCCAGGATGCAACTGCACAAGTAACCAAGTGTGAAGCATGCCAGTTCCATTCCAAACAGATACACCAGCCAACTCAAGCTCTCCAGACGATCCCTTTATCCTGGTCATTTTCGGTCTGGGGGCTCGACATCCTCGGCCCCTTTCCCCGAGCTGTCGGGGGCTTTGAGTACTTGTACGTTGCAATCGACAAGTTCACAAAGTGGCCGGAAGTGGAAGCAGTGAGGAAGGTGACAGCACAGTCAGCAGTCAAGTTCTTTAGGTCGATTGTTTGCCGTTTTGGAGTCCCTAACAGGATCATCACCGACAACGGCACACAGTTCACGAGCCGCACCTTCATGCAGTACGTCCGAGATCTTGGCGCCAAGGTCTTCTTCGCTTCTGTTGCTCATCCGAGAAGCAACGGTCAAGCGGAGAGGGCAAATGCTGAAGTGTTGCGCGGGCTCAAGACCAGGACTTTCGGCAGGCTGCACAAGTGCGGAAGAAACTGGATTGAGGAGCTCCCGGTGGTTCTTTGGTCGATCAGGACGACGCCAAATCGAGCCACTGGCCAGACACCTTTCACTCTAGTCTATGGAGCAGAGGCAGTTCTCCCCACAGAACTCGTATACGGATCACCTCGAGTGCTCGCTTACGATGAGCTTGAGCAAGAGCAGCAGCGACAAGACGACGTGCTGCTCCTTGAGGAAGATCGTCTTCAGGCTGCTGTACGAGCTGCTCGATACCAGCAAGCTTTGCGCCGCTACCACAGCCGCAAAGTTAATGCCAGAAGTCTCGAGGAAGGCGACCATGTTCTTCGGCGCGTTCAGTCCGCCAAGAATTCCAACAAGTTGACGCCGAAGTGGGAAGGCCCTTATCGGGTGAAACGAGTCACTAGGCCTGGCGCTGTCCGCCTTGAGACCGAAGATGGCTTTCCGGTGAGCAACTCCTGGAACATTGAGCATCTTCGTAACTTTTACCCGTAAGGCGCGATTGCCGGAACCCGTTCCGGCAACCACCTTTTGTACAAGCCTTGCCGCTGTTGCATGCAACCCTTTGTACAAAGCCGGGCGCAGATCCCGTGCATAAATAAAGCTCATGTGCTCCGCACATCTTGTCAAATTTCATGCTTTCTATTTCTTGCATGTATTATCTGACACTTTGTGCAGCACCTACCACCGATAAGCAATAACGAGCCTTAAGGCTCCATATCTTTATTTTCTCTTCTTTCTTTTTCTCAAAAAAAGGAAAGGTTCCCTCGCACACAAGTTTGCTGGGGGGGGGGAGGAGAGGATAATGGTTCGCCTTGCCGGGACACAAACGACAGAAAAGCTAAGTTGCCAAAGTTTGAGCAATCGGTTTTAATTTTTTTTAAGTTATCCTCCTCGAACGACCATGCTTTGTATGGAAAACCTGTAGCGGAGGAACCAACTCGTAGCTGGTTGCGCCCTTGCTTTGTTTCGAGTCCGCTCAACAACTTAAGTGTGCTGCGACTAGCTGCAACAAGGTTTCTTGTCGGTGGCAGCACCGCCAGCAGGCTGCTGACGTTCCGCACTCAGCGCTCGTGGCAAGGGTGCCTGCGCCGGCAAGTTTCCTAAAAGTGTAGGGTAAAAACATACAAAGGAAGGAATCAAGTAAAGGAAATAACATTGCGATTAATACCCAAAATAAAAGTTATATTACAAAGATAACTTGCCGCAGCTCTGATAAATTTGTTCTCATAACATGTCTAGCAGCAGCAAGAAAAGGAGAAAATAGGTGGTCTAATCTACGCGACCGCCATCAACTCTCCTGACATCATTCACCTTGTCCACTATGGGTGCGACAAGGGCCTTGAGCTCGTCAAGATCAGCACCCGCCGGCAGCTTCTTGAGGACGTTGGTGAGGTTGAGGCCTGGGTTGCGGAAGGCCACCTTCACCAACACCTTCTCCAGAACTCTGGCGCAGATCGTGCGCGACTCGTCGGCCAGCTGCTTTGGGATCCTTTCCCGGAGCTGCTGGAGGGCCATCGCCACGCCCTTGAAGAACAGAGTGAGCTTGGCGCTGGGCTGGAGGTTCTCGTCGGAGGAGTACCCGAGACCCTCCACCCCCAGCTGCACCAGCTCCTCGTCGATAACTGCAGCGATGTTCACGAGGCCCTCTGTCCAGAGCTCCACCGTCTCCCTAAAGGTGTTCTGGGTTTCGGCGGCCCTCGTCAGCAGCGCTTCGTTGGCCTTGATCTCCTCTCTCAGGGTCGCCTCCTGCTCCTTGGCGCTGTCCAGCGTCTGGGTCAACGTAGTCAGCTTCAACTCCAGATCAGCATTGGAGTCCTTGGCGGCGCTCAGGTCTTTGCCCTTCTCAACAAGGCGGCCCTGCAGCTCGCCGTGGGCAAGGGTGTCCTTCTCCCGCTCGCGCTGAAGCGCGGCAAGCTCTTCGTCCCTCGCCTTGAGATCGGCCTCTAGCTGCGTCACCTTCGTCTCTAGCTCCTTCTTGGCGGCCTCAGCAGCTGCGGCAGCATCCTTCACCTCCTTGAGGGCCCCGCCAAGTGTTCGCTCCCGCGCAGCAAGCTCCTCCTCGTGGCTGTCGAGGTTGACTTTCCGCTGCGTCAACTCACCTTCCCGCGCGGACAGTTCCTCGGCGGCAAGTCGCTGTTTCTCTTCGGCCTCAGCCTTCTCGAGGAGGAAGGCCTTTCGCGCCTCAACGAGCTGCGCCCTCTCCTCTGCAATGGACCGGAGGGCTTCCTGGTTGCGGCTCTGGAGCTCCTCCGCATGCTTCTCAATATCTACTCCCGCCTGCGCGACAAGCGCTTCTCGAGACTCCAGTTTGGCTTGTCGGGCACGGTAGAGCGACAGCAGCTTCCGCAGCAGCTGTTCCTCCTCAGGCTCGCCCCTGCTGCTGCTTGGCGCGTCGACCAATGTCAACCCAGCGGAGGCGAGCACCTCCCCGTCAAAAGCTTCCCCTTCGACCGGCGCCCTGGAGCTTGACGCCCAGGGAAGCTTGATGAAGATGCCATCGCCGACCTTCAAGTAGGCGCCGGGCTGGGGCTCTTCGGAGTCTGGCGCAGCGTCAGCGGCGGAGGGATCGGCGGTCGGCGTAGCGCCTTGCGCTCCTGCGGCCCCATGGTCGTCAGTGCGATCGCCGGACCCCTCGCCAGCTCCTGCGCCAGCAGCCTTGGCGGCCTCTTCGCCTGCGGGATCATCAGCGCCGGCCTCTTCTTCGGTGGCGGTGGCATCGTCAGTGTTGCAGCGCGCGTTCTCCTCGCCGGTGGCCTCGGTCTCCATCGGCTCCGTGGAAGGAGGATCTGAAAACTGGAGAAGGAAGAAAAGTCAAGCAAATATTCAAAAAAAAATCAGAAGAAGGAAAATTCAAGGGAAGTTCTCAGGCAAGGAGGGTTACCAGTACTGGGATCCACGGTCATGGGCTCCACCACCGGGGGGTCGTTGGCGCTGTCCCTCGCCGGAGACTCCTCCCTTGCTGGAGATTTCTCCCTTGCCGGAGAACGCTCCCTTGCCGGGGAATCCTCCCTTGGCGGTGTAGATGAAGCAGACGGCACGTCGGAGGCGGTTTCCAAGCCCTCCTGGTGAAGCTGCTCCGCTCCTACACAAACAAAGCAACAGTCAGATGTCAGCAAAAGAAGGAACACCCATTAGCGCCCAACAGCGGGAAGTAAACCTTGTACTTACGCTGGGGGCTGCGCTGGGGGCTGCTTCGGGGAGAGGTTGCCAGGTCCGGCAAGGTAGTCTCGGGCGCGCCCCCTGCCGTCACGGTGGGCTCGTCCTCGATAATAACCACCGGTACCTTGGCCCTCTTCGCCGCTCTCTGGGCCAGGGTCCTAAAAAGGAAACAGTTCAGAGTAAAGCAGATCAGATACAGGACAAAGACAGCAAGAAATCGAAGGACTACAAGTAACAACAGAGAAACTTACTCCTCTTCTTCTTCGTCGGAGCTGAGCGCGGAGAGGTCAAAGTCCGGCCCGCCTTCGGCGCGGCGAGGCAGAGGAGTTGGATCCCTTGACCGCTTGGCGGGGGCAGCGGCGGCCGTCCGGGAAGACCCCGCTCCAGTTGCCGCAGCGGTGCGAGGCGCTCCCGCGGCAACATTGCTTGTCGCGGCGGAGCGTGTCGCGCGGCGCGACTGCTGCTGACCCGTCTGCCGTCCTGCTACATCCCCGGCCCTGCAGAGACGCCTTCTCGGTGGAGCTGGGGGCTGCACTGGGGGCTCCGCCTGCGGCAAGTTACCTGGAGACGGCGGGCCGCTCGCGCCCTCGGCAGGCTCGCTCGATTCGGCTTCAGATTCGGCAAGCGCTTCCTCGCCGTCAAGCCACTCTCGCTCGGCAAGGCTTGCCGCCTCTGCTGCCTCTGCCTCTTCCACGGTGAACCCAAATTTGCCCGCGGCGGCGGCGGCCGCCGCCTCTTCCGCTCTGGTGGCGATGCGCTGCATCTCCTCATCAGTGGTGTCGCGGGTGAGGCTCTTCTGCTCGTTGGCGTAGACCGCTACCTCCACCAGGCCGTCGAAGAACTGCTGCACAACATCGTCTGCAGGCTCTTGCCAAGTGGGAACGATTCCATGCGAGTCGCATTGCGGCATCATTGCGCGGATGCGGTCAAGCGAAGAGTTGTTGCACAACAGAACGACACCAGCCGGCAATCTGAACCACTCAGGATGATTGGGGTCGTGCTTGAACAGCTCCTTGAGCATCGCATCCAGCTCCAAGATAGTGAAATTGAAATTGAGGCCTGGGCGCAGCCTCATGATGTCCGCCGGACCCCCGAACAGCCAGGCGGGTCTTGTTGGGGAACGTAGTAACTTCAAAAAATTTCCTACGCACACGCAAGATCATGGTGATGGCATAGCAACGAGAGAGGAGAGTGTTTGTCAACGTACCCTCGTAGACCGTAAGCGGAAGCGTTATCACAACGCGGTTGATGTAGTCGTACGTCTTCACGATCCGACCGATCCAAGCACCGAACGTACGGAGCCTCCGAGTTCAGCACACGTTCAGCTCGATGACAATCTCCGGCCTCCGATCCAGCCGAGCTCCGGAGATGAGTTCCGTCAGCACGACGGCATGGTGACGATGATGATGTTCTACCGGCGCGGGGCTTCGCCTAAGGACGATATGACCGAGGTGGAATATGGTGGAAGGGGGCACCGCACACGGCTAAGGAACGATCCGTAGATCAACTTGTGTGTCTATGGGGTGCCCCCTGCCCCCGTATATAAAGGAGGGAGGGGGGAGGCCGGCCGGCCCCTTTGGGCGCGCCAAGGGAGGAGGAATCCTCCTCCTAGTAGGAGTAGGATTCCTCCTTTCCTACTCCTACTAGGAGGAGGAAGGAAAGGGGGGCGTCGCCCCCCCTCCTAGTCCAATTCGGACCAGAGGGAGAGGGGGCGCGCGGCCCACCCTGACCGCCCCTCTCTCTTCCCACCTAGGCCCATGTGGCCCATTAACTCTCCCGGGGGGTTCCGGTAACCCCCCCCCCCGGCACTTCGGTTTTCTCCGAAATCACCCGGAACCTTTCCGGTGTCCGAATATAGTCGTCCAATATATCAATCTTTATGTCTCGACCATTTCGAGACTCCTCGTCATGTCCGTGATCACATCCAGGACTCCGAACAAACTTCGGTACATCAAAACTTATAAACTCATAATAAAATAGTCATCGAAACGTTAAGCGTGCGGACCCTACGGGTTCGAGAACTATGTAGACATGACCTAAAACCATTCTCGGTCAATAACCAATAGCGGGACCTGGATGCCCATATTGGTTCCTACATATTCTACGAAGATCTTTATCGGTCAAACCGCATAACAACATACGTTGTTCCCTTTGTCATCGGTATGTTACTTGCCCGAGATTTGATCGTCGGTATCCAATACCTAGTTCAATCTCGTTACCGGCAAGTCTCTTTACTCGTTCCGTAATACATCATCTCACAACTAACTCATTAGTTACATGCTTGCAAGGCTTAGGTGATGAGTATTACTGAGAGGGCCCAGAGATACCTCTCCGACAATCGGAGTGACAAATCCTAATCTCGAATTATCCCAACCCAACATGTACCTTCGGAAACACCTGTAGAGCACCTTTATAATCACCCAGTTACGTTGTGACGTTTGGTAGCACACAAAGTGTTCTTCCGGTAAACGGGAGTTGCACAATCTTATAGTTGTAGGAACTTTGTATAAGTCATGAAGAAAGCAATAGCAGTATACTAAACGATCAAGTGCTAAGCTAACGGAATGGGTCAAGTAAATCACATCATTCTCCTAATGATTTGATCCCGTTAATCAAATGACAACTCTTTTGTCCATGGCTAGGAAACATAACCATCTTTGATAAACGAGCTAGTCAAGTAGAGGCATACTAGTGACACTATGTTTGTCTATGTATTCACACATGTATTATGTTTCCGGTTAATACAATTTTAGCATGAATAATAAACATTTATCATGATATGAGGAAATAAATAATAACTTTATTATTGCCTCTAGGGCATATTTCCTTCAGTCTCCCACTTGCACTAGAGTCAATAATCTAGTTCACATCGCCATGTGATTTAACACCAATATTCATATCTGTATATGATTAACACCCATATTTCACATCGTCATGTGACCAACACCCAAAGGGTTTACTAGAGTCAATATTCTAGTTCACATCGCTTATGTGATTAACACCCAAAGAGTACTAAGGTGTGATCATGTTTTGCTCGTGAGAGAAGCTTAGTCAACGGTTCTGTCACATTCAGAGCCGCATGTATTTTGCAAATATTCTATGTCTACAATGCTCTGCACGGAGCTACTCTAGCTAATTGCTCCCACTTTCAATATGTATCCAGATTGAGACTTAGAGTCATCTGGATCAGTGTAAAAGTTTGCACTGATGTAACTTTTACAACAAACTCTTTTATCACCTCCATAATCGAGAAACATCTCCTTAGTCCTTACTAAGGATATTCTTGACCGCTATCTAGTGATCTACCATTAGATCAAAATTGTATTCCCTTGCCAAACTCAGAGCAAGGTATACAATATGTCTGGTTCATAGCATAGCATACTTTATAGAACCTATGACTGAGGCATAGGGAATGACTTTTCATTCTCTTTCTATTTTCTGCCATGGTCGGGTCTTGAGTCTTACTCAACTTCACACCTTGCAACACAGGCAAGAACTCCTTCTTTGACTGTTCCATTTTGAACTATTTCAAAAAATTTATCAAGGTATGTACTTATTGAAAAAATCTTATCAAGCGTCTTGATCTATCTATATAGATCTTGATGCTCAATGTGTAAGCAGCTTCACCGAGGTCTTTCTTTGAAAAACTCATGTCAAACACTCCTTTATGCTTTGCAGAATAATTCTACATTATTTCCGATCAATAATATGTCATTCATATATACTTATCAGAAATGCTGTAGTGCTCCCACTCACTTTCTTGCAAATACAGGCCTTTCCAAAAGTCTGTATAAAACCATATGCTTTGATTAACTCATCAAAGCGTATATTTGAACTCCGAGATGCTTGCACCAGTCCATTGATGGATTGCTGGAGCTTGCACACTTTGTTAGTATCTTTAGGATTGACAAAACCTTCTGGTTGCATCATATACAACTCTTCTTTAATAAATCCATTAAGGAATGCAGTTTTGACATCCATTTGCCAGATTTCATAAAATGTGGCAATTGCTAACATGATTCGGACAGACTTTTAAGCATCGACACGAGTGTGAAAATCTCATTGTATTCAACATCTTGAACTTTGTCAAAAACCTTTTTCGACAAGTCTAGCTTTGTAGATAGTAACACTACTATTAGCATCTGTCTTCCTCTTGAAGATCCATTTATTCTTAATGACTCACCGATCATCGGGCAAGTCAACCAAAGTCCACACTTTGTTCTCATACATGGATCCTATCTTAGATTTCATGGCCTCAAACCATTTCGCGGAATCTGGGCTCATCATCGCTTCCTCATAGTTCGTAGGTTCATCATGGTCTTGTTACATGACTTCCAGAACAGGATTACCGTACCACTCTGGTGCGGATCTCACTCTGGTTTACCTACGAGATTAGGTAGTAACTTGATCTGAAGTTACATGATCATCATCATTAGCTTCCTCACTAATTGGTGTAGTAGTCACAGGAACAGATTTCTGTGATGAACTACTTTCCAATAAGGGAGAAGGTACAATTACCTTATCAAGTTCTACTTTCCTCCCACTCACTTCTTTCGAGAGAAACTTCTTCTCTAGAAAGGATCCATCTTAGCAACGAATAACTTGCCTTCGGATCTGTGATAGAAGGTGTACCCAATAGTTTCCTTTGGGTATTCTATGAAGACGCACTTCTTTGATTTGGGTTCGAGCTTATCAGGTTGAAACTTTTTCACATAAGCATCGCAGCCCCAAAATTTAAGAAACGACAGCTTAGGTTTACTGCTAAACCACAGTTCATATGGTGTCATCTCAACGGATTTAGATGGTGCCTTTTAACGTGAATGCAGCTGTCTCTAATGCATAACCCCAAAACAATAGTGGTAAATTAGTAAGAGACATCATAGATCGCACCATATCCAATAAAGTGCGGTTACGACGTTCGGACACACCGTTACGCTGTGGTGTTCTAGGTGGCATGAGTTTGTGAAACTATTCCACATTGTTTTAATTGAAGACCAAACTCGTAACTCAAATATTTGTCTCCGCGATCAAATTGCAGAAACTTTATTTTCTTGTTACGATGATTCTCCACTTCACTCTGAAAATTCTTTGAACTTTTCAAATGTTTCAGACTTGTGCTTCATTAAGTAGATATACTCATATCTGCTCAATTCATCTTGTGAAGGTCAGAAAATAACGATACACGCCGTGAGCCTTAGCACTTATCGGATCGCATACATCGGTATGTATTATTTCCAATAAGTCAGTAGCTCATTCCATTGTTTCGGAGAATGGAGTTTTAGTCATCTTGCCCAAAAGGCACGGTTCGCAAGCATCAAATGATTCATAACCAAGTGATTCTGAAAATCCATCTTTATGGAGTTTCTTCATGCGCTTTACACCGAAATGACTCAAACGGCAATGCCACATATAAGTTGCACTATCATTATTAACTTTGCATCTTTTGGCATCAATATTATGAATATGTGTATCATCACGATCGAGATCCAACAAACTATTTTCACTGGGTGTATGACCATTGAAGGTTTTATTCATGTAAACAGAACAACAATTATTCTCTAATTTTAAATGAATAACCGTATTGCAATAAACATGATCAAATCATATTCATGCTCAATGCAAACGCCAAATAACATTTATTTAGGTTTAACACTAATCCCGAAAGTATAGGGAGTGTGCGATGATTGTCATATCAATCTTGGAACTACTTCCAACACTTATCGTCACTTCCCCTTCAACTAGTCTCTGTTTATTCTGTAACTCCTGTTTCGAGTTACTAATCTTAGCAACCGAACAAGTATCAAATACTCAGGGGCTACTATAAACACTAGTAAGGCACACATCAATAACCTGTATATCAAATATACCCTTGTTCACTTTGCCATCCTTCTTATCTACCAAATATTCAAGGCATTTCCGCTTCCAGTGACTATTTCCTTTGCAGTGTAAGCACTCAGTTTCAGGCTATAGTCCAGCTTTGGGCTTCTTCGCAGGAGTGACAACTTGCTTGTATTTCCACTTGAAGTTCCCTTTCTTTCCCTTTGCCCTTTTCTTGAAACTAGCGGTCTTGTCAATCATCAACACTTGATGCTCTTTCTTGATTTCTACCTTCGTCGAATTCAACATCACGAAGAGCTCGGGAATCGTTTTTGTCATCCCTTGCATACTATAGTTCATCACGAAGTTCTAGTAACTTAGTGATGGTGACTTGAGAATTCTGTCAATCACTTTCTCATCTAGAAGATTAACTCCCACTTGATTCAAGCGATTGTAGTACCCAGACAATCTGAGCACTTGCTCACTAGTTGAGCGATTCTCCTCCATCTTTTAGCTATAGAACTTGTTGGAGACTTCATATCTCTCAACTCGGGTATTTGCTTGAAATATTAACTTTAATTCCTGGAACATCTCATATGGTCCATGACGTTCAAAACGTCTTTGAAGTACCGATTCTAAGCCGTTAAGCATGGTGCACTAAACTATCAAGTAGTCATCATATTGAGCTAGCCAAACGTTCATAACGTCTGCATCTGCTCCTGCAATAGGTCTGTCACCTAGCGGTGCATTAAGGACATAATTCTTCTGTGCAGCAATGAGGATAAACCTCAGATCGCGGATCAAATCCGTATCATTGCTACTAACATTTTTCAACACAATTTTCTCTAGGAACATATCAAAATAAACATATGAAAGCAACAACGCAAGCTATTGATCTTACAACATAATTTACAAAATACTACCAGGACTAAGTTCATGATAAATTTAAGTTCAATTAATCATATTACTTAAGAACTCCCACTTAGACAGACATCTCTCTAGTCATCTAAGTGATCACGTGATCCAAATCAACTAAACCATAACCGATCATCACGTGAGATGGAGTAGTTTTCAATGGTGAACATCACTATGTTGATCATATCTACTATATGATTCACGCTCGACCTTTCGGTCTCCATGTTCCGAGGCCATATCTGCATATGCTAGGCTCGTCAAGTTTAATCTGAGTATTCTGCGTGTGCAAAACTGGCTTGCACCCGTTGTAGATGGACGTAGAGCTTATCACACCCGATCATCACGTGGTGTCTCGGCACGACGAACTTTGGCAACGGTGCATACTCAAGGAGAACACTACTTGATAATTTTAGTGAGAGGTCATCTTCAAATGCTATCGTCAATCAAAGCAAGATAAGATGCATAAAGGATAAACATCACATGCAATCAATATAAGTGATATGATATGGCCATCATCATCTTGTGCTTGTGATCTCCATCTCCGAAGCACCGTCGTGATCACCATCGTCACCGGCGCGACACCTTGATCTCCATCGTAGCATCATTGTCGTTCACGCCATCTATTGCTTCTACGACTATCGCTACTGCTAAGTGATAAAGTAAAGCAATTACATGGCGTTTGCATTTCATACAATAAAGCGACAACCATATGGCTCCTGCCAGTTGCCGATAACTTCGGTTACAAAACATGATCATCTCATACAATAAAATATAGCATCACGTCTTGACCATATCACATCACAACATGCCCTGCAAAAACAAGTTAGACGTCCTCTACTTTGTTGTTGCAAATTTTACGTGGCTGCTACGGGCTTAGCAAGAACCGTTCTTACCTATGCATCAAAAACCACAACGATAGTTTGTCAAGTTGGTGCTGTTTTAACCTTCGCAAGGACCGGGCGTAGCCACACTCGATTCAGCTAAAGTGAGAGAGACAGACACCCGCCATGAAGGAAATATGCCCTAGAGGCAATAATAAAGTTATTATTTATTTCCTATATCATGATAAATGTTTATTATTCATGCTAGAATTGTATTAACCGGAAACATAATACATGTGTGAATATATAGACAAACAGAGTGTCACTAGTATGCCTCTACTTGACTAGCTTGTTAATCAAAGATGGTTATGTTTCTTAACCATGAACAAGGAGTTGTTATTTGATTAACAAGGTCACATCATTAGTTGAATGATCTGATTGACATGACCCATTCCGTTAGCTTAGCACACGATCGTTTAGTATGTTGCTATTGCTTCCTTCATGACTTATACATGTTCCTATGACTATGAGATTATGCAACTCCCGTTTATCGGAGGAACACTTTGTGTGCTACCAAACGTCACAACGTAACTGGGTGATTATAAAGGTGCTCTACAGGTGTCTCCGAAGGTACTTGTTGAGTTGGCGTATTTCGAGATTAGGATTTGTCACTCCGAATGTCGGAGAGGTATCTCTGGGCCCTCTCGGTAATACACATCACTTAAGCCTTGCAAGCATTTCAACTAATGAGTTAGTTGTGAGATGATGTATTACGGAACGAGTAAAGAGACTTGCCGGTAACGAGATTGAACTAGGTATTGGATACCGACGATCGAATCTCGGGCAAGTAACATACCGATGACAAAGGGAACAACGTATGTTGTTATGCGGTTTGACCGATAAAGATCTTCATAGAATATGTAGGAACCAATATGGGCATCCAGGTCCCGCTATTGGTTATTGACCGGAAACATGTCTCGGTCATGTCTACATTATTCTCGAACCGTAGGGTCCGCACGCTTAAGTTTTCGATGACAGTTATATTATGAGTTTATGTATTTTGATGTACCGAAGGTTGTTCGGAGTCCCGGATATGATCACGGACATGACGAGGAGTCTCGAAATGGTCGAGACATAAAGATTGATATATTGGACGGATATATTTGGACACCGGAAAGGTTCCAGAGAAGTTTGGAGCTCCGGGAGGTTACCGGAACCCCCCCCGGGAGGTATATGGGCCTTATTGGGCCCATGTAGGAGGAAGAGAGAAGGAACAAGGGAGGGGGGCACGCCCCCCCAAGCCCAATCCGAATTGGGGAGGGGGGCCGGCCCCCCCTTTCCTTTCTCCTTCCCCCTCTCTTCCTTCCTACTACTAGTACTACTTCCTAATACTAGTACTCCTTCCTTCCCCCTCCAAATAAGATAAGGAAAAAGGGGGGGAACCTACTTGGAGTAGGTTTCCCCCTCCCCTATGGCGCGCCCCCTTTGGGCCGGCCACCTCCTCCCTCCCTCCTTTATATACGGGGGTAGGGGGGCACCCTAGGACACACAAGTTGATCATTGAGATCGTTCCTTAGCCGTGTGCGGTGCCCCCCTCCACGATATTACACCTCGGTCATATTGTAGCGGTGCTTAGGCGAAGCCCTGCGACAGGAGAACATCAAGATCGTCACCACGCCGTCGTGCTGACGGAACTCCCCCTCGGAGCCTCTACTGGATTGGAGATCGAGGGTGCGTCATCGAGCTGTACGCGTGTCAAGAACTCGGAGGTGCCGGAGTAACGGTGCTTGGATCGGTTGGACCGGGAGGACGTACGACTACTTCCTCTACGTTGCGTCAACGCTTCCGCTTCGGTCTACGAGGGTACGTAGACAACACTCTCCCCTCTCGTTGCTATATCATCACCATGATCTTGCGTGTGCGTAGGAATTTTTTTGAAATTACTACGTTCCCCAACAGTGGCATCCGAGCCTAGGTTTTTATGATTTGATGTTATATGCACGAGTAGAACACAAGTGAGTTGTGGGCGATATAAGTCATACTGCTTACCAGCATGTCATACTTTGGTTCAGCGGTATTGTTGGATGAAGCGGCCCGGACCGACATTACGCGTACGCTTACGCGAGACTGGTTTTACCGCCGTGCTTTGCACACAGGTGACTAGCGGGTGTCAGTTTCTCCAACTTTAGTTGAACCGAGTGTGGCTACGCCCGGTCCTTGCGAAGGTTAAAACAGCATCAACTTGACAAACTATCGTTGTGGTTTTGATGCGTAGGTGAGATTGGTTCTTGCTTAAGCCCGTAGCAGCCACGTAAAACTTGCAACAACAAAGTAGAGGACGTCTAACTTGTTTTTGCAGGGCATGTTGTGATGTGATATGGTCAAGACGTGATAAGATATAAGTTGTTGTATGAGATGATCATGTTTTGTTGAAGTTATCGGCAACTGGCAGAAGCCCTATGGATGTCTCTTTGTTGCATAAGATGCAAGTGCCAAATAATTGCTTTACTTTATCGCTATACGATAGCAATAGTTGCAAGAGCAATAGTTGGTGAGACAACCATGTGATGACATATTGATATAGATCAAGATGATGAAGATCATGGTGTCATGCCGGTGATGATAGAGATCATGACAGTACTTTGGAGATGGAGATCAAAGGCGCAAGATGATCATGGCCATATCATGTCACATATTTTGATTGCATATGATGTTTATCTATTATACATCTTATTCTTGCTTTGATTGACGGTAGCATTTTAAGATGATCTCTCACTAAAATTATCAAGAAGTGTTCTCCCTTAGTATGCACCGTTGCCAAAGTTTGTCGTGCCCAGACACCACGTGATGATCGGGTGTGATAAGCTCTACGTCCATCTATAACGGGTGCAAGCCAGTTTTTGCACACGCAGAATACTCAGGTTAAACTTGACGAGCCTAGCATATGCAGATATGGCCTCGGAACACGGAGACCGAAAGGTCGAGCGTGAATCATATAGTAGATATGATCAACATAAGATGTTCACCATTGAAAACTACTCCATCTCACGTGATGATCGGTTATGGTTTAGTTGATTTGGATCACGTGATCACTTAGATGACTAGAGAGATGTCTGTCTAAGTGGGAGTTCTTAAGTAATATGATTAATTGAACTAAAATTTATCATGAACTTAGTACGTGATAGTATCTTGCTTGTCTATGTTGTTTGTAGATAGATGGCCCGTGCTGTTGTTTCGTTGAATTTTAATGCGTTCCTTGAGAAAGCTAAGTTGAAAGATGATGGTAGCAACTACGCGGACTGGGTCCGTAACTTGAGGATTATCCTCATTGCTGCACAGAAAAATTACGTCCTGGAAGCACCGCTGGGTGCCAGGCCTGCTGCTGATGCAACTGACGATGTTAAGAACGTCTGGCAGAGCAAAGCTGATGACTACTCGATAGTTCAATGTGCCATGCTTTACGGCTTAGAACCGGGACTTCAACGACGTTTTGAACGTCATGGAGCATATGAGATGTTTCAGGAGTTGAAGTTGATATTCCAGAAGAATGCCCGGATTGAGAGATATGAAGTCTCCAATAAGTTCTATAGCTGCAAGATGGAGGAGAATAGTTCTGTCAGTGAGCACATACTCAAGATGTCTGGGTATTGTAATCACTTGATTCAACTGGGAGTTACTCTTCCGGATGATAGCGTCATTGACAGAATTCTCCAATCACTTCCACCAAGCTACAAGAGCTTCGTGATGAACTATAATATGCAAGGGATGGATAAGACGATTCCCGAGCTCTTCGCAATGCTAAAGGCTGCGGAGGTAGAAATCAAGAAGGAGCATCAATTGTTGATGGTTAACAAGACCACTAGTTTCAAGAAAAAGGGCAAAGGGAAGAAGAAGGGGAACTTCAAGAAGAACAGCAAACAAGTTGCTGCTCAAGAGAAGAAACCCAAGTCTGGACCTAAGCCTGAAACTGAGTTCTTCTACTGCAAGCAGACTGGTCACTGGAAGCGGAACTGCCCCAAATATTTGGCGGATAAGAAGGATGGCAAAGTGAACAAAGGTATATGTGATATACATGTTATTGATGTGTACCTTACTAGAGCTCGCAGTAGCACCTGGGTATTTGATACTGGTTCTGTTGCTAATATTTGCAACTCGAAACAGGGACTACGGATTAAGCGAACACTGGCAAAGGACGAGGTGACGATGCGCGTGGGAAACGGTTCCAAAGTCGATGTGATCGCAGTCGGCACGCTACCTCTACATCTACCTTCGGGATTAGTGTTAGACCTAAATAATTGTTATTTGGTGCCAGCGTTGAGCATGAACATTATATCTCGATCTTGTTTGATGCGAGACGGTTATTCATTTAAATCAGAGAATAATGGTTGTTCTATTTATATGAGTAATATCTTTTATGGTCATGCACCCTTTAAGAGTGGTCTATTTTTGATGAATCTCGATAGTAGTGATACACATATTCATAGTGTTGAAGCCAAAAGATGCAGAGTTGATAATGATAGTGCAACTTATTTGTGGCACTGCCGTCTGGGTCATATTGGTATAAAGCGCATGAACAAACTCCATACTGATGGACTTTTGGAATCACTTGATTATGAATCACTTGGTACTTGCGAACCGTGCCTCATGGGCAAGATGACAAAAACGCCGTTCTCCGGTACTATGGAGAGAGCAACAGATTTGTTGGAAATCATACATACAGATGTATGTGGTCCGATGAATGTTGAGGCTCGTGGCGGATATCGTTATTTTCTCACCTTCACAGATGATTTAAGCAGATATGGGTATATCTACTTAATGAAGCATAAGTCTGAAACATTTGAAAAGTTCAAAGAATTTCAGAGTGAAGTTGAAAATCATCGTAACAAGAAAATAAAGTTTCTACGATCTGATCGTGGAGGAGAATATTTGAGTTATGAGTTTGGTCTACACTTAAAACAATGTGGAATAGTTTCGCAACTCACGCCACCCGGAACACCACAGCGTAATGGTGTGTCCGAACGTCGTAATCGTACTTTACTTGATATGGTGCGGTCTATGATGTCTCTTACAGATTTGCCACTATCGTTTTGGGGTTATGCTCTAGAGACAGCCACATTCACGTTAAGTAGGGCACCGTCGAAATCCGTTGAGACGACACCTTATGAACTATGGTTTGGCAAGAAACCAAAGTTGTCGTTTCTTAAAGTTTGGGGTTGCGATGCTTATGTGAAAAGGCTTCAACCTGATAAGCTCGAACCCAAATCGGAGAAATGTGTCTTCATAGGATACCCAAAGGAGACAATTGGGTACACCTTCTATCACAGATCCGAAGGCAAGACATTCGTTGCTAAGAATGGATCCTTTCTAGAGGAGTTTCTCTCGAAAGAAGTGAGTGGGAGGAAAACTTGATGAGGTAACTGTACCTACTCCCTTGTTGGAAAATAATACATCACAGGAACCGGTTTCTGTGACGTCAAAACCAACTAGTGAGGAAGTTGATGATAATGATCATAGAACTTCAGATCAAGTTAATACAGAACCACGTAGGTCGAACAGAGTAAGATCCGCACCAGAGTGGTACGGTAATCCTATTCTGGAAGTCATGCTACTAGATCATGATGAACCTACGAACTATGAAGAAGTGATGGTGAGCCCAGATTCCGCAAAATGGCTTGAAGCCATGAAATCTGAGATGGGATCCATGTATGATAACAAAGTATGGACTTTGGTTGACTTGCCCGATGGTCCGCAAGCAATTGAGAATAAATGGATCTTCAAGAAGAAGACTGACGCTGACGGTAAAGTTACTGTCTACAAAGCTCGACTTGTTGCAAAAGGTTTTCGACAAGTTCAAGGGGTTGACTATGATGAGACCTTCTCACCCGTAGCGATGCTTAAGTCTGTCCGAATCATGTTAGCAATTACCGCATTTTATGATTATGAAATTTGGCAAATGGATGTAAAAACTGCATTCCTGAATGGATTTCTGGAAGAAGAGTTGTATATGATGCAACCAGAAGGTTTTATCGATCCAAAGGGAGCTAACAAAGTGTGCAAGCTCCAACGTTCCATTTATGGACTGGTGCAAGCCTCTCGGAGTTGGAATAAACGTTTTGATAGTGTGATCAAAGCATTTGGTTTTATACAGACTTTTGGAGAAGCCTGTATTTACAAGAAAGTGAGTGGGAGCTCTGTAGCATTTCTAATATTATATGTGGATGACATATTATTGATTGGAAGTGATGTAGAATTTCTGGATAGCATAAAGGGATACTTGAATAAAAGTTTTTCAATGAAAGACCTCGGTGAAGCTGCTTACATATTGGGCATTAAGATCTATAGAGATAGATCAAGACGCTTAATTGGACTTTCACAAAGCACATACCTTGACAAAGTTTTGAAGAAGTTCAAAATGGATCAAGCAAAGAAAGGGTTCTTGCCTGTATTGCAAGGTGTGAAGTTGAGTAAGACTCGAAGCCCGACCACTGCAGAAGATAGAGAGAAAATGAAAAGTGTTCCCTATGCTTCAGCCATAGGCTCTATCATGTATGCAATGCTGTGTACCAGACCTGATGTGTGCCTTGCTATAAGTCTAGCAGGGAGGTACCAAAGTAATCCAGGAGTGGATCACTGGACAGCGGTCAAGAACATCCTGAAATACCTGAAAAGGACTAAGGATATGTTTCTCGTATATGGAGGTGACAAAGAGCTCATCGTAAATGGTTACGTTGATGAAAGCTTTGACACTGATCCGGACGATTCTAAATCGCAAACCGGATACGTATTTACATTAAATGGTGGAGCTGTCAGTTGGTGCAGTTCAAAGCAAAGCGTCGTGGCGGGATCTACATGTGAAGCGGAATACATAGCTGCTTCGGAAGCAGCCAATGAAGGAGTCTGGATGAAGGAGTTCATATCCGATCTAGGTGTCGTACCTAGTGCATCGGGTCCAATGAAAATCTTTTGTGACAATACTGGAGCGATTGCCTTAGCGAAGGAATCCAGATTTCACAAGAGAACCAAGCACATCAAGAGACGCTTCAATTCCATCTGGGATCTAGTCCAGGTGGGAGACATAGAGATTTGCAAGATACATACGGATCTGAATTTTGCAGACCCGTTGACTAAGCCTCTTCCACGAGCAAAACATGATCAACACCAAGACTCCATGGGTGTTAGAATCATTACTGTGTAATCTAGATTATTGACTCTAGTGCAAGTGGGAGACTGAAGGAAATATGCCCTAGAGGCAATAATAAAGTTATTATTTATTTCCTCATATCATGATAAATGTTTATTATTCAAGCTAGAATTGTATTAACCGGAAACATAATACATGTGTGAATATATAGACAAACAGAGTGTCACTAGTATGCCTCTACTTGACTAGCTTGTTAATCAAAGATGGTTATGTTTCTTAACCATGAACAAGGAGTTGTTATTTGATTAACAAGGTCACATCATTAGTTGAATGATCTGATTGACATGACCCATTCCGTTAGCTTAGCACACGATCGTTTAGTATGTTGCTATTGCTTCCTTCATGACTTATACATGTTCCTATGACTATGAGATTATGCAACTCCCGTTTACCGGAGGAACACTTTGTGTGCTACCAAACGTCACAACGTAACTGGGTGATTATAAAGGTGCTCTACAGGTGTCTCCGAAGGTACTTGTTGAGTTGGCGTATTTCGATATTAGGATTTGTCACTCCCAATGTCGGAGAGGTATCTCTGGGCCCTCTCGGTAATACACATCACTTAAGCCTTGCAAGCATTTCAACTAATGAGTTAGTTGTGAGATGATGTATTACAGAACGAGTAAAGAGACTTGCCGGTAACGAGATTGAACTAGGTATTGGATACCGACGATCGAATCTCGGGCAAGTAACATACCGATGACAAAGGGAACAACGTATGTTGTTATGCGGTTTGACCGATAAAGATCTTCGTAGAATATGTAGGAACCAATATGCGCATCCAGGTCCCGCTATTGGTTATTGACCGGAAACATGTCTCGGTCATGTCTACATTATTCTCGAACCGTAGGGTCCGCACGCTTAAGTTTTCGATGACAGTTATATTATGAGTTTATGTATTTTGATGTACCGAAGGTTGTTCGGAGTCCCGGATATGATCACGGACATGACGAGGAGTCTCGAAATGGTCGAGACATAAAGATTGATATATTGGACGGATATATTTGGACACCGGAAAGGTTCAGGAGAAGCTTGGAGCTCCGGGAGGTTACCGGAACCCCCCGGGAGGTATATGGGCCTTATTGGGCCCATGTAGGAGGAAGAGAGAAGGAACAAGGGAGGGGGGCGCGCCCCCCCAAGCCCAATCCGAATTGGGGAGGGGGGCCGGCCCCCCCTTTCCTTTCTCCTTCCCCCTCTCTTCCTTCCTACTACTAGTACTACTTCCTAATACTAGTACTCCTTCCTTCCCCCTCCAAATAAGATAAGGAAAAAGGGGGGAAACCTACTTGGAGTAGGTTTCCCCCTCCCCTATGGCGCGCGCCCCTTGGGCCGGCCACCTCCTCCCTCCCTCCTTTATATACGGGGGTAGGGGGGCACCCTAGGACACACAAGTTGATCATTGAGATAGTTCCTTAGCCGTGTGCGGTGCCCCCCTCCACGATATTACACCTCGGTCATATTGTAGCGGTGCTTAGGCGAAGACCTGCAACAGGAGAACATCAAGATCGTCACCACGCCGTCGTGCTGACGGAACTCCCCCTCGGAGCCTCTACTGGATTGGAGATCGAGGGTGCGTCATCGAGCTGTACGCGTGTCAAGAACTCGGAGGTGCCGGAGTAACGGTGCTTGGATCGGTTGGACCGGGAGGACGTACGACTACTTCCTCTACGTTGCGTCAACGCTTCCGCTTCGGTCTACGAGGGTACGTAGACAACACTCTCCCCTCTCATTGCTATATCATCACCATGATCTTGCGTGTGCGTAGGAAATTTTTTGAAATTACTACGTTCCCCAACACGCCAGTCACCTTTAAGCACGAGTGCTCGTAACGGTGAAACCAGTCTCGCGTAAGCGTACGCGTAATGTCGGTCCGGGCCGCTTCATCTCACAATACCGCCGAACCAAAGTATGACATGCTGGTAAGCAGTATGACTTGTATCGCCCACAACTCACTTGTGTTCTACTCGTGCATATAACATCAACGCATAAAACCTAGGCTCGGATGCCACTGTTGGGGAACGTAGTAATTTCAAAAAATTTCCTACGCACGCGCAAGATCATGGTGATGGCATAGCAACGAGAGAGGAGAGTGTTTGTCCATGTACCCTCATAGACCGTAAGCGGAAGCGTTATCACAACGCGGTTGATGTAGTCGTACGTCTTCACGATCCGACCGATCCAAGCACCGAACGTACGGAGCCTCCGAGTTCAGCACACGTTCAGCTCGATGACGATCTCCGGCCTCCGATCCAGCCGAGCTCCGGAGATGAGTTCCGTCAGCACGACGGCGTGGTGACGATGATGATGTTCTACCGGCGCAGGGCTTCGCCTAAACTCCGCGACGATATGACCGAGGTGGAATATGGTGGAAGGGGGCACCGCACACGGCTAAGGAACGATCCGTAGATCAACTTGTGTGTCTATGGGGTGCCCCCTGCCCCCGTATATAAAGGAGGGAGGGGGGAGGCCGGCCGGCCCCTTTGGGCGCGCCAAGGGAGGAGGAATCCTCCTCCTAGTAGGAGTAGGATTCCTCCTTTCCTACTCCTACTAGGAGGGGGAAAGAAGGGGGAGAGGGGGAAAGGAAAGGGGGGCGCCGCCCCCCCTCCTAGTCCAATTCGGACCAGAGGGAGAGGGGGCACGCGGCCCACCCTGGCCGCCCCTCTCTCTTCCCACCTAGGCCCATGTGGCCCATTAACTCTCCCGGGGGTTTCCGGTAACCCCCCCGGCACTCCGGTTTTCTCCGAAATCACCCGGAACCTTTCCGGTGTCCGAATATAGTCATCCAATATATCAATCTTTATGTCTCGACCATTTCGAGACTCCTCGTCATGTCCGTGATCACATCCGGGACGCCGAATAGACTTCGGTACATCAAAACTTATAAACTCATAATAAAACAGTCATCGAAACGTTAAGCGTGCGGACCCTACAGGTTCGAGAACTATGTAGACATGACCTAAAACCATTCTCGGTCAATAACCAATAGCGGGACCTGGATGCCCATATTGGTTCCTACATATTCTACGAAGATCTTTATCGGTCAAACCGCATAACAACATACGTTGTTCCCTTTGTCATCGGTATGTTACTTGCCCAAGATTTGATCGTCGGTATCCAATACCTAGTTCAATCTCATTACCGGCAAGTCTCTTTACTCGTTCCGTAATACATCATCTCACAACTAACTCATTAGTTACATGCTTGCAAGGCTTAGGTGATGAGTATTACCGAGAGGGCCCAGAGATACCTCTCCGACTATCGGAGTGACAAATCCTAATCTCGAATTATGCCAACCCAACATGTACCTTCGGAAACACCTGTAGAGCACCTTTATAATCACCCAGTTACGTTGTGACATTTGGTAGCACACAAAGTGTTCTTCCGGTAAACGGGAGTTGCACAATCTTATAGTTGTAGGAACTTTGTATAAGTCATGAAGAAAGCAATAGCAGTATACTAAACGATCAAGTGCTAAGCTAACGGAATGGGTCAAGTCAATCACATCATTCTCCTAATGATGTGATCCCGTTAATCAAATGACAACTCTTTTGCCCATGGCTAGGAAACATAACCATCTTTGATAAACGAGCTAGTCAAGTAGAGGCATACTAGTGACACTATGTTTGTCTATGTATTCACACATGTATTATGTTTCTGGTTAATACAATTTTAGCATGAATAATAAACATTTATCATGATATGAGGAAATAAATAATAACTTTATTATTGCCTCTAGGGCATATTTCCTTCAGGTCTCCCCCTCTCCTGCAGAGGGGCGATGCGGCGGCGAAGAAAGTCCGCGCCAACAGCACCTACGGTGAGCCCGGCAAGCCTGAGTCGCAAGATCTGAGTGGTGGCAATCTTCAGCTTGCCGTCATCTGCGGCAAGGGCGCTCCAATCATTGCCTCGCACTACTGGGGCTTGGCGCAGGGCGGTGAACAGCTGCGGGTTCTCCTCGATGATCCAACACCAATCAGCTCTCCACTCCTCCCATTTGCTGCGGAGCTCCCCCTCCAGATAGGCCTCCTTCTTGCCGGTCCTCGAGATCCAGGCGATCCCACCGGATAAGGGCTCTCCTCTCTCGACCCGGGGCATGAATTAGTGGCGGAAAAGGGCTACACTTGGGTGGACTCCGACAAAGTTTTCGCAGAGATGTGTGAAAACGGCCATGGTCAGAACGGCGTTGGGGGTGAAGTCAAGGAGGTGAAACCCGTAGGTGTTCATGACAACACAGAAGAACTCAGAGAAGGGCGGGCAGAGCCCGCAGTAGAAGAACAGCGCGAAAAAAGGGTATCCGTTGGGGGCCTGTTTCGAAGCGGCGACGGAGAGTACCTTCGTGCGCGGATGCGCTCGTGTCTCCGTCGACCAGAACAGGTAGTACCACTCCCTCAGCTCCTTCGCGGCGAGCCCGGGAGGGAAGGTAGCCCACTCCTTTCGCAGCGCCTCGAGCCGCAGCGCCTCGGCCGACTTTGCAGCCTTCCCGGTTTTCGGAGCCATGGCGGAGGTGGTGGAGGAGATCGACGGCGTTGGTGGCGACGGCGGCGATGGGGGGCGGAGCGTTGCTCTCTTTCGGCTTTGAAAGCGGAGGGGAGCGGCGGAGGTTTCCAAGATTGGAACAACAAATGGCGAAGGTGGGGGAACTGCCCCTGTTTCCCCTGCTTATAAAGAGGAGGAGGCGAACGTTACACTTTTTCCGAATAAAGAACCACCCACGATCTCTCCCACGACGCCGCATTCGACGCGTGCCATTAAGGCAGAGCGCGGTGGATACGGAGTCAGATTCGGCGTGGACCGGGCGTTGCGTGCCCGTGCCCTGTTTTGGGCCTGGCCCAACAGCGCTCGGCACCGTGTGTGGCCCAGGCCCGGGGGCTCCTGTCGGTGTACTAAAGTAGGGGTACCTTAGTATCCCGAACTTGTGCACGGGCAGTCGCAGCACCCCGCGGCAAGGCTTGTCGGGTGACCGCCAAGGTCCTCTGTTGGTTCCTTTGGAGCCATTCAAGAACAAAGTGTTTAAGACAAGAAGACAAGGCCCCGGCAAGAGGAGCTTGCCGGGAAGGACAAGGCCCCGAGAAGAGGAGCTTGCCGGGAAGGCCAACCAAGGCGTTTCAAGGAACTTGCCGCGATGCGCCGCGCGTCCCGGCAAGGCCCGGCGAGCGACAAGCTTCCGGACGCGACAAGACAACGGCCGCGGCAAGACGCTTGCCGCGGCAGGATGCCACTCTGTACCTACGCTCCAGCGCATCCGTCAACGTGTCGCCCTGGGACCGTTCCAGGCACGCGTGGCGGGAGGCTGTGCAGCCAAGCGATGCGAGGTGGCAAGCGGAGATGACAAGATTGCCATCGTGGCAAGCAGTGGCGCCCCTAACGGTCACTTTTCTGCACTGTTTAGGCGACACAGACGGGCATTTAATGCCTTTGTCCCCTGCCGTCGGGGTTAGGTATGATACACTGTGCAAGTAGGTATACCTACCGCACCTCTTTTCCACTTTTACCCTTCCATGCGTTGCCACCTGTTGGTGACCCCTTTAGCATATAAAAGGAGGCCCATGCGCAACGTAGAAAGGGTTCGAAACCAGAAAACACTCACGCTCGGTATTGTAGCTCTCAACGCTCTCGAGCAAGAACACGATATAGCCCGACAAGCAGCAGTAGGAGTATTATCTCTCCGGAGAGCTCCGAAGCTGGGTAAAATCGCTCGTGTGCTTCGCCTAGATCCGCTCTTCGTGCGACCTCCGCTCCCCGCCGGACCGAAAAGGGGCCCTACCCCATAGGTGTTCGTTCCCACGACATTCTGTCAGTTGCCGATAACTTCAACAAAACATGATCTTCTCATACAATAACTTATATCTCATCACGTCTTGATCATATCACATCACAACATGCCCTGCAAAAATAAGTTAGATGTCCTCTACTTTGTTTTTGCAAGTTTTACGTGGCTGCTACGGGCTAAGCAAGAACCGTTCTTACCTACACATCAAAACCACAACGATATTTCATCAAGTTAGTGTTGTTTTAACCTTCGCAAGGACCGGGCGTAGCCACACTCAGTTCAACTAAAGTTGGAGAAACTGACACCCGCTAGTCACCTGTGTGCAAAGCATGGCGGTAAAACCAATCTCGCGTAAGCGTACGCGTAATGTCGGTCCGGGCCGCTTCATCCAACAATACCGCTGAACCAAAGTATGACATGCTGGTAAGCAGTATGACTTGTATCGCCCACAACTCACTTGTGTTCTACTCGTGCATACAACATCTACGCATAAAACCTGGCTCGGATGCCACTGTTGGGGAACGTAGTAATTTCAAAAAAATTCCTATGCACAAGCAAGATCATGGTGATGCATATCAACGAGAGGGGAGAGTGTTGTCCATGAACCTTGTAGACCGAAAGTGGAAGCGTTAGAACAACGCGGTTGATGTAGTCGTACGTCTTCACGGCCCGACCGATCAAGCACCGAAACTACGGCACCTCCGAGTTCTAGCACACGTTCAGCTCGATGACGATCCCGTACTCCAATCCAGCAGAATGTCGGGGAAGAGTTCGTCAGCACGACGGTGTGGTGACGATCTTGATGTTCTACCGTCGCAGGGCTTCGCCTAAGCACCGCTACAATATTATCGAGGACTATGGTGGAGGGGGGCACCGCACACGGCTAAGAGATCAAGAGATCAATTGTTGTGTCTATGGGGTGCCCCCTGCCCCCGTATATAAAGGAGCAAGGGGGAAGCGGCCGGCCAAGGAGGAGGGCGCGCCAAGGGGGGAGTCCTACTCCCACCGGGAGTAGGACTCCTCCTTTCCTTGTTGGAGTAGGAGAGAAGGAAAGAGGGGGAGAGGGAGAAGGAAAAGGGGGCTGCACCCCTTGTCCAATTTGGACCGGGGGGGGGGGGGGGCGCAGGCCTCCTTCCTTTTGGCCTCTCTCCTCTATTCCCGTATGGCCCAATAAGGCCCATATACTCCCCGGCGAATTCCCATAACTCTCCGGTACTCCGGAAAATACCCGAATCACTCGGAACCTTTCCGATGTCCGAATATAGTCGTCCAATATATCGATCTTTACGTCTCGACCATTTCAAGACTCCTCGTTATGTCCCCGATCTCATCCGGAACTCCGAACTCCTTCGGTACATCAAAACTCATAAACTCATAATATAACTGTCATCGAAACCTTAAGCGTGCGGACCCTACGGGTTCGAGAACAATGTAGACATGACCGAGACACGTCTCCGGTCAATAACCAATAGCGGAACCTGGATGCTCTTATTGGGTCCCACATATTCTACGAAGATCTTCATCGGTCATACCGCATAACAACATTAGTTGTTCCCTTTGTCATCAGTATGTTACTTGCCCGAGATTCGATCGTCGGTATCTCAATACCTAGTTCAATCTCATTACTGGCAAGTCTGTTTACTCGTTATGTAATGCATCATCCCGCAACTAACTCATTAGTCACATTGCTTGCAAGGCTTATAGTGACGTGCATTACCGAGAGGGCCCCAGAGATACCTCTCCGACAATCGGAGTGACAAATCCTAATCTTGAAATACGCCAACACAACGTGTACCTTCGGAGACACCTGTAGAGCTCCTTTATAATCACCCAGTTACGTTGTGACGTTTGGTAGCACACAAAGTGTTCCTCCGGTATACGGGAGTTGCATAATCTCATAGTCATAGGAACATGTATAAGTCATGAAGAAAGCAATAGCAACATACTAAACGATCAAGTGCTAAGCTAACAGAATGGGTCAAGTCAATCACACCATTCTCCTAATGATGTGACCCCGTTAATCAAATGACAACACATGTCTATGGCTAGGAAACTTAACCATCTTTGATTCAACGAGCTAGTCAAGTAGAGGCATACTAGTGACACTTTGTTTGTCTATGTATTCACACATGTACTAAGTTTCCGGTTAATACAATTCTAGCATGAATAATAAACATTTATCATGAAATAAGGAAATAAATAATAACTTTATTGTTGCCTCTAGGGCATATTTCCTTCAGTGTTCGCTTGCTAATAGTTCCAATCATAAGTGCATAGAATTCCAAGTCAGGGATGACATGCGAGCAGTGACCTCTCCCACATAAAACTTGTTATCAGTCTAGTAAAGTAGTCAATTGCTTAGGGACAATTCCACAACTCCTACCACCACTTTTCCACACTCGCTATATTTACTTTATTGCATCTTTATCTAAACAGCCCCTACTTTTTATTTATGTGTTCTTTATTATCTTGCAAACCTATCCTATCACACCTACAAAGTACCTCTAGTTTCATACTTGTTCTAGGTAAAGCGAACGTCAAGCGTGCGTAGAGTTGTATCAGTGGCCGATAGGACTTGAGAGAGTATTTGTTCTACCTTTAGCTCCTCATTGGGTTCAACACTCTTACTTATCAAAAGAGGCTACTATCCCATATACTTGTGGGTTATCAAGACCTTTTTCTGGCGCCGTTGTCGGGGAGTCATAGCGTGGGGTGAATATTCTCGTGTGTGCTTGTTTGATTTATCACTAAGTAATTTTTATTTGCTGTTCTAAGTTGTTCTCTATCTTTAGTTATGGATATGGAACACGAAATACCAAAAAAAATTAGGTGTAGATGCTACTCATGGAGATGTTGAACCTCCTAAAACCCTTGATGCTCATTATGTTCGAAATATTATGTACTACTTTGATAATCCTGAGAAAACCCAACTCAACTTTATAATGGGAGTAACGTTGGACCAACGTGAATACTTTAGGAATTATCACTTGACACAAAAAGGGAAACTATTATGGGATCAAATTAATATATTGCATTGGTATGCTTGGGATCTATGCTTGAGATATGATATTACTTGTTGCTCTAGGATGAAGGCTCCACACCTTCCCTTTTCATGCAAATTTGATGATAATGAAACCTTTGCTTCTTATGCTAATGGTATTTATGATTACTATGATGTTGAACGAATTAAAGAATTTGTTGCTTTTAAGACTGCTTATGAAATTGAATCTTTGTTTGAAAAGTATGAAGCTTTTGATGATGATATTTATAGGCCTGAAAATTTTGCTATATTGAAATATTGCTATGATAATTATGAATATAATTACAATATTAATGCATTTATTGAGAAGGTATCCGCTGTCCAAGAAGAGACTAATATTTTGCAAGAAGCTATGGAAGAAGAAATTGATGAAACTGTGAGCTCATTGGATGAAGAAGATGATGAGGAGAGCGAAGAACAAAAGGAGGAAGAGCAGATTGATCACCCGTGCCCACCTCCTAATGAGAGTAACTCTTCAACTCATACATCGTTTAATTCCCCTTCGTGCTTACCGAAGGATGATTGCCATGACGATTGCTATGATGACTGCTATGATCCCGTTGATTATCTTGAAATATACCTTTTTGATGATGCTTGCTATGCTTGTGGCCAAGATGCCAATATGAATTATGCTTATGGAGATGAACTTTCTATAGTTCCTTATGTTAAACATGAAATTGTTGCTATTTCACCCACGCATGATAGTCCTATTACCGTTTTGAATTCTCCAAACTACACTATATCGGAGAAGTTTTTGCTTATTAAGGATTATATTGATGGGTTGCCTTTTACCGTTGCACATGATAATTTTGATAGATACAATATGCATGTGCTTGCTGCTCCTACTTGCAATTATTATGAAAGAGGAACTACATCTCCGCCTCTTTATGTTTCCAACACGATAGAGTTGCAAGAAACTGTTTATACTATGCATTGGCTTTACTATGTGTGCATGAATTGTTCTTTTATGACATGCCGATGCATAGGAAGAGGGTTAGACTTTGCTGTTGCATGATATATGTTACTTTGTGCTCACTACTAAATTACAAATCATTGTTAATTAAAATTGGCTTTGATATACCTTGGGATCCGGGTGGATTCATTACTTGAGCACTAAATTCCTAGCTTAATGGCTTTAAAGAAAGCGCTGCCAGGGAGACAACCCGGAAGTTTTAGAGAGTCATTTATTTCTGTTGAGTGATTTTATATAGTTTAGAAACAAAAAAAAAGAGGGGAACCCAAAACTTTTCAAAAAGGAAAGTGAAAGTAAGAAAGACAAGCATTGTTGAAGTGGGAGAGCTCCTTGAACTTTGTTCATGCTCACGGAAACTTTGTGAATATTAATTACAGAAACTTTTCATCAAGGATAATTATCCCCTTGTATAATTCCATTGTATTATAAAAATAATGTGCCAAGGTTTTCCTTTAGGATGTTTACAATGCTTGTTGGCTTGTACGGTGCAGGACAGAAACTTTGGCTGTAGTGCGCGATTTTACATTTTTAACTGGAATGTCAAATGGTTCTGATTCCTTTTGCAATGCCTTTCTGTACTACTTGTTAATGTTTCCTAGTTTAGGTAGAATTTTTGGGGTACCAGAAGTATGGTGGATATTCAGATTGCTACAGACTATTCTGTTTTTGACAGATTCTGTTTTTGATGCATAGTTTGCTTGTTTTCTTTAAACTATCAATTTATATCAGTGGATTAAGCCATGAAAAATTTATATTACAGTAGACACAATGAAAAAACAACATATGAATTGGTTTGCTACAGTACTTAGAGTAGTGATTTGCTTTATTATACTACCGGATCTTACCGAGTTTTCTGTTGAAGTTTTGTGTGGATGAAGTGTCTAATTGAGGATGTCTCGATATGAGAAAAAGGAAGAGAGGCAAGAGCTCAAGCTTGGGGATGTCTGAGGCACCCCAAGTAAATATTCAAGGAGACTCAAGCGTCTAAGCTTGGGGATGGCCCGGAAGGCATCCCCTCTTTCTTCAACAAGTATCGGTATGTTTTCGGATTCGTTTCGTTCATGTGATATGTGCAAGTCTTGGAGCATCTTTTGCATTTAGTTTTCACTTTTCTTTTATGCACCATGCTGGTATGAGATAGTCCTTGGTTGATTTATAGAATGCTCATTGCACTTCACTTAAATCTTTTTGAGTATGGCTTTATAGAATGCTTCATGTGCTTCACTTATATCATTTGAAGTTTGGATTGCCTGTTTCTCTTCACATAGAAAACCGCCATTTGTAGAATGCTCTTTTGCTTCACTTATATTTGTTAGAGCATGGGCATATCTTCTGTAAAAAGAATTAAACTCTCTGGCTTCACTTATATCAATTTAGAGAGATGACAGGAATTGGTCATTCACATGGTTAGTCATAAAATCCTACATAAAACTTGTATATCACTGAATATGATATGTTTGATTCCTTGCAATAGTTTTGCGATATAAAGGTGGTGATATAGAGTCATGCTAGTTGAGTAATTGTGAAATTGAGAAATACTTGTGTTGAGGTTTGCAAGTCCCGTAGCATGCACGTATGATGAACCGTTATGTAACGAAGTTGGAGCATGAGGTGTTTTTTTGATTGTCTTCCTTATGAGTGGCAGTCGGGGACAAGCGATGGTCTTTTCCTACCAATCTATCCCTCTAGGGGCATGCGTAGTAGTACTTTGCTTCGAGGTCTAAGTAGACTTTTGCAATAAGTATATGAGTTCTTTATGACTAATGTGAGTCCACGGATATACGCACACTCACCCTTTCACTTTGCTAGCCTCTTTATACCGCGCAATTTTCGCCGGTATCATGCACCCATTATTTACCTTCCTCAAAACAGCCACGATACCTACCTATTATGGCATTTCCATAGCCATTCCGAGATATATTGCCATGCAACTTCCACCATCATCATATACCTGACTTGAGCATTCATTATCATATTGCTTTGCATGATCGTAAGGTAGCTAGCATGATGTTTTCATGGCTTGTCCGTTTTTTGATGTCATTGCTATGCTAGATCATTGCACATCCCGGTACACCACCAGAAGCATTCATATAGAGTCATATCTTTGCTCTAGATATTGAGTTGTAAGTAAATAAAAGTGTGATGATCATCATTATTAGAGCATTGCCTCGGTAAGGAAAGGATGATGGAGACTATGATTCCCCCACAAGTCGGGATGAGTTTTCGGACTTTATGAAAAATAAAAGAGGCCAAAGAAGCCCAAATAAAAAAAAGAGGCCAAAGAATCCCACCAAATAATAATAATAATAATAATAATAATAATAATAATAATAATAATAATAATAATAATAATAATAATAAATATAAAAAATGAGAGAAAAAGAGAGAAGGGGCAATGTTACTATCCTTTTACCACACTTGTGCTTCAAAGTAGCACCATGTTCTTCATAGACAGAGTCTCCTATGCTTTCACTTTCATATACTAGTGGGAATTTTCATTATAGAACTTGACTTGTATATTCCAATGATGGGCTTCCTCAAAATGCTCTAGGTCTTCGTGAGCAACCGAGTTGGATGCACAACCACTTAGTTTCTTTTGCTGAGCTTTCATACATTTATAGATCTAGTGCATCCGTTGCATGGCAATCCCTACTCACTCACATTGATATCTATTGATGGGCATCTCCATAGCCCGTTGATACGCCTAGTTGATGTGAGACTATCTTCTCCCTTTTTGTCCTCACAACCACCACCATATACCACCATAGTGCTATGTCCATGGCTTGCGCTCATGTATTACGTAAGAGTTGAAAAAGCTAAAGCGCGTTAAAAAGTATGAACCAATTGATCGGCTCGTCATCGGGGTTGTACATGATTTGAATGCTTTGTGTGGTGAAGATGGAGCATAGCCAGACTATATGATTTTGTAGGGATGAGCTTTCTTTGGCTATGTTATTTCGATAAGACATAATTGCTTGGTTGGTATGCTTGAAGTATTATTGTTTTTATGCCAAATGATAGACTATTGCCTTGAATCACTCGTATCTTAATATTCATGCCATGATTAGACATATGATCAATATTATGCTAGGTAGCATTCCACATCAAAAATTATCTTTTTTATCATTTACCTACTCGAAGACGAGCAGGAATTAAGCTTGGGGATGCTGATACGTCACCGTCGTATCTATAATTTTTGATTGTTCCGTGCCAATATTCTTCAACTTTCATATACTTTTGGCAACTTTTTATACTAATTTTTGAGACTAACATATTGATCCAGTGCCCAGTGCCAGTTCCTGTTTGTTGCATGCTTTATGTTTCACAGAAACCCAATATCAAATGAATCCAAATGTGATAAAAACGGACGGAGAATTATTTTGGAATATTTGGGATTTTCTGGAGGAAGAATCAACGGAAATGGTGCCCGAGGTGGCCAGGAGATAGGGGGCGCGCCCTCCCCCCTGGGCGCACCTAGCACTCTCCTGGGCCACCCGTAAGGCGGTTGACGCTCTTCTTTTGCTACAAGAAAGCTAATTTTATGAGAAAAATCTGGGCGAAAGATTCACCCCAATCGGAGTTACGGATCTCTGGATATAAAAGAAGCGGTGAAGGGGAAGGATCTGGGAACGCAGAAACAGAGAGAGACAGAGAGATAGATCTAATCTTGGAGGGGCTCTCGCCCCTCCCAAGCCATGGGAGCCAAGGACCAGAGGGGAAACCCTTCTCCCATCTAGGGAGGAGGTCAAGGAAGAAGAAGAAGAAGGGGGCCCCTCTCCCCCTTGCTTCCGGTGGCGCCGGAGCGCTGCCGGGGGCCATCATCATCACCGCGATCTACACCAACAGCTCTGCCATCTTCACCAACATATCCATCACCTTCCCCCCTCTATCTACAGCGGTCCACTCTCCCGCAACCTGATGTACCCTCTACTTGAACATGGTGCTTTATGCTTCATATTATTATCCAATGATGTGTTGCCATCCTATGATGTCTGAGTAGATTTTCGTTGTCCTATTGGTGATTGATGAATTGCTATGATTGATTTAATTTGCTTGTGATTATGTTGTTGTCCTTTGGTGCCCATCATATGAGCGCGCACGTGGATCACACCATAGGGTTAGTTGTATGTTGATAGGACTATGTATTGGAGGGCTAGAGTGACAGAAGCTTCAACCTAGCATAGAAATTGATGCATACGGCTGATACGTCTCCTACGTATCTATAATTTTTGATTGTTCCATGCTATTATATTACCCCTTTGGATGTTTATGGGCTTTATTTTACACATTTATATCATTTTTGGGACTAACCTACTAACCGGAGGCCTAGCCCGTATTGCTGTTTTTTTTGCATATTTCAGTATTTCAAAGAAAAGGAATATCAAACGGAGTCCAAACGGAATGAAACCTTCGGAAGCGTGATTTTTGGAACGAACGTGATCCAGAGGACTTGGAGTGCAAGTCAAGAAGCAGCCGAGGCGGCCACGAGATAGGAGGGCGCGCCCCCCTATATGGCGCGCCCCCTGTCTCGTGGGCCCCTCGGGCAGCCACCGACGTACTTCTTCCTCCTATATAAGCCTACGTACCCCGAAAACATCCAGGAAGCCAACGAAACACAATTTCCACCGCCGTAACCTTCTGTATCTGCGAGATCCCATCTTGGAGTCTTCGCCGGTGCTCCGCCGGAGGGGCAGTCGACCACCGAGGGCTTCTACATCAACTTCCTTGCCCCTCCGATGAGTTGTGAGTAGTTTACCACAGACCTTCGGGTCCATAGTTATTAGCTAGATGGCTTCTTCACTCTTTTTGGATCTCAATACAATGTTCTCCCCCTCTCTTGTGGAAATCTATTCGATGTAAACTCTTTTTGCGGTGTGTTTGTCGAGATCCGATGAATTGTGGGTTTATGATCAAGTTTATCTATGAGAAATATTTGAATCTCCTCTGAATTCTTTTATGTATGGTTGAGTTATCTTTGCAAGTCTCTTCGAATTATCAGTTTGGTTTGGCCTAGTAGATTGATCTTTCTTGCCATGGGAGAAGTGCTTAGCTTTGGGTTCAATCTTGTAGTGTCCTTACCCAGTGACAGCAGGGGTTGCAAGGCACGTATTGTATTGTTGCCATCGAGGATAAAAAGATGGGGTTTATATCATATTGCATGAGTTTATCCCTCTACATCATGTCATCTTGCCTAAGGCGTTACTCTGTTCTTATGAACTTAATACTCTAGATGCAGGCAGGAGTCGGTCAATGTGTGGAGTAATAGTAATAGATGCAGGCAGGAGTCAGTCTACTTGTTGCGGACGTGATGCCTATATACATGATCATTCCTAGATAATCTCATAATTATTCGCTTTTCTATCAATTGCTCGACAGTAACTTGTTCACCCACCGTAATACTTGTGCTATCTTGAGAGAAGCCACTAGTGAAACCTATGGCCCCCGGGTCTATCTCTTATCATATTTGCTTCCAATCTACTTTTATTTGCATCTTTACTTTTTGCATCTATATTATAAAATACCAAAAATATATTTATCTTATCATACTATCTCTATTACATCTCACTTTCGCAAGTGGCCGTGAAGGGATTGACAACCCCTTTATTGCGTTGGTTGCGAGTTCTTTGTTTGTTTGTGTAGGTGCGTGGGACTTTTGAGGAGCCTCCTACTGGATTGATACCTTGGTTCTCAAAAACTGAGGGAAATACTTATGCTACTATTGCTGCATCAGCCTTTCCTCTTCAAGAAAAACCAACGCAAGCTCAAGACGTAGCAAGAAGGATTTCTAGCGCCGTTGCCAGGGAGGTCTCGCTCAAGTCAAGACATACCAAGTACCCATCACAAACCCATCTCCCTCGCATTTACATTATTTGCCATTTGCCTCTCGTTTTCCTCTCCCCCACTTCACCCTTGCCGTTTTATTCGCCCTTCTTCTGTTCGTCTTTTTGCTTTGATGTCTTACTTGGCTCGTTTGCTTGTTTGGTTGGAATAGTTGTTTATTTATTGCTAAACAGAGAAACTAAGATCTATGGATCCTCATCCTCTTGCTAATCTTTTTAAGAGATCCAATTATGATGAACCAATTTCTAGTGAGTTTTGTGCACTAGATTATCTTTATGAAGCTTTGCTCAAAATTTGTGAATCTGAAAATTATGATGAAGAAATTTATGAAGAGATTCACGAAAACTCCTTGAATAAAAAGTATGATTGCAATGATTTTCCTATAAATTCTCTTGATGTCAATTGTGCTAATAATATGCAAAACCCTAAGCTTGGGGATGCTAGTTTTGCTATGTCTACTACTTGTTTCAATGATCATGATTGGGGTGATTCTTCTTATAACCTTGAAAATTTATTTAAGCCCCATGATGAATATGAGATTGATAATAGTGTTTGCAATAATATTTAAAGTGGGTTTTGAAGAGTGTCAAGTTTAGATCCCACATATTTGGAGTATGTTCAATCTTATGATATTTTTAATAAAAGTGGGTTTGGAGAGGTCATGACTTTAGTTAACGATAATCCCACTATTTTGTAAGAGTGTCAACTTTGTATGCATGTGGATCGTGTTGAGAATATGTTATGTGATAGCTATTTTGTTGAATTTGCCGATGATCCTACATGTAATTTTTATGAGAGAGGAAAATATGGTCGTAGAAATTTTTATCTTACTAAATTACCTCTCGTCATGTTGAGATTGCTATCGTCTCTTTCTTCTTCCTTGCATATGCTAGTTTTTGCTTGCCTTGCAAATTTGTTTGCTTATAATATGCCTATGCATAGGAAGTATGTTAGACTTATATGTGTTTTTCACATGTTTCATGATGCTCTCTTTGCGCTTCAATTCTTGTGTTTCATGTGAGCATCATTAAAATTATCAATGCCTAGCTAAAAGGCTTTAAAGAAAAGCGCTTGTTGGGAGACAACCCAATATTTTTCTTTGTTGTTATTCAATAAATCTTGCATCTACCTTCTGTTTAGATGGGTTTTTTTATTTTAATTAGTGTTTGTGCCAAGTAGAACCTATAGGATAACCTATGATGATAGTTGATTTGATTCTGCTGAAAAACAGAAACTTTGCACGCACAAATTTAGTTTTGTTAAATGACAGAAACGTGCTTTTGCGTCGATTCTTTTTGCTGCTGATCAATAGACAAATTATCCAGGACTTCCTATTTTGGTAGGATTTTTAGAGTTACAGAAGTTTGCGTTAGTTACATATTTCTACAGACTGTTCTGTTTTTGACAGATTCTGTTTTTCGTGTGTTGTTTGCTTATTTTGATGCATCTATGGCTAGTAAAATAGTTTATAAACCATAGAGAAGTTGTAATACAGTAGGTTTAACACCAAAATAAATAAATAATGAGTTCATTACAGTACCTTATGTGGTGGTTTTGTTTTCTTTCACTAACGGAGCTTATAAGATTTCCTGTTGAGTTTTGTGTTGTGAAGTTTTCAAGTTTTGTGTAAAGCTTTTATGGACTATGGAATAAGGAGTGGCAAGAGCCTAAGCTTGGGGATGCCCATGGAACCTCAAGATATTAAAGGATAGCCAAAAGCCTAAGATTGGGGATGCCCCGGGAAGGCATCCCATCTTTCGTCTTCGTTCATTGGTAACTTTACTTGGAGCTATATTTTTATTCGCCACATGATATGTGTTTTGCTTGGAGCGTCGTGTATTATATTAGTATTTTCTTTTTAGTTTACCACAATCATCCTTGCTGTACACACCTTTTGGGAGAAGCCTACTTGATTAGGATTTGCTAGAATACTCTATGTGCTTCACTTATATCTTTTGAGCTTGATAGTTTTTGCTCTAGTGCTTCACTTATACTTTTTAGAGCACGGTGGTGACTTAATTTTGAAGAAATTTCTAGTCTCTCATGCTTCACTTATATCTTTTTGATAGTCTTTTAGAACAGCATGGTATTTTCTATGGTTACAAAGTTGGTCCTAGAAAGATGAGCATCCAAGTTGGGTATAATAAAAACTATCATAGAAAAGAATTGGATGCTATGATCAATATGATGCTTGATAATTGTTTTGAGATATGGAGGTAGTGATATTAGAGTCATGCTAGTTGAGGTAATTATGAAAAGTACTTGTGTTGAGGGTTATGATTCCCGTAGCATGCACGTATGGTGAACCGCTTTGTGATGAAGTTGGAGCACAATTTTATTTATTGAGTGTCTTCCTTATGAGTGGCGGTCGGGGACGAGCGATGGTATTTTCCTACAAATCTATCCCCCTAGGAGCATGCGCGTAGTGCTTTGGTTTTTGATGACTTCTAGATTTTTGCAACAAGTACATGAGTTCTTTTGACTAATGTTGAGTCCATGGATTATACGCACCTCACCCTTCCACCACTGCTAGCCTCTCTTGTGCCGCGCAACTTTCGCCGGTACCATACACCTACCATATACCTTCCTCAAAACAGCCACCATACCTACCTATTATGGCATTTCCATAGCCATTCTGAGATATATTGCCATGCAACTTTCCACCGCTCCGTTCATATGACACGCATTACTTTTGTCATATTGCTTTTTGCATGATCATGTAGTTGACATTGTATTTGTGGCAAGGCCACCTTCATAATTTCCATACATGTCACTCTTGATTCATTGCATATCCAGGTACACCGCCGGAAGCATTCATATAGAGTCATATCTTGTTCTAGCTTTGATTTGTAATTCTTGAGTTGTAAATCCATAAAAGTGTGATGATCTTCATTATTAGAGCATTGTCCTAGTGAGGAAAGGATGATTAAGACTATGATTCCCCCACAAGTCGGGATGAGACTTCGGACTTTACAAAAAAAAGAAAAAAAAGAGAAAGGCCAAAAAGAAAAAAAAAGGACAAAGAAAAGGAAAAAGAAAAAGAAAAAGAAAAAGAGAGAAAAAGAGAGAAGGGACAATGCTACTATCTCTTTTTCCACACTTGTGCTTCAAAATAGCACCATGATCTTCATGATAGAGAGTCTCATATGTTGTCACTTTCATATACTAGTGGGAATTTTTTATTATAGAACTTGGCTTGTATATTCCAATGATGGGCTTCCTCAAAATGCCCTAGGTCTTCGTGAGCAAGCGAGTTGAATGCACACCCACTTAGTTTCTTTTGTTGAGCTTTCATATATTTATAGCTCTAGTGCATCCGTTGCATGGCAATCCCTACTCACTCACATTGATATCTATTAATGGGCATCTCCATAGCCCGTTGATATGGCTAGTTGATGTGAGACTATCTTCTCCTTTTTTGTCTTCTCCACAACCACCATTCTATTCCACATATAGTGTTATGTCCATGGCTCACGCTCATGTATTGCGTGAAAGTTGAAAGAGTTTGAGATTATTAAAGTATGAAACAATTGCTTGGCTTGTCATTGTGGTTGTGCATGAATAAATACTTTGTGTGATGAAGATAGAGCAACAGCTAGACTATATGATTTTGTCGGGATAACTTTCTTTGGTCATGTTATTTTGAGAAGACATGATTACTTTGATTAGTATGCTTGAAGTATCACCATTTTCATGTTAATATGAACTTTTATTTTATATCATTTGGATCTGAACATTAATGCCACAATAAATAAAATTACATTGAGAATTATGCTAGGTAGCATTCCACATCAAAAAATTCTTTTTTATCATTTACCTACTCGAGGACGAGCAGGAATTAAGCTTGGGGATGCTTGATACGTCTCAAATGTATCTATAATTTTTTATTGTTCCATGCTATTATATTACCCCTTTTGGATGTTTATGGGCTTTAGTTTACACATTTATATCATTTTTGGGACTAACCTACTAACCGGAGGCCTAGCCCGTATTGCTGTTTTTTTGCCTATTTTAGTATACGAAGAAAAGGAATATCAAATGAAGTCCAAACGGAATGAAACCTTCGAGAGCGTGATTTTTGGAATGAACGTGATCCAAAGGACTTGGAGTGCAAGTCAAGAAGCAGCCGAGGCAGCCACGAGATAGGAGGGCACCCCCCTATAGGGCGCGCCCCCTGTCTCCACTACTAGGGAAAACCCTATCAGTAGCGCGGGTTTTGTGTCCACTTGTAGCGCGGGAGGCCGCGCTACTAATAAGGCACTACAGCTATTGCTTAGCAGTAACGCGTGCCCGCACGCGCTACTGCTAGGATAAATAGCTGCAGTGTTTGTTCATTACCACGCTACTGCTAAGGTAACTACTTGCAGCGTGTTTTCTGTCCATCGCTACTAGTATTTTTTTAGTGTATTTATGCGCCATCGTACAAATATTGGTACAATACCAGTTATGAGGTTTACATCATTATGTCCATAACAGTGTGTCAAATGAAGGTGGATTAGGTTCAAGTGGAGGCAATATGTGGTGCATGTCAAAAGTATACTACTAATCCAAACTTGATCTAGTTTGGACTAGTAGTACTTTCGATGTGCACCACATGTTGCCTCCACTTGAATCTAATCCGCCAGCACAAGCTATTTAATCATCATCATAGTCATTACCACCAACAATATTTATTTAATCACCACTAACACTAGCTAATAATAATCATTATAGTCATTACCACCAACACTAGCTATTTTATCATCATAGTAATAGCGTAGCACATCATCATCCTCAAACTCATTTCTAGCTAGCTAATCACTCATGTTGCTCTCTCTTAGGTAAAATAACATAAAACATGTATAGCTCTCCTCCTTGATCAAGCTGGAGCATGCAGATGAACCTGTCTCCTAATCGTGGGTAGCGCATCTGTTTGCTGCCCCCTAGTACTTCTCTGCGCTCCCCCATCACATATTTGGTCCAGTCTTGCACTATTAAGCATCCGCCGCTAATCTTGAATGCACTAAAGTAATCTGTAGGATATCTTGGCCGTAAGCTGATAATACTCATGGTACCTTTAGTCTCGATCCCATAAGGCACAACATTCATCGGGAGTCCCTGTTGAAGAACATCGTATGGTAACATACTTAGCAATGAAGTTTAGCTTCAAAAATAATGTATGGAAAAGATGCACTGATGACAAATAGTAAAAATCTTACCATCCTTCCTAAATAGATGTGACCGTAGTTCATTACGAACACTATTGGTCGCACATTTTCAGTACTAACATTTCTAAATGCAGGAAGAAAATTTGTCTTCACAGTATCAAGATCCTCAAGCCATTAAACATAATGACTGAGCTCCTCGCAGTTGAGTTCAGCCCCAGGACAGTATACGGTCCTGTCTACCAAGCGCTGGACATGTTTGCTTGCACCGAAATAAGCTGACAATACAAATTAGTTGTCAACTATTTTTGAATAAACAATATCAAAGACATAAATATGGTTGAGAAACTTACATAATGGTATAACTGGAGGCGTCTGCACATCGACCCAGATGTCGGTATTACCTTCAATATCATCTTCCGGACGAATATCAAAGGTGATAACCATATCAGGCTCAAATGCATAAGTCTTGCATAGTGCTCGCCATGTTTTGCATCCAAAATAGGTGTAGTTGTCTGAACTGTATAATTTTGCATGGAAAATATAACCATGCTCGGTCTTCAAGTAAACTTTGTTTTCCTCCGTACTATGACTGAAACCTATCTTATCCAATACAAAAACTCTTGCATGGCAGGGGATACGCTAGTAGAATAGTAAAAAAAAATATAAGTTGAAGCAAATGAAGCAGATGTCATGCTTAATTACGAAAAAGACTTGTCGTTGTGACTTACTGTATCCACTTCGAAGTTCTCGTCCAGCTTGATGCTGAAGCGCCTATCATCATCTAGGAAGATTCCGTCACACAGGTCGCGCTCGTCTTCGCAGTATTTGCAAATACCAAAATCCTTTTCGTCGTCAGACATTTCCTATGTTCATAGTTAAAACATTAATTGAAAATCGATCGAAGACAACTACCAAGATACTCAACACACAAATTCGGGGCACTCGATATTTCCTACATATTCTGGCACAAGTCATGCTAAAATTCACGAAAAAATCCGGCATGACCTTTGCTAAAATAGGACATATCGAGCGCCTGAAATTTGCCGGAACGGAAATGAATCAACACTCCGGCAAAACATAGGCCACTCGGAGGTGTAACCTGCAAACATGACCGGCCACTTGGATATTGAGCAACACAAGATATACATTTCAAAATATCTTATAGGACTCAAATAAGCATGCATTCAATAAGAAAAGTAAATCATCTCATGCGTCCGTACATCGTCGAATATTATCACTAATACATCACGAATAGTGTCATACATATAACATCACTAATACAACTAAAACCCTAGCACACGACGGGTATCGGCGCGGGCGGTGGACACCCATAGAGAAGGAACCATCACATGATCATAGCTCCAGTGAGATCCCCGGAGAACCTGCCAGGTATTGGAGAACGGCCTGTGCTCCAACGCAAACAAGTAGCGATGGACGTGCGCGTCCTCCTCACTGACACGGTGACGCACCACCTACGTGGAGTCCTCGAGCCTCTGGATCATCACTGGCCCACGCGACCGCCACCAAAGAAGGTTCGGGTCAACGACAGGCTGGCTCCTCACCAACCTGTGCCCCCCGGTAGGTAGCGCCTCCCAGTACCACCCCAGCGGAGCCCAGTCCCGGACATGGCCGATCTGGTCAAGCAGGTGTCGTCCTCCGCCGACTCGACGACGAGGATGCGGGATAGGCATCGTCCACGTCGAGGCGGGAAAAATTGCTTTAACTAAAAAATAGAAACAAGTTCTTACTAACTAGTTCTATTAATTCAACTAGTTCTTACTAAAAATAACCTTACTATAAATAAAAATATTCTAGTACCTAATTAGTACCTAGTTCTTACTAACTAATTAGTACCTAGGAACTACTGCCCTAATTACCATCTAATTTGATGAACCTATAGGGTGGAAAGTGGTAGCGGATATTTCAATTATCCAACTATAAAGTGAAATAAGTGGTCAAATTTTACTCGTTTTATGATTCATCTTAGAAATTTGATTCGTTTTCACCCTTACATGAACCCTAACTCATTTGAGCCGCATCCGCATCCGATTTGTTTCCACTCTTACATGAACCCTAACTAATTTGATGCAACTAAAATATAAAGAAACCCTAGGTAGAGGTAGGGGAGAGGGAGGAGCGGGCATGCTCACCTCGGGTTCCTGCGACGAGGGAGGGGCAGGGCGGCGTCGAGGTCGGGGTCGGGGCTTGGGCGCGCGGCGGATGGCGGCCGGCGCCGAGGTCGGGGTCGGGGCGGCGTCCGGGGCGGCGTTGAGGTCGGGGGCGGGGGCGGCGTTGAATCTGGGGTCGGGGCGGCGTAGAGGGTGCGGAGAGCGCGCGGCGGCCGACAGGCGACGGCGGCGGCGACAGTAGAGAGAGTTGGATTTGGGAGAAGTGGTCGTGTGGGGAAGGACGAACCCTGTGGTTAAGTCAGAAGTAGCAGTAGCGCGTTCCAGGAAAAGCGCTTCTGCTATCTTAGCTACAGCGCATTCTGTGATACACACTACTGCTACTCCTTTCTATTTTTTCACCTTTTTCATTTAGTTTTCTTCACATTTTATTTTTTCCTTTCACCTTATTCTATTTCTTTCATTTTCAATTACCTTTCCATTTTCTTTCCATTTAATTTTATAACCTTTAACAGTAGCGAGTTTATATTAAAACGCGCTGCTACAAATAAAGTAGCGGTAGCGCGGTTCGTCATAGATCGCTACTACTATGTGTATCCTATCGGCTAAGCCATGGGAATTTTAGTAGTAACGTGTTTACAGCAAGACACGCTACTGCTAGATCTTTATCTGCAGCACGGTTTCCTCAGGCGCTCTACTGCTAATTAGCACCAGCGTGCTTTTTTGACCCACGCTACTACTAAAGTTCTGTGTATAAGGTTTTCCCTAGTAGTGCTCGTGGGCCCCTCAGGCGGCCACCGACGTACTTCTTCCTCCTATATAAGCCTACGTACCCCGAAAACATCCAGGGAGCCAACGAAACACAATTTCCACCGCCGTAACCTTTTGTATCCACGAGATCCTATCCTGGAGCCTTCGCCGACGCTCCGCCGGAGGGGGAATCGACCATGGAGGGCTTCTACATCAAAATCCTTGCCCCTCCGATGAGTTGTGAGTAGTTTACCACAGACCTTCGGGTCCATAGTTATTAGCTAGATGGTTTCTTCTCTCTTTTTGGATCTCAATACAATGTTCTCCCCCTCTCTTGTGGAGATCTATTCGATGGAAACTCTTTTTGCGGTGTGTTTGTCGAGATCCAATGAATTGTGGGTTTATGATCAAGTTTATCTATGAGAAATATTTGAATCTCCCCTGAATTCTTTTATGTATGATTGAGTTATCTTTGCAAGTCTCATCGAATTATCAGTTTGGTTTGGCCTACTAGATTGATCTTTCTTGCCATGGGAGAAGTGCTTAGTTTTGGGTTCAATCTTGCAGTGTCCTTACCCAATGACAGCAGGGGTTGCAAGGCACGTATTGTATTGTTGCCATCGAGGATAAAGTGATGGGGTTTATATCATATTGCATGAGTTTATCCCTCTACATCATGTCATCTTGCCTAAGGCATACTCTGTTCTTATGAACTTAATACTCTAGATGCAGGCAGGAGTCGGTCGATGTGTGGAGTAATATTAGTAGATGCAGGCAGGAGTCGGTCTACTTGTTGCGGGCGTGATGCCTATATACATGATCATGCCTAGATAATCTCATAATTATTCGCTTTTCTATCAATTGCTCGACAGTAATTTGTTCACCCACCGTAATACTTATGCTATCTTGAGAGAAGCCACTAGTGAAACCTATGGCTCCCGGGTCTATCTCTTATCATATTTGCTTCCAATCTACTTTTATTTGCATCTTTACTTTTTGCATCTATATTATAAAATACCAAAAATATATTTATCTTATCATACTATCTCTATTAGATCTCACTTTCGCAAGTGGCCGTGAAGGGATTGACAACCCCTTTATTACGTTGGTTGTGAGTTCTTTGTTTGTTTGTGTAGGTGCGTGGGACTTTTGAGGAGCCTCCTACTGGATTGATACCTTGGTTCTCAAAAACTGAGGGATATACTTACGCTACTATTGCTGCATCACCCTTTCCTCTTCAAGGAAAACCAACGCAAGCTCAAGACGTAGCAACAGGATTGAAGGGGGACCAATATATCTTAATGCTATGGTTGGGTTTTACCTTAATGAACGTTAGTAGTTGCGGATGCTTGCTAATAGTTCCAATCATAAGTGCATAGAATTCCAAGTCAGGGATGACATGCTAGCAGTGGCCTCTCCCACATAAAACTTGCTATCGGTCTAGTAAAGTAGTCAATTGCTTAGGGACAATTCCACAACTCCTACCACCACTTTTCCACACTCGCTATATTTACTTTATTGCATCTTTATCTAAACAGCCCCTACTTTTTATTTACGTTTTCTTTATTATCTTGCAAACCTATCCTATCACACCTACAAAGTATCTCTAGTTTCATACTTGTTCTAGGTAAAGCGAACGTCAAGCATGCATAGAGTCGTATCAGTGGCCGATAGGACTTGAGAGAGTATTTGTTCTACCCTTAGCTCCTCGTTGGGTTTGACACTCTTACTTATCGAAAGAGGCTACAACTATCCCGTATACTTGCGGGTTATCGTTCCTCTAGTTCTATGGCGGCTCTATAAAGTGCTGCCAAATTGTTGATATGGGACGCATGGTTATCGCGGAGTGTGGTCGTGCTTTTTACTCCCAATCGGGAATTTTTTTGCGGCTGGGAGGTAATACCTAGATGCAAGAATCTATAAATCTTCATCGATATCAACACCATCTTCATTGCATTGTGTTGGTGAGGTTGATCTATCCATGCATCTTCATAGTGTTCCCATGCATGTTCGTAGGTACGATATATTTTATTTTGTATTACGTTCCCAAACACATTGCTCCCCTATGTCCTTGTTGACAAAGGGTTGTATTGCAGAGGAAAATAGGTTTTTGGTGGTAAAATAATTACAATAGGCTAGTAATATAATTGCTTCTAAAGGAAAAGAGAGCGCTTATCACATGTTTTCTAAGTTCTAACCCCAAGAGCAAGATATGCTCCGAGTGGTTTGTTTGAGCCCTTGACATTGTTGCCAAGTTCATTGCAATTTCCACATCGCAATGTTCTTTTCTTTGCTCTAGCATAAGCAGTACCACTCTCCTTAGGCCCTTTTGGTATAGTTTTTATGACATTCCTGGCTAAACAATGTACCCTGGTGGTTCAATATCTAGCCTTGATGGCTTAACCCATTTAGATTCATGTGGAACAAGGTATATCATGTGTTCATATGCTTTCCCGTAAGTTTCGAACTTGAAGAGATCATCAACATCATCTCAGGCCATTCTGTAGCCCTAAATATAGTTGCACAAGCATGTTCACAAGGAACACCACATAACTAAAATCTGAAACAACCACTAGTCTTATTAGGCAGGTTTACTTCATAGGTCATGTTTGTGTAGTTTACTTGCCAAATCCTAGCACCAAATAGTGAGTTGTGTAGTACCTTACTTTACTCTTAGTACAATTTATACCCTGGAATGTTCTATGAATATAGAAACCTAATAATACACTAGAAATAAAAATTAAGATATTAGTTGGACATTATTGTTTAGAAACCTATAAAATGATATTTAATGGAACTAAACTACGAACATAAGCACATACATATTTTTATGTGGGCATCATATAATTTGTGTAATTGTCACAAAAATAATTCAAAGATAATTTCAACGACATCACTGAATTTTCATTTAGTGTAAACAAAGTGATCAGAGATACACTAGATCTGATAACAAACAACACTGATTAAATATACTAATAAATTATGTGATTAACTATACTAAATAAATAATAAAATGTACTCATTAATTGTAGTACTCCCTCCGTCCCAAAATAAGTGACTCAACTTCGTACTAGCTTTAGTACAAAGTTAGTATAAAGTTGAGTCACTTATTTTGGGACGGAGAGAATATGATGAAAATAAAAATAAATAAGTATATATTTGGTATAAAAATATTTAGAAATTAAACTATACATGACATATAATTAAAAATATGTACGTGAACCTGGTCTGGGACAGGGAGGTAAGGAGCGATGGTTACGAGATGGGGAAGGACTGCTTAAAGCAGGAGGTGACATTCTATCATATGGAGAGCTTAATAGTTCTGTAATCTTGTGAACTGAGAGGACTTGCCCATGCTTCACCATTTCCTGGTTGATGAACCGGGATGCTCTATGCCAATGAGACGTCCCCTCGGACTGAGACCTAAACCCAGGCTGTCCAATAACTATTGGACTCTCCCGTCCTTCCTCATGTAGATGTTGCTCCCCTATACTTTTTCCTTGTTATGACTTGGGCCGTCTTTCTGGTGGTTGCACATCAAATATACTGTCAGATAAGAGAACGTTGTCCTGAGCATCAAATAGAGATAACACTGCCTCCTTACGTTACTTTTGAGCACTATGAAACGGAAAACAACCTTACGCATCAAACAGGGCCTAAGATAAGAGACAACACTTGTGAACATCAAGTAGGAAACAACCTTATGAATCAGGGCCTAAGATCGAAATTCAAGGTCATATCTAACTAGTTCTGTAATAAGAAAGGCAATATGGAACCGACACTATAACCAATAAACTTGTTTGTTTTGTACATGTAATTAAGAAGTATCTTGATCATTGCGTAGGTAAGCAATATACTAAACATATATTCAAGGCAAAGTGTTATCCTTTAACTAGTACCCAAACATGATAGGGACGGCATGACATAAATGTGCGTAAGAAATGTCCTAAACAAGGAACAACTCGACAATAGCAGCTAACCAACAACAAAACATGACAGTCAATGATACGTCTCAAACATGTCTATAATTTTTTATGTCGCTCAAAGAGTTGTCTGTTTTTCTCTTCTAGTAAACTGCAAAGACACAAGTTTCGTTTTGAATCTCTCTAAGCTCAGAGTAGCTATGATCCACAAGCAACTTCTTGTTACAGCCTTCCATATATGATGGCCCACGCCGTCGTGTTGTTCACCGCAGCTGCCATTCCATCCAACTGGTGGCTTGACAGTGATACCCCACTTCGATGATCCCCTTCGTTGATCCATGATAGAACGCGAATAAAAAACTCCGAACCTGATATAGGCGGACAAACAAATGTAAGAGACGCCGGCGAAGCAAAGATGACACATATGAGTGGCATCATGCCTCAACTCTCACGCCCAGCAATAGAACAAAGCACCCTACAAGTAAACAGGTGGAAGACGCCCCCACCGCGTGCTACGCATGGAGTGCAATGCAAGACGGCGAAGACAAACAAAATACGCGGTGAATATAAAGAGAAAGAAGCATGCTGGACACTCGGTACCATGCATGGCACAAACCGATCTAAAGAGACAGGGCAAAAAAGATACCCAAAACGGCGGCAAAGAGGCACATACCGATGGACCCGAAACACACAGTACCAGAGACGCCGCGACGAGCAACTTCCCTGCTCGGCTGAGCACACATGTCCTGGCCAGTCATGTGAAACGATCACCTTTGTCTGTCGTTGGTAAATATACATGGCGTATATAAATACATTATAAACATAATCAAGAAACATCTTTGAAGTAGATTACTGCCTGGTATCTGCATTCGCTAGTGTGCCCGGGCGGTGCTTATTCGCGTCGCTTGTTTCGAGTAGGAGTCTTTGGTTTCATAGTTTAAGTGACATACCGTGGGCGTGTAGTCATATTTTCTATCGACTATGTTGTTGGGTTGGTCTGGTCGAGTCGGCTCAACGCCCATCCACACAGCTGGCTGAAAACCTCTACCAGTCGGCTCAACGCCGTCCGCATAGGCGGCTCAACAGGAGGGCATGGGTGCTGCTACAGTCCGTGTAAGTGGGCCCACCGCACGCACCGACTGTAGCAACCTAACCAGGCAGCGTGGGAGAATACGTGACATGCGGGTTCCAACTGGTTCATCCGGGTCCGAGACATCCTCACCCAAGTCGACACGCCCGACTGTAGCGACCGCACTCCCTCGGTCCACCTGTCATGGACACATGTCGACTATAGCGATTGCGCGGCCTCGATCCACCTGTCATGGACCTTCCAGCCGAGTCGCCCAGGTCGGAACCATCCGACAGATCAGGCAGCTCTGAGTGCCCCCAAAGGCCCCCGCAGCAAGCCATTCGGCAGCACGTTCCACCCATCATGGACTTCCCAGTTGGGTCGTCCGTCGCGCGGGGCCTCACTCAGCCGAGTCACCCGGGTGCGAGCTGTCGGGCGGATCGGACAGCTCAGAGCGCTCACGACTGCTCCTCGTGGCACGCCACTGAGCAACGGAGACCTCGGAGCTGCTATTTGGCCACGAGGCCCCCAGAGAGGCGGGTACTCCACCATCCTTTATAGGAGTATAATGATACACACACCAGTGCGTATTCAAGAGAACAAAAAAGTATATAAAGTCAGGCGAGATTTCTCAAAAGAAAACCAAAGACCTTTTACTGTTTTTTTTATCATGTGGAGGTTGGAATTAATTTATGTTTACTTGCATTCATCCAATGGTAAACCAAATAGTACTCGCTAGTTATTTGGGAGCATTGCCTCGATAACGAAAAATATTTAGCACAATTTCACGCAAATACAAACCCAATAAGAAGTCGACCAGTACAGAGCAAATCACACATCCCTCAGATAAATACAGTGGAGTAGTATTTGTTTAGTGTTCTGCAACACCCAGACACATCAATTCATTCCCGACGCAAAAAGAATCACTCCCGCCAAAATGGCTAATGCATGGCGGGGCCAGCCAACAGTTCAATACTGTATCAGACATACCCGCCGTTGACCCGAATGACTTGCCCGTTCACCCACTCGGCGGCGTCAGTGCAGAGGAAGCCGACCACCGGTGCTATGTCGCCGGTCTCCCCGAGCCGCTCCATTGGGTTCGTCTCCGCGACCCGCCTCACGGTCTCGTCGCTCTTCCCGGCGAAGAACAAGTCCGTGGCCGTGGCCCCCGGAGCCACGCAGTTGGCCGTGACGCGCGTGCCCTTGAGCTCCTTGGCCATCGTCCGTACCATCGCCTCCACCGCCGCCTTGGACGCCGTGTAAGGAGAGTACCCCGCCGGGAGCGACCCAACGACGGACGACGTCACGGCCACGATCCGGCCGCCGCCGCCGCCGCGGGGCAGGCGGTTGGCGGCCTCGCGGAGGCAGAGGAACGAGCCGCGCGCGTTGACGGCGAGCACGCGGTCGAAGTCCGCCGCGGCGGTGTCGGCGAGGGGCGGGTACTTGTCGCCGTTCACGCCGGCGTTGGCGACCAGGATGTGCGGCGCCGCGCAGCCAAAGGCTGACTCGGCGGCGTCGAAGAGGGAGCGCACGCCGGCCTCCTCGGACACGTCGGCCCTCACGGCAACGGCCCGTGGGAGCTCCGCGGCGAGCGCGTCGGCCTCGGCCGTGCTGGACGCGTAGCCCAGGACGACGCTCGCGCCGAGGGAGGAGAGGTGGGCCGCGATGGCTCGTCCGATGCCGCGCGACGCGCCGGTCACGATGGCCACGCGTCCGCCGAGCGGCAACGCCGCGGGATCCGACGAGCCGGCGACGGCGGCTGTGTCAGCAGCACCGGAAAAACATAGCTGGCTGGTTCGCGGGTCGACCATGCGTTCCCTGACCCGGGGTCGAGCGGCCCGGATCAAGCGGCGGGAACGATCGCGGGTCGAGCAGGGTCCATTGATGGATCGCGACCCCGGTCGATGGTGGCCGGCCCAGATCAGCGTGCGGGAATCAAGCAAGTTCATAGGTAAAACTGGGAAGGTTTACCAGGGCAGCTGCAGGAAAATGGCGCTCCACCACCCTTCCGGTCGAGCTGTTATCTTTGGATTTGGAGATGGATTCGTGCGTTATCTACGGGTGGCGCGCGTGTTCGTGTGCGGCGGGCCCGCGCTCCACGTTTCTCGTCGTCAGCCGCACGAAGTCTGCATCTGGTCTGGTCACGACGGGGTGAGGATGATGCATTGATGAGTTTTAAGGAAGTCTCAGTCGATTCGATGTCCCCGTCCAATGTATAGCTTCAAGATTCACACCATCGCTTTTCTCTTGTATGGAGTATTTTGTATTGGAGTATATATCAGTCTGTTCTAGTGGTGCGACCGCCCCGGTTTTTTTTTTTTTTTTTTTTTTTTTTTTTTTTTTTTTGCCTTTTCGTCTGTGTTGAGCAGAGGTATGCGCGGTTGGCAGGCCGCAACGGGTGTCGTGCGCTTTTTCCTTTGTCTATTTTCCATTTTTTATAGGCTTTCTTCTAGGTTGGGCTCTTTTCCGGTGCTCCTAATCGACGCTATGGCCGATCCGGCGCCTAAGCAGGCTGAATCCGGGGAGCCCACTAGTTCGCACATGTTACGACTATTTCTTCCGTTCGGTAGTTTCTTTGGATTGGTAGGTAGTTTGTGTTTCTTTCGTTTCGTTCGCTGGTCCTTGTTGCATTTGTTCGTTTCTATTAAAAATTTGAAGAAAAGTTCATCGGTTTTTAAAAAACAAGTCAATTACAACATCGGTGCTTGAACTTGACATGCAAACTCTTTTTAATGCTAAAACTTGTGATGCAAATTGAACCGGTGCAACAATTTAGATTAGGCGTGCAAATACGGTGCAAAATGTGGTTGAATATGCCCACAAGGCTGACTAGGCGTGACAGTGTGACGGGGGTCCCATGTCAATGGCCCAAAGTTGGAGTCGAGGGCGCGTTGTCTGTTTTTTTTTTCTTTTTTTTTGCAAAAACACCATCAACATTTTTTTTCTCACAAAGGAGCCACTGACATGTATCATCTACTCCCTCTAACAAATGACTATATTCGGAGCAAAACGAGTGAATCTACACTCTAAAATATATCTACATATAACTGTATGTTGTATTTCATTTGAATTGTCTAAAAAGACTTATATTTATAAACAGAGGGAGTATATCTATACCTATACCTATACCTACCTAATATTAAAGGGGCTATTGCTTCTGGCTATACGTCATGAAAATTGCCCTCAAAGGTACAAAATATTACCCACCAATGTCACCTATAAGTGGTAAAAGCGTTTCACATAAGAGAATCCCCTGCCTGGACCAGCAATGCAGTAGGGACCTCCTATGCTGCGCTCTGCGCGCTGGGAGAACACACATCGCGCTTGTTTGGGCCGTCATGTCCAGGTGGCATGTTCTTCAAATTTTTCTTTTCTCTTTTTTCCTTTTTATTTCACGTTTTGGATTTTTTACTTTTAATAATTCGGGACTCCGAAAAATTCCAATATATAGTAAAAAAATAAATCAAAAAATTGTATGTAGATTCAACAATGTTAGCGATCTCGTAAAAAAATAATTTCTTATTAAAAAAATAATTGTATGTAGATTCAACAATGTTAGCGATCTCGTAAGAAAAGTTCATCGGTTTTTAAAAAACAAGTCAATTACAACATCGGTGCTTGAACTTGACATGCAAACTCTTTTTAAAGCTAAAACTTGTGGTGCACATTGAACCGGTGCAACAATTTAGATTAGGCGTGCAAATACGGTGCCAAATGTGGTTGAGTATGCCCACAAGGCTGACTAGGCATGACAGTGTGGCGGGGGTCCAATGTCAATGGCCCAAAGTTTGAGTCGAGGGCGCGTTGTCTGTTTTCTTTTTTTTCTTTTTTTTTGCAAAAACACCATCAACATTTTTTTCCTCACAAAGGAGCCACTAACATGTATCATCTACTCCCTCCATTCCCAAATATAAGTCTTTCCAGAGATTCTAACATATGACTATATACGGAGCAAAACGAGTGAATCTACACTCTAAAATATGTCTACATACATCTATATGTTGTATTTCATTTCAATTGTCTAAAAAGACTTATATTTATAAACGGGGGGAGTATATCTATACCTATACCTATACCTGCCTAATATTAAAGGGGCTATTGCTTCTGGCTGTACGTCATAAAAATTGCCCTCAAAGGTACAAAATATTACCCATCAATGTCACTTATAAGTGGTAAAAGCGTTTCACATAAGAGAATCCCCTGCCTGGACCAGCAATGCAGTAGGAACCTCCTATGCTGCGCTCTGCGCGCTGGGCGAACACACAGCACGCTTGTTTGGGCCCTCACATGTCCAGGTGGCCTGTTCTTTAAATTTTTCTTTTCTCTTGTTTCCTTTTTATTTCACGTTTTAGATTTTTTACTTTAAATAATTTGAGACTTCGAAACATTTTAGCGATCTCGTAAAAACATAATTTCTTATTAACAAAATCTTCAAATTTTGACAAAAAATGTTCAGAAAATAAAAAAGTGTTCATGATTTTTTTAAAAATTATGTGTATTGAAAAATGTTAATGAAGTTAAAAAAACATCTTGCCAATTCAAAAATGTTCAGGAGTGGAATGATATCCTAAAAATTAAAAATTCTTCGTCGCTTACAAAATAGTTTATTCATTCTTAAAATGTTCACTGATTCAAAACTTGACCATGCATTTCATAAAATGTTTGTTAATTCAAAAAATGTTTGTGAATTTTAAAAAAATTCCACCAATTTCCAAAAGAATATTTGTCGATTCTAAAAATGTTCGCTGATTCTAGATTTTTTTTAAATAGTATAAAATGCTCATGAATTCAAATGTTTGAAAACTTATAAATTTTCAAAGTTGAAAAATATTCATGATTTAGAATATATTCATGAGTTTAAAAGAAGTACATGATTTCAAAAATTGTTCACGATTCACAAAATTGAGTGTAACAGTGTATCTCGGTGAGTCAGCAAAATGTGGTCATGGCCATTGGAGATCATGATTTTTTTTCTCCCGTGTTAACGCACGGGCCCTTTTGCTAGTAAAAATAATTAGTTGTCTCAGCATCCTGCATATATTATATGAAGAAACAAAATCGATCCACTGGGGACTCGAACCAAGGACCTGTAATACATGGCGTGCGTAACTAGCCACTCTAGGCCTGGGGATTTGTTGTTTGAACCATATTTTCCCAAGGAAGCCAAGTTGTTCCATCGTTTCAATGTACATCGCAAGTTTTAGCACGACTTTTCTAGGCACGTTTAAGCACCGGTAATGTAATTGAGTCTTAAAAAAATCATGAATTTAAAAAAAAATCACAAATTTGAATTTGTAAAAAATTCATCAAATTTGAAAAAAATCATCGAATTTAGAAGAAGTTCATCAATTATGATTTTTTAATGAATTTGAAGAAAATCATTTAATTTTAAAAAGTTCATCAAATTTGGAAAAAAATTCATTGAATTTGGAAAAAAATCATCAATTTTGAACAAAAGTTCATCGAATTTGAAAAATGTTTATAAAATTTTAAAAAATTCATGAACGTTCAAAAAACAGTCCATGAATTAGTGGATGGGGTGTGCGCTAAGTTGCAAAATACACGTTAAAATGCCGCGATCCATGATTGTTCGCTTCAATCCCATTTTTCTCAAGTTGGCCATTCATCTCTGTAATATGGCCACATGCAAGTTTTTTTCACAAGCCGTGGAAGACAAAATTTCTATTGCCTCCGATCCATATTACTTGTCACTCGAACGGATGTATCTAGACATATTTGAGTGCTACATGCACCCGTTTGAGCGACAAGTCATATGGATCGGAGGTAGTATGTGTGTTTTTGTTGTTGTAGTAGTCTACTATGAGTGGGCATATTCATTTTTCACATTTTTGTTTATATCTTTTTGTTGCACCGCATTTGCACATAGTCATGCCGACTGGAATTGTAAGGGTTGCATCACATCTTAAACTATAGAGAGGGGGGCGCCAGTTGCATCTCCAACCCCGAGCTACATTTTCATATAGGTTATAGGTTGTGTTGTGGTCGCTGCCAATGGGATGACGACAAGGATGCATTTTTTTCGGATTCGCTAAAGCTTAGTTGACTTAGTTTTAACGAAGTCTCGGTGGACGTTGCGTCCATTGGATCGTTCGATGCTTCAGATTCGTGTAGCTGAGTGTTTTGTTTCATTTCAGCCTATTAAGACGCGTTACCAACCCATTTGTTTGTTTATTTCTTTTTGTTCTTGGGCTGGGTTCTATACTTTTGCCCTTTTCTGTAGTGCGTGGTGCGTTAGGGTAGGCTTGTGTCCTCGTCCTCGACAGACAACTACCCCGACGATAGCCAGTTGCATTACCGCCCTCGACATTAATTTCAAGTTGCATGTGCCGCTAGGGGGACTTGTCGAGGACCCGACAACGCCTTCTTTGTTTCTTTTGAAACTTTTTATTTTTCTCGCGCCCCAATGGTGGGTAGTTGCACGTCCACTCCCGGCACGCAAGTACAAGAGGCACAATGTTACGGCAACTTATTCTGCGGGGGAAGGGGTGTATTTTTTTTGTCAAGTTGCATGTCTGACATTTAACACGCAATTGCCCCCGACGTCGCCTAGTCAAATGTCCACCTTTGACACGGAATTGCCTTTGGCGACGCCAGTTGCATGTCCATCATTTTGACACACAACTTCCCTTGACGATGGCTAGTTGCATGTGCACCTTCAACATGCAACTGCAAGGGGCATAACAGGACCGCAACTTATGCATTAAGGAGGGACATCATAGATGGTGTGTGTGTGTGTGTGTGTGTGTGTGTGTGTGTGTGTGTGTGTGTGTGTGTGTGTGTGTGTACTGCTAGAGGGAGGGAACCAGTGGCTTGTTTTCTCATGTCGTACTTCACGAGATCTCCGGTCACATATGTTGGGTAACGACCATGGCAACTCATGTGGGTCTCATACCCAACCCTCTCAATGCATTTTCTATCACAACATGCGATAGCCCTGTTGTGAAGGGATATGTCAAATTCTTAGTTGAGTGGATATAATCCAAAGCTATCACTCTAGAGTATCTTAAATGTCTGACATATTTTAATCTCCTTCTTATGTGCTTTCTGGATTGCATATTGTCATTTGAACTCTTTGCCTCGACAATAAGGATATGATTGTCACATTTCATAAGGATAGCCTAAGTTGTCTTTTCAACCCCTGGCAGGTCCATCAAAAGATGTTGAAGCCATTCTGCTTCAACACCGGATGTGTCTATGTTTGGAGTTCTGCTTGCATTGTTGATTCGTTAAGATAATGTGTTTGCAAGACTTTAAGGAAACAACGCCACCTTCAAGTGTAAAGACATCTACACTTGTGGCCTTCATATCATCAATCTCAGAGATCCAATTCGCATCGTTCTACCCTTCAAGTACCGACAGATATCTGGCATAGTGAAATCCATAGCTCACAATACCTTTTAGATAACACATAACTCTTCCAACAGCATGCCAATGTACATCCCCATATTAGAGACAAATCGGCTAGGCTTGCTCACATCAAACGTGATGTCAGGCCTCGTAGCGCTCGCTAGGTACATGAGTGAACCAATATGTCACATCCCGGTTTTCTCCCAAATCTGGTATGTTAAAAAAATTCACATGGAACTAAAATTTTCCTAGGAAAACCCTAGCTTTCTCTCTAGCTAACTAACATTGCCTAGGGTTTTCTTGTGATTGACTTGATTGATCAACCTAGAGGGTCAAATACTGCTTATGTGACTAATATCTACTACACAATTTATTCTTGTAGACTCGTGTTGGGCCTCCAAGCGCAGGGTTTTGTAGGAAAGTAGCAATTTTCCCTCAAGTGGATGACCTAAGGTTTATCAATCCATGGGAGGCATAGGACGAAGATGGTCTCTCTCAAACAACCCTGCAACCAAATAACAAAGAGCCTTTTGTGTCCCCAATACACCAAATACAATGGTAAATTGTATAGGTGCACTAGTTCGGCGAAGAGATGGTGATACAAGTGTAGTAATGATAGTAGATATTGATTTTTGTAATAGGAACAATAAAAAACAGCAAGGTAACAAGTAACAAAAGTGATCACAAACGGTATTGCAATGCTTGAAAATGAGGCCTAGGGTCTATACTTTTGCTAGAGCAATCTCTCGACAATGCTAATATAATTGGATCACATAACAATCCCTCAACATGCAATGAAGAATCCCTCCAAAGTTCCTATCTAGCGGAGAACATATGAAGAAATTGTTTGTAGGGTACGAAACCACCTCAAAGTTATTCTTTCCGATCAATCTTTCCAAGAGTTCGTACTAAAATAGCACCAAGTTATCCTTTCCGATCGATCTATCCAAGAGTTTGTACTAAAATAACACCATATGATACACATCAAGCAACTCTAATGTCACCTAGATACTCCAATGTCACCACGAGTATTCATGAGTTGATTATACGATATGCATCAAACAATTTCAGATTCAAAATAGTTAATCCAATACAAAGAACCTCAAAGAGTGCCCCAAGATTTCTACCGGAGAGACAAAGACGATAACGCGCATCAACCCGTATGCATAGATTACCCTAATGTCACTTCGGGAATCCACGAGTTGAGTGCGAAAACACACACCCCATTATCATCACGGGTATTCATAGCAATACATACATCAAGTTTTCTCAAATCCATAAAAGTATTCAATCCGATAATAATGAAATCTCAAAGGGAAAACTCAATTCATCACAACAAGATAGAGAGGGAGAAACACCATATGATCCAACTATATTAACAAAGCCGCGATACATCACGATCGTGCCAAATCAAGAACACGAGAGAGAGAGAGAGAGAGAGAGAGAGATTAAACACATAGCTATTAGTACAAACCCTCACCCCTGAGGGTGGACTACTCCCTCCTCATCATGATGGCCATAGGGATGATGAAGATGGCCTTCGATGATGGTTTCCCCCTTCGGCAGGGTGCTGGAACAGGGTCTAGATTGGTATTTCGTGGCTACAGAGGCTTGCGGCAGCGAAACTTCTGATCTAGGGTTATTTCTAGGGTTTTTTGTTTTATAGGATTTTTGGGTGTCGGTTTCACGCGAAGATGGTCCTCGAGGTGATCATAACCCACCAGCACACAGGGTGGGCCCCTGTCGGATCGTGGTGGGTTGTGCTCACCTCCTTCACCTTTTGGTCCTCCTACGAGGCTTCTAGTACCTCTTTTGTTCCAAAAAAATCATCAAAAAGTTTCGTTGCATTTGGAGAACTTTTATTTTTTCACAAAAATAACACCATGGTAGTTCTGCTGAAAACAACGTCAGTCCGGGTTAGTTCAATGCAAATCTTACCAAAACCATATAAAATTGTGGTAAACATGGCATAAATACTTCATAAATTATAGATACGTTGGAGAAGTATCAGCATCCCCAAGCTTAATTCCTGTTCGTCCTCGAGTAGGTAAATGATAAAAGAAATAATTTATGAAGTGTGAATGCTAGATAAGTGCATAAGTTTGATCAATGATAATTTCAATCACTTTCCCCAGCATCATAACAACAACTCTTTTTCATAAAAATAATCATGGTAAAGTAGAAGTTGAAAACAAAATTTTTGATGTAGAATGATACCTATCATATTCCTCATATACTCTTTTCTTTTATAGCATGGACATTTGGACTTGCATGATTCAAAGCAATAGTCTATTATTTGATATGAGGACATCAATACTCAAGCATATCAACAAGCAAACATGTCTTTCAAAATATTAACAATAAAGGAAGCTATCCCTAGCCCATTATTCTCAATAATTTATCCATTCATGAAACACACTCGAATATTAACTATGCCCAATGCACAAGTATGACAATAGTGTTCCCTAGTTGGTGCTTTATAAGAGAATATGGAGACTCAATAAAAATAAAAATTGCATAAAGTAAATAGATAGGTCCTTCACAAAGGGAAGCAGAGATTTGTAGAGGTGCCAGAGCTCAAAGCTTAAATTGAGAGGTAAAATTCTTTTGAGAGGCATGGTTTTCTTGTCAATGAAAAATACCAAGAATTCCTAATAATTTCCATGCTAGATATATCATAGGTGGTTCCCAAACATAAAATAAAGTTTATTCCTTTTCCCACCATTCTTTCACAATCCATGGCTAGCCGTATCCACGGGTGCCTTCCATACCAACACTTTCCAAGGAACTTATTATTTGACAACATAAAATAAATTTCTTTTTCATTTCGGGACCGGGCATCCCTATTACCGTCACACTCTCATGCAATGACAAGTGAATAAACACTCATCTAGAGAATAACACATCTAGCATGGAAAAATATTGGCCACCCCCTGCCGCTTCATGAGCGGTACGAGCACACAAAAAGGAAATTCATTTTGAAAATTAGAGTTGGCACATACAAATTTACTTGGAACGACATTGAAATACCGCATATAGGTAGTCACTCAGTTGGCACAACTTTGGGTTTAATAATTTGGATGCACAAGTAGTATTCCCACTTAGTACAAATGGAGGCTAGCAAATAGATTGAGAAGCGACCAACCAAGAAACGAAAACGATCATAAAAGAGCACTAAACATAACTAACACCCAATAATGCACCACAAGTAGGATGTAACTTCATTGCGTAACTATTGACTTTCGTGCTTGCATAGGGAATCACAAACCTTAACACCAATATAATTACTAAAGGTTAATTGCTCACCAACATGACTCTCATATTATTATCTCCATATCGCAAAACTATTACAAGGAATCAAACTTATCATAACCAATGATCTTCATGAAAGTTTTTATTATATCCCTCTTGAATATCTATCACTTTGGAACTAAATTTATATATTACCATTGCTACTAACAAGCTCTCAAATAAATTTAAGTGAAGTACGAGAGCATAAGTATTTCTCCATAATTTTCAACTCTCAAAATAATCTAAGTGAAGCATGAGAGTAAATGACAAACTACTCCAAAAAGATATAAGTGAAGATCAAATGAGTAGTTAAGTAACTAGGTAGCTATGTGAGGACTCTCTCTTATTTTAAAAATTTTAGATCTAAGGATTTTATTAAAACAGCAAGCAAAGCAAAATAAAATGAAATTCTAAGAATAGCACACATCATGTGAAGAGGCAAAAACTTAGGCTCAACTTAGGCTAATCGATAATTGTTGATGAAGATAGGTGGGATGCCTACCAGGGCATCCCCAAGATTAGATGCTTGAGAATTCTTTAAATATTATCTTGGGATACCTTGGGCATCCCCAAGTTGAGCTTTTTTTGTCTCCTTAATTTCTCTCATAGCACGTTTTCCCTAAATCTCAAAAGCTTCATCCACACAAAACTCAACAAGAACTCGTGAGGTGAGTTAGTATAAATCAATGCAAAACCTTATCATTCTCTACTATAGCAAATTTAACATTGCATACTAAATTCCTCTATATAGTTAATACTCCTATCCTCAAATAGAATCATTAACCAAGCAAACATATGCAAACAATGCAATCATAACAACAATCTTCCTAAACAGAACAGTCTGTAAAGGATGAAGCAAGATCCATATTTATTTAACTCAAAAATTCTGAAAATTTACCACACTATGGAAAATTTATCATATCTTATTCTGCAATTTTTTTTAACATTTTACCACATTCTGACTTTTCTCGGGAATATTTGCAACAACGACAAACTTTCTATTTTGAAATAGCAACTCATATAGTTGCAAAATAAGCATGGTGAAGGCTATCCTTGCCACTTTTATTGAAACTAGTAAGCTTGCACGTGCAACACACGTCATGAATAATAGTGTTTCAAAACATGTATATTAAATGGATACACAATGTTTGTGATACCACTTAACATATATTTTCAAAAAAGAACAACAGAGCATGGAATCAGGTTGCTGCGTAAATACAATAATATATATGTTCCATCCATTCGGTCTCTAATGGATTGTAAAAGAAGAACACTGAATCTACGAATTAATCCTCCAACCGGACGCAGAGTTTTTGCTCCCGAGCATCATTTGAGCTCGGGTGAATAGTAAAATAAACAAAAATTCAAAAAAATCCAATTTTTTTTGAGAGAAACATTGACAAAAGATTTAAGTGGCTGCAAAAATTCTTCATGAAATAACATTCCTAGAAGGTGTGGCAAAAAAAATTGGTACTCTGAAAATGCTACGTTCAAAAGCATTTTGGAGCACTGAAATTTTTTTTGCCACACCTTATAGGAATTGAAAGTGCGTTATATCGACTAGAGGGGGGGGGGGGGTGAATAGGCGATTTTTATGAAATACTTCACTGAGGAATTTGCCGGTGAGGAAATTCCTTAGCGAAGAATTACTTGCAGCGGAATATGTACTCAGAAGTAAACATAACGGGATACACACATAGTCAGCATGATGAAATGAAGACTAAGACAGAGTACAGAAAGCGTAAACACAGGATAACAAGATGAAGACAAACAGACTGAAGAAATTGAACTGAGGAATTTGTGAAAGTCTTCAGTCAAAGTCTTCAAGCACAGATATGAACAACATTCAACACGGTAATGAGGGAATGAATGAGTTGAGGAAATAGAACCAGTCAGTTGGTGAAGACAATGATTTGGTAAACCAGTTCCAACTGCTGTCTCAGTTGTACGTCTGGTAGGAGCGGCTGAGTATTTAAACTCGAGGACACACAGTCCCGGACACCCAGTCACTGAGCCGCAACTCAGGACACCCAGTCCTCACCGTATTCTCCTTGAACTAAGACCACGCAGGCCTCGTCCAATCACTCGTGGTAAGTCTTCAGGTGACTTCCAAACCTTCACAGACTTGGTCACTCGGTGATCCACAATTCCTCTTGGATGCTCTAGACCTTGACGCCTAACCGTCTGGAAGAAGCACAGTCTTCAAAGGTAACAAGCGTCGGATCCACGCAGGATCAATTTCTTCAGTGATGCTCAATCACTTGGGGTTTGTGTGGGTTTGGTTTTGGGATTTTCCTCACTTGATGATTTTCGCTCAAAGTCCTCGGAGGATGGGTTGCTCTCAAATGACAAGTGTCAAGTTCTCTCGGAGCAGCCAACCAACTAGTGGTTGTAGGGGGTGGCTATTTATAGCCTAGGGAGCAGCCCGACATGATAAGACATAAATGCCCTTCAATGATATGACCGTTAGGTGGATAAGATATTTTGGTCCGCCGGCGCGCAGCACAACAACGGTTGGAAATTTGACTCTCAAATTCCTCAGGGCTATCATGTTCCTCACTGTGTAGGCAATTCGCACTGGCGAATTCCTAACTCCTCAGTCAGAGCAAAGTCATCAGTGACCAGAAGAACTGCGTCTCTGTCACTGAAGAATTTTGACTGAACTGTATGAGATTTCCAATGGCTTCACTCGAAGGTATTGGTAGGTGTAGGATTTTGAGTTGAGCATCACATGGAAATTTTTCCTTAGTATTTCCTTGACCCCCTTTAACAGTACGGTGTTTCCTATGACTCAAGAAAGAGAAAATGAAACAACAAAAACAAAAGTCTTCACGCTTCATATTCCTCGAATGAATATCAAGTCTTCAAGGTCACACCAAATTCTTCACTTTCAAAGTCTTCAGAAAGTCTTCAGAATATCAAAGTCTTCAGTCGAAGAACTTCATTTTTAGGGGTCGACTTTCTCTGTAAATATCAAACTCCTCATAGACTTATAGACCTGTGTACACTCACAAACGCATCAGTTACTTAACCTATAAGTCTTCAATACACCAAAATCACTAAGGGGCACTAGATGCACTTACAATCTCCCCCTTTTTGGTGATTGATGACAACATAGGTTAAGTTTTCAACGGGGATAAACATATGAAGTGTAAATACTGATATTGAGGAATTTGATTGCAAGATATAGAAGAACTCCCCCTGAATATGTGCATAATGAGGAATTTGCTTTTGAGGCAATGCACATTTGAAGAATTGAATCATGGAGATCTCCCCCTATATCTTGTAATTCATACACGCATTTGATATATATAATGTGAAGAATTTGAAATGCATGATATAATATGGTGCCTGATGAGATTCAGCATGCGTGCAATAGTATTGACTAGGAATAAGCTTGCAGAATATCACATCAAAAGTTTCAGAGCTCAAAATTCACATTCAGAGCTTAGTGCTTCAAAAGCATCAGAGCATAACACGTATCAAAATCAGAGCATCAAACGTATCAAAGCACGATCAACAGTATCAAGGCACCATCGGAGTTAAGATTACAACTCGATCCAATAAAAAGTTTCGGAAGAACGAGAGTTGTAACTTAATAGAAACGCCCATAATATAAACCCGCTTGAAGACTAACTCAGATTTCTCCCCCTTTGTCATCAAATGACCAAAAGGATCGAAACTGAGGACTAACACCCCTGAAGATTTTCAAGTTGATGGAGGAGCGCCAGTGTTGTCGGGGTTGGATGTTGAAGTAGGGCCTGCCGCAGTGTCGTCCAAATCTTCATATTCATCAGTTTCACGTGATGAAGAATAAGAGCTGGCCACCAGATCGGGAACTTTAACTCTCTTGAATTTCTTCGGAGGTGGTGCAGACCAGTCAAATGCTTCCTAAAGACCCATAGTCTTCAATTCTTCTGCGGAATAGACATGATTAAGAACAGCCCAGGTGCGGTTGAGGGTTTCATGAAGGTAGTACTGATTTTTCTTCACTGCATTGTGTGTTGAGGTCATGTTGTGAAGAATTGCAGCAAATTGACGCTTCACCCATTTCTGATTACGATCAACCTTCTGATGAAGACTGAGGAGTAACTCACGATCAGTCATCACCCTGGGTGCAGTTGCTTGAGGCTGTTGCTTGGTTGAGGTATTTGCGGTAGTGTCATGCGTTGCAGAATCGTCATTGGTGGAGTAAGATGCAGCCTTGCGAAATTGACCATCCAATGGACGAGTGCCTTCATCAATCACAGCTGCTGCCTTGCCCTTGTCATCAGATGATGAAACTGGTCGCTTGAGGACTTCAATGGGCGGCAAGTAGCTGCCATGGTTCAGAGTGTCAGCCTTGTAGTTCAGTGAAGATCTTGCCCTTATGAATCTCATGATCCAAGGCGCATATGGCTTCAGCTCAAAAGGTGACATTGCAACATTGGCCAGAGTCCTCATGAAGAAATCATGGAAGTTGACAGGAATGCCATGAATGATATTGAAAAGCATGTTCTTCATGATGCCAACGACATCTTCTTCATTTGAGTCGTGGCCTTTGATGGGGCTCATTGTCTTCGTCAAGATTCTATAGACATTCCGAGGCACATACAGCAGTTCCTTGACGAGGAATTTGGTTCGAGGGGCCTGTCCTGGCTTCAGCGGCTTCATAAGCACTTGCATAAAGTGATCAGATAGTTCACGGTCATTGTAGATGCAACGTGCAGATTCATGGGGAGGATCAAGAGGAAGGACACGAAGCAATTCAGTTGCTGGTGCCTTGTAATGAGTATTCTCTGTCATCCAATCCAGTACCCATGAATTGATGTCTTCAGCATCTCCGGTGATGTGCAGGGTGGCATAGAACTGAAGAATAAGTTCTTCATTCCAGTCACAGATATCAGTGCAGAAATTCAGTAGCCCTGCATCATGAAGAACACGGAGTACTGGCTCGAAGCACGGCAGTGATTCCATATCCACATGAGGAATATGCTCATGGTCGAAGATCTTGTCCTTGTCAAATAGCACTGAGGAATAGAAGTTTGCTTGTGTTGGAGTCCAGAAGCATCTTTTCCTCATACGAGCAGAGTCATAAGGATTATAAGCAGTGAAGAACACATGCTCAGAAAAGAAGTCTTCAGCCTTGAATTTTTGCTTGCTAGAGAACGGATTCTTCGGTTTGGGCATAGGAATATCAGTGATTTGCAACACAACCTCAGGAATCGCGATCTCAGGTTCTTCAGGCTGAGGAATTTCTGGTTCCTCTCCTTGTGCAATTTGAGGATCAGTAGTGGGTTCTTCAGCGCTAGTGGCTGGAATTTCTTCATTGACAGACGATGTGGGATGAGTTTCTTCAGAGCCCAATTGCACAGTTGTAGCCGGGGACTGAGGAACTTGTAGAATCGGAGTGAAGAGAGGAGTATTGGGATGCTGACTTTCCCAAAAGTCATCGTTCATCACTGGTGTAGTGCACCCAATATCCACGTCTTCATCTTCTTTTTCAATTTCCTCAACACCTGCCTCTTCAGCAGTGAACTGAGGCACGGGTGAGGAAACAACTGGAGTTGAAGGGAAAGCTTCCACTTCAATTTCTTCATCAAGCTGTTCTGAGGTAGCAACAGATTGATTTTCTTCATCAGATCCGCTTGGGATCTTGTAATCTTCTCCATAAGGAACAATTTCCTTGGACGACATGGAGGAAATGGGAATGGCATCAATAGGATTTTCAATCGAGCTGGTCATTGGCTTCATTTTCTTCGCAGCCGAAGAATTTGACACAGCTGATGCCTTCCTTTTCTTCACTGCAGCTCGTTCTGCAGCCTTTGTCTTCTTCACTTCATAGGCAGAAGGAAGAATTGGAGTTGGTGTTGGCGCAGGAGGAGCTGAGGATTGTGGTACAGTTTCTTCAGGCGCAACTGGTGCAGTTGCCCTGTTTCCTTCAGATTCTTCAGGCGCACCACTAGTGGATGCCCTGGGAATTTCTTCAGCGGCTGGAATGGAGTCATCAGCCCTGGAACTTGTGTTCTCATCAGCACGCTAAAAGTCATCAGCAGTGCTGGCATGTTCTTCAGCAGGCTGAGCAGAGTCTTCAGCCTGAGGATTTTCTTGTTGCGATGGGGCTGCAACAGTTGTCATTTTCTTCGTCAAACTGACGAATCTCACCTTGGCTCCTTGCCAATCAGCATTGTAAGCATCGAAATCCTTGCTGAGGGCTTGGATTTCTGATTGAGCTTTAAGAAGTTCTTTAGGAGTCAAGTTGACGATGTTTTTCCTCAGAAGCTTCTCCTTTCTGGCTTGTGTTCTCTTTAATTCACGAGCCTTTTCAAATTTCCATTTCTCTTTAGCGATGAAATGGTTCAGCATATGACTTTGACCAGGAGTCAGTGGCAGATTCGGTATGGGAGTGTTTGGATCCTGATGCCATAGGTCGATGAAGTCAAGGATCTTCTTTGGATCCAGAAGCAGAGGCACAGTTGTTCTTTTGGCTCTAGCGGCCTTGGTCAGTCTATCTCTGATGATTTCTGCAAGTTCTTCATCAGAAGCTTCATCATCAGAGGGCACATTGAATGCAACTTGTTTCTTCTTTGGACTTGGCCGAGGACCGCGTCCAGCAGTCGCTTTTGTCTTCAGCAGAGTGGGGCCTGTTGAGGACATTGGTGCAACTGAGGAACTTGCTGAGACACCAGAAGCAATTGAGAAACCCTGAGTCCTTTGACATGTAGCCAGATGTACAGGAGTTGAGGACTTGGAGGGAGCTGCTGAGGATTTTGAATGAGCAGCATCAGTCTGAGGAATTTGCCGTGAGGGCGCGACTGAGGAACTGGGCCGTGAGGGCACTGACGGTGAAGCACTTGGCTTGCGAGCAGGCTTCTTCGACATTGATTTCCTCGGCTTGACCGAGGGCTCAGCGGCAGCAACAGCAGCAGAATCCTCATTGAATTTCCTCACTGCCTCCTTGGCCTGTCTTGCCAATTTGGCTTGGCGCCTGGACCATTCTTCAGGAAAGTCTTCACCACGCTTGATGCTGGTGGGATCAGCGACTTGGCCAGGTGCCAGAGGAGCTCTTGGGCATGGAGGGTTTAAGGCGAATTTCCTCATGTACTTGGGAGTAACATAGCGGTATTCCCTCCATTCTCGTGCACATCTTCTTTCTATCCTTTGTATGCGCACTTTGCGCTGATTTTTGGTCTCCTTGCCAAACTTGGATTCATCAGGTGTGCAGTAATCTTTGTATATTTCCTCAAGAATTTCAAAGGCAGTCATGACCTCCGGTTTCTTTCCTCCCTTCTGCGGTCTCTTGCCTTCTGCCATTTTCTTCAGATGAGGAATTTGAACAATAGAGCACTCTGAAGAAGTATGCAGTTTTTCTTCGAGAAACGCTGCAAATGAGTTAAGTTGATGAGAACCTAGTGATTCAGCAGCGGACATGAGTACCTGTGAACAGAGTGTAGGTGCGAGGAATTTGGAGAGGTCATATGCGTTCTCAGATGATTTTTCAAAAGAACAAGTTTTGAGGAATTTGACCAGTTGAGCCTTGAGGAATTTCACTAAGCGTTTTGTCTTAGGTTCCAGAGTTGTACAGATTGAAAATCCGCACAATTGAGGAATCTTGAAGAATTGAATGCTTAGAGAGATAAATCAAGAGCATACAGTGTGTGAGGTGTTCATATGTGAAGATTTGAAGAACAAAAACACCTTTGAAGATTTTCAGAAAGATTTGAGAATCAACGCGAGTAATAAAAGTGACTTTTAATTACCCGAACTGAAGAACACGACGAACAAGAATGAACTGTAGTGAAGTTCGTCACGTTAGATCTCCCACGCCCTAACTTGGCAGAGGGAGATGGCTACGGCGATGGCGGAGTGAAGAATTCCGCGGCCGACGCGAGTACGACGGCGATGACATCGAGGCAGTGAAGCTTTTCCTCACCGGCGGAGATGGAGTAGCGGCGGCGCTAGGGTTTGAGGAGAGCTCGAGCGAGAGACAGCGACCGAGCAGAGTAAATGAAGTAAGGAAGGGGAGAGGGGTATTTATAGCCACTGTGAAAACTGTTCGCCCGAAGATTTTCGGACGAACATGCCCCTGCCCTTTCTTCTTCACGCGACATGTGTCACCCACGTACTGTGCAGATGAGATCGTGTAAGATCATGGGTGATTAAACTAATACATCGTGGGATGCGGAACGGTTTGAGCGGTAAAACCGAAAACTTGGATCAGATTTGTTTAAAAGTTTCGTTCGCAATTTCTTCAGCTGTCAAGGACACAGTGAAGACTTTGAACGAGTTTCAATCAGAACGCACATGAAGAATTTGTGAATAGATTGGATTGAGTATAGCATAGAGGGGAAGGGTCCGATCACATTCACTTAGCAGAAATCACAATTTGAAGAATTAGCAATAAGTGAATGCTGTAGAGGACATAAACTCATATATATATATATATATATATATATATATATATATATATATCCAATGAAGAAAAACGACGGAAACATTGAAGATTTTGCAAAGTTGAAGAATTTGAAAAACCGAGGAATTTCAAAAATGAGGAAAAACTCAAATTTAAGATTTTCAACTTTTGTGGTGGCGTAGCCCACCGTATAAGAATGATGATTTCAGACACCGCGTACAATTGTCGTAGGGTTCTGAGAATCAAATTCTTCATTAATTTCATCACACTTAGAGTGTTATTCTTCATTGATTGAGGAACAACGTTTCTTCATGTGTTGCACATCTAAGTCATCAATTATGCGTAAGGGTTAGGATGTGTGTCCTTTCCAAAGAACATTCGAAGATTCTAAGATATTTAGCTCACACCGCAACTTGCTAAATCTCTTCTCATCCAAGGGCTTAGTGAAGATATCAGCTAGCTGTTCTTCAGTCTTCACATGCTCGATGGAGATATCGCCCTTCAACACATGATCACGAAGAAAATGATGACGAATCTGGATGTGCTTAGTCTTCGAGTGCTGAACTGGGTTGTGAGCAATCTTGATGGCACTCTCATTGTCGCAGAGGAGAGGCACATTCTTCACGTTGACGCCATAGTCCTTGAGGGTTTGCTTCATCCAAAGCAGTTGAGCACAGCATGAGCCAGCAGCAATGTATTCAGCTTCAGCAGTAGACAGTGATACACAGTTCTGTTTCTTCGAGGACCAACAGACCAAAGATCGTCCGAGGAAATGACAAGTGCCAGATGTTGACTTGCGGTCCACACGATCACCAGCATAGTCAGAGTCAGAATATTCAATGAGATCAAAAGCAGAGCCCTTGGGGTACCATAATCCTAGTGTTGGTGTGTGAGCTAGATATCGAAGAATATGCTTCACAGCCTTATGGTGTGATTCCTTCGGTGCAGCTTGAAATCGGGCACACATGCAAACACTAAGCATTATATCTGGCCTAGATGCACATAAGTACAATAAAGAACCAATCATGGAGCGGTATACCTTGTGATCGAAGTCAATACCATTTTCATCAGTGCATAGATGGCCATTTGTGGGCATAGGAATTTTGACGCCTTTGCAATCTTGCATGCTGAATTTCCTCAGTACATCTTTGAGGTATTTCTCCTGAGATATGAATATGCCATTGCGCTGCTGACGAATTTGAAGACCTAAGAAGAATTTCAACTCTCCCATCATAGACATTTGATATTCTTCACTCATCATATAGGCAAATTCATCACTGTATCGTTGGTTAGTACAGCCAAAGATAATATCATCAACATATATTTGGCACACAAACAGTTCACCATCATATGATTTAGTAAAGAGAGTAGGGTCAAGTGAACCGGGTGTGAAGCCATTCTTCACGAAGAATTCCTTCAATGTGTCATACCACGCCCGAGGGGCTTGCTTGAGGCCATAGAGAGCCTTATTGAGTCTGAAGACTTTGTTAGGATTCTTGGGATCTTCAAAACCTGGGGGTTGAGCAACATATACTTCTTCCTCAAGCTTACCATTGAGGAATGCACTTTTCACATCCATTTGATATAAGATGATATCATGATGGTTAGCATAGGCAAGTAAAATGCGAATAGCTTCAAGTCTAGCAACGGGTGCAAAAGTTTCATCGAAGTCAATTCCTTCAACCTGTGTGTAGCCTTGAGCTTTTTTTGAGGGTATAGCCTTGAGCTACTAGTCGTGCCTTATTCCTCACCACAAGGCCATTTTCATCTTGCTTGTTGCGGTAGATCCACTTTGTGCCAATGATATTATGCTTGCGAGGATCTGGGCGATTTACCAATTCCCAGACATTGTTCAACTCGAACTGATGTAATTCGTCTTGCATAGCCTGAATCCACTCCGGCTCCAGAAATGCTTCATCTACCTTAGTGGGCTCTGAGATAGAAACAAAAGCATAGTGCCCACAAAAGTTAGATAAGTGTGAGGCTTTTGAGCGGGTGAGAGGACCTGGTGCGCTAATGTCATCGATGATCTTCTCCACTTGCACTTCTTTTGCAACGCGTGGATGAGTTGGTTGACGCTGAGGATTTTGATCAGCATTTTCTTCAGCACCATTTTCCTCATCATGTTCTTCAGGTGTATCAGCTCGACGTTCTTCATGAACAGGAATGAATTCTTCAGCAGATTCTTCAGTAGGAATGACATCCTCAGTTGCCTTGAGCTTGATAGCATCCTCAGGTGCTGGTTCATCTAACATAGAAGGTAGGTGCTCTCTTTGCGAGCCATTAGTTTTATCGAACCGCACATCTACAGTGTCAACAATCTTGTGAAGAACAATGTTGAAGACTCTGTAGGTGTGCGAGTCCTTTCCGTAACCAAGCATAAAACCTTCATGTGCTTTCGGTGCAAATTTAGAGTTGTGGTGAGGATCTCTAATCCAACATTTAGCACCGAAGACTTTGAAATAACTCACATTGGGTTTCTTGTCAGTGAGGAGTTCATAGGCAGTCTTCTTGAAGAATTTGTGAAGATATACTCTGTTTATGATGTGGCAGGCAGTATCAATTGCATCAATCCAAAAGCGCTGAGGCGTTTTGTATTCATCAAGCATAGTGCGAGCCATCTCAACGAGAGTTCTGTTCTTGCGCTCCACGACGCCATTCTGCTGAGGAGTATAGGGAGCAGATAATTCATGAGTAATACCAAGTTCATCAAGATTGGCATCAAGACCAGAATTCTTGAACTCAGTTCCATTGTCACTTCTGATATGCTTGATCTTCACACCAAAGTTGGTTGAAGCCCTCGAGGAAAATCGTTTGAAGACTTCCTGCACTTCATGTTTGTAAGTAACAATGTGTACCCATGTATATCGAGAATAATCATCAACAATGACAAAACCATATAGAGATGCATCATTAGTGACTGCTGAATAATGGTTAGGTCCGAAGAGGTCCATGTGAAGCAATTCGAATGGACGGGTAGTGGTCATGATAGTCTTCGCTGGATGCTTGGCCTTGGTCATTTTTCCGGCTTCACATGCTCCGCATAAGTGATCCTTGAGGAATTTGACATTCTCAATGCCAATGACATGCTTCTTCTTCGCAAGCGTGTTCAAATTCCTCATGCCTGCATGACCAAGTCGTCGATGCCATAGCCAGCCTTCTGAAGCTTTTGCAAGTAGACACACGGCTGGTTGTGGTCCTGTAGAGAAATCAACAATATACAGATCTCCTCTCCTAAAGCCTTCGAAGACTTTGGAATTGTCAGCTTCCATAATCACAACACAGCGATATTTGCCAAAGACAACAACCATATCAAGATCACAAAGCATTGAGACTGACATGAGATTGTATCCTAAGGACTCAACAAGCATGACTTTGTCCATGTGCTTATCCTTAGAGATAGCAACCTTACCAAGACCCAATACCTGACTTTTGCCTTTGTCAGCAAAGATGATATGCTTCAGAGGTGACGGTGATAAGGGAGCATCCATCAATAGATTCTTGTCACCAGTCATGTGATTTGTACATCCACTATCGAGGACCCATTCAATGGTTTTGGGTTGATCATCCTGCAGATGGATTAGTGTAACTTACAATCTCATATGCTTCATCAGTGAAGAATATGATATCAAGTTCATCAGATGAATTTCATCAAGCAGTAAACAGATATAGTAGTATGAGGACGTGTGAAATGAAAGTTCATTTCATCATGATTCGCCTGCGTCCTTTCAGGCATTTTGTCAGGTCCCCAGCAAATTCTTCAGACGTTAGAGCACGTCTGGAGACCTGACCCTGCAGAAGAGATTAGTTCTTTTTCTTCACCACCCACATCTGGAGGGGTGGCAAAGAATTCATCATCCTGCGAGCACCATGTGAGAAAGGTGGCAAAGATGCCAAACCATTTCGCTTAGCATAGGAGGGGTTAGGGTAAGCATATGAATAAGCAGAGTAATTCTTCGAGGACTTATGAACATAATGGTTTGAAGAATAATGCACATATTCATAGCCCTTAGCTCTACCCTGCAAGGCAGATTTGTCAGCACGATGACAAACATATGAGGACTTTGATCCATATGAAGAGTTTGGTCCATATGAAGAATTTGATCTGGGGTTCCTGTTCTTCACAGGTGGTGTCATGAGGACATTCACCTGAAGACTTTCAACACAGCTTTTGGGAACCCAGATTTTCTTCATAGGGGAACCGTTCCTGCAGTTAGTGCCAACATATCTAGCAAATACTTCACCATTTTGATTTTTGAACAGTTTATAGTTGGAGTCAAATGACTCATCAGAAGAATGAGGAGATTCACATGTAAAGCCAGATAAGTTAGATGGATCAACTGGAGGTCCCTTTGCAGCAACCCATGAGGTTTTGGGATACTGCTCAGGCTTCCAATATGTTCCATCGGCATTGAGTTTCCTCTCAAAGGCAATACCCTCTTTCCTAGGGTTTCTGTTGAGGATCTGCTTTTTGAGCACATCACAAAGTGTTTGATGCCCTTTGAGGCTTTTGTACATGCCTGTCATGTACAATTCCTTCAGCCCTGCATTGTCAGTGATACTAGCAATATCCTCAGATGAGGAATTAGTGATAGCAGAGGCAGATGAAGAATTTGTAACATTTGAAGCATTTGAACATTCAGGTGAAGAATTAGCAGATTCACGTTCAATGCACTTTAAGCATGGAGGAACAAATTCTTCCTGAGAAGCGCTGATTTGTTGAGCTAGTAATGAATCGCGCTCCTTCAGAAGATCTTCATAACACACTCTTAGCTTTTCAAGATCTTCCTTTCTTTGAAGAGCTTCAAGAGAAAGCTTCTCATTATCTTGCTTCTCTTGAAGAAATTCATATGAAAGTTTCTCATGATCAGACAAGAGAGAGTTATGATGACCTTGAAGATTATCATACCTAGACTGAAGTCTCTGAAGATTTTCAGTCAAGGCTTTAGTGCGATCCATTTCTTCACCCAACATATCATCACTTTTATCTAGCATGTTTTGAACCTTCTCAAGAGCCCGTTGTTGTTTCACAGCAATTTTAGCAAGTTTAGAGTAGCTAGGCTTAAGATCCTCATCAGATTCATTTTCACTAGAATCAGAGGAGTTGTATTTGAGTACCTTAGCTCCTTTTGCCATGAAGCAATAGGTGGGAGCGTAGCCATCATTATCTTCATCAGGCTTGTTGGTGGAGTCAGTTTCTTCAGTGTTGAAGATGGACTTGCTGACGAAAGCAGTAGCAACGGCCAGACTCGCCACACCAGACTCAGATTCTTCAGACTCCTCCTCTTCATCATTTTCCTCAGATTCAGCTTCAGAGTCCATTTCCTTGCCAATGAATGCCCGAGCTTTCTTGGAGCTGCCCTTCTTGTGAGATGAAGACTTTGAGGGTTTTGATGACGAAGATTTTGATGATTTCTTCTTCTTCTTCATATCATCAGAACTGTAATCCTTGTATTTCTTCTTCTTCATTTCCTTTTCCCACTGAGGACAATCTTGAATATAGTGACCAGGCTTCTTGCATTTGTGGCAAAGTCTTCTCTTGTAGTCACTGGATGAAGAATCGTTTCCTCTTGAGGATTTTCCAAAACGACCACGTCTTGTGAACTTGTGGAATTTCTTCACAAGCAGAGCTAGATCCTGGCTCAGTTCTTCAGGATCACCAAGGCTACTACCAGAATCCTCACATTCAGAGTCAGACACAACCTTAGCCTTCAGGGCACGTGGTTTGCCATAGTTTGAGCCATAGAGATCTCTCTTTTCAGCAAGCTGGAACTCGTGAGTGTTAAGCCTTTCGAGGATATCAGCAGGATCAAGCGACTTGTAGTCAGCACGTTCTTGTATCATCAGTCCCAGAGTATCAAATGAGGAATCAAGCGATCTTAGCAGTTTCTTCACAACTTCATGATCAGTGATGTCAGTGGCACCGAGGGCTTGAAGCTCATTTGAGATGTCAGTGAGGCGATCAAAGGTTTGTTGGACATTTTCGTTGTCGAGTCTTTTGAAGCGGTTGAAGAGATTCCGAAGAACATCAACTCGAGAGTCACGCTGAGTTGAGACTCCTTCATTTACTTTGGACAGCCTATCCCAGATAAGCTTAGCAGTTTCCAAAGCACTCACTCTTCCATACTGTCCTTTGCTCACATGGCCACAGACGATATTCTTCGCTTGAGAGTCGAGTTGTTTGAATCTCTACACATCGGTAGCGGTCAGTGTTTCAGTGACAGCGGGGACACCATTTTCCACAACATACCAGTGATCATTATCAATTGCCTCAAGATGCATTCGCATCTTGTTCTTCCAGTAGGGGTAGTCCGTTCCATCAAAGGTAGGACACCCAGCCGAGACCTTGATCATACCTGCGGTCGACATAACTAGAACTCCAGGTGGTTAAACCAAAATCACATAGAACAAGGGAGTACCTTGCTCTGATACCAATTGAAAGTGCGTTATATCGACTAGAGGGGGGGTGAATAGGCGATTTTTATGAAATTCTTCACTGAGGAATTTGCCGGTGAGGAAATTCCTTAGCGAAGAATTACTTGCAGCGGAATATGTACTCAGAAGTAAACATAACGGGATACACACATAGTCAGCATGATGAAATGAAGACTAAGACAGAGTACGGAAAGCGTAAACACAGGATAACAAGATGAAGACAAACAGACTGAAGAAATTGAACTGAGGAATTTGTGAAAGTCTTCAGTCAAAGTCTTCAAGCACAGATATGAACAACATTCAACACAGTAATGAGGGAATGAATGAGTTGAGGAAATAGAACCAGTCAGTTGGTGAAGACAATGATTTGGTAAACCAGTTCCAACTGCTGTCTCAGTTGTACGTCTGGTTGGAGCGGCTGAGTATTTAAACTCGAGGACACACAGTCCCGGACACCCAGTCACTGAGCCGCAACTCAGGACACCCAGTCCTCACCGTATTCTCCTTGAACTAAGACCACGCAGGCCTCGTCCAATCACTCGTGGTAAGTCTTCAGGTGACTTCCAAACCTTCACAGACTTGGTCACTCGGTGATCCACAATTCCTCTTGGATGCTCTAGACCTTGACGCCTAACCGTCTGGAAGAAGCACAGTCTTCAAAGGTAACAAGCGTCGGATCCACGCAGGATCAATTTCTTCAGTGATGCTCAATCACTTGGGGTTTGTGTGGGTTTGGTTTTGGGATTTTCCTCACTTGATGATTTTCGCTCAAAGTCCTTGGAGGATGGGTTGCTCTCAAATGACAAGTGTCAAGTTCTCTCGGAGCAGCCAACCAACTAGTGGTTGTAGGGGGTGGCTATTTATAGCCTAGGGAGCAGCCCGACATGATAAGACATAAATGCCCTTCAATGATATGACCGTTAGGTGGATAAGATATTTTGGTCCGCCGGCGCGCAGCACAGCAACGGTCGGAAATTTGACTCTCAAATTCCTCAGGGCTATCATGTTCCTCACTGTGTAGGCAATTCGCACTGGCGAATTCCTAACTCCTCAGTCAGAGCAAAGTCATCAGTGACCAGAAGAACTGCGTCTCTGTCACTGAAGAATTTTGACTGAACTGTATGAGATTTCCAATGACTTCACTCGAAGGTATTGGTAGGTGTAGGATTTTGAGTTGAGCATCACATGGAAATTTTTCTTTAGTATTTCCTCGACCCCCTTTAACAGTACGGTGTTTCCTATGACTCAAAAAAGAGAAAATGAAACAACGAAAACAAAAGTCTTCACGCTTCATATTCCTCGAATGAATATCAAGTCTTCAAGGTCACACCAAATTCTTCACTTTCAAAGTCTTCAGAAAGTCTTCAGAATATCAAAGTCTTCAGTCGAAGAACTTCATTTTTAGGGGTCGACTTTCTCTGTAAATGTCAAACTCCTCATAGACTTATAGACCTGTGTACACTCACAAACGCATCAATTACTTAACCTATAAGTCTTCAATACACCAAAATCACTAAGGGGCACTAGATGCACTTACAGGAATGTGGTTCCATGAAGAATTTTTGCAAGTACTTGGAACTTTTGTCAATGTTTCTCCCAAAATAAAATTGGATTTGTCTGAATTTTTTTATTTTACTGTTCACCGAGCTTATTTGAGCTTGGGAGCAGAAAGACACGTTCGCCTCCAACCTCCCATTGTCAAAGATATCGAGTCGTTAGAGAAGCTAGTTCTATCATGATACTTCTTAATACAACATGATTTCAGTATACAACAATATATTGATCCCAAGAAAAAAATCCGGTTGAAGAAGAAAGTAAAACTACAATTTAGACTTCCATACCATACGTTGTTCCCTCTTTCCTCGTGATGGAATGTAAATTATTCCACGGACTCCCTGTATACTCTCTGCTTCTTATGATTCAGATTAAAGGGGAATTTGTCAAATAGGCAGATAAATACATTGCTTAGAAGCTGAAAACAGTACGTAGTTCCATTTAATTCTAGAAAGCTAGTAATTAGAAGTTGTAACTGTGTGGTGGCATCTAGGGCGAGCGTACAAATCAACTGTACCATGGTCAGAGCTCCGATATTAGACTCACTCTTCTTTAGCTTCGACGTGCAAGGATACAACAACAGATTGTGCTTTAGCCTTGCTGAACTACCAAAGTTGCGTAAATTCTCATGGCATAGTTATATGTTTGCTTTTTAGGTATATATCTGAACCAAACCAAAGCAAAACTGGGCAGGAACATAGCTGTAATAACAACATAAAGGAGATAACCATAATGTTCTAGCTGGGGGTTGGATAAGAGACCCTGAAGCATACCTAGTGCATATTCTATTCGGACAAAACATAACTTAAGAAAACAAATGAGATAAAAATCAAATACCAAACTTGATTGCAATTTCGCATGTTGTTCCATGGAGCCTCCAAAGATGAGGAGACCTCTACTCCTCTGTGCAACATTTGCTTCAAAATATGGTGTGCACAAAATATAGAAGATAAGCATCCAACCAAAGACACAAAGCAAATTTACCTGGATTAGGACACACACCTGCACATCTCTGTACACAATTTGTGATACCCACTTGTTCTGTTTTTGGACCGTGGGACAAAATTTGTGATATCAGCAAAAAGAGTTTGCTTCCATGGATTTTGTTTTGACTCCATTCTCAATCTTCTGTTCCTGCACGTCCAATGGAATTATCTGTACCATTATATGTGTACATGATGCATAATGAAGTGTAAGCATAAACTTTTTGTTGTTATTGAAAACAATGCCTTTTTGTACATGGATCATTAAACACATGTCATATAAACTCACAGATGCTAGAAAATGTACTACTTTCAGACATACCAAAATACCTAAGGGAAATATATGTGACCTCACTGAATTCCTCTATAAAAAAATGTTGAAGTAAATGATCCTACTTTCAGACATACCAAAATACCAAAGGGGAATATAAGTTCATATGACCTAATTGAATTCCTCTGTAGAGTCCAGGGAAGTAAATGATCCTACTTTCAGACATACTCCTAGTTTCAACGGAAACAAAGATATAGTTAAAAGTGTCATGGATGTGTTAAATTTAAGGGCCAGATTGCACTTCAGATGTTATCAATTTCCCTTTTCTTTTGAACTATATAGATCAAGTTTAAAATTCAATGATACATTATGTGTCATTTCAGACATGGGTAACAACATGAACCCTTTCAGATCACCATGACAATCAGACAATCAGACAACTAATTATTCAAAACAGAATTTCCTAAATAAATGTTCTCATACCAAGTGATCATAGATGAATTAACACCGTTCACATTACTGACCGAACTAACTTTGAATAGATGACCTCAAGAATAATAAAATCTGATTTGAAATTAAGCTTAACTAGTCGTCAACCCGTGCTACGGCACGGGCTAGTACTATATCAATAGAAATTTGCAGTATCATCTTCATTTTACAATGTAATATAGCATAATTCACATGTAAAGTTTAGATGAATGGAAGTTTCTCTGTTTGCACCTTAGGGAGATGATTATCGTGTCTTTTAGAAAAAAATTATTGAATTGTTGTCATGTTTTCCTATTTTCAGAAATTTTCCCCTTCTAGTCTCCCTTATTTTTTCGGAAATAACCAATCTCGAATAAAAATTTAATCTAGTCTCATCATGAAAATAATGATAATTCTAGGAAAATTTTAGATCCCAAATTTTAGGCCAAAAAACATATATAACCATAACTCATTAAATTTTATGATTATCTTAATATATGCACACGTAGAAATCGGTCTGGGTTTACATGTAGTATAACAAATCTTTAAAAGAAAATTGATTAAGTATTGGAATATATATATTCCATACTTGGAAGAATCATACGAACCCATGCTCCAAGAAAAGAATATAGTTCACCACTCATTTATCATCATGAGTATAGTAGATTAGAAAGAAAGATACGTACCATTTATAAATTATAAATGCATTTTGGAACGAACCATATGTACATACAGATTGGACAATAGCAGACGCACACTTCACACAACTTTTGTAGTAGCACATTGGCCGATCTGCATGCATGATCTGTAGTTCGCATCGAGAGACATCATATATAACCAACACGTCACATTTGGAGACACTGGATGTGGCCGGCACCCGACGGCGTACAGGAGGACGTTATTGGCGCAGTTGATCAAGGTTGCCTATTCTCATGTGCCTTAATTCTCATTACTTCTGCTTTCATGCTCCGCGAAATAACCGAGGTATATATCAATCGATTTCTTTTACAATCAGCATGACTCTTTGATGTTAAAGAACTATGTACGTACGTACTTAGGTTATTTACTACTACTCGAGTAGTAAGCAACATCATCGATGCTCGATGGATAATGACAATCGTGTTTTCCATGGTTGAGAAACATGATCATAGCAGGACAGCAGGAGAAGATGGATTGAACTATACCTCTTTTTTAGATCGAGTCCAGCGGTTGATGAAACACTAAGGGCAGTGTTGATGCCCGAAGAACATACGGCGCGTCAAAGCGGAGGATTAGGAAAAGCGGCGGTAGGGACTCTACATGATGCGCCATCAGGACGGGCGGCGATCTGAAGAATGATTTTTACGGCAGCAAGCGGATTTGTTTTTCTTTCTTTGGATTCGAAATCAGTCAGGAGAGTTTATTAAATCGAAATCAATCAAATGCGACATAAGTATGGCTTTCCTTTGGAGAATATGATAGGACCCTGTAATTTTTTTTGAGACGGCACGCTGGAACTTTTTTATCAGGATGCGGTTCATCTTTTCTTTTGACAAATTGTTATATCGAGTCACATGTGGATCATTTATTTCAAGAAAGGAAGCATGCTTCTGGGAGAACATGCATGATAGGACACTCTGCATCTTTTTTCTTTTTGACGGGACACAACACATCGTTTTGTTAACGGGACTCTCTTCATCTTTTTTTAGTCGTTCATCTTTCCTTTTGGCAGATTAGATCTAGTCACGTTTGGGTCATTTTTTTCAACAAAGAAAACGTGCTGGGAAACATGCATGATAGGACACTGTACATTTTTTTTTTCTGACACGACGTTGTACACTATTTTTTTTAAGGGATGCTGCTCATCTTTTTTTAGTCGTTCATCTTTTCTTTTGATAGATTGGATCGAGTCACACGTACGTCTGTTATTTTGTTTATTTACGCGTGATCATGTATAGGATGTCTCTTTTCTAGTTGGGTCAAGCTGTACATCGTTTTGTTTATGGGCGATCATGTATAGGAGTCCACCTAGATTTTGCTTGGCCAAAAATTTATTCATGGACGTGACTTTTGCATCGTGAAGTTTGTCCGTTTTTCAGTTGGATTGGACTCTTTATTGTGGGAGGCTCCCTTTACTTGAGGAAACGGATGGATCTATTTTTTTCCCTTTTGATTCACTAAGGCTGGACGTGTTATATGCCTTTTTTATGTGACATCGGGACCATCTATGTTACGTATGTTTTTCTTTTTATCCTGAGCGTATATTTTACAATCCAACGGTGCAATTAATACTAATGATGTGGATTAATGAGAGTACTTGAATGGTGCCTTCAATTAGTAAATATAAGATATAAGATATAAGAAGCTACAAAGTGAAGTCCCAGATGCGAGCCAGCGAAGGGGGGTGGGTAAAACTCAGAGTGGATTTGAGGATCAGGGGCTGGCTATGTAAAAGACCAACCAAAGAGGAGAATTTGAATGAATCAACTACAATTGATACACCAGAGATTCTGAAGAAAAATTGATACATCATACCAATACGGGAATAAAACCAATGAGAAAAACCTATGTGCCAAGGGGATTCAGAGGGCTCCATGTTCATTCTTTTGCCATGGACCTCACTGTCCAAAAATACTGAACCTTAAAACAGAAATACTCTACAGCAACATGCATTTGGAAAATTAAGAAGAATGCAGGGCTAACACACGTGTTGTCGGGTTGTTGTAGGTGAAGCTACAGGGAATAAGCAGTGACCCCAAGCTTACAATGCAATTTTCAGTTGAGGGGATTAGCATGTAGCCACCAAAAGCCTACATCATACTAAATCAGATTTTCTGTGAGCCATAAGCTAATTAAGGCCAGGTTAAACAATTTTTTATATACAAAACAATTAGAAACCCAACTTACATTTTGCTAATAGGAAACCATCGACAGATTAGGCTCTTGCATGCTTAGGTCTTCGGCAGGCATGCCTCTCGCAACACCCCTCCGCCCCTGCTGCCTCTGTGGCAATGCGGGAGCCTCGATCTAGGCGGTGGCCTTGGCTCCATATGCGGCCACGACGGTCGAAGTTGACGTCTCCGGTGTTGGGTGGAGTCGTCTCCGTTGGCAGCAACGGCGGCGGCAGGCGCAGTAATTTTATCCAGATTTTAACCATGGAAGTATAATATAAATGGACCTGAATTTCACACATAGGTGAATATTTGCATATTTAAACTGGTAATTGAAGCCAGGAAGCATCGGCAAAATTACCGACAGTCAAAAGAGGAGGGCGAGAGGACCGAGGTGGCCGTCATGGTCGTGGGGGATAGCCACTGGCTCGACTTTGTCCAAGTGGAGGCAATCTGGAGTCTGAGGAGACTAAACATTCAACATTAGAGAAGCTGCAACCTGAGAATATCGCATGCACTCACACTTGTCAACTTGAGTTAATTCTGAATCCTGGTTATACACAAACCACCATGACACAACAGGACATAACAATTATATTTTATAATAGGGCTGCATCAAACAAAAACGAAGTATTGCTTCATGCTTGGCGACATTAATTGATGATAGGAGTGGGGCGGCGAAGCATGCTGAACATCGTGGCACCGGGTGCTGACAAATTACTCTCATATTATGAGATTAATTAACAAACGTAACCAAGAACATGAGGCATCGATTGCTTATCTTACCTGAGCTAGCCGGTTTCTTCTGCTCGTCATCTCCTAGCCTGGTGGCTTGATCTACACAGGAAATTACAAACATGTCATCGTGCGTGACCGCCGCTAGCACCGGCACCGAAGACGACCACCTGCCAAGAACGGGCACTTCCGGGGTGATGCCCTTGGCAACTCTTCCTCGGGCTGGCCTGCTTCCTGCCCCTTGACCGTGCACGTTGGGAGGTAGGCAGTGGCATCATGTCCAAGTCCGTTGATCGAAACTCTGACCAAGGTGACTAAGATTTAAGAATAGACGAGGCAATCACTAAATACATGTCGGTAGTTGGAAATCCTAACGCGAAGTGATTCTTCATAGCACCACATGATTCTTGAATGCCTCGCGGTTTTCGCTCTTGTTGCCAAACACCACCGCGACCTCGTCCGTCCGACTAAGTCAAAGGTTCCTGCGGCAAAGAACCAAGAAGAACGTCAAAAACAAAATATTTCATTTTTTCGGGTGGCCATCAATCAGTTACCTCAAGATCTTGTTTCTTGTCAACCTCCGACGCCACAACGCTGACGGATTGTATGTCTCCAGGACGCTCGGCTGCTCGCCCTTGGCGCTGGCCACCTCGCCGCGAAAACCGCCCCTGGAGCGAGAGCCACTCCGCCCTGCTTCCTCTGCACTTTGAGCGAATAAACAGCCGCATGAGCGTGTTGATCCATGGTAATCGAATTCTTGGCATAGACAAAGAGGAGGAAGGGCCAGGTGAAAGCAGCAGCAGACTGGCGGCACCCGCTCCCCGGCGGTGGCGGGGATGGAGAGGAGGGCCAGCGGGGCGTGTTGGAAATATGCCCTAGAGACAATAATAAATTAGTTATTATTATATTTCCTTGTTCATGATAATCATTTATTATCCATGCTATAATTGTATTGATAGGAAACTCAGATACATGTGTGGATACATAGACAACACCATGTCCCTAGTAAGCCTCTAATTGACTAGCTCGTTGATCAATAGATGGTTACGGTTTCCTGACCATGGACATTGGATGTCGTTGATAACGGGATCACATCATTAGGACAATGATGTGATGGACAAGACCCAATCCTAAGCCTAGCACAAAGATCGTAGTTCATATGCTAAAGTTTTTCTAATGTCAAGTATATTTTCCTTAGACCATGAGATTGTGCAACTCCCAAATACCGTAGGAATGATTTGGGTGTACCAAACGTCACAACATAACTGGGTGGCTATAAAGGTGCACTACAGGTATCTCCGAAAGTGTCTGTTGGGTTGGCACGAATCAAGACTGGGATTTGTCACTCCGGTAAACGAAGAGGTATCTCTGGGCCCACTCGGTAGGACATCATCATAATGTGCACAATGTGACCAAGGGGTTGATCACGGGATGATGTGTTACGAAATGAGTAAAGAGACTTGCCGGTAACGAGATTGAACAAGGTTCGGTATACCGACGATCGAATCTCGGGCAAGTATAATACCACTTGACAAAGGGAATTGTATACGGGATCGATTGAGTCCTTGACACCGTGGTTCATCCGATGAGATCATCGTGGAAAATGTGGGAGCCAACATGGGTATCCAGATCCCGCTGTTGGTTATTGACCGGAGAACGTCTCGGTCATGTCTACATGTCTCCCGAACCCGTAGGGTCTACACACTTAAGGTTCGATGACGCTAGGGTTATAAAGGAAGTTTGTATGTGGTTACCGAATGTTGTTCGGAGTCCCGGATTAGATCCCGGACGTCACGAGGAGTTCCGGAATGGTCCGGAGGTAAAGATTTATATATGGGAAGTCCTATTTTGGTCATCGGAAAAGTTTTGGGTTTTATCGGTAACGCACCGGGACCACCGGGAGGGTCCCGGGGGTCCACCAAGTGGGGCCACCGGCCCCAGAGGGCTGCATGGGACAAGTGTGAGAGGGGACCAGCCCCAGGTGGGCTGGTGCGCCCCCCCACCAAGGCCCAAGGCGCCTAGGGTTTGGGGAGGGGGTGCTTCCCCCCTCTCCCCCTTTGGCCGCCACCCTTAGATGTGATTGGGGCTGTCGCACCCCTTGGGGTGGAAACCCTAGAGGGGGCGCACCCCCTCCCTCTCCCCTATATATAGTGGAGGTCTTGAGGGCTGCCAACACATGAGTTTTGACCTCTCCCTGGCGCAGCCCTACCTCTCTCCCTCCTCCTCTCTTGCGGTGCTTGGCAAAGCCCTGCAGGATAGCCACGCTCCTCCATCACCACCACGCCGTTGTGTTGCTGCTGGATGGAGTCTTCCTCAACCTCTCCCTCTCTCCTTGCTGGATCAAGGCGTGGGAGACGTCACCGGGCTGTACGTGTGTTGAACGCGGAGGTGCCGTCCGTTCGGCACTAGGATCTCAAGTGATTTGGATCACGACGAGTACGACTCCTTCAACCCCGTTCTCTTGAACACTTTCGCTTAGAGATCTACAAGGGTATGTAGATACACTCTCCTTCCCTTCGTTGCTGGTCTCTCCATAGATAGATCTTGGTGTTGCGTAGAAAATTTTGAATTTCTGCTACGTTCCCCAACAGTGGCATCATGAGCTAGGTCTATTGCGTAGATTCTTTGCACGAGTAGAACACAAAGTAGTTGTGGGCGTTGATTTTGTTCAATATGCTTACCGTTACTAGTCCAATCTTGTTTCGACGGTATTGTGGGATGAAGCGGCCCGGACCGACCTTACACGTACACTTACGTGAGACAGGTTCCACCGACTGACATGCACTTGTTGCATAAGGTGGCTAGCGGGTGCCAGTCTCTCCCACTTTAGTTGGAACGGATTCGATGAAAAGGGTCCTTATGAAGGGTAAATAGCAATTGGCATATCACGTTGTGGTTTTGCGTAGGTAAGAAACGTTCTTGCTAGAAACCCATAGCAGCCACGTAAAACATGCAAACAACAATTAGAGGACGTCTAACTTGTTTTTGCAGGGTATGCTATGTGATGTGATATGGACAAGAAGAATGTGATGAATGATATGTGATGTATGAGATTGATCATGGTCTTGTAATAGGAATCACGACTTGCATGTCGATGAGTATGACAACTGGCAGGAGCCATAGGAGTTGTCTTTATTTATTGTATGACATGCGTGTCATTGAACAACGCCATGTAATTACTTTACTTTATTGCTAACCGGTATCCATAGTAGTAGAAGTAATAAGTTGGCGAGACAACTTCATGGAGACACGATGATGGAGATCATGATGATGGAGATCATGGTGTCATGCCAGTGACGATGATGATCATGGAGCCCCGAAGATGGAGATCAAAAGGAGCAATATGATATTGGCCATATCATGTCACTATTTGATTGCATGTGATGTTTATCATGATTATACATCTTATTTGCTTAGAACGACGGTAGTAAATAAGATGATCCCTCACTAAAATTTCAAGAAAGTGTTCCCCCTAACTGTGCACCGTTGCGAAAGTTCGTCGTTTCGAAGCACCATGTGATGATCGGGTGTGATAGATTCTTACGTTCACATACAACGGGTGTAAGCCAGATTTACACACGTGAAACACTTAGGTTAACTTGATGAGCCTAGCATGTACAGACATGGCCTCGGGACACAAGAGACCGAAAGGTCGAGCATGAGTCGTATGGAGGATACTATCAACATGAGGATGTTCATCGATGATGACTAGTCCGTCTCACGTGATGATCGGACACGGCCTAGTTGAATCGGATCATGTAATCACTTAGATGACTAGAGGGATGTCTATTTGAGTGGGAGTTCATAAGATGAACTTAATTATCCTAAACATAGTCAAAAGATTCTTGCAAATTATGTCATAGCTCGCGCTTTAGTTCTACTATTTTAGATATGTTCCTAGAGAAAATATAGTTGAAAGTTGACAGTAGCGATTATGCGGACAGTAGAAAGCTTATGTCCTTAATGCACCGCTCAGTGTGCTGAACCCCAAAACGTCGTTTGTGGATGTTGCGAACATCGGACATACACGTTTTGATAACTACGTGATAGTTCAGTTAAACAGTTTAGAGTTGAGGCGCCAAAGACGTTTTTGAAACGTCGTGGAACATATGAGATGTTTCGAGGGCTGAAATTGGGATTTCAGGCTCATGCCCACGTCAAGAGGTATGAGACCTCCGACGATTTTCTTAGCCTGCAAACTAAGGGAGAAAAGCTCAATCGTTGAGCTTGTGCTCAGATTGTCTGAGTGCGACAATCACTTGAATCGAGTGGGAGTTGATCTTCCAGAGATAGTGATGTTTCTCCAAAGTCATTGCCACCAAGCTGCTAGAGCTTCGTGATGAACTATAACATATCAGGGATAGATATGATGATCCTTGAGGTATTCGCGATGTTTGACACCACGAAAGTAGAAATCAAGAAGGAGCATCAATTGTTGATGGTTGGTGAAACCACTAGTTTCAAGAAGGGCAAGGGCAAGAAGGGATACTTCATGAAACGGCAAATCAGCTGCTGCTCTAGTGAAGAAACCCAAGGTTGAACCCAAACCCGAGACTAAGTGCTTCTGTAATAAGGGGAACAACCACTGGAGCAGAATTACCCTAGATACTTGGTAGATGAGAAGGCTGGCAAGGTCGATAGAAGTATATTGGATATACATTACGTTAATGTATACTTTACTAGTACTCCTAGTAGCACCAGGGTATTAAGATACCGGTTCGGTTGCTAAGTGTTAGTAACTCGAAATAAAAGAGCTACGGAATAAACGGAGACTAGCTAAAGGTGAGCTGACGATATGTGTTGGAAGTGTTTCCAAGTTTGATGTGATCAAACATCGCACGCTCCCTCTACCATCAAGATTAGTATTAAACCTGAATAATTGTCATTTGGCGTTTGCGTTGAGCATAGACATGATTGGATTATGTCTATCGCAATACGGTTATTCATTTAAGGAGAATAATGGTTACTCTATTTATTTGAATAATACCTTCAATGGTCTTGCACCTAAAGGAATGGTTTATTGAATCTCGATCGTAGTGATACACATTTTCATGCCAAAAGATATAAGATAGTAATGATAGTACCACTTACTTGTGGCACTGCCATGTAAGTCATATTGGTATAAAACGCATGAAGAAGCTCCATGTTGATGGATCTTTGGACTCACTCGTTTTTGAAAAGTTTGAGACATGTGAACCATGTCTATTGGTGTATACGCATGAAGAAACTCCATGCAGATGGATCGTTTGGACTCACTTGTTTTTGAATCACTTGAGATATGCAAATCATACCACATGGGCAAGATGACTGAAAAGCCTCGGTTTCAGTAAGATGGAACAAGATAGCAACTTGTTGGAAGTGACACATTTTAATGTGTGCAGTCAAATGAGTGCTGAGGCATGCAGTGAATATCGTTATGTTCTTACTTCACAGATGATTCGAGTAGATGTTGAGTATATTTACTTGATGAAACACAAGTCTGAATTATTGAATGTTTCAAGTAATTTCAGAGTGAAGTTGAAGATCATTGTGACAAGAGGATAAAATGTCTATGATATGATCATAGAGATGAGTATTTGAGTTACAAGCTTTGGCACGCAATTAAGACATTGTGGAAATTGTTTCACAATTAATACCGCCTGGAACACCATAGTGTGATGGTGTGTACGAACATCATAGTTGCACCCTATTGGATATGGTGCGTACCATGATGTCTCTTATCAAATTACCACTATCGTTCATGGGTTAGGCATTAGAGACAACCACATTCACTTTAAATAGGGCACCACGTAATTCCGTTGAGATGACACCGTATGAACTATGGTTTAGAGAAACCTAAGCTGTCATTTCTTAAAGGTTTGGGGCTGCGACGCTTATGTGAAAAAGTTTCAGGTTGATAAGCTCGAACCCAAAGCGGATAAAATGCATCTTCATAGGACACCCAAAACAGTTGGGTATACATCCTAATTCAGATCCAAAAGCAATAAGGATTGTTTCTTGAATCGTGTCCTTTCTCGAGGAAAAGTTTATCTCGGAAAGTTGAGTGGGAGGATGGTGGAGACTTGATGAGGTTATTGAACCGTCACTTCAACTAGTGTGTAGCAGGGCACATGAAGTTGTTCCTGTGGCGCCTACACCAATTGAAGTAGAAGCTTATGATAGTGATCATGAAGTTTTGGATCAAGTCACTACCGTACCTCGTAGGGTGACAAGGATGCGTACTACTTCAGAGTGGTACAGTAATCCTATCTTGAAGGTCATGTTGTTAGACAACAATGAACCTACGAGCTATGGAGAAGCGATGGTGGGCCCAAATTCCGACAAATGGTTAGAAGCCATGAAATCCGATATAGGATCCATGTATCAGAACAAAGCATGGACTTTGGTGGCACTACTAGGGAAAATCCTATACACAGAATCTTATCAGCAGCGCGCCTCAAAATAACTCGCTGCTGCTAACTAGCAGTAGCGCGGTCCACTGAAACTCGCTGCTGATACAAATATAGCAGTAGCGCGTCCACTAAAAGAAGCGCTGCTGCTATAATTCCTACGAGGCCGCCGCGAGGCTAGTTATAGCAGCAACGCGTTAATACGACGCGCGCTACTGCTACTTAGCATAGTAGCAGCGCCTTTCCCAGACAAGCGCTACTGCTAAGTTTCCTAAAAAATTTAGTCCCACCTCGCTCCGTGAAGAGAGTTTATACCACCTTAAATATGTTACTTCTCACACTTTGACAAGCACTTGATCTTCATTGAACTCTATGTGTAGAATTTGTGGCTGCAATATGAGTCTTCACCTGTTCCTAAACCGGTGAGGACTCATATTGTCGAATCAGATTGTACACAAAAAGATTGTTGATGATCAATGTGTATTTTTGCATGCTGACATATAGCAGCGCTGCTGCTAGATAGCTTAGCAGTAGCGCATTTTGCTGAAGAGCGCTACTGCTAAGCCATCCATCTCCCTGATCTCCTCCCTTCGGATCCACTCACACACACAGCCACAAATTCTATCTGCGCCGCGCGCCCCCGGCCATCGTCCCTCTCCTCCGCGCGTCTGCGCCGCGCGCCCCCGTCGCCGCTCCTCCGTCTGCGCCGCGCGCCCTCACCTCCTCCTCCTTGCTGGACTCGGTACCGGCCTCCTCCTCCGTCCTCCCTCTCCACTCGCCGCTGGCCGGCCCCTCCTCGCTCCGCCTTCCTCCTCCGTCCTTCCTCAACTGGCCGTGCCGGACGGCCCCTCCGCGCTCCACCTTCCTCCTCCATCCTACTCTCTTCTCCCTCCTCGAGTCGCCCTCCTTCTCCCTCCTGCTCATATGCAACATTTTGATTTAGTTGATATAATTTAGTTGACTTAGTAGAACATTTTGATTTAGTTGATTTAGTAGGCTAGTTGATTTAGTTGCCTTAGAATATTTTGATTTAGTTGACTTAGTAGGTTAGTTTATTTAGTTGACTTAGAACATTTTGATTTAGTTGATTTAGTAGGCTAATTCATTTAGTTAATTTAGTTGACTTAGAACATTTTGATTTAGTTGATTTAGTTGACTTAGAACATATTGCTTTAGTTGACTTAGTAGGCTAGTTGATTTAGTTGACTTAGAACATTTTGATTTAGTTGATTTAGTAGGCTAGTTGATTTAGTTGACTTAGAACATTTTGATTTAGTTGATTTAGTTGACTTAGAACATATTGCTTTAGTTGACTTAGTAGGCTAGTTGATTTAGGTGACTTAGAACATTTTGATTTAGTTGATTTAGTAGGCTAGTTGATTTAGTTGACTTAGACCATTTTGATTTAGTTGATTTAGTTGACTTAGAACATATTGCTTTAGTTGACTTAGTAGGCTAGTTGATTTAGTTGACTTAGAACATTTTGATTTAGTTGATTTAGTAATCCTTTGCTCATATTGCTTTAGGAAGAATGGCACCACCACCACCACTATGTCAACCGTGCAAGTCAAGATGCGCCAGCAGCCTTGCAACTGGCAAGCTGTTCGGCATCTACTTCCGGCCGAGTTTTCGTCATGCGGCGGTAAGAAATTAGATGAAATGTAATAACTATTTTATTTTTAGTGTTGGCATTACTGCATTGTGTCATTTTGCTTAGTTTACACAGATCGTCCCATGCAATGTGAGGTTGAAATTCAACAAGCTGACAGGAGACACTGTGACATTTGAGGCTCCTGGGGGGCCGTACACTATGGAGGTCGAGAAAGGACGCAATATGTCGCAGATTGGAGGAGATGGATGGGCCCGTTTCGTCGCTCGCATGCATCTTACTGGTGGTGAGTTGATCAGCTTCAACTTCCGAGTAGAAAGACCCAAGCTAGCTGTCATTTATCTGAACCTGGTGGAAGATGATGAAGATGACGAAGATGATGAAGATGATGAAGATGATGAAGATGATGAGGACCCACTTCATGAAGCCATCGTAGCTCAAAGAACAAGGCTGAGTGAGGAGGAGGTGTCCAACCTGTGGGACATAATTCCGCCACGTGCTAACTTTGTCGGGGTGCCATTCGTGACCCGCTTGACAAATACCATGGTTGATCGACATGATATGGTATGTTATACTTACAAATGCAAATTAATAGTGTGAATTACTTAGTGTACAGTCCAATGATATGGTATATGTTGTGTGGAATCTAGTCGATGATATATACGTTTTAGTGTAGAGTTCGATCACATGCTTATTAATTGATATGTTTTTCTTATTCAGAAATTGGCAAAGAGCATATCTGTGAGTTATGGTATCGAGCCTGATGAAGAAGGCTCAGCTGGACTACGCCTTACTGCAAGGGGCTCCGTCACAACCTGTACTTACCGCGTGGACACGGACGGTCGCACACACTTAAGCTCGGTTGGGTGGAAGAAATTCCTCGATGGCAAGAATCTTCGTGTTGGACAGGCCATCCTAATTACTATCAGGAACACCAACCGCCCAGGCTTGAGGATGATGATTGTCTTCGATATCATCTAGAACTACATGTGTGTGTGGCTATATCATCTAGAACTACATATGTGTGTGTGGCTATATCATCTAGAACTACATATGATGATCGTCGTCGATATCATCTAAAACTACATATGATGATGGCCGTTGATATGACCATGCATGTACTGCTTGAGGATGCATGTTGGCTATGCATGAAATTGTTATCTTAGTACTCCCTTCGTTCCAAATTACTCGTCGTGGTTTGAACTAAAACCACGACGAGTAATTTGGAACGAAGGGAGTACTACCGTACCTAGTAATGGTTTATGAATTTGATGAAAGATAGTACCTAGTTTCTAGCATCTGAAGTGAGAGTTGAAATGGAAAATGATGAAAGAGATAGCAGTAGCGTGGGATGAAGAAATCGCTACAGCTAGTTAATAGTAGCGCGTTCCTAAAAAGCGCTGCTGATATCGTTCAACAGTAGTAGCGCTGGTTGGGGCCGCGCTACTACTATGAGTTAGCTGTAGCGCCATATTAGTAGCGCGGCCACCCGCGCTGCTGCTAGCCTGAAAACCCGCGCTGCTGCTAGCCTTTTCCCTAGTAGTGTGGACTTGCCCGGTAATCGGCAAGCCATTGAGATAAATGGATCTTTAAGAAGAAGACGGACTTGGACGGTAATGTCACCGTCTATGAAGCTCGACTTGTGGCAAAGAGTTTTTCACAAGTTCAAGGAGTTGACTACGATGAGATTTTCTCATCCGTAGCGATGCTTAAGTCCGTCATAATCATGTTGGCATCAGCTGCATTTATGAAATCTGGCAGATCAAAACTAGTTTCCTTACCAGTTTTCGTGAGGAAAGGTTGTATGCGATACAATCAGAAAGGTTTTGTCAATCCTAAGGATGCTAAAAGGTATGCTAGCTCCAGCGATCCTTCTAAGGACTGGAGTAAGCATCTCGGAGTTGGAATGAGCGCTTTGATGAGATGATCAAAGATTTTGAGTTTATACAAAGTTTATGAGAAACTTGTATTTCCAAAGAAGTGAGTGAGAGCACTATAGGATTTCTGATGAGTATATGTTGTTGACATATTGTTGATCAGAAATGATGTAGAATTTCTGGAAAGCATATAGGGTTATTTGAAAGATGTTTTTCAATAGAAAACCTGGATTAAACTACTTGAACATTGAGCATCGAGATCTATAAGGATAGATCAAAATGCTTAATAATACTTTCAAATGAGCACGTACCTTGACATGATCTTGAAGGTGTTCAAGATGGATCAGTCAAAGAAGGAGTTCTTGCCTGAGATGTAAGGTATGAAGTTAAGACTTAAAAGCTCGACCACGGCAGAATAGAGAGAAAGGACGAAGGTCGTCCCCTATACTTCAGACGTATGCTCTATAGTATGCTATGCTGTGTACCGCACCGGAAGTGTGCCTTGCCATGAGTTAGTCAAGGGGTACAAGAATGATCCAGGAATGGATCATTGGACAGTGGTCAAAATTGTCCTTGGAGTAAATAAGGACATGTTTCTCGATTATGGAGGTGATAAAGAGTTCGACGTAAAGGGTTACATCGATGCAAGCTTTAACACCTATCCGAGTGACTCTGAGTAGCAAACCGGATACGTATAGTGGAGCAACCATTTGGAATAGCTTCAAGTGGAGCGTGGAAGCAGCATTTATAGAATGACCTAGAGATTTGCGAAGTACATACGGATCTGAATGTTGCAGACCCGTTGACTAAAACCTCTCTCACAAGCAAAACATGATCAAACCCCAGAACTCATTGAGTCTTAATCACATGATGATGTGAACTAGTTTAATGACACTAGTAAACTCTTTGGATGTTGGTCACATGGCGATGTGACCTGTGAGTGTTAATCACATGGCGATGTGAACTAGATTATTGACTCTAGTGCAAGTGGGAGACTGTTGGAAATATGCCCTAGAGACAATAATAAATTAGTTATTATTATATTTCCTTGTTCATGATAATCGTTTATTATCCATGCTATAATTGTATTGATAAGAAACTCAGATACATGTGTGGATACATAGACAACACCATGTCCCTAGTAAGGCTCTAATTGACTAGCTCGTTGATCAATAGATGGTTACGGTTTCCTGACCATGGACATTGGATGTCGTTGATAACGGGATCACATCATTAGGACAATGATGTGATGGACAAGACCCAATCCTAAGCCTAGCACAAAGATCGTAGTTCATATGCTAAAGTTTTTCTAATGTCAAGTATCTTTTCCTTAGACCATGAGATTGTGCAACTCCCGGATACCGTAGGAATGCTTTGGGTGTACCAAACGTCACAACGTAACTGGGTGGCTATAAAGGTGCACTACAGGTATCTCCGAAAGTGTCTGTTGGGTTGGCACGAATCGAGACTGGGATTTGTCACTCCGGTAAACGGAGAGGTATCTCTGGGCCCACTCGGTAGGACATCATCATAATGTGCACAATGTGACCAAGGGGTTGATCACGGGATGATGTGTTACGGAACGAGTAAAGAGACTTGCCGGTAACGAGATTGAACAAGGTATCGGTATACCGACGATCGAATCTCGGGCAAGTATAATACCGCTAGACAAAGGGAATTGTATACGGGATCGATTGAGTCCTTGACATCGTGGTTCATCCGATGAGATCATCATGGAAAATGTGGGAGCCAACATGGGTATCCAGATCCCGCTGTTGGTTATTGACCGGAGAACGTCTCGGTCATGTCTACATGTCTCCCAAACCCGTAGGGTCTACACACTTAAGGTTCGATGACGCTAGGGTTATAAAGGAAGTTTGTATGTGGTTACCGAATGTTGTTCGGAGTCCCGGATGAGATCCCCGATGTCACGAGGAGTTCCGGAATGGTCCGGAGGTAAAGATTTATATATGGGAAGTCCTGTTTTGGTCAACGGAAAAGTTTCGGGTTTTATCGGTAACGTACCGGGACCACCGGGAGGGTCCCGGGGGTCCACCAAGTGGGGCCATCGGCCCCAGAGGGCTGCATGGGCCAAGTGTGGGAGGGGACCAGCCCTAGGTGGGCTGGTGCGCCCCCCCCACCAAGGCCCAAGGCGCCTAGGGTTTGGGGAGGGGGTGCTTCCACCTAACTTGGGGGGCAAGTTTCCCCCCTCTCCCCCTTTGGCCGCCACCCTTAGATGGGATTGGGGCTGCCGCACCCCTTGGGGTGGAAACCCTAGAGGGGGTGCACCCCCTCCCTCTCCCCTATATATAGTGGAGGTCTTGAGGGCTGCCAACACATGAGTTTTGACCTCTCCCTGGCGCAGCCCTACCTCTCTCCCTCCTCCTCTCTTGCGGTGCTTGGCGAAGCCCTGCAGGATAGCCATGCTCCTCCATCACCACCACGCCGTTATGCTGCTACTGGATGGAGTCTTCCTCAACCTCTCCCTCTCTCCTTGCTGGATCAAAGGCGTGGGAGACGTCACCGGGCTGTACGTGTGTTGAACGCGGAGGTGCCGTCCGTTCGGCACTAGGATCTCAAGTGATTTGGATCACGATGAGTACGACTCCTTCAACCCCGTTCTCTTGAACGCTTCCGCTTAGCGATCTACAAGGGTATGTAGATACACTCTCCTTCCCCTCGTTGCTAGTTTCTCCATAGATAGATCTTGGTGTTGCATAGAAAATTTTGAATTTCTGCTACGTTCCCCAACAGGGCACAGCTGTGGCACCCACTCCCTGGCGGTGGAGGGGAGGGAGAGGAGGGCCAGCGGGGCGCGGCGGCGGCACCCGCTCCCCGGCGGTGGCGGGGAGGGAGAGGAAGACCAGCGGGGCGCAGCGGTGGCACCCACTCCCCAGCGGCGGTGGGGCGCGGGGGTGGGAGGAGGAGGCGTTGATGGCGGAGGGCCGATGGTGGTGGGGTGGTAGGAGGAGGCGTCAATGGATAACTGGTGCGAGGCTGGACAGGTTGGGTAGGAGGAGGCCAGAAGGGCGTGGGTGGCGGGGCGTGGTGGAGATGTTAGCGAGGGAGATAGAGAGGCGTGCGAGAGAGAGGGGCGAGCGGTGGTGTCGTGGATTTGTCACGGCAGATGTCCTAGTGAAAGGACTTAGTCGTGGAGCCATCGCTACAGGTTAACTTGAAGGGGTTAAAGCGGACACAAAGACACGAGGGTTTATACTAGTTCGGCCCCTTCGATGAAGGTAAAAGCCTACGTCTAGTTGTGATGGAATTGATGTGGTATCGATGGCTAGGGAGCAAACAAGCTTCGCCTAGGCTCGAGTTGTTGTTGTCTGTCTTTGAACCGCCGCCGGGTCGTCCCCTTATATCCACGGGTGACGCCCGTTGGTCCACAGAGTCCCACACCGGTTCATACTCGTGTCCCGGTTGGTCTCTTTCTATTCCTAACTTATAGTGCAAGTTTACATATCAAGCCGGTTTACGGCTACAGGTTCTAAACCAACTACAGGCCTTGGGCCTTCATCTGCTTATACTACTAATGAAGTTAACCCGGCCCAGGTAGGCCGGTTCACGCCCAGTGGTAATATCCCCAACATTAGGCCCCAGATTGATTTGAACTGGTTCATGTCAATCCTTCACAAAAATCTTTGTCTTCAACATCTTCTGGTAATTGGTAAACTGCCATGTCGCCATCATCTCTGGTTGCTGTAAACCGGCAAGACGTCATCACGAAGTTTACATTTGTAACATCCTCTTTTATTAATAGATCTGCGATACCCAGGCCATCAGCTCCACTTCCGAAATTTTGGCTCCTAGATTCGCGCGCCTGACCCACGTCTGTTGCCTTATAAATAGGACCGAAGGGTCATTTCCTTTTCTCCCCTTCGTCTTCCTCGCGTCGCCAGCCTAGGAGCTCTGCCGCCGCTGTTGTCCTCTGCATCGTCCTGGGCCGCTGCATCAACCTGAATGCACCAGAGCACCGCGGTAGCCTTCCGCGTCTTCCTCAGTTCTGGTAAACCTTCTGATCTTCTTAACCTAGATCTGTTCTAGGGTTTCATGTTCTTGCCGTGTTCGTCGCTTGTTCATGCTCGTACCCAGACTCCTGGATAAATCTATGAACCCCTGCTCTGATTAGCAGTTGCCTTTTATCATCCGCATGTAGTTTCACGCTCAAGTTCATAGATCTCATCTACATGTCTGCTAATTGGTTTACTTCAGTTCTGCTTTACCCTTTTGAATATTTTCTGTTTTTCTGAACTTGCTTTAGATCCATTGCTGCAATAAGACCTTGTGAAACCTGTTTCTGCATACTTAGCCATCCGCAACCTCGATTGCTTTCAATGTTTAAATCAGGCGGTTTAACTTAATATAGAAAAAGTTAATAAACCGGTATATACCATTAGTCCCCTTGTTGAACCGCCAGAACTCTTTAGCCATCTGATGCTACTTCATAGAAATCCGGTTTAAATATACTGCCTCCGGTTTAGCATTGCTCATACCAGCACCTTCTTTTATCCAACATGTTCTTGAACCGGACTCACTCATTTCTTGTAGATCTCACCATGGCCAAACAAGTATATGAGTGCAACTGGGTTCCTTCTCGTGTCACGGAAACTCAGTTGGATAATTTAGTCTCGATCGGCGGTTTACACAGCAAAGAGACTATCCACTGGAGGGTTCCTGGTGATGAATGTCCTCCCACACCTCAAGAGGGAGAGGTTGTGATCTTTGCGGATCATTTAGCCCGGGGCTTCAAACCGCCCGGCTCTAAATTTTATCGTGATGTGTTAGCCAATTTCCAACTCCGCCCGCAAGATACTGGTCCCAACTCTGTCACCAACTTATGTCACTTCCAAGTGCTCTGTGAGGTATACCTTCAAGAGGAACCCACAGTTGAATTATTCAAAGATTGCTTCCACTTAAACCGCCGCACAGAATTTACTGATGGTCCCAATACCGAATTGGGCAGTATGGCAATTCAGAAAAGGAAGGAAATCACTTATCCCCATGCCAGACTCCACAGTCACCCCAAGGAGTGGAATGCAACATGGTTCTACTGCAAGGACACTTCCCCTGATGATGAAAATCCTTTGCCTGGCTTCCGCCCGGAGCGGCTCAGCAACACACCCCCCTTCCCACAAAGGTTAAGTGCCAAGGAGAGGAGCAAATACGCTCCACAATTATCCAAGCTCCGGGCCTTCATGGCCAACGGTTTAACAGGAGTAGATCTCGCACGCTGTTGGATATCTTGGAGCATATTGCTTCTCAGCCGGCGCTCCGGTTTAATGTGCAAGTATACTGGTAGCGTTGATGACCCACTCCGACACACCAACATCCAGCTCTCCGATGATGAAGTCACAGAGGCTGTGAAGAAAATGCTGAACGAACCGGAGCATCTCTGCGCTCAAACCAGCCTGCTCCCTTTCTGCGCTACCAACAAACCGCCAGCTGTAAGATTTTGTTTGTACTTTTTACTGAACCTGTTATTGCTATCTCTGCCTGACATCAATTGCTTCTTAACCAGGGTGATAATCCATTTTGGAGCAAGAAGCTTCCACAAGATAAACCAGAGAAAGCAGAACGATCAACCCGGCCCAAGACCAAGGTCATCAAGAAGCCTGCTAAAAAGAGGAAAACCACTGCTTCATCTCATCCGGCTGTTGATGATGATGTGGGTAACTCGGACCTTGAGGTAGAACTCGATTCACTAGGCTTACTTTTTACACGCCTTATTGATGATGATACTTGTCAGGACGACGCTGAAGCCAGTAATGCTGATGTCGCTGAGGTAAATATTCTCTCTTCCGATTCAGATCCTTTGCCTTTGCCAAAATTTCGCCAGGCAAACCGGAAAGTTAAATTTTCTCATCCTCTTGCTTACTTGGATCCCAAATTTCTTGTGAAGACTCAGCAACATGAAGCTCGCCGCACAACCCGGCACAGCGGCCAGGTAGTTACCTCCGCCGGTTTACCAAACAGTCCGGTTCGAAAACGCCGCTCCGAGGTCTCCGACCTTTTTATTAATTTATATCCTAAAGCGGGTTTCATCTGTCAACCTCTTAATCCGTCCGACTCCGATTATCAGGTTACTTCTCACTCTTCCTCTGGTGAATCATCGGCCACTCAGCTGCCGCCACTGAAAACGGTCCTTGGGTAAGCTAGGCTGAACATATGCTTCTGGTACACTCTGTTATAACTTATGCTGTTCCTTGACTCTATATTTCTCTTTTAGGGCTAAACCTAAACCGAGCAAGAAAGCCCGCCTGGACAAAGCGGCTGAGGAAGATGTCTCCCCTGAACAGGATAAAGCACCAGATCTTGAAGCGTTCGTTCATGAGGATATTCCCATTGATCCTCCTTTGCAAGATGATGCTATTCCTGAGGAAAGGCCTATCAATACTTCAGTCCCTGCTGACCCGCCTGCCAGCTCCGTCCGGATTGAAAGATCCCGCAGTCCTTCTAAACCTGCTGATAAACCGACCGCGCCAACGCAAACCGGTGAGTCCAAGGATGATGACGTTGTAATTACCGGCGTAGGTCGCTTTGAACCAGGGAATCCTGTCGCTTTAGCCAAGCATTCAGTGAAAGAAGATTTTTCTCCCATGAACAAAGGTAAATGGGATGTTGAATTGGAAACATATGCTGCTCTGAGTGCCCAAGATCTTCATTCTGGTTACTTGAACCGGCTATATACTAGTCGCGACTATGAAGCTGGCCTGGTAAAGATGATGAGAGACAAATTTGAGGTAACTTCCTTGTGCTTCTTCTTTCTTTACTTACTGCCACTGTATTAATCCTCCTAGCCCCCAAGGGCCGGTTTGTAACCTTCTCCAAACCGGGACTTGAATATAATCCTCGATACTTTGAAATCCGTCAATATAGCCCCCAAGGGCCGGTTCAACTTAGCATAGTTAAACCGGGACTCCAATAAAGATTGTAACATTAGAACATAACTATGCAAACAGCCATTAGCCCCCAAGTGCCAAGTTGAATACCTGTATTGAGCTTGGGACTTTGCGATTTAGTAATAGATGAAAAATTGAAGGCGCATTAGCCCCCAAGTATCAAGCGTATAACTTTTCATGTGGTTGGTACTTCAAATTCTTGTACTGTTTGTTCAAGGCCAAGCACTGTCTTTACACAGGCTGAAGTGAGGATCAAAGAGGACCGGATTACTGATCTACAGCAAACTTTGAAAACCCAACAAGCTGCAACCGACAAGGCAAGGGAGGAATTAACCAGCGCTTTGAGCATCACAAAACAGCTGAAGGAGGGCTTCACGAAGGATCGGGCTGATTGGGCCACTGAGAAGGCTGCTTTGGTAAAAAGAGCTGAAAACGCTGAAGCTGCCCTTAAACCGGTGGTAGATGAGCTGACCGCCGTAAAGCGGCAAGTACATTCCATGACCGCTGCTATCTTTGGTAAGCTCTTTGTGGTTTCTTTGACAACTGTGGCCTGCTTAGAATAGATCCGGTTTGTGACCTCTCATGTCGTATTGCAGGTACACGCATTGGCCACTTAGGATCAGATGTTCGGAAAAAGTTGAAAGCTGCCTACACTTTAATTGAACAGCTGTATACAGGAGCGCAGCAGATCATCACCACTGCATCTCATAACAATCCGGCACCCACCTTAATCCAAGATACTCCGAAGAGGTTGTCAATGCTTCCTGCCCAGATTGAAGAACTAAAGAAATCTGCTGCTCGAACCGGAGCGATTAATGCCTTGATCCGGGCAAAAGCATGGGTGCCGGATTTCGATCCTATTGAAGCAGCTCAAGGCTATCCCAGTTTGAAGGAAGATGGCTCAGAGTTCAATGAGGATGACCTGAGGGCGATAAACCGTGCAGTGCACCCTCTGGCTTGTCAATTGGCTGAAGAGGCAGACTTGTCACATTATCAAGCTCAGTATAATGATCAGAACAAACGTGTGGCTGCTCCAACTCTTGAAGCGGAGAATCTGATTCCTCCAAACCGTAAGCATACTTACGCTCCTGATATTGAACCGTCTTCTCTGATCCATGAAGAGGCTGTCTTTCAAGCTTTAACGGGAATCGACTGGACCACTGTTGATTTCCAGCCAATGGATAGAGATGAGGAAGCTGAAGCGGCGCGGGACGATGAGCAGGCTTGAACCGGAAGCCGGTTTAAGTAGCTGCTTTATTATGATTCGCCAGAACAACAATGATCTTATTTGGGCACCGTGTTGCCTTGTAATAGGATAGTCAATACTTCTGCCTTGAATATGCCTTCGTGCATAAGTACTGATGCTTTTGCTTGAAACCCTCCATTTATAGTTCCTGCAATCAGAAAACCTTGAACATCGGTGGCGGTTATACCGCCAGCCGGTTTATGACCTTTATATATATATCATCAATATGTTTAGGACATATAATCAAAGATGTGATACAAAATACCTGCCATCGCTGGGCATGAAGTTGGCTTAGCCAGGCTTAAAACGGAGTATTTATAAACCGTTATCATCAAAGGGGAGAAACAACTCCCATGTAAACCATGCTGGGTTATTATGAGCCCCCCTGTTACTCCATGATGTTAACAGGAAAGGTAAACCGGGCATACTTCTCCGGAGTAAAAATGAACCGAATCCGTCAGCTGAACCGGTAAAAAAGTGTTGTTGGTTTAAAGGAAACACAACAAAAATTAAGAAGTAGCCATAAAAGAAATATGGAAGCAAAGGCAATGATAAAAACCGTTTGCAAAAAACATGCTTTACTGAGCTGATCAGATGGTGTTACCATGGTCGGACAGGACCAAGCCCCCAATAGGAGTGACAATGGTTCAAGTCAGCCAAGTCCCCAAATGAAACCGTGGCATATATGCCAATCAAAAGGCATGGCAATGGTTCAGGTTCGACCAAGCCCCCAAGTGATTTTGTGGCCTTAGGCCGATCAAGAGGCGTGACTGGTTCAGACTTGACCATGTCCCCAAGTGATCTGGTGGCTTTCGCCTATCAAAAGGTGTCGCGTTGGTTCGGACACGACCAAGGCGCCAAGTGATATAAAAAGCAAATTTCAAGGGGTAAACCGGAGGCCGCTTTAAAACAGAATCACTCCATGTAACCACACATGATATGAAAGGACAGAGACCCCGCTTTAGCTGAGGCTCCGGTTTTATTATATCAAAGATAATATATACACTGTCATAATATGTACATAGATAGAGCCAATTGCTCAGGTGTAGTAAGGCCGAAGATGAGCTATGTTCCACGGCCTGTTGGTCTCCTCCTCTGATGTGCGTGAGTCTTTATGCTCTCGAATATCAATCAGATAGTACGACCCGTTGTGCAGATTCTTGCTGACCACGAAAGGTCCCTCCCAAGGTGGGGATAACTTGTGCATATCCGTCTGGTCTTGGATGAGCCGAAGCACCAAATCTCCTTCTTGAAAAGTTCTGGTTCTGACACGGCGACTGTGATAGCGCCGAAGATCTTGTTGATAAATCGCCGAGTGGGAAGCCGCTATGTTGCACTCCTCATCCAATAGGTCCAAAGTGTCTTGCCGTGCTGTCTCATTGTCCGCTTCAACATAAGCTGCCACACGAGGCGAATCGTGCCTGATATCACTAGGGAGAACCGCCTCCGCTCCATAGACCATGAAAAACGGCGTGTATCCTGTAGATCGGTTGGGCGTAGTATTGATACTCCACAACACAGATGGTAGCTCTTCAACCCAACATCCCGGTGTTCTTTGCAATGGAGCCATAAGTCGGGGTTTGATGCCTCGCAAGATCTCTTGATTAGCTCGTTCTGCCTGCCCATTGGACTGGGGGTGAGCCACTGATGATACGTCAAGTCGGATGTGCTCACGTTCACAGAATTCCTTCATAGCACCCTTGGATAAATTGGTACCGTTTTCAGTAATGATACTGCGTGGAAAGCCAAACCGGAAAATCACCTTTTTAATGAACTGCACCGCTGTAGCTGCATCACACTTGCTGACAGGCTCCGCTTCAACCCACTTGGTAAACTTGTCAACTGCCACCAAAAGGTGGGTTTTCTTATCCTTGGATCTTTTAAAAGGTCCGACCATATCCAGTCCCCATGTTGCAAACGGCCAAGTGATTGGAATCATCCTCAATTCTTGAGCCGGCACATGAGCACGCCTTGAAAATTTCTGACAGCCATCACACCGTTTAACCAAGTCCTCTGCATCAGCATGAGCTGTCAACCAGTAGAACCCGTGACGAAACGCCTTTGCCACCAGAGACTTTGAATCGGCGTGGTGACCACAATCCCCTTCATGGATTTCACGTAAGATTTCACAGCCTTCCTCAGGAGAGACGCATCGTTGAAACGCCCCTGATACACTGCAATGATGCAATTCGCCGTTGATAATTGTCATAGACTTGGATCGCCGGACTATCTGCCTGGCTAGAGTCTCATCCTCTGGCAACTCTCCCCGGTTCATGTACGCAAGATAAGGAACTGTCCAATCCGGTATGACATGCAGGGCTGCCACCAATTGAGCCTCCGGATCAGGAATAGCCAAATCCGCTTCACCCGGGAGCTTGACTGATGGGTTGTGCAACACATCAAGAAAGACATTAGGCGGGACCGGTTTACGCTGAGAGCCCAACCGGCTTAAAGCATCCGCTGCTTCATTTTTTTGATGATCCACGTGCTCCACCTGATAACCCTTGAAGTGCCCCGCAACAATATCCACCTCACGACGATATGCAGCCATGAGCGGGTCCTTAGTATCCCAAGTGCCAGACACCTGCTGAGCCACGAGGTCCGAGTCACCGAAGCACTTAACCCGACTTAGATTCATCTCTTTAGCCATCCGGAGACCATGGAGCAAAGCTTCATACTCAGCTGCATTATTAGTACAAGGGAACATTAAGCGGAGAACATAACAAAACTTATCACCTCGTGGGGAAGTTAATATGACTCCAGCCCCCGAGCCTTCCAATTGCCTGGATCCATCAAAATGGATAGTCCAATATGTGTGATCCGGCTTCTCCTCTGGTGCTTGCAACTCCGTCCAATCATTGATGAAATCAACAAGTGCTTGAGACTTCACCGCCGGCCGAGGCACGTACTTCAATCCGTGCGGCCCAAGTTCTATAGCCCACTTGGCAATCCGGCCAGTCGCCTCCCGGTTCTGTATGATATCGCCCAAGGGAGCTGAACTGACCACTGTGATGGGGTGCCCTTGGAAATACTGCTTCAGCTTCCGGCTTGCCATAAAAACTCCATATACCAGCTTCTGCCAATGCGGATACCTTTGCTTGGATTCAATAAGCACCTCGCTGATATAATAAACCGGCCGCTAAACCGGATATTCCTTGCCTGCCTCCTTGCGTTCCACCACAATAGCCACGCTAACTGCACGAGCATTGGACGCTTCGTATAACAATAACGGCTCCTTGTCGACCGGAGCCGCAAGAACGGGCGGATTGGATAATTGCCGCTTCAAGTCCTCCAACGCTTCATCAGCAGCCGGACTCCAGATGAATTGATCTGTCTTTCTCAGCATCTGGTATAAAGGGATAGCCTTCTCTCCGAGGCGGCTGATAAACTGGCTCAGTGCGGCGATCCGACCCGCCAAACGCTGAACATCGTTGATACACTTCGGTTTAGCCAGGGAGGTGATAGCCGTAATCTTCTCCGGATTAGCCTCGATTCCCCTGTTGGACACAAGAAAACCCAGTAACTTGCCTGCCGGAACACCAAAGACACACTTGACCGGGTTAAGCATCATCTTGTAAACTCGCAAGTTGTCAAAGGTTTCCTTCAAATCATCCACCAGCGTCTCCTTCTGCCTTGACTTGACTACAGTATCATCCACATAAGCGTGCACATTATGGCCGATCTGTTTATGCAAGAAATTTTGTACACACTGTTGATAAGTGGCTTGGGCGCTCTTGAGCCCAAAAGGCATAGATACATAGCAGAAGGCTCCAAAGGGAGTAATAAACACCGTCTTCTCCTGGTCCTTAACCGCCATTTTGATCTGATGATACCCAGAATACGCATACAAAAAACTCAAACGCTCACGACCTGCCGTGGCATCAATAATCTGGTCAATGCGGGGGAGGGCAAAAGGATCCGCTGGACAAGCCTTGTTAAGATCCGTGTAATCCACACACATACGCCAGGTGCCGTTTTTCTTAAGAACCAACACCGGATTAGCAAGCCACTCTGGATGGAACACTTCAATGATAAAACCAGCTGCTAAGAGCCTGGCCACTTCCTCTCCAATGGCTTTGCGCCTTTCTTCGTTAAACCGGCGAAGAAATTGCTTTACCGGTTTATACTTAGGATCCACATTAAGAGTGTGCTCAGCGAGTTCCCTCGGTACACCTGGCATGTCAGAAGGCTTCCATGCAAAAATGTCCGGATTCTCACGGATGAACTCGATGAGCGCGCTTTCCTATTTAGGGTCCAAGTTGGCACTGACAGTGAACTGCTTGGATGAATCGCCGGGCACGAAGTCAACAAGCTTGGTCTTAGCCGCCGATTTGAACTTCAGATCTGAATCATGCTCCGTGGTCGGTTTCTTCAAAGGGGTCATGTCTGCCGGATCAACATTGTCCCTATAATATTTTAACTCCTCCGTGGCACAAACCGACTCTGCATAGGCCGCATCACCTTCCTCACATTCCAAAGCAATCTTGCGGCTCCCATGAACCGTTATTGTCCCCTTGTGGCCCGGCATCTTGAGCTGCAAATAGATAAACAAGGTCGTGCCATGAATTTGGCATAAGCCGGCCGCCCAAACAAGGCGTGATACGGGCTCCGGATTTTCACCACCTCAAAGGTTAGTGTCTCGGATCGGGAATCATGCTCGTCCCCAAAAGCCACCTCCAGGGCGATCTTACCAACAGGGTATGCTGATTTGCCAGGCACCACACCATGGAACACCGTATTGGACGGTCTGAGATCTTTGTCTGTTAGCCCCATGCGACGGAATGTCTCATAGTACAGGATGTTAATACTACTCCCTCCATCCATGAGTACCTTGGTGAATTTATGACCTCCCACCTGA